>OY754964.1:40735322-41415322 GCA_963576475.1 Molanna angustata | reverse complement strand
ATCTTATTACTTCCACGTTATTTTTGCAAGTTGATCGATAAACCGCTTTTTGTTTAGTTAATTTCGTTTGAGAAATATTTTTCTTTAGAAATCTAATACCTGCGAATACAATATGGATATAGCTTTTTATACCTATGAGGATTTGCTATATATTTGTGAATTGATTGCGAGTGAAATATATGTGTATGTACCAGGCTATGTCCATTATTCCGAAGAAAAAACTAAGCAGCGTTGGGGAGGGTTTGTAATCTGCATTATTTTTCCATTTGACAATTTATATGGACCGAAATAGTCTCTTAGAAGCAGTCTGGGACAGTTTCCAATTGCATGTATGAAGACTGAGACACTTTAAACAGACTAAGACAGTTTCTTATTATTGGTAGCTAAAGGGACTAGTAAGATCAGGTTTCACAAGAAAATATTTAAGGTGTAATTATTTATAGAGTTGTTTTTCAAAATACCAGTATCCAGCGACTAACATCGGCCATGTTAACACACCCAATTATAAAGGTAGGTATATCATAATATAGTATTCAATAGATATTTCTCAAAATAAAGTTGGAATCGAGAGTACCTATCAACGTAATGAACACTTGTATATGGTATATAGTTCAAAACTTGCCAGAGCGTAAATTAGTCCGCAACGCAATATTAGTAACCAATAAGAAATACTCGTGGGTAGTCGTTTTTCTTATAATTTTCCTACAAATATTATATAAACAATTCTTACACAACAACCCACTAATCTTTTCCAACTTTCATTTTGATAAGTCTTATAAATGTTGCATTCGCTCGAGCGAAAAGAAGGTGTTGATGCAATCGAAGACTCCAAATGAATGATTCATTTTTAATGACGGATTTGCAATTATTTATGATTGAATATCTAAGTCCAAGGATGCACGTATTCATTTTTTCCATACAAATAAATACAGGCTATCACGTATGAATTCAATTTGAAATTTTTGTTTTCGCCGACATATTATGATAATGTGAATTTTCTAGGACTTGAAATAAAACAGGAAACATTCTTGTTTTAATAACGCGTAAACAAATGGAAAAGACAACATCAAAAAGAAAATAAAACCATATTTGACATGTCAATACAAACATACAATGTTGAAAGTCAAATGACTGATGTTTCTAAGAAATAATCATCAAGATTCATATCTGACGATTAAATATTAGGACAATCATATAATTTGAAAAACCCACCATTTTGTATATAGGTATATTTTGTGTATTTTATTTAGGTATATTTTGTACACCATTTTGTATATTTTGTATTTATATTAAGTTGTTCATATTGTATTATTTGTTATCATTTCAAAATATGTTATTTTACTGAAACCGTGGATCGGTTGTTTATTTGCTTATTCAATGTCCCATAGCTTTGATTTCTACAAACGATGAAGTTAAAAAAGTTCTCATTAAAACTGATTGATAATTATAATTAATTGTACGAAATAGCCGTTCACCGATGAAACTGTCCCATGCCTATAAATATTTTGCTTCACAATTTTTACGTACGAATTTTTTGTTGTATGTATGTAGGTATGTATGCTTTACCTTGTTTTTCCGTTAGAATACCCGACATGATTCTTCCTAAAACAGTGTACCTACAAAATAATAGATATATTAGTTCCTCTTCTTTTTTCATCTTTAACATAGATGACATTCCACCCAATCATTGGGATGATTTCAACTTGAAAAAAAAAAATGCTCCCCACATGCGTCTGATCTTATTCTTTGGATTGTAAATGTGTACATATTCCACCATGAGTAAAATAAAACCAACAAACATAAATATAATTAAATAACTCCCGTAATAATTAAAATATATGTTACTGAGATTGACTGTCTTTGACAAAGCTAAATATCTTCCTCATAATATGAAGTTGTTATTTGTTGGCTACAACCAAAGATATTAATGTATATATACCTAGATTGAGTACTTGTCGGAAAAAGTGTGTCGAAATTCGCGGGAGTTTTTGCGCGCTGGTAGGCAGAAGACTGATTTTTGTACGTTTTTCGGTACATTTTGCTCCTCGTGTTTTGTAAAAATTCATCGTTATACCTCATTTTATTAATTTTAATGGATGTATTTACTATACCAAGGACTTATTTAGTGTTTTGTGTTAATTAGAATCCCGATTTGTTTTTTATTTTAAGTTTGGTGTGATTTTTTATTTTTTTTTTGACATTCGATGGTTATATTGAGTTATTTATAAGTTTAAAACAGTTTTTTTATGATATTTTTAGTGTTAACATTAGTGGTTAAGTTTATTTACACAGTAATTGTGATAGTTAAAAGGACTTTTAATTATATTTTACATTAAAACGTTTTATGTGATCAGAGACCCAATACTTTCAAATTTGTGAGACCTAAGTTGCTATTTTTATGTACCTATACCAAAATTTAAATAAATAAAGTTATTTTTTTTTAATAAATTTTTGTTTAATATTCTGCAAACCCCTTGAATTAATATTGTTTTCTAAATCTTTGAAAACAAAAGATAAAATGTCCAAGAGTAGTAAATTTTAGAATTGTTGCTGATGAAAGAAAGGGAATCCATTCTTATTTAGCTGTGATAAAAAATATGAACTCATTTTTCACATTGAGATGACATCGACTGCCATGGCACAGTAGTAAGCCTCTTCTTCTTTGCTGGCGTCCAGGGTTCGATTCCCGGTAGAAGAGAAATTTATTTCTCACGCAAATCACTTGTTAGTTGGAAGAAATTGCCATTTGGCGATTAACTCGCCACTTAAATAGGGTGTAAGGAAGTGTTAAAATAAATAAAGAAAAATTACGAATTTTTATTTCTAGGGTTTTATTTCAGTACTTCGAGTTGGTAGATGAACCAAGCTACCAACAATGTATGAACCACCACACAAACAGATAAAAAAGATAAAAATAAAACCAATGTTGGTATTTTTTACATTACAATACACACAAGTTACTTCCTTATTTGCTTTATATTATTTTTTTTAATTGTTAACTCTATTTTCGTTTAATAAATACGAAAATATCATGTCATACTCAAAATCTTCATACAAACCGAGTTTTTCTTGCCTATCGACTGTGCGAAAGAAACAACATTTTTTGCCTCACTTCACCGCTATGAATAGTTGACTACCTACTATATCTAGGTATAATATTAATATCTTTGGCTACAACACATGGAAACATTAAATACGTGAGTAAGTGCCAAGTGAATCCAAAGAATCGTGAAATTATATTTGAAGGTTGAGTGATTAAATACTTAACTATTTTAATTAAATTCACTGTAATATTATGTAATTAGTTTGATGCAATACGCAGCTGTAGTTCCGTCAAATTCTGGGAATATTTCTCTTAATCATAATTATTCATCTGCATGGAATTCACCTTCATAGGTCAAATGAAAAAGCTAAAGCAAAAATATTTATCTGACAACACCTGATTACATCTTCCTCTTCTCATCCTTTAGTTTCCTTTAGTTTTCCAATCATTGCTATGAATTGTTCTTATATGCAATCTTCTTTTTTTTTTCTTTTCTTCTGCTATCTTTATTTTTTTTGTAATGTGATTAACTTATTGCCAAAGTACACATTGTTTAGTATATTTAACATTTACTCTGGTTGGTTGAAAGGAATTGCCATTAGGCAATAAGCCCGCCAGTGTACTAATTATATGTACAAGAAGATTCGAATAAATAAATTACCTAATACTCGATGAAGAAGAAGAAGACCCGCCACCCCAAAAAGGACGTCAGAATTTTCCATAGAATTCCATGTAATAATTGGTACACTAGATGGAGTTCACCGTGCAATAGGTGAGTCATGTTATATCGAGCGTTTGACATTTTGGTTGGCAACATATTGCAGTTTTCCATACATTTGAACACTTCCTGGATAACTGTTCTCTAAATCTTAATTTTTTGACAAATAAATCCGTAAATAATTCACGTTAGTCGTTATTCTCTATAGAAAAACGATGTGATCTACCAACCAAGTTGTCAAAAATCCCGCGGAAAAAAGCCTCATTCGATTCATACAAAATTTGCTAACTACGACTTCTATTAGGTATTTTATAATGAAAATCTATGGAATTTTTTTAGATGACTATGGCCCAGTATTTCAGTCGGCCCTTAGCGTATTTCAATACCTAATCTTCCCTTAAATACGTCACTAAACGACAAATATTTAACTCAACGTTTCTGGCGGATCGCGGGTCTTAATCTTGAGTTAAGTATTGTTTCTAGTCTTTTTCGCCAGGTGGCGTACTAATCGCCGCACGCTTTATTGTTTCATTTCATTTTATACTACAAATAACTATGCATAATAATTATAATCATGATTTATTTTTGTTGTTAAAATAAAAGACTTGATATAGAAGTGGTTCATGTATTTAATATTTATTTTCTTTTTTACATAATTACATACAACAAACGAAATAAACTGTCAGCCATAATGAAACGTCAGGCACGCAACTTTATTTTTGCGATGTTTTTTCATCCCACTTTTTAAATTGATCCATCCTGTTTCTATATATAATGTGTATTCTTAAATTTTCTACATAAGACACTATTTTACCATTATCACAAGATTATCACTTAGTTCCATATCCATCTGTAAAATGTCCATACATTTTGCATTGTAGTACTACGTACGTAGTACATATTCAATGACATTTTGTCACTACAATGTTTGATTTTAATTAAAAAAACATCGATCGGTATAAAAAATTGAAAAAGTAACATGCTGTGTAATGAAACAAATAAAATAATGTGTTGTTATAATAATAAAATAATATTTAGTCACAGCTTCGCGTCACGTATCATTTAAGGTTATTACAATTTTGACAGATGCGTTATAGACAATAACCATAGAAAAACGTAAAATATATCTATAGTTGAAGATTACGTAACTGACGTTTCATATTGCACTGAAATACGCGAATGAAATTTAATCTTCCCTAAACTTTTAACTTGGATTACCAAATCCAACGATTTAAGGGCCAACTGAAATCTCGGGCCTATGGGCCGGTATTTCAGTCGGCCCTTAGGAGTTAACTCAAGTTTAACAAAAATATTGCGTATTTCAGTACCTAATCTTCCCTTAAATACGTCACTAAACGACAAATATTTAACTCAACGTTTCTGGCGGATCGCGTGTCTTAATCTTGAGTTAAGTATTGTTTCTAGTCTTTTTCGCCAGGTGGCGTACTAATCGCCGCACGCTTTAATGTTTTATTTAATTTTATACTACAAATAACTATGCATAATAATTATAATCATGATTTATTTTTGTTGTTAAAATAAAAGACTTGATATAGAAGTGGTTCATGTATTTAATATTTATTTTCTTTTTTACATAATTACATACAACAAACGAAATAAACTGTCAGCCATAATGAAACGTCAGGCACGCAACTTTATTTTTGCGATGTTTTTACATCCCACTTTTTAAATTGATCCATCCTGTTTCTATATATATATAATGTGTATTCTTAAATTTTCTACATAAGACATTATTTTACCATTATCACTTAGTTCCATATCCATCTGTAAAATATACATACATTTTGCATTGAATTATGTGTACTACGTACATAGTACATATTCACTGACATTTTGTCACTACAATGATTGATTCTAATTAAAAAAACATCGATCGGTATAAAAAATTGAAAAAGTAACATGCTGTGTAATGAAACAAATAAAATAATGTGTTGTTATAATATTAAAATAATTTTTAGTCACAGTTTCGCGTCACGTATCATTTAAGGTTATTGAAAATTTGACAGATGCGCTATAGACAATAACCATAGAAAACGTAAAATATATCTATAGTTGAAGATTACGTAACTGACGTTTCATTTTGCACTGAAATACGCGAATGAAATCTAATCTTCCCTAAACTTTTAACTTGGATTACTAAATCCAACGATTTAAGGACCAACTGATATCTCGGGCCTTGATTATAGTATGATTCTATTTTCAAATAATTTTCATAAACCATTGCAAAATCAATGATAGGTACTGAGTACCTGTACGTACCTGACCCGAAATACTACATTAAAATTTTAATTTATAACCATATTTGAATATAAAACAGTCCACCTTCATCGGCCTAATGACCTAATATACGATGAAGAAGAAGAGGTCTAATATTTCTGATATTTTTATAGTTATCTGGGTGGAGAAGAATCCAGCAAAAAAAAAGATAATTACAATTGGCCCAGCCGTTCTTGAATTATAAATGATGGAACTAAAGCGACTTTGTTTTCTATATAATTAGACTTTAGATAAAAATCTTAAAAAAACTTAATTTATCATATTTAGTTTTTTATGCACAAAAGTCAATTATTATACACGGACAGGACAATGTCTACCGGGTTGTAAAAGTATATGATATATAATTAGAATTTTTTTTTTTTTTGTTTAAGGCAATTCACCCTGTAAAGAGTGCTATGTGCCAATTATTTCATGTCAGAGGAGAAAAGTTAATTTTATTATAAATTTATGTCATTCAATGAAAGGAATTTTGAAATAACGGACAGTACACGTGAATTATTAAGAGACAAAAGATGTTGGATATTAAGTGGAGATTGGTGAGTGATTTTAATTAATTGTTTGTATATATTTTTGAAGGCGGAATTATTTTTACAGTTAAAAAATACATGATCAATTGTCTCATCCTCATCACCACACTGGCAAAGTGGGCTATTTAGAACTCTAATTCTATACAGATGGGAGGCAATTGAACAATGGCCAATTCTCATTCTAGAAATACATGATATTAATCGTTTAGATATGTTTCTATAATAAAACCATGGTTTAGAGGAAAATTTTTGTTGGATACCTGCATGATAAGCACCCTTATATTTTTTTGTTTTGTACCAATTTTCAACCCATTTGAAAAGCATATTTGATTTAAGGCGGGGTAAAAGATCTGAGATTGGGATAATAAAGTTATCTGGAATTATGCCCGAAGTAGTTCCCAATTTCGCAAGTTCATCAGCCTTTTCATTGCCCTCAATCCCAAGATGTCCAGGGACCCATGATAGAACTATGTCAAATTCGTCGTTTTTGAGATAATATAGAAAACTTTTAATGGAACATGTGATTCTGTCCTCTGGATAATTTAGAGGATTGGATGAAATTTTTTGAAGAGCACTACGGGAATCTGTACATATTAGGGCGCGGTTGATATTTTGCGATCGAGTAAGAGCCAAAGCTTGGTTGATCGCAAAGCTTTCGGCTGTGAAAATGGACACTTCATTTGGCAATTTGTAAGAAACATTAATGCCGAAATCAGGAATGTGAACCGAAGCACCACAGTTCTGCGGCCTTACTCTCCACTGCAAATCCGATCCCAATACGATCCGACTCGCTAAGAACCTACGTTTGTAACGGAGAATGAATGAGGTAGGTAGGTATGTTTTAATAGTAATAGTCGTTCATTTGAATGTACGCAGGCGGCAGATAGGTAAGTTCTAAATGAAAATTTGAAATTGGGATCGGATTTGAGTTTCAAGATTAAGGCTACTGATTTTCAGATTTGGATCCATCTGTATATATGAGGGTATATTCCGGGAATTTGGAATAAGCAATTTGTGTAAATTTGTGTTTATATTAAGTGTATTTGAATTAATAGGTAATCGTAATTTTTTCATTTTTATGAACGATAAATTATTAAGGGTTTTTTCGTAATCTAGATATTATTTTGTTTTATTTAAAGTGTTGGTATTTAAAAATAAAATTATTTTACAATTAGGATTCAGGGGTTCTCAATTCAGATACCAACATATTGTATTATATATATATATAATATATATATATATATATATATATATATATATAGTATATATATATATATATATATATATATATATATATATATATATATATATATATATATATATATATATATATATATATATATATATATATATAATATATATATATATATATATATATATATATATATATATATATATATATATATATATATATATATATATAGTATATATATATATATATATATATATATATATATATATATATATATATATATATATATATATATTTATATAGTATATATATATATATATATATATATATATATAGTATATATATATATATATATATATATATATATATATATATATATATATATATATATATATATATATATATATATATATATATATATATATATATATATATATATATACTATATATATATATATATATATATATATATATATATATATATATATATATATATATATATATATATATATATATATATATATATATATATATATATATATATATATATATATATATATATATATATATATATATATATATATATATATATATATATATATATATATATATATATATTGTTTATATTTATGTAATGGCATAGAGCCGTATATGATTTTATAATTAAACAAATACCTAAATATACAATAATACTAAATAAATGAGTGAATATATAAATAAATAAATAAATATAGGTACATACATATTAAAACATTCATATATGTGCTTTATCAGTGCTTTTTTTTATTATTACGTAATAATCGATTTTTATTTTTTTTCGTTCATTTTGATGTCAGAGTCAATTATTTCTTCTTAAATTATGTTTATTTGTCGTATTTTTATTTTTACATAATACACCGAAATGTTAAAATGACTATGTAGGTACTTATTATACTGTGTGAGTGTATTATGCATAAGATATACCTCTAAATTTCAAGTTTAACGTCACTGATGTTGACATTTTGAACATATTTTCTTTTTCTTTTTAATAATGCCAATTATGATCGAATTCATAGTCAAAATTGTATATATGTATATATCTATATAGATCACATTAAATTGGTATACAATATACTCCAAACTCTTAATGATTTAATACCACTTCATGTGGGATTTTACATCAAATTCAAAATAAAATAAATGCGTTCATAAATTATTGTCTGTGTTGATCTTTGACAATACAAAACAGCAAAATCGACCAACCTTATTGCCTCGGTAGAACAGCCATGGGCAAACTACGGCCCGCGAGCAATATGCGTCAAAAATCAAATTAACAAACTTGGCCATTTCATTCGCATGCATTGCAATCGTAAAATAAGAAAATAAAACTAAAAATTTCTCGTGGCTCGGACTATGTTTTCTTTTATGTCGAAATAAACACAAAAAACTGACTTTTTTCGCGCTGCGCGGACTTTGTTTGTTTTATTTTATCGAAAGAAACAAAAAGGAATACTGTTTTTTTAATCGTTTGGTTTACCGAAAGAATCAAAAGAAAACTGAAAATTATTCGTTGCACGGATATTTTTTAATTGGGAATAAGTAATAAGCAAGGATAAGAATTAGAGTATCGGAGTTGCAGCGCACTTACCATACGCTCTATGGAAGACCCTCAATAGACTCAGGGTCGGCGTCACCAAATGTAATTTGGGAATTTTTTAATTGTGATTTTTTTGTTCGATACTCGACAATTTTTTTTTTGAATTCTAAGAAAACAAATAATACTTACATAAAATGATAAAAATATATTTATTTCTCCATATTTGTATAATATAACAATGACATTTTTTATTAAATGCATGCATTTAGAGGGATGTTTATGTTATTTCTGCAGCACGCCGTTTATTTTGAATTCCTTAATCTGGCAAGTTGTTTCAAAAGTTTGCCCACCACTGCGCTAGACCATTCCAAAGTCCTTATGTATTTGTTTTATTTTAATTCATTGTTGGATAAAAATAAAATGAAAAACTTGTCGATATTGAAAAATTAGCATTGAAAAACGTAGAGACCCTTGAACGTTTGATTAGATTGTATTTCTTTTATTGTTTGATTGCTAATGACATTATATTAGTTTGAGTCGTTACATATAGAAAAAAAATGTTAAAACCTAAACATAAATGTTAAAATCTCAAAAATTTAATACTCCTAGCAAAAAAATAATCAAAAATCACAAAACTAGCTGATAGCTAACCATACTTGAATAGATCAAAATAAAATAGAAAATCAAGAAAAAAGTTATATGAATGATACTTTATATACTTTGCAACTTTTCTAGGAATAATATAACAAAACATTAAAAAAAAACAATAAACATTGACAAGTTTTGATTTTCTTTCAATTATACCAAGAATTAATTAATTTTTTTTTTTCATATTGGAATGGTGACTAACTTTCTTTTTATTTTAATTTATTAATTTCAGCAATATTTCAGCAATTTTCTTCATAATTGACTACTGACTATTTTTTTTTTTTCATATTGAACTGGTGGATTACTTTCATTATACTACTTTACTTTAATGATTTTAACCAAAAGATGTATTTTTGGGGGATTTTATATCACTTTTGCGAGGTCCTGTACTTATATTATCTATGGGGTAAATATATAGTTTTCTTAACATATGTTTTCTTAACTTTTTGCTCATATTTAGTGTGGTACATTGAGGATCCAAACAAGAATATAAATGAATAAATGCAATAAATTGCGACTTTGTCACCGGTATTGTTAAGACCTAGAAACTGGTCCGGTGTGAAGATCCAGGAACAAACACGTATAGGGTCACCATTCACCATCTTCATTTCGGTGTAAATGTTCATACAATTTGTTTATTTCGTACAATAATAAAAATATTATTAAATATATTTTAAGCAGAGCACTCCTTACATGGTGAAACAAACAAAAAATAATAATTATAATCTTTTAAAAAAACTTATAGGATATTCCTTGTGCGACCATTGATACCCTCCTTTTTATTCGCATGATCAATCAGTATATTGTAGTCATATTTTTGAGAATTACTAAAACAGAAGAGAATGGCTGCCTTTAAAATATAATGCTATAGGCGAGGCGCATGGCTAGGATCCATTGGTCAGACCACATTCCAAACGACGTGGTACTGAGTAGTCGGAGAAACAAGACAACTCCTAAAGAGGGCTGCCCAACAACGATCCAAATGGATATGTAGGTCATAATATCAGACATCTGGGTTTGCTTTTTAGTATCGCCGAAGGAATGATTGAGGGCAGAAACTATAGAGATCGCCCTAGAGATAGTTATACTATTATATTATTAGTGATGTGTGCTGTAGTAACTACCAAGAGATGAAAAGGCTGGCGGAAAACAGAGATATGCGAAGAGATGGAGTGCTTGGTGCAAACAAATCCTAGGATTGTAATCATGAAGAAGAAGAATTGCGGGTTTCCAATAGGTTCTGATTGGATCCTTAATTTGACCTGTAGATCTGACAAGCTTTCTTTCTTTTCTTTTGTTTCCAAGATTCCAAGAATTAATTCACTGCTTTCGTTCACAGCTTGTAATAATTATGTAATTTACGAAATATTCTATTATACATATATATAATACCAGGTGTTAATGTAGATCGAATAAGTGAAAATCAATATCAATTATTTACAGCTTTTATTTACAATATATAATATACACACATTTACACGAGATTGAGACAACTGACGTGTGAGAGTTCTAAATTGGCACCATAGAACACACTAACTAATTGGCACTGGTTGTTTTCGTTGGTTTTCCAGTATTTATAGACTCTCGTTTGATAGAACATTTTGTTTTCTTAGTAATCGTTCCATGTTTCAAATTATAAATATTTCGCCACATTACCTCCACCCCCAGAGAGATCCCTCCCTCCGAGTCGTCAAGGTTGGAAGTTGCCTGGTCATCTTTTGATTTGGTGTACTTTTAATGGTAAATAAGTCTGTCTAAAAAATTTTCTCGCCTTCCTGAACGCGTTGTTAATCTCTCTCTCTCTTCACTCTTTTTAACTTCTTTATTGTTTTACTCCTCCTCTTCTTCAATAATATATTCTGGAAATGCGGGTTTAACTCTGTCTAAACTAATGCATTTCTCTTTTCCTTTCAATATTTTTGGTATAAATGGTCTAGCCGTACATGTCGACAGATCACACCATAGAAAATGTTCACTGTCCGGAACGGTAATTATCTTTAATAATAAACCAGTCTCTTTATTTTTAATCTGCGATAATTCGATATCGTTCTCTTATAGTTTTTCCATGGTTTTCATAATTAATCGAAGATGGAATTGCGATTGTCTCTATACTGTACAATGCGTTTGCGACTTCATTATCGTATCCTTTTTGATGAATATTCTTCGATGTGCACTGACTAATAAAGTCTAGCTGTCTTCTTTATTGGGAACTGTCATTATCACTCTTTTTAGTGAAAGCAAAGGTTATTGGTTTATGATTATATAATCCACTATATCCCTTCCTTCTATATGTTCCCTGAAGTATTTAATGGCTTCGTAGAACTGTTTCTTCTCGATCATATGTATTATATTTCTTTTGTGCTTCGTTGCACTGTTTGGAGAAAAATGTTATAGGTTTCTATATATTTTCTATTTTCTGAAGAATGTATTAACATGGTCGCGTTGGCTAGCTATTCTTTGCTTGCGTTGAACGCTTCCGTATACTCTTCCGTCCATATCAATGGTAATTTTTTCTTATATCTTCATTTTGCTTCATCATTTTATATACAATCTTTTGCGTTTTTATAGCATTCTATTTTATAGCATTTCATTGCGTCTTTATATCATTTTTGCGTTTTTAAAGCATTTTTTTTAGCATTTTTTATAGCATTTTTATAGCATTTGGAATGAATCTTCTCTAATAGTTAGTCATGCCAAGATATCTTTTTAAACTTTTATCCGTTATTAGTTTTGGATAATTCTTTATTTCTTCTACTTAATATTCCAAGGAAGTTGTACCATTTCCCGATACAATATATCCCAGGAATTTAATTTGAGATTTACTAAAGTTACTTTTCTCGCTCTTAATGATGAGTCCGTATTCTTCTTATCTCTTAAATGTAGCTTCTTGGTTTTTTTCATGTTCTTCATTATCTTTAGATGCAATAAATATATCATCTATGTAATGTTGGCAACTGCAAACTGTGCTTCTATTTTTGCTGTTCATATTTGAGGACGATTCTTCCAAAATGGTGGTAGTTTTATTGCGATTCTCGCGACTTCCATCTCATTGTTACTGCTTTCCGCTGTATCTTCCAAGTTGTTACTTGAATCTTCCATATTTTACAGAAAACAAAATATTTTTTTTTTTAAATGCTTATTGTTTCTATTTTACGGTGCGCTACTCACTTTATATCGGCGATGCTATTTTAACTATTTTTATAAAGGTATTAATGCACCAACACGAAATCGTTTATTCAATATTTCGTCTCGAACAAATAATATTTTTATTTCTAATTATTTTTATATAATATTGTATTGTGCGCGCTAGCTTTCAATATAATATAATTAACAATACAATAAATCTTCTTCAAACTCCCATTTTTTTTATTTCTTTTTATATATATTTTTTATTATTTTCATATAATTATAAGATTATTTTATTAACATCTACAAAAGAACATTAAACAAATCTGTTATTGAAGAAAAATATTTGATTCTATAACTATCAAATTGTATTTGAACATATTTGAATAAAAAAATAAAAATCCAAGTTTTTTTTTTTCAAAAATAAAACAATTAAATACTTCGATGAAAATTAGTGAATATCCGCCTTTGTTTTATTTGGAAAACGTTTCATATTTTTCTTTACCGATTGAAACTATATACATATGTTCATATGTATGTAAGTACTATGTTTTCACAAATCTTTTTGCGTCGTAACTAATTTATGCACATATTTAATTTACACACATCATCTTTCTACGATAAAATTCTCGATTTTTCCAATTCGTTATTTTCAATCTTCAATAAAAAATATTTCTTTTATTTGCATGAATAATGCAAATACAAAAAATGTGATTATTTCACATTTTTCTTTGTCTTAATTAATTTCGATATTTTTAAACCTTACTTTGATTATTAATAATTCCTTTTTACTCTCCACACTATGGAATAGGGGAGAGTCATGATTTCGCAAAATTTAAGCGTAAAAATATATAAAATAAGAAAAATTTCTTATGTATGGAAAAGTTCAGTAATTTGATTTCATGTTATAATGTAAATAACTTGAACATAGAACTGCTTAGCTTTCCATAAATAACAAAAAATTTCTTCATATGATATCACGTGTCAAAATTTTCAAAATGCTCTCGCGTTCTTTAAAACAAAATTTATCTGCTTTTATTAAAATATTTCATACAACATAAGCATTCTTCACTATACTGCATTAATAGTTTGGCTATCTTAACATAAAATATACTATCGGAAGAAAAATTATATACTAGAAAAAACAGTTTTTATTATTACTCTCCACACTATGGAATATGGGAGAGTCATGATTTCGCAAAATTTAAGCGTATTTTTTTTACATCAATTTCTCAATGGGTATCATGTAGAGAATGAACACTATGAGTTTCGTCGTGATGTGTTTGTGTGTATGGCGTATACGCCGTACGCCGTAGCATTTATCTTTTTTGTGTCCTCTCTACAGCCCAAACTATAAGTCCGATCGACTTCATATTAACATCATATGTGTAAAGTAAAAAGACCTAGAGCTGATTAGTTTTCCATAGACAACTTTTGATTTCTTCTCTATGAATTCATCATTTACGTTGTTTTTTTTTTGTGTCCTCTCTGCAGCCCAAACTATAAGTCCGATTGACTTCATATTGATTTCATATGTGTTTAGTCCATAAACTTAGAGCTGATTAGTTTTCCATAGACAACGGTTCGTTTTTTCTAAATTTTTCTTTATGATTTCATCTATTAAAACTGAAAAAATGCTCTCACGACCTGGAAATTAGAGATATTTTAATTTGGTTTCAACTATTTATACAACACCAAGAATCTTCATAAAATTGTATTCAAAGTTGGTCAAGTTAAAAGAAAAATATTCAACGGTTTCAAAAATTATATTTTATTTAATGGATTTTTGTATGAAACTTATATGTAACAAGAGAATTTTTTTATATTTGGCAATGTTCAGTTCATTGATTTCATATTGATATAAGAATATTAATAGCTTGAACTTAGAACTGATTAGCTTTTCATAGATATCATAAAATTTCTTCATATGATATCACGTGTCAAAATTGTCAAAATGCTCTAACGCTCTTTGAAACAAAATTTATCTGCTTTTATTAAAATATTTCATACAACATAAGCATTCTACACCATACTGCATTAATAGTTTGTCTATCTTAACATAAAAATATACTATCGTTAGAAAATTTATATTCCTGGTAGTAAAATTTAGTATGAATAAAAATGTATATAATAAGATAAATTTCTTATGTATGGAAAAGTTCAGTAATTTGATTTCATGTTATAATGTAAAGAGCTTGAACATAGAACTGATTAGCTTTCCATAAATAACAAAAAAATTCTTCATATGATATCACGTGTCAAAATTGTCAAAATGTTCTAACGTCCTTTAAAACAAAATTTATCTGCTTTTATTAAAACATTTCATACAACATAAGCATTCTACACCATACTGCATTATTAGTTTGTCTATCTTAACATAAAAATATACTATCGTTAGAAAATTTATATTCCTGGTAGTAAAATTTAGAATGAATAAAATATTTCATACAACATAAACATATTTTACCATATTGAGATTGTCAATATTTGTGGTGTGGAGAGTTTAGTGTTGGCCACAACCCACTCGTTTTAAATTAATACGCACAATACTTTTGTTTTATTTTTCAAACACCAAAATAATTTTTCATTTGACTTTTCCAGCGATACCGTTTTTAAATATTATTTCCATTAAGCCAATTGATTTATTTTACGAAAAAAATACCAGGTTCTTAGATTATACATTTTAATTCTATGTCAATTGGTATGTATTGTATTTTTCACGATAATACAATTTTTATATTGACTACTTCTTTGACAAATAACCAATTATTGTTCAATTTTTTTTTTTTGAAAATTTTCGCCTTTCTGTATCTTTATTGAATTTAACATATATAATCTAAGGAATTTAATATATATATTTTTTTAACTGGAATTAATTGTTTAAAACCAGCGTCGTCAATATGATATTCTTGACGAAAATCAAAATGTCGGATACATATTCACATAAACGAAACTGCGTAATTCTTTTACGAATTACGAATAACGAATTTAACAGAAGATACAAATTCACTTTCTGTCGGGGGTCACCATTGTAATAATTATGTTATTTACAAAATATTCTATTACCTATATATAATACCAGGTGTTAAAGTAGATCGAATAGTGAAAATCAATATCAATTATTTACAGCTTTTATTTACAATATATAATATACACAAATTTACACGAGATTGAGACAACTGACGTGTGAGAGTTCTAAATTGGCACTGGCAGTCAAAGAGTATATAATACCTACGGATACTGGCAGTTTTCGTTGGTTTTCCAGAATTTATAGACTCTCGTTTGGTAGAACATTTTGTTTTCTTAGTAATCGTTCCATGTTTCAAATTATAAATATTTCGCCACAAGCTTATCTCAAATCGAAAATTCCTTAAGATAGAGATATTTCTACACCTGCGAATCCTAGCATGATACAAACATTGACAATAATAATTGTTTTACAACAGACGTCATACAAAACAACAAAATTTAACAGTTTTTCGCAGTCTCCTATCTCACTTCATAGGGAAAGTTTTAGGTCTATATAATTCTTTTCCTCCCGAAGTGGCTGCTCGTCGGACAAAACAAGAACATCAAGCACATTTCATACCACTACCAACTAAGAGTCCAACCACAAACGTATAAAACAACAACAGTAAAATCTCATACAACAACAAAAAAAAACAAAAATTTATTCTCTTGTTAGAAATGTTATTTTTAGTATCTTGGCTAGATGGCTTGGCCGCCAGTTAAAAAATGCACATCAGATTTTCATGGACCACATTTTCTTCCCAATCCAACTCTTTCAGTTTTACATTATGTAATTATTTTTAAGTGTTCGTTTTATGTGACCAAACCATCCTAATATCCATATCACATCCTTTGCTTCCTTACAGTATTTTTATTTCTTTTACATGCTACTAGTTTTATTTATTTTAGAACATTTCGTGTGTCTGTGTGTGGTAAAAAATATTTTTTTTATTATAAATTTATGTGTTTAACTGCCTATATTTCCGAAGTTTTTAAAATATCGAAAAAAGTCGATTTACCCTAACTAGATAATATAATTTTCTATAAATAATATTAGCATTGTAGTAGTCTATCTTATTTTTTTTTTAACAATATTTTATAAATATTGAATTTAGTGACGACATCGCTTCATACAACTTGTATGGCAGTCACCTATACCACGATATCAAAGAAAACTTAATAGTTTTATTATAAATTTATGTGTTTAACTGCCTATATTTCCGAAGTTTTTAAAATATCGAAAAAAGTCGATTTACCCTAACTAGATAATATAATTTTCTATAAATAATATTAGCATTGTAGTAGTCTATCTTATTTTTTTTTTAACAATATTTTATAAATATTGAATTTAGTGACGACATCGCTTCATACAACTTGTATGGCAGTCACCTATACCACGATATCAAAGAAAACTTAATAGTTTGATAATTAATCTCCAAACATACATACATACCATCATGCTGTTTTCATTCTCTGGGTAGGACAAAAGGACTGACCTCCATACTATCCTATCTTGACATACTTACCTACATGTGTTGTATAAAAAATATCTTAAAATTATTCAATAATTTGGATTTATGGGTTTATACATAGAATTATATATAATCTAAGGGTCTATAGTTTGGTACTTATTATTCAACTATACCTGCTATCGCTATCGACAGTTGGATCTCATACGATACATGCAACTAGTGTTCAAAGAGAATATAACCTACGGATACTAGTGTTAAATAAAAAAACTCTTTCAGTTTTACATTATGTAATTATTTTTAAGTGTTCGTTTTATGTGACCAAACCATCCCAATATCCATATCACATCCTTTGCTTCCTTACAGTATTTTTATTTCTTTTTTCTGTGTAGATATTTATTAATTTTATTATATTACTAGCTTTTATGTCCCGCCGTTGGCCAAGAATGTAAATTAGTGAAGGAATAAGCAATCGTTTATATACCTACATAATATTGTCAAACATAATTTTTTTTAACCGTAGTATGAAAAGTAGTTTGAAATTTAATTGAGTTTAAGCGGTGTAAAATCTTAAAGTGATGGCCACAATCCATTTGCTTTTATATATAAGCACATACAATTTCTGCACGCATGGACTATGGGAAATTATTTTAAATATGACTTATTATAAAAAGACAACGTCGTAAAGAGTTTGGATTTGGCCACAACCCCTATTTTTATAATATATTGTCATCGAACGCAAATAATGTGTTTTAAATATTTAGTAATTTTGGATGATGGGAAATGGTTTAAAAATTGATTAAACAAAAGTACTGAAAATATTCTAGTGTTGGTCCCATCCCATTCGTTTTTATATTTTTCGTCAAGTGTGCATATAGTTTATTATAGTTTTGCACAATAAAACTGATAGACTTAAAACTGACACATAAGTCTACATTACAGAAGAAGAAGACTTAAGCTATGTTAAATAGTTTTTAATATGAATATAAACGTTGTGAAGATCCAGCAATGGCCACAACCCCGATTTTTTATATATTGTCATCAAAATGAAATGTGTAGTTATTGAAAATTAAGCAATATATGATGATATAATAAATGGTGTAAATTTGATTGAACAAAAGTAATGAGAAGATTCTAGTGTTGGTCACATCCCATTCGTTTTTATGTATTTTCATCAAGTTTGCATGTTGTTTATAATATTTCGTTACAATAGACTATTAGACATAAAACTAATCCAAAAGACTAATTAAAAAAGAAGTAGAAGTATAAAACTATAACAAATAGTTTGTAATAAAAACTGACCCAATGGTCTACATAGAAGATGAAATAAAAGAAGAAGAAGATGAATTGAACTATAGGAAATATTTTATATAAAATTCACCCAACATCTACATAAAATAAGAAAACGAAGAATTAGACTAAAGGATAGTTTGTTTAAAAACTAACCAAAAGGTCTACATAAAGGAAGAAGAAGACGAATTAGACTATAGGAAATAGTTTGTATAAAAACTCACCCAAGGTCTACATAAATTAAGAAAAAGAAAAATTAGACTATAGGAAATAGTTTATTTATGAACCGTCCCAAATGACTTCACAAAAGAAGAGGAAGAAGATTTAAACCCCAAGAAATAGTTTGTAGAAAAAGTCACCCAAAGGTCTACATAGAAAAAAGAAGAATTTCACTATAGGAAATAGTTTGTAGGTATATTGAATGTGTATTGTAGTTAACCTAAAATAGTTTAATAATTTTCCTATACAAAATCAGTATATTCTTGGTTTTTAAGTAGTAAGTATTAGGTATGTAGGTACCTACCTACAATGATGTTCTAAATTAATTCGAATTCGATTTATAATAAATTTTATTTGAATATCAGAATGTGTCCGTTACCATAGTAACCATGTTCCAACATGTGAAAAATATCAAATGTTATGGAGACATTTTTTGAATATGTAGGTACCTACATTGGTTTGTTCGATGCCATAAAAATGAAAATTGTCAGAAAAATCAAATATTTTTAACAAATTATGCAATTTTATTACGCCTATATCTTTACTAATAATAAACAGACTTTTACAATATATGTCTTAAAACTTGCTGTAATGTCTTGTGTTTCATTTTATTATTTCATAATCACATTTATTTCAAAGGTATATTATTTTAAAGAACATATTCATTCGGTAGGAAAATTAAATATCGTATGAAAAGATATTAAAATGGCGGGGTTATATGTACATTTGTACAAAACGCTTACTTTAAAAATAAGTTAAACATTATAATTAGACAAAATATTCACCATGTTTTTCACTTAAAAGCTAAGTTATACTTGAAAATATATTTTTTTCGTGTAAATACGTACTTCTAACTTTTAAACTAACAGATATTTGCGTGCAAAATGAACACTTTTTTGACAGATATGACTTGGAAAATTTTGTATGAAAAAAATAATTATTGAAATATCTTTAAAATTCAGCATTTTAATCGCATTATTTTTAGCGTGACACTGCATCAGGTATACTGGTACACGTTCGCACATAAATTAGATTTTTAGATGCTCTTGGTTTTTCAAAAGGCGTGAGACAAACACACACACACACACACACACACTAACATATTGATTGCTTTATTACTTTAGATAAAAAAAATGCTAAAAACTAACATCATGTTTCCTATACATATGACGTCCCCACAAGCAATTATCATCGATATTTATAAATTTTGGCGATACAAGTAAATTGGTTTTTCCAATTATGATACATTTGTGATATGTTTGCACATTTCTTTAATAAATTCCTGCTATAAGGATAATTCCGAAATGTCTCGGAACTTGGTCTGTATGGTAATTTTTGGAACTGCGTCCGTTTGACATCATACACTATGATGATGTCAATTGTGTACAAAATTCAAAACAAACTATCATTTTCAAAATCATTAAATACACACATACAGCCTATGACGTTACTGCGAGAGTTTTATTTTTTTGACACTAAAATATCTAATTTTCTTTATTATGTAATATGTAATATCAGACTGTTAATCAATTTATATAAAAATGGATGTACGTATATTTGTATGTGTCCGATCAAACCAACCATCCGATTGCAATGAAACTTTGGGGAATTGTTCAGCTCATTCCGGAGAAGGTTTATGCATTATAATTTATTTATTTATTTATTCGATATCTCACAAAAAAAAAAAAAGTTGGTATTGAATTGATACTTAGTGGGTTTGCTCAGCAAAAATCCTATATACCCATACATAAAATGGTATATTATATAAAACTGGAATAATGCAAAAGGTTCAAGTACCTATATTTGTTTGAATAATTATATAAAATTTAAATGAATGAATGAATAGGGACGGAAGGGATTGTAGGGATGGAAGGGAAAAAAATACGGAATTATAATTAGCGAATCTATATAAGAATGTTAAGTTATAAAAAGGAAACATACCGAACAACCATTTTTATATATTTGGAGGTAAATAATTAAACAGGCAGGACAACGTCTGCCGAGTTTTACTAGTATTTTATGAAAATACATTTTTCAAAAATGAACATTATAAACTTCAGGGCAACTCGTGAATTTGATTAATTATTTTAAGAATTAGATTCACACTAAAGAAATCTTTTACATTAAAATTAATTAGTTGATTATGTTAAATAATACATAACAATTGGTGGCAAGTTCATTCTAAATTAATGGCAATTTCATTCTGAATTAAGGGGCATATAAACCTAAACACCCCAATTTTAAATCAAATTTCTCAAATATGTGTTCCTAGAGTTCCAAAAATTCTAAAAACTTCTATCATAACACCCATTTTAAAGAAGTCAAATCTGGATCTGGAAGATGCTGGAAACTACAGGCCAATTTCCAATTTACCAGTGCTTTCAAAATTACTTGAAAGAGCAGTTGTAAAGCAAATGACGCAGTATTTAAAAGAACACAATCTGTTTCCGAAAAAACAATCAGCGTACAGACAAAATCACTCTACTGAAACTGTACTAATGAGAATACTGTCCGATCTTATTGCAGGAATTGAATCTGGGAATATTGCTCTAGTGTCAATTCTTGACATGAGTGCTGCTTTTGATACTGTTGATCATGAAATTCTCCTTCGACTCTTGGAACGCGAATACGGAATTTGTGGAAATTTTCTAAAATGGATGACCTCATATATATCAGGAAGATGCCAGTCTATGAGGATAAATAATAATACGTCTTTACCGGAAATTGTAAAGTTTGGAGTGCCTCAGGGATCGGTGCTCGGACCAATTTTATTTATTTTATACATAAAACAACTTGATAAAATAATTCAAAATGAAGGATTTGACTCTTTTGCTTACGCTGACGACCGCTTGTTATTCAAATTTTGTAATCCCATGTACAAAAATCGACTGGAAGTGGATATTGCTGAGTGCATCGAAAAAGTCGCTACGTGGATGTCTCATAACAAGCTAAAATTAAACCCAACAAAAACAGAGTTTATGTGGGTAGCTTCACCACGGTGACAGCACCTCATTGAAAGTACTCCTATTAACATCAATGGAGAAAAACTCTTGCCGTCTGCAAGTGTCAAGTTTTTGGGTGTACACTTAGACAATAAGTTGTCTCTTGACCTGCAAATCTCTAAAACAGTCAGTTCATGCTTTTTCCAACTAAGACAACTGAAAAACATTCGTCGAAGCTTGCCCAAAAATGAGACAAAAACACTTATAAATGCATTCGTTGTGTCTCGGCTAGATTACTGTAATGGCATCTATGATGGATTGCCAAAGTATCAGCTCGATAGATTACAGATGGTGTTTAATGCAGCGGCAAGGCTCATTTATGGAGCGGAAAAACGATGTCACATAACTCCACTACTTAACGAATTGCACTGGTTGAAGTGTCCAGAGCGAGTTGACTACAAAATCTGCTTAACTGTGTTTAATGCTTTAAATAACCTAGCGCCAAAATACATACAAGAGCTGTGTCAGAGAAAAGCTCTCTCTGGGAGGCATCTCACACTTAGGTCTTCTGGATCACAGAGTACCAACTCCCTAAAGGAGTTGAACAGAGCCAATAAAGCGGCTTACTATGATCGATGCTTTGGTGTGAGTGGTCCTATAAAGTGGAATAAATTTTATTTATTTATTTTATTTATTTATTTAATATATCTTTACACTTTTATGACATAATGTTATATAATAATCAACCTCACTAGGACTAGCCTGTATCGAGGTCGAAAATTTTACAAAATCAAATGGTAAAGACAATAATATAAAATGATATAAAAATAGTATGTAATACAAAAGAAACATAAAAGTATAACAAAAAAAAAATTTAAAACTATAAGAAAAGATACATAAAATAACAGAATACAAATAAACACAAAAATGAACCCAGAGCTATAAAATATACTATGCTGCAGCTAAATACAGTTGGGTACCTGCGTCCATAACTGCAACAATAATTATATACATCACAGCTCTGGACTCACTATATACCTACATACATACTAATAAAATTCTACACAAAAACTAGTTTGACCACACGTTTGGAATAAAATATAAATTAAATGACAATATGAATATAAATTATAAGAATAAAAATTACATGACAATGTGAACACTATTGAATACATTTAGCATATTTATACAATTTGAAATAACATAGGATTTTACCAGTTTTTTGAAAATTACAATTGTTTTTGCTGATTTAATTAAAGTTGGAAGATCGTTAAATATAATAGGTGCTACATAAAAGTAGTTTCTCTGACCAAATAAAGTATTCATTCTATCTGGCCGGAAATTGAGAGAGACACTGCCTCTAGTCAATCTATTTTGTTGTGATCTAGTAGCTGTATCCAAATTAAAAAAAAACTTGCACAACGCTTGTATGATAAATAATTGTCTAGGGCTAAGTACACCTGTCTCTTCATAAAGTTTGTCAGTGGGATAGCGAAAATCTTTTTTATAAATAATTTTCAAAAAAGTTTTTTGCACTATGCAAAGCGGAGCAAGAGCAGTTTTAGAACACGCTCCCCAACAGCATATGTTATAAGAAATTAATGACTGAATTAATGCATAATACACAGATTGAAGTTCATTAATACCAATTACATTTCTTAATTCTCTGAAAATATATGTTAGTTTCCGTAACTTTTTTGATAAATTATTGATATGTACATCCCACCTTAGAAATCTATCTAACGTAACACCCAAATAACGTATAGAATCCACATTTTCAATTATATCACATTTGCAGTCAGAATAATCTTTACAATTATGAATTTTAAGTGAATACTCTGCTGATGGCACCCCTCTATTAGAAATACTGAATGTTACAAACTTAGTCTTTTTTATGTTCAGTGTAAGTAAGTTAGAATCAAGCCATTTCTTTACCCTAAGCAAGTCCTTATTACATGTGCTGTAAGTCTGATCCCAAGTAGGGGCATGAAAAATCAGTACAGTGTCATCAGCAAAAGTGATTATTTCACCACTGACATTCAGATCACAAAAATCATTTATGTATACCAGGAATAATATAGGACCAAGCACACTTCCCTGGGGAACTCCATAATTTATATTTTGAAAAGTGCTTCTGTATCCCTGGACCTCAACTAATTGTGTTCTGTTTTTTAAATAACTTTCAAACCACAACAGTGGTTCTCTTTTGATCCCCAAAGCTTCAAGTTTCTTAAGAAGCAAACCGTGCGACACAGTGTCAAAAGCTTTGGCCAGATCTAAGAACACAGCCAGACATTTATTACCAATATCAAGATTTTTAGTTATAGATTTTAGAACACTGAGCAATGCATCACAAGTACTTTTACCCTCACGAAAACCATATTGATTAGCAGATAAAATATCATTCTTTTCCAAGTATGTCATAATCTGAGTTTTGACAAGTTTTTCAATGATTTTAGACACTATATTGAGTAAGGCTATTGGTCTATAGTTGTTCACGTCATACTTATCACCTCCCTTATATAATGGTATAACTTTAGCTTTTTTACAATGTGTAGGGAAATTGCCAGACTCAAAACTGAGGTTAATTATATGTGTAAGGGGCACAGCCAAAGCTGAATTATTTTGTTTGAAAAGAGATGAAGTTAAATGGTCAACTCCACTGGAGTATCCAGAATTTAATTGATTGATTGTTTTAGTAACATCTAGCACACTAACTTTTTTAAATGAAAATATAGAATTAACAACCTTTGACGGCCTGAACTCATGAGTTAAATCACTTTCACATTTACCAATGGATTTTATAAGGCTATCGGCAAATTTAAACCCCACATTACTAAAAAAGTTATTAACATAGTTTGTGGCTAACTCATAGTTTTTAGACACTTCCACTAAGTCATTATTTATTTTTAACGAGGTAAGAGATTGCGATTTTGTCTTCAAATTGACAGCTTCTTTGATAATAGACCATTTTTGCTTGATATTATCTCCAACATTATCAAATTTATTCTTGTAATATGAATGTCGAGTGGTCCTGACAATCCTAACGCACCAGTTCCTGTAGCGCTTGTAATAGTTGAACAGTTGAATATCATTTGGAGATTTCTTACTTTTCAAATGAAGGCTGTCACGTTTTCGTAGGCAGTTGATAACACCTGCAGTTATCCAGGGAGTAAGTTTTTTTATTTTAGGTTTAGAAATATTAGTAATGGTACATTCCTTTAGGCGTTGTTGAAGCAAGTGGATGAAATTGTTTGTAGCCTCATTCACTTCATCAGTTTCTAGGATTGGTAGCCACGTCTCAAGACTCAAACTATAAGTCAGCTTCGTTTCATCGATTTGAAAAGTCTTTTTATTTTTAATTGGTGTATGTTTATAAATTTTAGAAGATTCCAATTTCAGTATAACAGCATAATGGTCAGTGATGCTAGTCCGGTAAATAAAGCCAGAATGAATAAATTTAGATCTTAACATAATGTGGTCAATACATGATTCTGAGGAATTAGTAATCCTAGTTGCATCATTAATTATAACTTTCAGCTTATGCAAGGCGATTAGAGATAAATATTCTTGAGTGTTGACATTTTCATGATCCAGAACATTGATATTTACATCACCAATAATTCCTAAATTTTTTTCTTTGGAACTAGTCAGTAAGAGACCATTTAATGAGCATAAAAATTCAGAAACTGAATGCTGTGATGGAGATCTGTAAATTGCCAAAAATCTTAGGTCTTCTGGCAAATCTATCTGCAAGCAGTTTGCCCCATAAATAGTCACCTCTGAAACATCTGCTGCAATGCACTGTTTAATGAAGACAACTACTCCATCATTTTGTAATTTATTATTTACAGTCTGATAGACTTGATAGTTCGGGAGAGATGGTAAATTATTTTCATGTCGGAGCCAACACTCAGTCAGAATTATAAGATCGAATAAATAATCAACAGCACTCAAAAGAACACAAAATTGGTCAAAGTTTTTCTGAATAGAACGAATATTCAAACAAATTATTGAAACATTTGCATTTTTCATCATTTCAAAACAGGTATGAGGATTACTTATGGTTAATGACAATACATCATTATCCAGATCTGTATTAATAAATTCATTCATTTTTTTAATTTCTATTCCCTGTTATCATATAACTCTTGAGTTATATGAGTTTCTTTAGATCATTTAGACATTTTATCACACTGATCCTTGATTCATTTTCAGAATTTTTGCGAATGAAAATCTTGTTGCGCTTGAACCAGACATATTTGTAATTCATATCTTTAGCCCATTGTTTAGTTTTCCACAGAAGCTCCTTATAGTAAGGTGTAATCACCTCCCCAATAAAAACTGAAGTATTGCTCTCTCTTGCCTTCTTACGAGCACTTAACAACTCTTGTTGGGCTTCATCCGTCTTAAACCGTAGCATGATTTTTTTTAATTTCTTTTTTTCCTTTGATCTGTCTGGGTAAACAAAAACATTATCGACAGTATCAGGGTCGATTTCAATGCCAAGCGCATCGAAAGACCTAATAACAGTCTTCATTGGGGGCTCTTCAGGCAGTGCATCAAGTCCAGATATCTCAACACACTTTTCACTAATTATACATTGTTCAAGATCAGCAAGTTGGATTTCTAGTTTATTTATTTTCAGATCTTTTATCAAGTTTTCGTTTTCCAGATGATCTACATTTTTTTTTAAATCCAAGATCTTAGTCATATTGTTAGTCATTTCATCATATTGTTTGCTAATGAATTCAATGTTTTTTATGACTTCACTCAGCTCAGTTTCAAGATTCTTTTTAATAGTAGAGATTTCAAACTCAATCTTCTCAAAGACTTCTAGTTTCATTTCATTCAATTTTTTATCCAAGTATTTCATAATTCGATCATACTGATCATCAGATTCCATAGTTTTAGCTCTTGTTTGTACAGGATTTTGAGGCATTTTCAGATAATGTTCACAAAACAAAAAAAAAATATATTGAAGTTATGGTCACCCCAATACCAAATTTGTTTACACTCAAATGTTATTGTTGCAAATAAAAAAAACACAACACGTCTTCACCATACAAAGATAGTACTAACACTGGTGACTGGTGCCTCTAGATGTCCGCAGTGCAAATAGTAAGAGCACTTTCTCTAAAGGACTGAAAACAGCTTTGTTTCGTAGAGCAATATAATATCTATCTAAATAACAGCGCCCTTGGAATGATCTTGAATCATTAAACGGCGCTATACAAATTATTATTATTATGTATAACAGTGTGTTTCTAAAAAAATACCATTTTATTAGTATAAGTATTTTTAACATTCCTCTAGTGAATGTTCGTCACACAATATTTTAAAATTCAGCAGAAACTCTCCTTAATTAAATGTTTAAAACACATTTTTTTAAAATTACTTCATAACAAATAGGAATAATCAAACTTCACATTTTTTCTCAATAATTATTTAATGTATAATTTAATTCAAGAACTCTATAATGTACTATCTGTCACACAACTGTTCAAATGAACACCTTGGCACAGGACTTCCTAGTGAGGTGTTCATCGTATCCTATCAATTTCAATACTTATCAATAAATAATACACATACACACACATATGTATATCTACACATGCACATGACTTCTAGCTCTAGTATGTAACTTCCTCATTGTATTGTTAATAATAAAGAAAATAAAAATAAATAAATAAACTATGTGTCCTGAGAAATAAATCTTTTATGTGCTTAAAGAGTGCATAAAAACCAAGTGAATGAGCGATATTTTTTTTTCAATACAAGTCAGGTTTGTTCTTAAAATGAAAAAAAAAACAAATCTGGGATTTCCGATATTTTAAATCACATATAAACCATTTTTAACGCACGCGACAGTTACCCTTACTAACGCGTAATGCATTGGGTGGTTTTAATATAATCATGTTTTCAGTCACTAGGTTTTGCGTTATATGTCCTCGTAATGGCAATTTCATTCTAAATTTATCTATACGATTTTTTTATGATTGTATGAGTTTAAGATTATGATCAAGTAGTGATTTATACTTATTAAAAATTAAGATAAGATAACAACGTGTCACGATTAGCCCTGCTGAATTCTGGTTTTTAGATCAAAACTAGATTATATGATAGTATTTTTTTCCAGATTATTTTTTTACACTATTTTGTTTTTCATCAAGCTCCCAGTTGCTCAGTTAATTTTATTTTAGACAGTTTTTAAAGAATATAAGTGAAGCAATTAAAATATTTCTATTTCAGAAAGTGCTCATGAATTCTTGGTACTTCTTAAAAATATTGCATCAGATATTGAATTGACTCGTTTAGATAGTAAGTTCGTATTTATTCAGTGCAATTCTTCTTGAAAAAACATTATTCAGCATATAAGAGGAACTATTGTGATGCGTGGTCATATAATTTGTTGACAATATTCATTGAAATATCTCGGTTCATTGGATTTCCAAGAATACTTTGATTTGACTCCTTTTATACTTCAAAGACTTAGGTTTGTGTGTCTCGTTTTTATTGTTTACATTCAACATGACATATATTTATTTTCTTACGTCAATCATATTTGTTGTCAAATCGCCTCAGTTTCTCTGTCATTTCTATCTAATTTAATATAGTTATTGTGAACGTGCAAAGCCGCTAAGTTAACTTTGTTATTGACATAGTATTCCGTCATTGAGTCTGATAACAAAATTCTTGTAACGATCAAAGTTTTGTGTATTTAGTAAGTAATATAAGGATGACATTCAAAATTTTGCGATAATCAAATTAAAAAACTACTACTCTATACAATCAATATTTGTTGTTTATTCAGAAGCCATTATTGTTAGTTTGAAAGAATTCATCAAGAACGTAACATACTGCAAGAACCCGAAGAACATACTGTTAGTAGGTACATATGTACATACAAACGCCAAAGAGAGAGAACTGTTGGTTTGAATTCCAACTGCCAAAATGTACTATTTGTTGACAAAATCAATTTGATAAATTTGTATTGATAAAATCAATTATGAGTTTGATTAGTTGATAAAAGCTAGCTATAGCAACGTTTGTATGACTTTCGTGTCATTTATTTTTTTATCACACCACGATCTACACTTTAATGATGGCAAGCAAGAAGACAACTGCTGCTCAATTTAGAAACTCTGTTCTAGGGTTTGCATTTTATGTTCTAAGTTTCATTGATTCTTTCTCGTTTTAATATCTTCCTAAAATGTATTTATAACGTGTGATTTCAGTCTGATTTTTGTGAAAAAATCAACATTCAAAATTTGTTTAGTTATGTACAGTTACAGTTGAATTCAATTGTGTTAATAACTAGATGTGATACAATGTGGCCACATGGGGATAATGAATGTGGAATGCCTGACGAAGAAAATGCGGACAGGAATAGAATGAGAGGTCGGACGCATTCAAGGAAAGGATGCCTTAACCATGTGAACAATATTCTGAAAGAAGGAAATCTAAGAAGCTTGAACAACAGAAGAACATGTAAGAGACGATTTATGAATGTTGATGAGGCGATGAATGCGTGCCAGGATAGAACAATATGGCGTTCGGTTCTCTCTGCCAACCCTGTTAGAGACATGGCGTGATGGTATGTATGTATGTATGTATGATACAATATGGTAGACTTATTGCCCATATGCAATAAATGAAAGTCAATCACAATATTTACTGACATAACTTGGTATAAAAAAGGACCAGTTGCAGATGAAATAATCACAAATTTCATAAAAAAAAAAAAATAAAATGGCAAAGAAAACGAGACAAAAACAAGTTGTTTATTATTTTATATATTGAGTGATCTTTTATTACAAACAGTTACAATATAAATTGTTGTGACGTCAATATAAACGTAGGTAATATTTTTAAAATCCTGTTTGGTGCATTACCGGCATAAAGATGCACTACTAAGACTATTAAATAAGTCTTAAGACATTTTAATTAGTTTATCATTATAACATGATTCTCAATTAGTTATAAACGTCTAAAAACATACTAATTAAAATGCTTTGTTTTTTTTTTCTTTATAGTTATTTTTTGTTGAAGATTCTCAGCAGGGGATAAATTTATTATACCTAAATATTTTCCCACGAAGTTTTTAATTAAAAGGCATTTGAAAAATTGGCCATTTGGCAATAAATTCACCACCTCCACGTTGTACAACGGCATGTCTATTATTATTACATACAAACCATTACTCCATGTCCCTTACGGGGAAGGCAGAGAGTACCGAATGCCATTTTTTTTAATCTTGGCAAAAATTCATCGCCTTGTCAACATAATGCATCGTCTCATACATGATCGCCTGTTGTTCACGCTTGTAACATTTCCGTCTTTAAAAATATCGTTCACATGGTCTTGCCATCCCTTCATGGACGCCCCCAACCTCTAACTGCCCATTCCCACTTGTCGTGTGTTGTAGGTCTGGCAAAATGTCGGGTGATCTAGTGGCAATACATTTTAAATGGAGCTTTTACACTTACACGATAACGACAAGTGTGAACAACTCCAGCTCCAAATGTACCACATTTTTTCGGGTGATCTAGTGGCAATACATTTTAAATGGAGCTTTTTACACTTGCACGATAACGACAAGTGTGAACAGCTCCCGCTCTAAATGTACGACATTTTGTCGGGTGATCTAGTGGCAATATATTTTAAATGGAACTGTTCACACTTACACGATAACGACCAGTGTGAAAAGCTCCAGCTTCAAAATGTATTACCTCTAGATCACCCGACATTTTGTCGGGTACACGATACACTTACACGTTAACGACAAATGTGAACAAGTGTGGACATTTTGTCGGACCTAACACATGACAAGTGGGAACGGGTTCTTTCTCCGTTTCTGTCAGATTTGTATATTTTCTTTGCCTGACGCTCCTCTTTCATTCTTTCCAAGTTGCCGAACCATCTCAATGTGTTTTATTATAATTATCATTTATTATATTTCGTTGTTCATTGAGTCTTGTTAATGTGTTTATAAATTGTAATAAAATTGTTCTTTTTAAATTTCACCTGATAAGTGCATGATGCAAAATAAATTCCTTAAAAAGTAGTGTTTGTATTACCAATATTAGGAGAAAAATTATCTTTCATTGAATAAAAAAACGACTCCACAAAAGCAATTGACGTAGTAAATAATAATTCGTTTGGATGACAAATTTGAGATATTTTATTTGTTTATATTTATACCAATTTTCAGCGTTCTAGATTTTATGGTTTTTGATACATATGGAAAAATAAAGTTAAAATTCAAAAGTTGATAACCCCTGACTGAAAAAAAAATAAAAATTCTGAGTATGAAAGTTTTGTAGGCATATAACTGTCTATATATTTTGAAATTTTGGGCTCTGTTAATTGAGTGAATCAAAAGTTATAAGGGGGGGACGAACACATACACACGAATAGGGCAGAGGGCATACAGAATAGAAGAAGATATAACCTGAGGACGAGAAAAGCTGAACCCAACAGCCTTCAACGGCAATAAGTTGGGACAGTGCCAGGAAGACAAGCAACACCGTTCCTTTCAAAATACTTATGACGTATCACAACATAATATTTAAAATAATTTAAAATGTCTTGCACTATCTGTAACGTCTTGATTTTATAAATTAAAATGCGATTATAAATAATCTTAATAATCGCATTTTCTAACCTAATTCTGGTTTCAAAATTACTATAACTTTACCTTTCATCTGTCAAATAGTAATAGTATGTAAATGAATTTCAAGAAGACCTCGCTGACCATCTTTGAAGTAAACGGCATCAAGACCCAGGATCTTTTTTATCGAATTATAATGTTAAAACTTTCGACGCAGACTATCTCGTTCACTTTGATTTTGGATGCTAATAATTCTGGACAGTCAATATTTTTAGATACAACATACATACTTCAATTGAATGATATTTTTGCATTGTCTAGTAATACATTTGTATGTATTATGTATACAAAAAACAACCAAAACAAATACGTATATAATTTTTCTCATAAAGGATAGTTTTAAAATATTCATGTTTGTACTTGTTGATATAGGCATAGGTGATTAATACTACTTAATAGTTGTAATTTATTATTATAGTTTATAGTATACGAAATAAATATAAATTATGTTAATATTTACATCATATTGTATTTCAATAGGATTAAGGTAAAAAAATCAAAGGTTATACGAAAAACTTTATACTAGAACCCAGTATCTGTACGGAATTTATCTATATCACGGAAATCATAAAATCATGATGTTGAAATATTTGTTTTTACTTAAAATATCATCATCATCATCGTCATCATAAGCTCGACAGCCCTGGGTGGGCCTTGGCTGAATCTTTAGCGCTTTTGACCCGTTTTTATCGGGGTATTCTTTGACTTTGATTCTGGAATTGGCTAGTCTGGTTATTACATTGAAGCAAATGCCATCTGACCTTTGTAACCCTTAGAAAGGGTAACCAGACGAATTGGATCATGATTTAATTGAAATTGGATCTAATATCTATTGATATAAAATCATAAAATCATGATGTTGAAATATTTGTTTTTACTTAAAATGTTATTAAAAAGAAATTAAAATTAAATACGAGTAGGTATATACAGGTCAAATCATAATAATATATGTACATTTCTAAACATGATTGAGCTGTAAACTTGATGAATATGATAGAAAATTTATGCTAGTAAAAAATCTAACAATTATTAAATTGATATATTGCATATTGACGAGATTATTGTCAATCGTTAATTCATCCTAATTTTAGAATACACATACCTATTATGTGGTAAAATAATATTTTTTTTAATATAAAAATGCAAAGAATATTGCACGCAAGTTAAGTCAAATCAACAGAAAAACAATAAAATTGTTTTTTGAAAAAAATATTTAAGCTTAATTATTTCTTGCAACATTAATAAATGAAACAGCGATAATATTACTTATCTAGGATTTATTGAAGAATAATTATTTACAAAATCAAAGAAAGCATATAGCGTGCTCATTAGATACAAAAATTATGGTAACTCATAATTAATAATAACCGAAGGCTGCTATGAAAAGAAAACTACGTAATATTAATAACACTATGCATTAGAACAGCGGTCGGGGAACTTTTTTAACCATTACCCCAAAATATTTTTGCGTAAGTCGATATTACCCCTTCCCTCCATTTTGAAAAGAAGACAATCAATGTATATTTAAATAAATATTATTTATTGAATTAATTTACACGGAAAATAAAAAAAGTTACATGAAAATAGTAAGTATGTAAAAGACTAACAAAATCAAACAAAAATTCAGATTTTCAGGTTTCCCTTTCAGTTTTTGGAGAAATGATGTTGCTTCATGATTGATGCAATTACTTCAAAATTGGGATTTTTTATGTAAATAGCACCCGAATCGATTAAGTTTGTAAAAATACTAATACGTTTATGAAATAGCAAACTAGAAAAATTTCCTTATTACCCCATGGGGTAAACATTTTTACCCCATTTGGGTTAATTTACCCCGGTTCCCCGACCGCTACATTAGACTGTACAATCAATATAGTGTAAATTATTATACTGTATTCTATTAATCTTGTCAAAATTAACGATGCTAAGTCAGATATAATTTAGTTAATATCATGCAAAAACAGAAATTGATATCATAAAGAATAAGGTGTAAGAAGCAATCTTCGTGCGGTATACCTATCAGGATTGTAACTATTTTTCATTTTTTATGAAAGCATGAATTTGTCCTTGTGAAAAGCACATAATATCTATCCTCAAACTTCTTCTTCTTCTTGCTATAGGTTATAAATACTTTTTATTCTCAGAACGTGTGCCCCTCCAACTGACCCTCCTGTGATCCCGAGCTCCAGCAATCCTCATTCATTCAAGCCGGTTGCATACCAAAAGCTAAGCTAAGTTAGTTTAACTTTTTTCATACAAGTGTGCAGACCGCAAACTATATGAGCTAGTATAAAAAATGACCTCAGCTATCCGAGCTAAGCTAATCTAACTTAGATTAGCATTTGGTCTGCAACCCGCTTCAGGATGGGGTTCGAACACGCCATTAATGAATAACTAAGCCAGTGCGATGCCCGCTCTGCCACCGACCCATATGAATTGAGTTGAACATACATACATACATCATATTCAATGGACAGACGTACTACAGAGTTGATTAATATTATGAATCAATTTTATAGTTCCAGTCTATTTATATACAAAATTAAATTTAAATATTTAGTAATCGTCGTAGTTTTAATGAAATTCCATTCATATGTTCCGAACTGAGCATCTACGGTTAATAATTGACAACTTCCGATAGGAAATAACAAAATGAAAAATTACTATTTCCATCTGATGGTTAGTACACCTACTAATGAGAGAAGAATTTCAGGAAAATTTATCTTATTTATTTTATATTGAAATAAATTATCGGAAGATATCCAAATAATAAACAAATATTAACTCTTGCACAATCATTGTACAGTGTCTCTATATATTTTGTATTTTTTGTACATAATATAAACAAACATATTGCATACTAGAGGGCTTATTGTCATTAGACAAATTCTTCTAACCAACCAGAACAAAATATGACAAACTAAGATAAGAAAAATACATAACACTAAGAAAAAATTAAAAACTCAAATAAATACTAGCAAAACAGGATTGAGAACAGACAAGGAGAAGAAACCAAGCAATTTACTAAAAGCTTCCAGACTTTGCGTTCCACGTATGTCACAGGGTAATTTATTCCATTTAATCGGTCCGTTTACACTAAAATCACGATTTATTCCAACTGTCGATTTGTTCAGGAGAACTTTGTTCTCTTAACATATCGACAATGTATCAAGCCAGAATACGCGAGAATTGTATGGAGAGGTCTACTTTTTTCACGGCTTTTCCATCTTTGAAGTCAAAAAACACCAACTTAGAGGCTTCGTAGCATATATGTTCCATACACGGATTTACTCAGAATTCGGAGTAGAACATTTCGTGTGTCTGTGTGTGTGTGTGTGTGTGTCTGTGTGTGTGTCTGTGTGTGTGTCTGTGTGTGTGTCTGTGTGTGTCCCCCCCCCCTTATAACTTTTGATCCGTTCAATTTACAAAGCCCAAAATTTCAGAATATATAAACAGTTATAGGCCTACAAAACTTTTATACTCAGAATTTTGAATTTTTGTTTCAGTCAGGGGTTATCAACTTTTGAATTTTTTATTTATTTTTCCATATATCTCAGAAACCATAAAAGCTAAAATGCTGAAAATTGGTATAAGCATAGAAAAATACAAAATCTCAAATTAATTTATTCAAAAAAATTCCAGGGTTTCTCAAACATTTTTTATTAAGAAAAATATTTTTTGTATGATAAATTTATGAGTTAAACTGCTTATATTTTAATTTTTTTTTAAAATATCGAAAAAAGCCGAAACACCCCAACTAGATAATTTAATTTTCTATAAAAATATTAACATGGTATTAGCACATCTCAAACTTTTTTTAACAATTTTTATAAAAATGGAATGTAGTGACGACATTGCTTCATACAATTTGTAGGGCAGTCGCCTATACACAATATGTAAGAAGACTTAATAGTTTGATAGGTTCTTAATCTCCAAACATACATACAGAACCATCATGCTGTTTTCATATTCCGGGTAGGAAAAGAGGACTGACCTCCATACTGTCCTATATTGACATACATACCAACATGTCTTAAAATTTTCAATAATTTGGATTTATGGGTTTATAGTTTGATTTTTATTCTTCAACTATACATACTATCGCTATCGACAGTTGGATCTCATGTGTTACATGCAACTAGTAATATAAAAATACGAATCCCAAATAAAAAAAGAAGTCCCATACTAATACCATAAAGTTCAATGAAAAAAAATATTAATTATCACAGATAAAGTATCATTTTGCACCAAAAAATATCATTGCAAAAAGTTTTTATGAGTTTGCCGATGACAAATAATAAATATCACCTAGGTTAAAATACTGAGGAGATGTAGAGACAACTGGAACTTCTCCTCCCAGTATAGTCCACCTTGATAAACATGTCATATTACCTAACCCAAAATGATGAAGAAGTAGAACAATGAGTTTTCTTATCAACAATAGACTGTTTCCCCAATAAATAACATCTAATTCAATAATAGGTAATATTATGATCAAATCAAGATGTGGCGTGACCTACAAAATAAGTATTGCGCGAGAAACAAGTTAGGCAACATTACCGACTGTTTCATAATACCAGAGGCAAGCATGCAAGGAAGGAGAGGGGTCAGGGAGGGTAAAGAGAGGCGGGAGTGCTGATCTTCTCGGTGAAATTGAAAACGGTCGTAATGTCCGTCACAGTGAAAGTACAACACCACCATCAAACCAGTTACTGCCGATATGCACTACACTATGCCTACCACTACATCATGCAAACAGAGGCGGCTTTATTTTAATAAGTTTTATACCTATATATTTTTTTATTAAATAATTAACTATATTGCAGCAGTCGTCAATGTTGTAGTTTGCGAGAATATTCATTCGAGAAATACATATGTAGAGCTTGTCACTTCCGTAAACTGCCGTAAACTTGTGGCAACTGTCACTTCCGTACATTAAGTAATATTTTCTTTTGACAATTTTTCAACATCTCAATAGAGACGAAGTTGGAATATTATAGAAGAACCAGGACTCAAGGCACCTACAGGTCTTACGATCTGTCATCGGCTAGTTTACGTGATCACTTTATGCGCTTGCGCAACGTTCATCAATTATACCAGCCGGTGACAGACCTCTAGGTGCTTTGAGTTCCTGGTTCTCCTATAAAATTCCAACTTCATCCATATTGAGATGTTGAAAAATTGACAAAACATAATTGACTCCCGGCAGGGAAAAATCCAATGTTTGCGTATATGCAACTTTTAAAATATTTGATATATATTTTCTTGTTTCTTTTCTTGAGCTAAATGACACGTTGTCTAGGGTGGCTGTGTTTTTTCACTTTTGTAACCATACATTTGCAAACATGCTGCATAAAAATGTCACCCGCATGTTTTTCCTCTACATTTGGTTCACATTATTTGCATTTTTTTATCCCCAGCAAATCAACCCGCAAAAATTAGTAATTATGCGGATGAATATGCATGACACGTAAAATCATCTCAATGTCGTAAGATGTGTAACAAGCTGCATTGCACATATTTTGTCTTATTCTCTCCTCTTAATTCTTCTCCATGAGTGAGAATTTTATTCCTTATATCAATCAACCATAATGACGAATTCCTTGCCCCCACCCGCGCCTCACCAATCAACACACCGATTATTAAAACATAATTTAGTAAATCGAAGGTAAAAGCGATTTCTCGAAACTATATTCTATTCCTGAAGTGAATAACCAGCTTCGGACCGCTTTGGAACCTTTTTTGTGCAGATACTGATACCGCAATGAATTGCCGACCAATCATAGGTAATTTGACATCTACATCTATATTTTTTAAGGTTTTTAACAGTGTAATAGCAGCATTGAAAATATTACTCCAAGTAAATCGTCACTTTCGCCAGTAAAGAAAAATAAACGTGGACAGGTACATACATACATACATACATACATACCATCACACCATGTCCCTTGCGGGGTAGGCAGAGAGAACCGAACGCCACATTTTTCTATCCTGGCATGCATCCCTCGCTTCGTCCACATTCATGCATCGTCTCATACATTCTCGTCTATTGCTCACACTTCTAACATTTCCGTCTTTCAAAATTTCGTTCACATGGTCGTGCCATCCCTTTCTTGGGCGTCCCCGACCTCTCATTCCATTCCTTTCCGCTCTGTATATTTTCTTCGTCAGGCGCTCCTCATTCATTCTCCCCATGTGACCAAACCATCTCAATGTGTTCACTTTCATTCTAGTAATGACATCTTTCTTCATCTTACATTCTTTCCTTATGTCCTCATTTCTTACCCGGTCATACATCGTTCTATTACAAATCCTTCTTAACGATCTCATTTAACGATCTCAAATTAAGGAATTATATTAATTTCATCATATTACATAATATTTTTTAATGTGTATTAAAATTAAATTACATACTCAGACTCGAAAAAATTACAATAAATTTAAGAATAAAATCAAAAAATTGTTCTGATTTTTTTTTGTTTATTTCATTCTTGTTTTTGTGTAGCTTTTATTTGTTTTGAAAATTTTGTTTAACCTTTTTACGCAATCTTTACATATAAAATATTGATTTGTCTTCAAATAAACGTAACATAACAAAATTGATACCTACTCCCCTTTTTTAACACGAGATTTTATCTCAATTAAAGATGGTTATTATGAAATATATTATGGAACTTGTACACCTTTTTTTAATTTATATATACATTGTAATTGATAAGATTGATAAATAAAAAAAAACATGTTTTCATTTTATGTCATTATTAGCTTTCACGTAATATTGCAATGATATTAAAATTTTACATCCTCCCAAGAGAGATTTCAGCTAGTTTTTTGCTTTTTTTTTAGAGATTTCAGCTAGTTACATTGACTAGATTTTTTCCATAGATAGTTAATGAGAAGCAATGTTGTGAATTTTTATAAAACAAAATGATTGTGGTTGGCTAGCAGAAATTGCATACGAGCAATAAGTCTGCTATATTCAGTAAAAAAATGTGGATAGTAAAATGAAAATACTGGAAACTTTATTAAAATATCAAGTCAAACTGATATTGGACTCACAACCATTAAGCTGCCAATTTTGGATTACGAAAAGACGGGGACGATCATTGAATAAAAAGAAAAAAAAATGAACAAAAGCTATTGAATATAATAAAAGCTATTGAAGCAATAATTGATGAATTCAATAAATGCGCGATAACTAAAAAGATTCATCAATCACCTAAATCGTTACTATCCAATCATGTACACGATGCTGATTGCAGTGAATATAGAGCACAGATTTTCTTAAATGTTATTTACTTTTCTTAATTATTATTTATGTTTCTGAACACGTCACTGCATAGAAATGAATAATTTCATAGAGTGGCGATCATGCGATCTTGAATAAACCAAGTTGTATGCGTAACCCAGCACTACGTACACACATACACCTGAATTTTGTCAGTAAATTTTGTTATCTCTCTTGCTTGTTATCAATATTGCATTTAATGTAGGTATGTCCTACATTTTAATGCATTCGTATTTTGAGATTAAGTATACCCTTTTTTAACCGACTTCGAAAACCTAAGGAGGTTATCTGTTTTGATAATAATATTTTTCAATTTGATGGTATATCAAATTAAAAAATAGGTACATTGGCAGCAGTCGCCCCCTTTTGTTAATTTAGAATTTACAAATTCTAATATGTATAATGAAAAGAAATGATTGATGTAAAATATTGTGTGATGATCAGTTTATTTTAAAATAAACCGACTCGTAAAAGCTTATTTAATTGTAAACTAAGTTTAAATACATTTTCCATTTACTATATTTATCAAACGTCATTATGGTGCTTGTCATTTTCATTAATGTGCAATTGTACAAACTATTTTTGAGGGAATTAATAAATAAGGTTTCAGTGTAATTAGACTGCATCCAAAAAGTTATTTATTGATGTAGACCGTGAGTTAAAATTTCACAAATAAAACGAATAATTTATTTCGGCTAGCAAAATATTTAGTTAATTCCGTTGTAGAATTAAGATCAGTATGATGTCATTATTTTATATCTAATCATTGTACATAGGTAAGTTAACCGTTTTAATATTAAATTATTTAATTATTACAAATAATGTATGCTTGAATAAATAACTGTAGATAAAATCTGTTGATTCAATAACAATGCCTGATAATTTACATATTGGACTCCTATTTTCTTTGCATCTCTACAATTCCAAAAAACATTTTTAGACCTAAGATATAATTAATTTGACACCGAATCGATTTATTATTAGGCATGCGATTTATGTTTTCAATGACCCCTTAATTCCTTGATCTTCTTCCTATTTTGCATTTTAATTATACAATAATTTTCTTTAAAAAATATCCGTTATGTTTTGTTTGTATACATAATTATTTTTATATTACGTCTTGTAAATTTAAACTCACTGTTGGTTTCTTTGTAAAATTAACATTATTGATATGTTTTTGAAGTGTAGAATAAGCTGGTGGTTAAAATTGAATAAATAAATATTTTCACATAGAAACCGACAGTTGGTAAAACCAATATGTTAATATTACAAAATGATGTTTTTTTATTATATAATAATTAATTTCGCTAGTAGATTGATGTTATAAATATACCTTGTGTTTTTTTCATTATTAAATATAGGTAATATTTTTTTCCGATACTTGGGTAATAGGTTTATTAGTCAACTGTATTAAAAAATAATAGGTATTGCACCAAATAAAACAAAAAATGATGCTTTTAGAATATATTTGACGATATCATGACTAAAAAGTCAATAAACGTGATTTTATATGCACTACAGATACAAACATATTTCCATGTAACAACATGTTTTTAAAAAAATATACACTTATAATGACTGACATACATAACAAATTATTTCTGATTATAACTGTTTATTGAAGTAAGAGATTAATAAGCGATATTTTGTATTGATTTTTGTATTGATTCTCGGACAATGAGCAGGTCAAATATTAATTTAACACGCATCCAATAACAAGTTCCACATTCTGGAGACTAAAAACACGAATAATAATTGTATCTCCACCGGAAACCAAACCCGGGACATTTGCTCAGGAGTATATCCAACTAACTTAGCCACGATGTTTTTATGAACGCATTTATCTACATTATAAATTTGAATGTTTGTATGTATCTATGTACCTATGTATGTATGTATGTATCTATGTATGTATGTGTTGAATGCGCTCCTAAACCGTTCATCCGATTGCAATGAAACTTTGGTGAATTGTCGAGAGTATGCCCGGGATGGTTTCTGGATTAAAATATTTTTCTTCTTCTTCTTCTTCCTCGTCATTTTACCTATGAAGGTAAAATGACCTTATACTTTCCATCTCTTCGCAGGTCTTCCAGGACAGTTTAAACTTTTTTCTTCTTCTTCGTGTATTTGGTCATTACTTATGAAGGTGAGTATCCTGCGAAAAGAAGGTCCAACTGTCCTTTCATCTCTTCGCAGGTCTTCCAGGATGGTTTCTGGATTTAAACTTTTTCTTAAATTCTTAACCTAAGGAAGGGTAGGGAGGTAATGAAGGAAAGGGAGGTACTTAAGGGCCTGAAGGGAGGGACGTACTGAGGGCTTGAAGGGACGGGTAGTACTGAAGGGAAGGGACGTTCTGAGGGTTTGAAGGAACGGGTGGTGCAGAAGGGCCCGAAGGGAAGGGAGGTACTGAAGGGTCTGAAACGACGGGACGTACTGAAGGGCCTGAAGGGACGGGAGGTACTGAAGGGTCTGAAGCGACGGGTCGTAATAAAGGACCATTTTCAATTATACAGGCAATACGAAGTTTGCCGGGGGTTCAATAGTTTATTTATAAAAAGCAGTTTGATGCTGTAATACAATATCTTTCAATTAACCTATGTAACGTGAAGTATTAAAAAATGATACAATTGTTTATGGACAATTTAAAACAACATAAAACGAACGAAAAAAATACTAAGTAATTATTTGCTGTGAGAGACCGGCTTAGAATAATGTAATTTATCATTTATGTATTTATTTTTATACATACTTAAATTGATAGACGTCACAAGAATTGTATCTGCAATGCCCCATGGTGCAACCTTTGCCGGGGCTTATGCATCTCGAAACAGTAACACCGTAATAGTTAATGCCAACATCAATCGTACTTGAAAAAATGCATCAATATAAAAACATAAAAAAAACATAAAATACAAAAATTATTAAATGAAAAATACTTAAAGCTAATGATAAGTATGGGGTCGAAAGCTTTGAGTGAACCCTCTCCTCTGCATAGTGTCTGCCCGATACAAATAACCATTCCATTACTTTAGTTTTAAAGGAATGCCTTTTTTCCGTTTCGTTAATCATTGTTTTTTATGTTTTTCTTTTATCTTTCGCCATCGTTTATTTTTGTGCAGTAAGAAAACATAATATTCTAGAACAAAACATCGTTCAAATCATTTTTTTATTATAATATTACCACGGTGTATTAACTGTGGATGACTCGATTGCTAATCGATATTTTTGGCAATAAGATTGATGTTCAAACTGTGTCATTAATTACACCGCTTTAAATTACATTTAAAACTCTTTAAAATTGTCATCATTGGATGAAGATATATTTTGATTGCTAAAAATCTCATTTAATAGAGATACCTAACATTTTTTTTCTCGAAATTCGGTAAAATTAAATTAAATAAGATACCATAGTACTTTTCCGAGAGGCTTTATTTTGAAAGTGACATCAAGCACATCAAATAATTATTAAGCCTATGATTATTCAGGTCATTTGTATGAAAAATTATTCAGTGTTTTTCATCCTTGTGCCCCCTGACTAATTGATTCAGTAATAAATATTTCTTATAAATGCCGCCCTCCGTGGCACAGTTGATAAGCCGTTCGGTTTTTGTGCGGGCGTCCTGGGTTCGATTCACAGCAGAGGAGAAATTTATTCAAATTTTTTTCTCACGGAAATATTGCTTCTCTGGGCTGGAAAAACTAGTTAGTTGGAAGAAATTTCCATACGGCAATTGACTCGCCACTTGCGCAGGGTGCAAGAAATTTTTTATTATTATTATTATTTATTCAGTAGTAAATATTCAATAATCAAATATTTTTTACAATAATAATATTATGGGATTAGCAGTAACTTTAGTGTCGATGTCCTTGGTCCGAATTACAAATATGTGTTATTTGCTGGAAACACATAACTTGCAAAAGATGCATTTATAGCTGTTTACCTTATATATATTAGGTACAAATCATTGATGATTCATGACCCGTTTAGGTATACAACTTGACCCAGTTTTAAATATGTGTGTCTCATTAATACATGTAAATCAATTGATTCTTATTGCATCCTATTGAATCGAAGGACGAAGGCACCTGCTCAAGACCATCTCAGATGGACACGCCGGATGCAGGAACATACCTAAAACCTTCGGACTACGCAAACCTCGAAAGAAAGATGGGAAATGTCGAAAATTTAACGTTTTTTTAGCATCGTTGTTCATAGTTAGTGGCTACGAAAAATATTTTTAAATTCACATGCCAAAATAATCTCTACATTTTTGGCCCTGTAAAACACCGTCCCTACATACGTATCAATTTCAAATCTTGTAGTGTGGTTGCAGTAAAACAATAAAAAGATATTAGGTGTTGAATTTAGGTAAGCCAAAATTTTCGGCTTCTATAAGCATTTCCGCTACTGACCAGATGGAATGGACAAATAATGGGACAGGGGGGGGATGATAAAGGTAGAGGCATTTGTTCTGATTTACCTTGTTTTTCATTGCTTTTTTTATTTACTTTATTTTGAATTGTTTGAATTGGTTTAACTCGTTTTTTCTTCTCGATTTACATATTTTAATGGTTCTGTTTATGATTTACTTTATTTTCACTGTAAAATGGTTTAATGTTAATGTTTTTTATACGTGTAGACAGTAGCGGAATCTCTTATAGAAGCCGAAAATCTTGGCTTGCCTATGAATATTGTGTTAAAAAAATCAAGATCTAATGCGTGTTTTTGTCAGTTTTATTGAAACTATACTAAAAGATCAAAAATTAAACCGTTTGTAGAAACGATGGTTGACAGGGTCACAAATGTAAATATTATTTTGGCATGTGATTTTAAAATATTTTCATGGCTACTCAAATGAACAACGATGCTAAAAAAACATTAAATTTTCGACATTTCCCAATTTTATTTCAGGGTTTGTCTAGTCCGAAGGTTCTAGGCACGCCCCTGCGTGTATATTGATAGTTGATAACTAGTTAATTAAAGTGTACGAGAAGAGCTTGCAATGACAAACTGTTTATATAGTTTACTGCAAAAATAATATAACCAAATGTAAATTTTATAAATTAATAAATAATTAAAAAAAAAAACAAATTCCAGGGTGCGCCGAGAGTATCTGGAGGATCTGTGCAAAGATATGGGCTGCAGCAATCTCAAAAGTAGAAAGACAGACAATTCGATACGAATATAATCCCTATTGTAATGACAACGTGATTTTTTTATGTATGTTCAGCGATAACTTTTTAATACACGTTGTCTAATTACGATGAATCTTTTTTCATTAGAAAAAATCCATTTTACTTCTGGGATGGTTCCATCTGAACTAAGCCAAAACCCAAAATTTCAGAAAGTGTAAAAGTATTTGGCCTACAAAACTTTTATACTCAGAATTTTGAACTTTTATTCCAGTAGGAGTTATCAACATTCGAATTTTATTATATTTTTTCACGAATCTCAAAATCCACAAAAGCTAAAAGCTGAAAATTTGTATAAATATAGAAAAATACAATATAAACAAAAAGCTGGTTTTCATGATTTCTCAAACTTTTTTAATCAGAAAAATATATTTTTATGACCATATGTGTTAAACTGCCAAAATATCAATGTTTTACAAATATTGAAAAAAGCCCAAACACTCCATACATACTATAGCTGTACATCTAAAACTTTTTTTTAATATCTTTTTTTTTTGTAAATATTGAATTTAATGACGACAATGTTTTATACAGTTTATATGGCAGAATACACAATACCTATCAACGGGGACTCATAGTTTGATACTTAATCTTCATACATATACCTAGGCATAATATCACGCTCTTTACCGATTTGGGGTATTAAACTAAGACTAAACTCCACACGCATGGATTTTTACGTATTTTTACACTAACACATATACTATCGCCATCGACAGTTGGATCTCATGTGTTACGTACAACTAGTTAAAAAAATACCTTTTCAAAATGTGCCACAAACCCACAAAGTTCTGAAAATATGAATTATATCCAATATCCATATTTTCTAATTCAGGTCCATAAAGAGAAGGTACAATACCGATAGAACAAAATTATAATATGTTTGTGTAAATTTAAATGTATTTATGTTTGATGTTACACGCTCTGATTCAAATTACTTACACATTAAATAATATTATGTATATTTATTTTTTTACTGTGATATAACACTATACATAGGTACATAAATATGTGCATACACCTGTATTTATGCAATGGTGAAATCAATTTTAAAAATATATTAATTACTCTTTAATAACTTTGAACGCATGAACTTTCTGGCGACAAATTTAAAATTCAAAGTTTTGTATTATTTATTGCAATTCGTTGAAAACCAAGAGTGAATTATTTGAAACGTCCGGCAAACGGATAACAAGTCGTCCTAAAGGAATCGCAATCGCCTAAAACTTCTTCTTCTTCTTCGATGGCTCTACGGCCCATATCGAGCCTTGGCCTCCAACCTCTCCTGTCTCCCGCCTCGGCCTTCCAATCTGTTGCCTGGAGCAGTTCGTCAGCATCCCTCCTAACTTCGTCTTCCCACCGTAGCCTTGGCCTCCCGACCCTCCTTCTTCCACAACGGTGCCCTTCCAGGAATCCTTTTGGTGCCCGTGATGAAGGCATTCTCTGCACATGTCCGGTCTAAAACAGGTCGTAACAAATAACTCATTGGTGTTACCTATAGACGAAGCGAATTAGAATAATAACAATAATAAACATTTCCTTGCACCCTGCGCAAGAAGCGAGTTTATTGCCGTATTGCAATTTCTGCAGAGAAGTAATATTTGCATAAGAAATTAATTTAAATAAATTTCTCCTCTGCTGGGGATCGAACCCAAGATGCCCGCGCAGGATCCAAACGGTCACCGACTGATAATTGATAAATATTTATTACATTTACTATAGTAAATATTTATTATAGATATTATTTAATCTACCTTTGATTATGCCACCTTGCTATCTGGAGTACCGCAAGGTGGAGTTTTATCTCCATTGCTATTTTCCATATTTATAAATTCAATCACTACTGCCGACCGCCGTGGCACAGTTGGAAAGCCGATTGGTTTCTATGCGGGCATCCTGGGTTCGATCCCCAGCAGAGGATAAATTTATTCAAATTTACAATTAATTTCTCACGCTAATATTGCTTCTCTGGGCTGAAAACACTGGTTAGTTGGAGAAATTTCCATATGGCCAAATAATCTCGCCACTTGCGCAGGGTGCAAGGGAGTGTTTATTATTATTATTATAATCACTACTAACCTGCAATCTCATTTTTTTAACAATTTTGGTAAAATTGAATTTAGTGACAAAATCGTTTCATGCAATTTGTATGGCAAAATTCATAATATCTCTAGGGACTCTCTAAGTACTTATTCGGTATACATACCTATTAATTTTTATACCAATATGTGTAGGTATTTTAAATATACAAAATACATATACAAAATAAATGCACATACTTCAAATGTAAAATAATGTTATTAAGATTATTATAATAATTTATATTGAATAACGTTTTGTATAGGTAAAAATAACTCCTGAAAATGACTTAAATTTATTCTGTATTCCCACAAAAGATCTTGGCAAAACTAAAACTAGAGGCATAAAAATAAAATGATTTTCGTACGAAATAAGATACTACTTAGAGTACATTCGTAGAAAGGAACAATAAAATAACAAGAAGATTATTATTTAGGTAACCTTTTCTCAAAAGGCGGTAAATCTTTATTACAATAGCCTTAAGAGTGCAATTAATATTCACAAAAGGATTTGAAGATGTTGTAAAACTCTGTAAAACGGCAGCAAAGTACTAGTGATTGACAAATGTGAGACTAACGGAGTCTTGACTCTTGATATTGCATCGTGGTGTTGGTCTTTTATTAATGTAAGTACCTACATGTATCATGGTGGTCTTTCATATTTGGTCATGTTTTAGGGCCGAATTTGAAACATAATTTGTTCTATGACTAAATCAATAGGTTTTTTTAATATGGTTAACGTAGTGAGAATGTTTTTACTCTCCACACTATGGAATAGTGGAGTCATGATTTAACAATTTTTAAGCGTATTTTTTACAACAATTACTCAACGGGTATCACGTAGAGAGTGCACACTGTGAGTTTCGTGTTTGTATGTATGGCGTACGGCGTACGCCGCCGTACGAATTAATTATGCTTTTTGTGTCCTCTCTGCCGCCCAAACTATAAATCCGATCGACTTCTTATTAACATCATATATGTAAAGTACATAGCTGATTATTTTTCAATAGATATCCGTTAATTTCTTCTCTATGATTTCATCTGTCTAAATTTTCAAAATGCTCTCACGGTCTGGAAAATCAAAGTTTTAATACTGTTTGAAATTTTGATACAACAAAAATAAACTCATCAAAAATGCATTCAATGATTGTCAAAATTTAAAGAAAAAAATCTATGGTTTACCATATCAATGTGAAATAAATTTCATATTTGTATGAAAAATGTATATATAAGAAGTAAAATTGCTTCTGTAAGGGAAAATTGAGTGATCAACTGCATATTGATATTGTATGTGTCTCTATAGACAAGTGTATTTTTTACTCTCCACTTCTATCTTCCGTAAGGGGTAGGCACTGAGAACCGAACACCGCATTCTTCTATCTTGACACATACATCGCCTCATCCAAACTATCTATGTTATTTTTTTCAAAATGTACGTTTTGTAGTAGGTACCTAATGATGCAATATCAAATTGAAAACATAGGTACGTTGGCAACAGGTACCCCTTAAGTTGTTTGGGGTAAATTGTGTGATAAAAACGAATTTTCTTTTTTTGTTCACGTAGGTATTAGGTACATATTAATATAATTATTCACGTACGTATTACGGATCATTAATAAAAATAACAATGATCAAAAATCAAATGCAAGGGAGTACCTACATATAATAAGGACATGCAAGAAAATAAGCAATACAAGAAATATAAGAAATACAGATAAATAAAATATTTCATATTATTAAGCGGGTGCTTCTCCTTTGGACCCCATATTTCATAAAATAACAATTTCTTTGATAAAACCTTTTAATGTTGCCACTTAAGTAATAATAACATATGTAATTTACAAATAAGAGTAGGTAAGTCACGCAAAAAACTGACTATAAAACATTGGAATATTTTAATGGTAATAGATTGATTTATTCAAATACCAATTAGATAATATTGTGAACTATAATCGGGTTAACAAAATATTTGAGTAAAACTAGTTGCATGTAACACATGAGATCCAACTGTCGATTGCGATAGTATGTATAGTTGAACTTGGATATTGTGTATTCCATACAAATTGTATGAAGCGATGTCGTCACCAATATTAATTTGTACAAACTTTGTTAAAAAAAGTTTGAGATATATTACTATAATGTATTATTTTTTTATAGAAAATTAAATTCTCTAGTTTACATGTTTTGGCATTTTTCGATATTTTTAAAAGAAATGGAAATAAAGGCAGTTAAAGACAAAAATTTGTTAAACCAATTTTTCGCTTCTTAATAAAAACAGTTTGAGAAGCCCTGGACTGATTTTCAAAATCCATTTCGAGATACTATATTTGACTATATTTGTACAAAATTTCAGCGTTCTAGCTTTTATAGTTTTTTAGATATGTAGACAAATGCTATAAAAATTAAAATGTTGATAACCCCTGACTGGAACAAAAATTCTAAATACTGATTATAACAGTTTTGTGTACCTAAAATTGTCTATATATTCTGAAATTTTAGGCGTTGTGAATCTAGCGGATCAAAAGTTATAAGGGGGGGGGGGACAGACACACACAGACACACAAAACTCACATAAAATGTTCTACTCCGAATTCTGAGTAAACCCATGTTAGGGAACATATATGCTGCGAGGCCTCTAAGTTGGTGTTTTTAGCATGCAAAAAGTCCACTACGCCATACAAAACGTTCACACGAAATTCTCTACTCCGAATTCTGAGTAAATCAGTATATGGAACATATATGCTGCGAAGCCTCTAAGTTGGTGTTTTTTAACTTCAAAGTTGGAAAAGCCGTGAAAAAAGGAGACCCTGCATACAATTCTCGCGTATCTTGGATTTAAACTGCTTCTTCCTTGAATTTCTATTTTCTGCTTCTTCCTTGAATTTCTATTTTCTGCTTCTTCCTTGAATTTATATTTCATTCTCTTGAACGAATCGACAGTTGGAAAATAACAAGCTATGCCTTTGTGAGAATTTTAGTGTTTACATATGTTTATTTATTTATTTATTCGAAACAGAAAACAGCGACAGCAAAACAATTATACAAAAGAAACCATTAAAATAAATCAAATAATTTAAATGAATATGGAAGAATGGTTTTTAAAAAATTTATTAAAATTTTTGGAAAATGATAGTTGTCATAAGATTTGCTTTTTTTAAACACACGTGTATTTTGTTTGTTTTTCATCACTGATGGTGGGATAATATTGATTGTATATGCATATAATGTAAAAGCGTAAAATAATTGATTTATAAAAAAATAAACATTTTTTATAAATCAATTATTTTACGCTAAAAAAGGAAAGTAAAGTTTGTACCTACTTTTCATAATATAGGTAAGCGTTATATAAAAAACAATGAATAAATTATTAATTTTCCTAAATTGTTTATTGTATATATTGTCCCGATATATTTTGAGAGAATTTTATTAGTAAAAAAGGATAATAAATAAAATAACTGGACAGTAAAAAATCATAATTTTGCAATACATTTATCTCTTCTTCTTTATCTTCGTTCACCCACCTTCTTACAGCAATGGGCATAGAGCCTCTGAGACCTCCACAGCTCCCTATCCTGGCAGACCGCATCCATCCGCAGCCATCATCCACTCGTCTATGACCGTTTTTTGTATACAGTTTTTTTATTGTTTTTTTTGTATTTTTCTTCGTCAATATGTGTTTTTAATGTATGTATATTATGTATACTTAAGGAAATTTATGCCGTTTATTATTAAATAAAAAAATAATAATTGATTATTTATGTATTACTTAATAACCTGTACACAAAAAAGTACTTACATAATAAAAAAAATGATACAGTAGATACCTAATAAAAACAATAAATAATTTGAGGTAAGTATATCTGTCTTTTCAATACACATAACTACATAATATGTATATTATGTAATGGCTGTTTTGTTTAAAAAAAATGTATGCCTTTTTATCGCCATATTTTTCATGGCGATAAAAAAGCTTTTTGTTTCTCCCGCCAGGATCAATCATTGATGAGTATTAAAAAGAAACGTTAATATTTTTATAGACTAATTTTGCCATGTACCATCAAGATTGTAAATGAATACTAAAAATACAATTATTTTCTAAAGACACTGAACAAATATTTCTTTATAGATATTACGTACAATAAAAATAAAACTCAAAACGTTGTTTTTTTTCTCTCGCATAATACAAATTATCCCTTTTTACTCCGGATGGTCTTACTAAACTATTAACTAAAACCGGAGACACGACATCCGATCGCAGGGCGAAAAACATCCCCAATGAGTTGTCGGTCTCTGTTCAACCCCTAAAAACATGTATATGTTTCTCTTTCTTACAATGTCAATGTACTACGAGTATTATGTAGGATGACGTCAAAATTATCGTAGTATATAAATTCTGATAAATTCCTATTTTTTCAATAATACTTAAATGTGCGTAACTGTAGGTACTGATATATTTTGTTGAAATAATTTATGCACAATCTATTTTAATATGCCATATACAAAACAAATGATTGTTAATGAAAATAAAACAAAATAAGTATTTAAACGCTTTTCGAACAAAATATCCCCGTCAATTTGTAAGAAAAACAACACATATTTAAAATAATATAATAAATATATATTTAAACGTCAGTGTAATGTTGCACTTGTAGCACAGTGTGACCAACTTCACGCCTATGAAATCGTTCAGTCGGCGGCGACCTAACCTATAAGTGGAGTGGCGTCTTCTTGGGTTCGCTGACAGTTGTTCTTTTTTTTCGTACATTTATTATTGTTATAAGTTACTTATTGTTGCATTCGATTAACATTTTGTTGTGTTTATCTAGCGTTAAAGGATAACTATATGTTTAAGTATAAGTGTTTATAATTTAATGTGAATTTAATATATGAATGGGCGGCCTTCATAGAGTTAACCTATAACAACTGTCATATGATATCGAGTTTTTAATACTTAACAGTATTATTTTATTCAATGTACATATTGCAATAATCTCGGATTTGACTCGTGATGGATACTAATTTATATTATCAAGCGATTATCGCGTTAAATAATGTGTTCCGTGTATTATATTTTTCACTCGATTTTAAGGTGCAACCCAGTTTTTGACGTAACATTTAAATAACTATTTATGGAGTTTAATAATGATTTCTTTTAACTCTTCACCGATTTGTGTGTTGTTTATCACGTGAAATAAGTAAGAACATAGAGTTATCTGCCGTCGTCTAGAATTTGATATCAAGTAAAGGTATGTGGAGTTATTTTATTATTTACCCACATGAAAATCTACATTTTCGTTCTTAATCTATTTTGTTTTAGATTTCTATATAATCTGCATGCATTTAATTTATTAAAATTGTCGCGTTTCATTTTAAGAATTACTGAGAAAAAAAAACTATTTACACAATCAAACTTTTGATAAGGTGATATTATATGAATCATGTGTCATACGACATTCCTATAAACACACGCCTACTGTGCAATGTGGATAATAAACTATTGTTTGATATCGATTGCATTTCTTATTTTGTTATAAAAGTGCTTCAAAACTGTATGTCTCTTACATATATAGGTATTACATTTATTGCTGCTTAAAAGCGTGTAGCTATATTATTCAAAATCAAACTCTTGTCAATCAAGCTTATAAGAACTGAAATAAAAATTTAAGTGTTCACATATTTCAGTACTTGTTAATTATAGGGACAATACAGATTATAACGCTTGTTAACATAATTGTACTGTATTCCAACTGTCGATTTGTTCAAGAGAATCTTTTTCTCTTAACATGTCGACAATGTTTCAAGCCAAGATACGCTTTATTTATGTGCCAGGTCTATATTTTTCACGATTTTTTCAACTTTGAAGTAAAAAAACACCAACTTAGAGGCTCCGCAGCATATATGTTCTATATATATATTATATGGATTTACTCGAATTCGGAGTAGATAATTTAGTGTGTCCTCCCCCCTTATAAATTTTGATCCCCTCAATGCACAGAGCCTATTATTTCAGAAAATATAGAAAGTTTTAGGCCTACAAAACTTTTATACTCAGAATTTTGAATTTTTCTTTCAACCAGGGGTTATCAACTTTTGAACCTTTACTTTATTTTTCCATATATCTCAAAAACCATAAAAGCTAGAACGTTGAAAATTTGTACAAATATAGACAAATACAAAACCCCAAATTTGTTTTATCAAAAAATTTACAAAGTCAATCATTTTTTATTAAAAAAAATCATTTCTTTATGATAAATTTGTGTGTTCAACTTCCTATATTTTTAAGATTTCAAAAAATATCAAATAAAATCTGAAAACCCCCAACTAGATAATTTAATTTTCTATAAAAAATATGAACATTGTAGTATTATGTTTCAAATTATTTAAAAAAAAATATAAAAATTGAATTTAGTGACGACATTGCTTCATACAATTTGTATGGCAGTGGTCTATACACAATATCTTGAGGAGACATAATAGTTTGATACTTAATCTCCGTACATAAGTACATACATACCATCATGCTGCTTTCATATTCTGGGTAGGAAAAAATGACTGATCTCCATATTATCATATCTTGACATGCATACCTACATGTGCTGTATAGAAAAAAAAAATATCTTAAAATATTCAATTATCTGGATTTATAGGTTTATAGTTTGGTACGTATTCTTCAACTATACATACTATCGCTATCGACAGTTGGATCTCATGTGTTACATGCAACTAGTTATAATGAATATAGTACCTTCTTGTAACAAGGACTAGGCATATACATTCTCATACATTATCTAAACTAAAACAAATGCTTGGTATTCATTTAACATACTATTATGACTCGCGTGAGTAATTTTCATTAAAATTAAGTTTATAATATTCTTATATTCGTAAATTTACTAATTAGTTTTTCACGTTCCAAAAATCTTATCTCTGATGCATTTTTCAATTAAAGTTAATTTACAACTGAAGATATTGTGTTGATACTGTTGGTATGTTTTAAAGCTACATATTATAAATTGAAGTCAAATAATCATGTAGCAGAGTGTAAAAAACGTGTTTCAATTCGATTTATGATACTTACTTTACTTTTTGTACGGCTACGGATTTTACTGCGCCTTTGGCTGCGTCATTGAGTATTTCCCTTCTACACTCTTGGATCCTGTTCGGCCAGCCACTTCACAGCTTCTGGAGTTGCCCTATGGATGTCCATCCAGTCTCCTTCGTACCTCCGTATCGGGCACTACTCTACTAGATGCTGGATAGTTTGGCTTCTTGCTCCACAGTCACATTCCGGAGAATCCCTTTTTCCCCATTTCCACATTTGGTAGTTACATCGTCCTTGACCTGTACGAATTCTGTTTTGCTGAATCCAAACTTTTCGGGGAAGGTTATAACCTGGGACCCTTTCGTTGGGGTCTAGAATAATGTGTTTGTTTAATACCAGGTCTGAATCATTCCACTTCTCTTTCCATGCTCTGGACAAGTTGAATTCTCCGAGTAGATTCGACCAAACAGGCTTTCTGGACTTCAGTCGTTGTCTTGGTGGACTGAATATATCTTGAAATGCGGGAATTGCGGGATTCTTTTCAATCTTGGCGAGTTCTCTAGATGTAGCCTGGCTCCTGCGCAAATCGGGAGGATGTGCTATACCTTCTCGTGGTCTCCCCTGTAAGTAGTGCCCTGAAAGCGATAGAAACAAAACAAAAGAAAAACATATATATAAAATTTTCAAAATCTTAGAAAACTAAAACAAAATGAGAAATAAAAAGAAAATTGCACGAAACGAAATAGCACAAAACCGGCCGCCGTACGTCTGTGGACCTCACGGCCATTTCGGCAAAAAAGGTCTTTCTAAAGACCATTCTGACGATCCCCCCAAGGGAGAAAAATTTAAATTTAAACCTTCTGACGATTTATGATGCAACTAGTGCACGCGAGTCACAATAAATACGCACTTTGTTTACCTAACCGGATATGTTTGATGTAAAAAAATATATGTAAATAAACTTATACACCTCGCTCATGCTATTCGTAATCAAATCTTCCATTTACTATTTTCGCAACCAGCAATAGGGGAACGGTTCCGTAATTCAATTTATATTCTATTCGAAGTTTAAAAAAACCTACGATGACGACGTTACCGAAGTTAACCGACTTAATTTTTTTCCACAGAAGTTGGTAGTTTTAAAAATGTTTTTTATGAAATATCTCATTATTTAGTAGTTAATAACATAAATCTTCTATTATACCTATTTTTGTTAAAATTTTATAAATCTCGAGGGATCATCGATTATATTTTGTATCTTCATTTAAGGTTTACTTTTTAAGTAGGTATTGTCAACCTTAGATACTGTCTTTGAAATAATTATTAGAATTCTTTGATGAATAATTCCTATTTTTGAATGTAAGAAAATATCGATTGAGTAACCGAGTAACAGATATACTTTTTCCTTGCGTCAGGGATTTTTATTAGTGTATGATATTTGAAATTACGCATTAAATTATTCCTAATGTTGGATCGAATTTAGAATATCCAATAAAAAGTTTAATAAACTACTGGTGTTGCCATGTAAAACGATAAAAAATATATTGGCATACGAGCCGGTGGTGGTACGATTTTAGAACACAATATGCAAACATCGATTTATACACCTCTATAATATTATTATTATTTTAAGTAGGTACCTACACCGTGACCTGATTTTTCCGTCTGGTGCCTACCTGGTGTTTCTATACTTACATTATTTAGGTAGGTACTTTTCCCCGTCCGTCGTGCGTGTTCAATAGTTATTCAAAAATGGAAGGAATATCACACAAGGTGTTCCGGAAGTGGATGTATGCTTAGATTTTATGAGCGGGAATATTTTTTGCGTAGAGGATTTAAAATGATAGATGAGCATTTTTTCTTAAAATTAAGGGGGGCTTTGATAGTTGTGTAAGGATTACCAGCCTGTAGATGCCATTAGATTTTAGACAGTCTCAACACGTGTTTTGTACATCCTGTCTATGATCCTGTCTAGATCAATAACAGAGTGATTTTAATAGAGTGTTGTTTGAGATGATTAATTTGGTTTTAAAATTACCCCTTCTTTAATGTTGCTCGTCTTGACGTTTTTGTGTATGTCGCGTGTCATGAAATTTATAGGTCATAATATTCTATCGTATTCATATTGATTTTTTGCATGCGTTTTGAATTGTAGTATCGAGATTACTATTCTGAGGGACTCTATAAGCTACTCTTCGTGCTATGTATCATTTTTTTCCTTATTTTAGCGTTTCGCTTAGGAACCTAACACATAGAATAATAATACTATGTTATTCTATATATTACAATTATATATCCAATTTGCGGAATGGGTGCATAAAATGAATTAGTTATTTTTTTCCATAGAATACGAAATATGTTTCATTAAGAATGTATATAACGGAAATGTTATTCATATATATATAACTCTTCAGATATTATCATTTTATATATCAATACAATATTGACTTTATTTTTATACTTAGTCTTTGTCCTGTGTTTTTTATACTTAGTCATTGTGTTGATATTCTCGCATTCACCGTAATAACAATATATAGGTATTTTTTCATTTAAAGTATGTAATAAATTATTTGTACCTGCACTGTAAAATGTGGATAATATCGACGCTGGAAAGGCTAATTGACTAACACGCCAATTTTGGCGATATTGAGTTATATACACCGTTGGAATCGTCTTTTTTTTCTGCGTCGAATGGTTTTGGTTTCACGACGATCAAATAACTTTTTTGGCGTATTAGTCATTTTAAAATGCTTACAGTTTAAGAAGATATAAAAAGATACTTTGGCTAAAACGACACAAAATACTGTGTTTTTTTTTTAAACTTCAGTTAGCTATGAGTTGAGAAATGATATTTTGATTTTAGGCACCTTGCCTTTTTATGATTTCAACAATGTGAGCTTATTAGATTTTATTCTTGATTGAAAATTTTTCGATATATCTGTTTAGAGTTTTTTCTCGATTATATCATTTTTTTTACGGCACGTTAGCCTTTAATCCTTACTCGAAAATAGTATGTCACTGATGGTTAGTCAATAAAACCCACTTCATTTATACTACATTCGGCGTGTTAGTCTTTTATACTCACTAGAAAAAATAAGCCAATGGCATTTTAGTCAAATAAACCGATTTCATTTTTACTACTTTCGGCACGTTAGACAATTTGCTTCACACATCTTTAATAATTTTCAACGTGTTAATCATTTTACTGCAATCATATTTTTATTATGATTGTCTGTTAATCAAATAAAATAAATACCAAAAGTACAGAAGTGGTTTGTTAGCTGTAAATTTAAGGGAGCAAATTGTCGTTACTTAAATGCTATAAACAGCGGCACTGTCTCGTTGTGACGTTAGTCTATGCACAACCGTGGTAAGAGGAGCGCGTCATGCTAATCTATTCCATACCATCACACCCTTTCCCTATTTGGGGTAGGCAGAGAGAACCGAACGCCAGACTCCTCTCTCTTGACATATATTTCTCGCTACGTTCACGTCCATGCGTATTCTCATACACGTTCTTATGTTATTCTTAGTTCTTACGTCTCCATCTTTCAAAATTCCATTTATGTGATCGTGCCAAATTTTCCTTGGACGACTTCTACTTTTCTTTCCTCTTTTATCAGCCTTATATACTTTTTTGTCAGACTGTCATTACTCTTTCTATGTGGCCACAATACCTTAGGACATTTATTTTCATCTTACTTACGATATTTCTTTCATTCATACATTCTCGTCTAATATCTCCATTTCTTATTCTATCATTTTACCACACATTCGTCTTAGTGACCTCATTTTAACCGCGTTAATTCTACTTTCATGCATCTTTTGCCATGTCCATGTCTCACTAGCATACATTAGAGTCGGTACGATGATACCATTGTGTACCGCGAGCTTTGCTTGTCTCGAAATAATTGGGTCAGCCAATACAGTTCTTAATACACCATTCACTCTATTCCCTGCTGTTACTCTCCTTTTAATATCTTTTTCCAGTCTTCCATCATGCTGAAACATGCTTCCTAAGTATGAATATTCATCGACTTGTTCTAATTGTACATTCTCCACTCGTATCTCGCATTTTGTTCGTCTTTTGTCCTTCTCAAATACCATCATTTTAAATTTAGTTGCATTCATTCTCAGTCCATTTTTCATGCATCCATCGATTACTATTTTAACATTAGATCACATAGAGTAACATCTTCCAGTTTCAGCCCAATGTTCTCATTCTTAACTGCTCTTTCACAGAAGTCAAAGTTTGTATAAATTAAAGAGCCACGGTGATAATACGCACCCTTGCTTCACTCCCTTATTAATGGATAACCATCCTGTAAGAGAGTTTTCAATCCTCACAAAGGCTTGGCTTTCTTCGTAGAGAGATGATATTGCCCTTATTAACCTAACTCCCGCTCCATACACTGATAGCACATTCCAAAGCTTTTCACGGACTCGTAGGCCTTATCCAGGTCTACTAGAGCACAGAAAAGTTTCTGGTTTTTTGCCAGAACCTTTTCAGTCGTCTTTCGAAAGGAAAATATTTGGTCGATGCAACCTCTACCTCCAACAATCACTACTTGTGCATCCCATACCTTATTTTCTGTAACCTCAACTTTTGGTCCAGTATCCTAGCATACAATTTTCCAACCGAACTCAGCAGACTGTTAGCCCGGTAGTTTTTTAAATGTATGTAATTTTGACCCTTTCTTAAAAAGGGGCACATTCACTACGTTTCTCCAATCTGACGGGGTACGTCTTGTCTTCCAACATTTATTAATTTATTTTTTGAAGAGGCAATGACACCACTCCATCGTCTTTTCACCACCATATTTGATAAATTCGGTTGGTATACAGTCAAATCCCGAGGCTTGTCCTGTATGTGCATGCGTTACTGCTTCTCTGACAACTTTATTGAAATTTTCTCGCTTTCATTCTCACATTCATTTCATGGTATCCTATTGTTCATCTCATCAGACTTTCGCACTGTGTGCTTTCTTACAACTCTTCAAAGTATTCCATCCATCTTTCCTTGACTTTTTCTTCGTCTATAACCATACATCCATCTTTATCTTTTATACATTTCGGACTTCGCATAACTCCTTGTTTTCGTCGATTTACTCTTTTCCAGAACATTTTTGTGTTTCCAGAAAAAAATAATCACAATTTTCATGCTTTCTTTTTCTGTCAGTGCATTTTTTTCTTCTTTTACTGTTTTTTTTTCCTCTTGCACTCTGTACATATATTTTTAGCTCTTTCTTCCTTCTCGCATCCAGATCCTTTACATGACAACCATTTCTTCCACGCATTTCGTTTTTCTTCCACTACTTTCTTTACTCATTCATTCCACCAAGCATCCCTTTTTATTCTACCTCTTTTTGCTTTGCCATACATATTTTTAGCCACGTTGAATACATTGTTTTTAAGTATACTCCATGTGCCACTTATATTCATCTCTGTCACTGTGTGGGGACTTAAGGCGCACTCAATTCTTCTTGCAAATTCTTGTCTGATACTTTCCTCTTACAGCCTCTCTATTTTGATACGCGGTGGTAGACTGCCACGATTAGTTCTAGAGCGCCAACCCGTAAACAGGCATATTTTTGTGACAACCAAAAAATGGGCTGTCTCTAGCTCGGCACCCTCATATCAACAGTCGCTTTTCTCAGAGCAATGTCCACACATACAAAATCTTTCATTTTCTATTTCCCATGCATACATATGAATTATTTTGTGATCAAAAATTGTGTTTGATATAAAGAGGTCCATTTTCACACAAACATCTAACAGTCTTTTGCCGTTATCATTCACTTAATCGGCTATCGCCGTAAGGTCCGAGAGTTGATTCGAAATCTTTTCTCCAGATGCCTACCCAGCCATTCAAATCGCCTGCCAGAATCAACTTTTCATTTTCTATTTTCCTGTTCATTTCCTCTATAAAACTTGCCCAAAACTCATCTTTTGCATTCTCCAAGCTAGAGTTTACAGGCGCATATCCTATAAACAGAAACACACCTGTGATTCTCATCTTAAATCTGGTCCACGTGAGTCTTGAGCTTACAAACATATATTTTTTCATACACTCTACCATTCGCTCATCTAATATCGCCCCTACTCCCTCGCATGAAAAATCATCTTCTCTTAGGCCCGACCATAGTTCCATTCTTCCATCGTGTCTTTCATTCATAACACTTCCTTTCCTTTTTGTTTTGGTCAAGCAAAGCAACCAGAATTTTATTGTCACGTTATTATTATATATCACAAGTGCTTACCTATTTACTATACATGAAGCGCTGTTATTATTATTATGATTATTAGTCCAAAAACCCTACAAATTAATATTATACATAGGTACCTACCTACCTAGTGCAAAAACCCTATACCTATAGCTATGGTGTTTTCATCACTACATAACATCACAACATCAAAACATTGTTAAAATTTTGATGATACATATTATATAATATATATTATAGTTGATAAATTTAAGATTGAATTATTTCATTTATTATTAATTTTATTACATACTCATATTTTTCTCAATAGGCCAATAGGTCATATTTTTATTTTTCAATAGACAATAAGGTTTAATGATATTTACAATTTTGACTTTTTGTTTTAATATATTTTTTATAGTTAAATGATTATATTTTCCTATAATTTCCTATATATTAAAATAAGTAGCCCCTTCAAAAAATTTTTGTGCCACGTTTATGATCACTATTACATCATGTTTTCATCGTTTTAATTTGATATAAAACATGCCTCTTTAGATGTTTTACTTGAATATTTAATGTTAGTGATTCATGAAGTAAGGTGTTATACCCGATGCAATTTTACTCTTTAGTTACCTTAACTTCTTTTTACTGGACGTTTTGTCGGATAAAATGCACGTTAGTCAAAAAGACCTATTAAAATCATTTAAAATTAGGATGTTAATCGTTTTACTAGACAATTTATTGGGTAAAAATGCACGTTAGTCAATTAGACCTACCGGAAAATATACAGATGTATGATGTTAGTCGTTTTACCTGAATGTCTCAGAAAACAATTTGACTAACAGACCACTTATCTCGCAGGGCTTTTAACTAAATAGAATGTTATTTATTTCAATAAATAACATAAAAAATCTTCTAAAACTTGTAGAAAACAAGTTTTAAATATATTAATTCGTTTAATTGTTATGATTTTTTTTCAAAAAATTTAAACTTTAAATCGCTCTACTGTAAAGTTGATGAACTGCACGTTAGTCAAATAGCCTTTCCACCGTCGATATGATTGTTTTGTAATAAAATATATATAGTTACGGGCTCTTACTTACCTGTTAATCCTGCAATTCATAAATATACCTGATTTATACCTAAGTAGCAAGGGCGTGCCTAGAACCTTCGGACTAGGCAAACCCTGAAAGTAAATTAGGAATTGTAGAAATTTTAATGTTTTTTTAGCATCGTTGTTCATTTGAGTGGCCATGAAAATATTTTAAAATCACATGCCAAAGTAATATTCAAAATTTTGGCCCTCTCAAGCATCGTATCTACAATACTGAATAAAAATTCATGTTAAAATTTACCGAACTATAGTGACTACAAAACATTTCATTTTGTGCCCTTAGCCAAACGGTACAGTCATAAATAGATAAACTTTTATTACTGATAACAAAGGTTTGTCATAAACACAGGTAGCCAGTTCGGTGGTTCCTTTTTTTTCAGTGAAACGGTTCAATTTTTAATCTTGTATTATGGTTTCAATAAAACAGTGAAAAAAATATTAGGTCTTGAATTTCTTAACATAATATTTAATTAATTTATTTATTTGTATCTACGGCCAGAAGCCTTTTACAATTATACATAAAAAATATATCAGATACACAATATAACAAAAATATTAATAATAAAAAAACAATAATTGTATGCAAAACAAAATATAAAAGTTGACAACAAAAAGGAGATAAAAAAGAAATAGAAAAATATCGATTATATATAGTTACCTAATTTAAAAAAAATTATAATTGTCAATGTAAATAAAGAACGAAACATTATATACATATTATGCATGACGGCGGTAGCGGTTGCGGGGTGTAGGACTCTAAGCATCGCGCTCTTGTACTGAGACAGACCAGAGTTAAATATATCTATTATATGTGCATACATATTTATTAGGCAAGCCAAGATTTTCGGCTTCTATAAGTAATTCCGCTACTGCTAAGTAGTAAGATGAAATACTATAGCGTATTATTTAAAATCGCTTTTTTTGCACTTTCTTTGCTTACTACGAGTATTATTGTAGGTACGTATTATTGATATGTGGAAACATGTCCGGCCTATATTTATTATTATAAATATACGAGTACATATCTACATACTATTATTTACATTGTTTATTTGAAATTATTATTTATTTAGGTACTAGAAAATGAGCATATTGCATATCGATTTATGTAAATAAATACACCGGTTATTTCAGAGATATTTTACAATAATTACATATCTATCGCATACTGTGTGATTTTAAACAAATAAAAATACATCAATCCCCAGCTTCCACTATTTTTTTTCTCATAGATCAACAACAGTTTACACATTAAAGAGATAAATTTGTACTTAAGATAAATTTGTACGTGGATCATAAAACATTCAAAAGAATTGAAAAGAACGTGAAATCATTAAAAGTAAGTCGTTAGAAATCTGTATCTGATTTTTTTTCTATTTAACTATCTTACATTTTGACTTTATAAAGTACCTACCTGCTTATATAATTTATCTATGTCAAATATTAATTTATCTCCCACCCAATAACATGTTGCCACATTCTGGAATATTATCTTTTATTGAAATCATCAAACAAATCATCACGAGTGCTTGAACTCTGGTAAAGGAAAATATGTTTTTTATTACTGTGCATCTTTTCTTTATTCTTTTTATATGTGTAGTTATTATAAATTTAATAAATAAAAACATTAAAAAATCCAGGCCGAAAAACTTGTGTTCACACCGGCAATCGAACCTCCGAGCCTGGCTCAAGCAGTCAGTTGTCTAACTAACTGAGTCACTCAGGCCGACAATTTAACTATATAGTTTTTCGGCAAATAACTTGAAAAATCACGTGGGCTGCGCGGAGTCCAAATTGTATTTTATTATTTTTGATTGGTAAGTAGGTATATAAATATGTAAACCTCCCTCTACGACGAAAGTTATTTGTCCAGAATGGTTTTTGAAATGAGTTTGTTAAATTATTTTTGATTTAAATATTTTACTATGAAAACTGGACAATTCTTCAATGCCATTTTATGAAAGTGATGTGCCTTTTTACCAATTTGAAAATAAAACTATCAAATTTCCCGAGCTTGTGGTCACTTTGAAATATTTGACACTTGAGAAGCACTGATCAGATATCCTTCAATATCTAATAGGATCTAAGCCAGCGGTCGGGAAACCGGGGTAAATAACCCCAAATGGGGTAAAAATGTTTTTTTTTTTGGGTAATAAGGAAATTTTTCTAGTTTGCTATTTCATAAACGTGTTAGTATTTTTACAAACTTAATCAATTCAGGTGCTACTTACATAAAAAAGTCCCAATTTTGAAGTAATTGCATCAAACATGTAGCAACATCATTTCTCCAAAAACTGAAAGGGAAACCTGAAAATCTGAATTTTCGTTTGATCCAATTTGAGAATTTTATTTTGTTTGTCTATTACATACTTACTATTTTCATGTAACTTTTTTTTTAGTTTCCGTGTAAATTAATTCAATAAATAATGTTTATTTAAATATAAATTGATTGTCTTCTTTTCAAAATGGGGGAAAGGGGTAATATCGACTTACGCAAAAATATTTTGGGGTAATGGTTAAAAAAAGTTCCCCGACCGCTGGTCTAAGCGAGTATTAGATATAAAATTAGCAAAATTTGAAAATAATCGAATGAATAGGTACTTTATAATCTATAAAGTATAATAAACACGCCGTACATAGCACATGATTATATTTTCTGAATACAATCTCAACATGATACTTATTGTTGATAATCTGCAATAAAAAACCTTTAAAATTGCGTATTGATTTGATAATCTGCAATAAAAAACCTTTAAAATTGCGTATTGATAACTCCTTACAATATCTCCTTGGGGTAGGGAAGAGTAATAATACTCTTCATTATTGATAAAATATTGAGAGTATTAAATTTCGTATACCTTGTAAATATGTAGGTATATAAGTAGGTTTCGTGTCACTTGTACAATAACCTGTCATTATTCGAAACGCATCTTCAATAATGCTATTACATCTGTGCCTTACATAACCAATAATATCCGCAGTATAGCTGGTTAAATAACCGTATATAAATAGTAGAATCATGCAATGTTTACCAACAATGGTTTGGGCGAACAATGTGCATTATATTGTGTTCATATTATATTATTATATTGGTTGGTCGGCGGGCAAAGGTCGGGACCACAAATTATAATTATTGCGAATTGCTCCGAGATGAGGAGGCCTTGCGCCTCGGTCATACGAGAAAACTGCAATAAGCGAACCGGACCGGACCGTCAATCTATTCAAAATATACCATAATATCATATTACGACATGATGATCTAACGCCTTGTCGTATTGTGTCTTACTCCGTAGTGCATAGTGTATAGTGTACAATGTACCTACATAATATAAAATGTATCCGTTAGTTCCGACTGCCATATATAGAAGATTGTTTATTCATTTGTTTGAGCTGTGAACCGACGTATAGTTTATTAACAGACCCAAAAACGGATTAGGTTATTAATTCGACGTTTGTATTTTATTTTTTTATTTTTTCTTCACATAATTTGTACACTCACGAATTTATTTCTTCCAACCAACCAGAATTGATGATGATGATGATAATATACAATACAATTTGTACTTTGTAGGTTCTATGGCAATAATATTATGACATGGCAAAAATAAATATAGCCGAAGTAAAACAGAAAAAAGAAAAAAAAATGAATATAATAACAGTTAATAGCAATGGTAGGAAAATAAAAGGATAAGAAGAAGAAGAAGAAAGCAGGTATTATCAGATAGAAATTTTTGCTTTAGCCGTTTTTTAAATATGTTCAATGGGATGAGCCGACGTAACTAATATCAGGGGGGCTACTCATGACACAGTCTTAATAAGTACTTATCTTGCCTTAATCTTAAAAATCTATAAATCAGGACTCTATTATAATGTTATTTTAATCTTTCTCTACACTTGATTATAAAAAATGTTAATATCAATGTTTAATATGAAATTTTCATTAATTTTTGTATAAATTTATACCACTATTTAATTAATTTGAAGCTCAAAGATTTCTAAATTCTGAAAATGATTTTAAACTTTGTTGATCAACTTCGTGAGTAGGTACCCTGCTGGACTTTTAAACTATTCCATATCCTTGAAGATTGTACCTACTTCAAATTATTTTAATGTATGCTCAGCGATAACTCTTTAGCACGTTGTGCGATTTCTATGATTTTTTTTCTTAGAAATGGGGTGTCTTCCGATTGGTCCCATTTCAATTTAATTAAGATTCGACCATGGGATTTATGAGGAAAGCATCAAAATCTTCAATTTTTAGTACTTCAGCGATAGTAATTCTTTACCACATAATCCTAATTTAATGATTACTTTTATAATAGGAAGGGAGTGTTTTAGAGATGATCACACATTTAAATTTCATCGAGGTTTGATGATGGAACTCACAAAAAAAAATTATCAAACTATTTACTTTGCAAAGTCGTCTGCAATTTATAATAACACTTTACAACTTTGTCCGAACTCGATAATTCTTGTTTCATTAGAAAAAATCCGTTTTACTTCTGGGTTAGTTCCATCTGATGATGAAGGGAATCATGAAACTCCCCCTTTATAACTTTTGATCCGCTTGATGAGAGCCCAAAAGATCAGAGCAGAAATCGATTTTAAATTATTTTTCACTCAATTCTTGCTTCTCTGGGCTGGAAGCACTGATTAGTTGGAAGAAATGGCCAAATGGCAATAAACTAGCCACTTGTACAGGTTGCAATAAAGTGTTTTTTTTCCATCCATCCATCCGATGGCACTACAGCCCATATCGAGCCTTGGCCTCCTGTAACTTTTGCCTCCAACTCATTCTGTCCTCGGCTGCCGTCCTCCAGCTTGTCACCTGAAGGAGCTGCTCTGCATCCCTCCTAACCTCATCCTCCCACCTCAGCCTGGGTCTTCCCACTCGTCTTCTTCCACATGGGTGTCCGTTCAGTATTCTTTTGGGGACGCGCGATTCTGGCATTCTTTGTACGTGTCCAGCCCATCTCAACCTAAGTAGTTTTATATGCGTTGGAATCTGATATATTTTTTTTTAAATGAATATTTCCTTGTTAAACAAGTACATATACATCTTCCTACGTTCCCTAAAATAAGCAAATAAATGCTTGTGCTTAGGTGAACGAAATCGGTCGACGCAAGATTCGAAATCGCGACCACTGGATTACTAGCCCAGCGCGCTAACCGCTCTGCCACCGACCCATCTACGGCATTGGCCTCCCTCTTTTACCGGTCCAAAGATTTGTCGGAGGATCTTTCTTTCAAAAATATTCAGCACCTCGGCCATCCTTACTGTCTGTGTCTAAAGTGTTTTTTTTAACATCCTTAAATTATCTGTCGATGTGACTCAACATATACCTATATGTAATGTGAGGGTACACACAAACGTTGCTAGAACTAGGTTCATGGCTTGTTATATAAGGATGGTGTTGGGCTAGGAAATTAAATGTTGAACATAATAACATTGTTTAGTGGGTGTTGGCGTAGTAATAGTTATATGTAGATACATATTACGGCAGAGTTTGGGCGTGAAATAATATTAAAATATGAGTGTAAGTATCATCCTATTGATACCACGGTAGTTACAGTATTGCGTGCGTCTCGCCCACCAATCTGCGAATTATTTTTATCTCGGATATTATTAGACGATCTATTCAGGGAATCTATACTTTCAAAGGGATCACTGTTTTTTTTTTATAATATATACAGATGCTTTTCCTGAAATTAATTCATCAATTTCATCCCAACTAATGTAGGTACCTTTACCTACTTCATTCTAAGAAAAACGACAATAATATTATGTACAATCGTCGCTTAGATTTTTTCAAATCGTCGCTTTTTTATCAGTTGTCAATTTTTCTGCATGAAAATACGAAATTATTCCCCTGATTTGTTTATTTTATCTATTCAAATTATGAAAGAAAAACACTGTAAAATGTTGTATTTTATTGTATTTCTTCTCTCTCAGAAAACTTAATGGTACTTCGTTTGATATTAAATTTAAACACGCACCCCAAAGCAAGTTGCCACACTTAAGCGGCTATAGTAGGCTTAATAGTAAATTTTGAAAATCTTTTCCCTAGTACCCTCAAAAGATACGTTTTTTAGAATAACAAACAGTTTTACTTTTACACCTTTATTCTATAGAGTAAGTTTTTTTTTTGAAATTTTAATTCATTAAATACATTTTTTTTATTAAAAAGAACGAATATGTTCTTGTATCAATTACATATATATCCTCATACATTCCCTAAATTAAATGTAAAATTAGTTTTAGTAAAACCCTTTTTAATTTTTTTAGTGTAAGTAACTAAAAAACTACAAAGCCTATGATTTATATTTTAAGAATATGAGAATTTACCGGTTGATTTTTTTAAAATATTTTAACTACTATTCGTGCTATTTAAAAAATCCTTCAAATTTTACCCTTTTTTCATGAAAAAAATCACATATTTGGTGATGTACCTACAATATTTTTTCGTATTTCATACATTAGAAGGTAATTAAGTGTGCATAATTGTTAACATCCGTATGCCCATGATATACAATATACAAGGGTCTTAATGTTATTTACAAAATTATATACCTAGTATTTTCATCTTGATTTTGCGAGACTTGCCATAGTTTACATATGATTGATTTCTGGTGGAATATTTCTTTCCACTATGTATTATAAGAGTTTAGAACATACGTACCTATGTTTATAACATTATACTATGACCTTTATTGGATAGGCAGGGAGAATAGTTATGTTTGCACACATACGTCGCCTCATTCATAATGCATCTTCTCATACATGTGCGTCTATTGTTCAAGTTTCTTACGTTTCCTTCTTTCAGGAAGTCAATCGCGCGGTTAAGTCATTTCTGTCCGTTTGGTTTGCTTCGTTCATTCTACCCATGTGATTCAGAATTAAGAATGATTATAGAGGTTGATTTTTTCTGAAGGAATTTTTGTTTCGTGTTTCATACATTACAAAAAAACTAAAGCCTACTCGTGTTGATGGCGTAACACATTATATGTTGACGTTTCAAGGTACCCGTCATATTAATAAATAAAAGTAACACCTCGATGATTTTTTAAATGTAATCTTTCAGGCACGTTGTCAAAAGGCATAATTCCATACATTCTGTGATAGACTGGGGATATATACATAGGTATTATGGTGTTGCCAGTTTCGTTGCCGATTACCGTGACACAATTAAGATAGTAAAACACTTGTGAAAAAAAGATTAGTGGTATATTTGAAAAAAAAAACGTTACAATATCATCGTTTTATTTAAGAGTACCTATTTACATCATCTTTAATCATTGAATAGTGATGTTTTTTTTATATTTTCCTATGGTTATTCTTGTTCTTTAAGTACCATATATCATATGTAATTCTTTGTAAAATCAATGACTGAAAATCGTTCAACATATTATTAGACTAAAAATCATCGAAACACTAAAATAACTAAAAAAGGTGATATTTGACTTCGTTCAATAAGTATACAATATTCTTATTTTATCTGTAGGTATATACACTGGCGGGTTCATTGCTGTAAGACAATCAATCTATATTTTAGTCTTTATTATAGCTACACACGGCCTCCCTACACAAGCTTTGTCAACTTTAAGATGGAGGCGATGTTATATAAGATTATGTTATACTCTTCCTCCGCTGAACACGAGATTTACTCTTTCAGTGGAGTGATACGTACCTATAGGGGAGACCGAGGAGGGTTGTGACAGAGGAGAGTTGTGACATAGTCAATTTTTCGAAGACTATGGCCGATAGCGAGCTGGGAACAACGCACATTTATTGCTTTTTTGACGCGCCATATTAAACAGTTCACAGCGGCGCTTTACAGCAAGTGGTTATGCTTTTACATCTTCTACCCAAAAAAAATCTCCAAAAGTAAATTTTCGATTTAAATTTCAATAGCCTGTAAATGAATAAGTATTAAGTTACTGAAGTAATTATACTAGCTATAATACGCTGTTACTATTCAGTTTTCATTATATGATATTATTTTCGTTTTTTCGCCATACGTTTTTAAGTTATGAAGCGTTAATTATAAATAATCACGATTTTTTGAATCGAGGTGAGTTGTGACAGGCTGTCACAACTGTCCTAGATTCTTTTCTAATGATTTTTTTTTTCAATGGAATTTTAACAACAATTTCCCTGCATCGTGGGTTGAGCCTGAAATGGCAGGAGAAGTATGGCTCCAACTGTTTATGAAGCGCCACCCTATCTTACCATTAAGGTTGCCTAAACCTACTAGTATAGCTCGCGCCACAAGTTTCAATAAAACAGCATTTTTTTTGACAATTATACAGCTGTCATAAGCAAGTATTCCCTTGATGCCAAAAAAATGGAATATGGATGAAACAGGCATAACAACAGTCCAAAGACCAGACAGGATGATCGCACGACGAGAAGAAAAGCAGGTCAGTGCCATGACATCCGCGAAAATGGGAACCTTAGTGACCTTCCCAGTCAGGTAACTGATCGCGTTTAAAACAATCCGACAGAGCCACCTGTAGATGTTGCTGAAGCAGCAGAACTTCTGCTCCGAACATAACTGATATGCCTCAGAACGAGGACACATTAAACACAGACCATTTGGAAGCCACTACTTTAAGGTCTCATGATCATGACGATCACAGAACTGATAATGACGATTGTTACACGATATCTCCATCCACTCCGTCTATTTTGAACAACGACGTTGTCAATAAGAGGGCAATTGATGAAGAATCACAGTGTAGAATGGAACATATAGCCTCTTCATCCAACACCCGTAGTCCGCTCGCCATAACCTCCGTTGTATTCTCACGAGTAGTGTTCAGACCTATGCCAAAAGCTCCCTCTATAAAGGGCAAGCAAAACAATAGACGCAAAACAAAATCGGCTGTGATAACAGCAGATTATGACTGGGCAACTAACAGGTGACACATAAAATAAATAACATAGTAAAACACACACATTTAATTGAAATGTTGTTAAGATGTGGTATAGACGAGAAAGATGTGAGAATAATCAAGAACCTGTTCTGGGACCAAAGGGCTATTATTAAGCTTGATAATGGAAACACTTCCCAGGGTATTTCCATTCAACGAGGATTCCGACAGGGATGTGTTCTCTCACCTTCTCTGTTTAATTTATATTCTGACTTGATCTTTAAGGAAGCGATGACTAATACAGATCTCGGTGTGAAGGTCAATGTTGTGGTCATCAATAATATCAGATATGCAGATGACACTGTATCTATTACTTGCAGACAATATACGAGACCTTCAACAACTACTTAACAAAATCAATTCTATCGGAGAGCATTATGGACTTAACATTAATATTAAGAAAACCAAAATGATGATTTTTAGCCGTGATAGCCACCCAAATATAAATCTTCAACTTAAGGGTGTTAGTATCGAAAAGGTAAAACAATTTAAGTATTTGGGTAGTGTAATTACTGAGAATTTAGACCCTGACACTGAAGTAAAATGCAGAATAGAAGCGGCCCGATCGGCATTTTTCAAAATAAAAAATCTTCTCCTTGACGACAATATTATCTTAAAGGTGAGACAAAGAATGCTCAAGTGTTATGTGTGGTCAGTTCTTCTTTATGGGGTGGAGGCGTGGACTCTCAAAGTTAGTATTATAAACCGCCTTGAAGCATTTGAAATGTGGATCCACTGCAGAATGTTTAGAATATCGTGGACTGACATGGTCAGTAACACTGAAGTACTACGTAGAGCCAACACCAACAGAGAATTATTCACCAATGTTAAGCTCCGTAAAGTGCTGTACTTCGGCCATATTCTGAGTGGTGAAAAGTATGCCATCCTTCAGCTTGTCATGAAGGGGAAGATTGAGGGTCGTAGAGGGGTCGGAAGAAAACAGCTTTCCTGGCTGCGAAATATTCACGAATGGACCGGTATAAGATTGGTGGAGGAGGTTTTTCGCACTGCACAGGACAGGGAGGCTTTCTCGATGGTGGTCGTCAACGTCGGGGGGACCTGATATGACACAAGAAGAAGAAGTCTGGCCTAGAATCAATCAATTGTATACCTACATTGATTTTATAGGTTGTTATTACATTCCAAAGGCAAATTAAGGCAGTTAAATTTCGGAAATATTTATGTTTTTTTATGATAAAGATACTTTATTGACCAACAGAATTATTAATCAATTATCCACCTTCAAATCCTCGAATACATATTTGTCACAACTTACCTCGTCCTATGTCACAACTTACCTCGTTTCTAGGAGAGTTGTGACACCAAGAGTCTCTTTTGTTATTCTCGATATATTCTTTGAACTTGGGTGTTAAATGTTTTTTAACGGTAGCTTTATGTAGTCAAAGGAGTAAATATTTTACGGTAAAAGTTTCGTAGAGATAGGACTATTTTTGACTGATATATGTTAAAAAGAGTAAAAATTGTCACAACTCTCCTAGGTCTCCCCTAATATAAATGTATTAATTATAAGAAATATACATTTGTACCAACATATTATTTGCTATAAATAAATAAAAATAAAATAAATGTTTTTTATGTATTAATTGATGTATTTTTGTGAAAATAAATTAATTAAGAAATCTAACCGATTAAATTTTGAAAAAAGCGAAAGTTTTTAGTTGAAAATTGTCGAAAATAATGATTTTGGTTTACATCTTAAAATATCGACGCGGCGTCGACGATTAAAAGGTTATTTGATTTAAGGCTTATTATGTGTATTTTACAGAAGAGCCATTTTTATTTTATTTTTTCTCTATTTTTTAGACACACAATGAAAAGTTCACGCCGAAGAAACTCTTTAGTAATAAACTTGAGTTAAGGAGCATTAGCAGACCAAAACTGAGATAGTTTGAATGTATTCTAGGCGACTTATAAGGTGGAATGGAGACGATTGCTTAAGGCCGTAGAGGCACTCAAATGTAATAAAAAATAAACTAATTCTTTATTTTTCTTAAACCCAACAAAAAAAACATCGTGATTAGAAAAAGGTAAAATAATATCAAAAAATGAAATAACTTAACAACAATAAATCATAATATCATAATACAATATCATATTGTTCAACTTTAGATAAAAAAAAACTTATACTTGTATATGTTTTCATAACATGAAAAAAAAATTCAACAATTATTAAGTACCTACCTATATATGTAAATAAACAAGAGAAATCCCGCCTGGCAATCCCTGTTTGTGGGTATTACAAAAATCATTAATTTAACTAAGTTATTCATCTTCAGTAATCAAAAAACTTATACTTGTATATGTTTTCATAACATGAAAAAAAAATTCAACAATTATTAAGTACCTACCTATATAAATAAACAAGAGAAATCCCGCCTGGCAAACCCTGTTTGTGGGTATTACAAAAATCATTAATTTAACTAAGTTATTCATCTTCAGTACACAATTAATTGAATATGAAATATATTATAAAGTATTAACAGAGTAAAAAATATATTTGCATTGGAGTTTCTTCATTTACTCTTATCATGTATATGATTATCATATGGAGTTCTATAATATCTTTAGATGTCATAGAACTCCATATGATAATTATATCCATGATATGGGTAATCACGAGGATATTGATTTTGTCGGTTAGACCAGACTTGCCCCAGTGATGTAATTATTGTCTCGAAACTAAAGACAGGGATTAATAATATTACTGCCTACAGCTTGGCAGTTCCATATTCATAATATTTTTAATTCGATAAAAAATAATTCCGAAAGTACCTACCTCTGAAATTTTCGAGATTCTGTCGTTATCCGTTTTATTGGTTAGATGTACAACTATAATCAAACTGTCGATTCGTTCATGAGAATTCAATTCTCTGAATGAATCGACATTATTAAGCCAAGATGCGTGTACGAAGGAACATTTTGTATGGCGTAGTGGACTATTTGCATGCTAATAACACCAACTAGAGGCCTCGCAGCATATATGTTCCCATACATGGATTTACTCAGAATTCGGAGTAGAACATTTTATGTGAGTTTTGTGTGTCTGTGTCTGTCTGTCCCCCCATTATAACTTTTGATCCGCTCAATTTACAGAGCCCAAAATTTCAGAATATAATATATAAACCTCCAATATACATACAAAAAATCTCCAAACATACATACATACCATCATGCTGTTTTCATATTCTGGGTAGGATCAAAGGACTGACCTCCATACTATCCTATCTTGACATACATACCTAGGTACATGTGTTGTATAGAAAACCAAATAGCTTATAATATTAAATAATTTGTATTTATGGTTTTAAAGTTTGGTACTTATTCTTTAACTATACATACTATCGCTATCGACAGTTGGATATCATGTGTTACATGCAACTAGTTTAGCAAAATATTGTTTAATGTAATGTAAACACTTTGACTGTTTTAAATTTTTAAATATGTTGTCATGTTATTTTATTGAATAGCATGACTTACCTCCTCTCAGAGGAAAATTGAAAAAAAAGGATAATCCACTTTGGAAAAAATGTTAAAATTATGCTAATAGGCAGAGTTTTTTTGTCTGCGGGCAACCCGGTTAGTTAGTCGCCGAGCGGAAACACCGGATTGCATTGCTTTGGCCGATATTCTTTTAACGAGAGGTGACGCGAAAAAGTCAATAAAATGGACGTCACTTAAATAGACAGAGAAAACGCTGTGGCGTTTAAAATATTATAAATAACCATAAAAAAAGACTAGTGGGAAAATGGGTAAGTCTCCATGTCTATTTTTTGAACATAATTAGTTTGACGTCCACCGACACACAATAATTTTATAACATATTCCAGGGTTAACGAGTCCCCCAAATATTCCTTCCTACTAGTTTTTTTTTTATATATTTAATATGTAATGGAATCCAAAGTATTATGTAGACTAAGATTAAACAATATCATTGCACCGACTATCCATCATTTTGAAGACAAGTTGTTTTGCTGGAAACAGCAAAATATGATATGAAATTGAATCAAGATGGCGATGAGTCGTGTAACCTCAAAAGACCGACATTTTCTGTGAACAACGATGGCGGATGATCGAATCTTATTTAACTTCGTGCAGTTTTAAAAATAGAAAATTCGCATTTAGTGACTTTCAATATGAACAGTTTTTTTTTTAATTTAATTTTGTAAAATGTAAATTAACGACAACCATTTTTTTTGTATTAATGAAATTTTGTATAATGTATTAACACCAGTATGTAAATTTGGCCAAATAGTTAATAAGAAGATTTTTGTTAATAAATAATGTTTTATTGGGTCATAATTACATCAAGATAGATTTTTTTTTCTTAAAGGGTTAATATTGGGGATGGTAAAATGTAATAGAAATAAAAATGTAATGAGGTTGTAATAATTTAATTGTATTATATGGATAATTTTTTTTGTATCAAAACGAAAAAGACTGATTAAACAAAATGAAATATAAATTGTTATCATAATTCAGGTTTTGTATTTACCTCTCCTCCTTTTGACCTTCTAATGGTATGACAAGAAATGATCAAATATTGATAATCGTAAATTATATTTATTTTTGGTATAATGGGAGTCTTTTGATAGACTTCCCTTAAAAAATTTTCTTTGCATTGGAGTTAAATTCCTTTAGGGCAGGTTGCGACCCCGAGAATTCGATTTTTTGATAGTTTCATGTATAAACGGCTGGCTGGCCGGTGGTGCGGGTGCAAGTCCGGGTGGGGCGAGGCCCTAGGCCTCTGCCACCATGACTTTAACCCTCACAATTGGCGCGGTGCGTGGGGGCCGACCCTAAAGGCGGGTCAGAATTTTTACAATCTGTTATTGTCTTCGAGTTTGCTCTATTCAAGGATGGCGCCCTTCCTGGTTTTTGATTTTTCTTGTCAGTCATTGGGAGGTAAGGAGAGATAAAATAGATAAAAAGTAGTACACTTAGGCAGGTAGTAAATCCCTATTTCCTATCCTACCCTAATACCTATCCATCCGTTCGAGGCATCATGGGAAAAGGCGATGACGTCTGTCAACCGCGTTCACCTACGGCGGGCGGCAGCACTCTTGGCAGTTGTACGGCACTCCACAAGTTTGGCCTGAGAGGGATGCGGTCGTGTAGCTGTGCGGGTACTCCAACGTCTTGGGAGAAGAAGCATATTCTTATTCCAGGTCATATTGTTCCATTTATTTTAAAAAATGAAATATTTCAATTATATTTAATTTTGCCATCTCATAATGGTGGGTAATAATTTTTTATTGCAGTGGATAATATGTTACCTCAACATGATTGGTGAATACCTAATTATATTTCATACCCATTTTATTATTTTTTAGATAGTATTGTGCTTAGTACTTGACCATTGAAAAACAATTTTTGTCTACCTTAGAATAGACACAGTTGACTTTGAACAATACATATCACAACATCTTGTGACAAATATATTTTTATAACCTTTTATGTTAAAACAAAATGAATTTTGGAAAGTGTTCAACATTACATTTAAACTAGAAAAGTTAATTTAAATAATGAGTCATTTGATTGGATATTGATCCTCATTTGGAAAAAAATAATCTTTCTAATTGAATTGATGCAGTTTTTTGTCATTGCTTTGGTGAAAATATTGATAAAATTTCGTACCACCAAAAATAAATAACCACGTTTAAAGTGGGTGAGTGATCTTGTGCTCTTTTACTTTTTACAAGTTGTGAATGGTTACTTTCACCCTGTAAGGAATTTGTTCCGTGGTCTTATATTCGAAACATTAAGTACTTTTTAATATTTCAGTTTTTTTTTGTCGCTGGATCCTGGGATACTTGAAGAGTTTTTGAAAGTGAAGGTGTTCATCGTCTACCATAGTTTGCTGTCTACGATTCCATTTTGCTGTTTACTGTCTACCCACTTCATCTTCGACGGGACTTTTCTTCATCATCTTTTCGGAGAAGGAGGAACACAACCCTCATCTGGATTTCTTCGCAGAGGAACAGAAGATCGGCAGAAAATATCCTTTTTTAAAAATATGTAGAAGGAGTGATGTTGTTTGATTTTAGTCTTAATAATTTTTATGTTATGTGAGTTGAGAGAATATTTATGTCTTCATCGGGGATTTTAATACTTTTTCATGTGTAATATTTCGAACTCTCCCTTTTCGAAATCTTTTTTTATGAAATTATTGCATTGCTAGGATTTTAATTGGATATTTTTTATGGTGTTTTCACACTTTATCTTTTTAAACAGAGTTTTAGTAACTTTATTATATTGAGCAGTTCATTTTTAGATGGAAAATTGTTGGATATGATCTTGAGTAAATTTATTTACTTTCAACATTTTTATTTGGAGATAATCATAGGTAGAGATTGCGATTTAATGTTTTTCCTATTCGATCCATAGAAAGATCAAGTTATTCTTTTGCTCGGTATTTTGTTCTCGGTATTTTTGGTATATCCACTTAGGTATATCGTTCGTTGTATCCACTTAGGTATTTTATTAATTTTTTTTACTTATTAAAATGGAACCTATACCAAACGATTCGTTTAGATCAGTTAATAAGTTAAAAGAAGAATTGAATGTCAGGGGTATTAAATCCGGCAACCAGTTAAAAATGTTACAGCAACAGGCGCGCGTTTGGAACCACTCAGTCACCCATTTTAAAGAATATTTGAAACGCAAAGAGTTGGAAGGTCAGTCTATAGTCGGAGAAGCTTTAGAAAGGAGTACGGAATCCGAACAGGACGTGTTAGGGTCTACTCGCTATGTCGATTTGAAAGATGCAGATGTTAGATTTTTAAATAGAGAAAAAATTAGCGACAGGGTGGCGGTACCTAAGCCTTCGAATAGGATAGAATTTGTGAAGGAGTCGAGGATAGCTGGTTTAAGTAGCCTCAATTTACGATTTGACGGAACTTCAGACGTAATAGAATTTTTGGAGAAGTTAGATAATTTGCAGTATTCTCGTGGGATTCCCGATGAACAAATTTTGAGAGCATTTTCCGACTTACTTACGGGCCATGCCGAAGTTTGGTATCGAGCTTATAGGGAACAGTTCTTGACTTGGGATCAGCTCAAGTTGTCTTTAAAAAAACGTTTTAGTAGTGCCAGTAGAAATGACGTTTTAGAACAGAGGTTGAGAGAACGGACACAGAAGGCGGGCGAGCCCACGTCTAATTATATTGAGTCTGTATATTTCATGTCAAATAAATTAGAAAATCCTTGGTCGGAGAGGGACGTTTTGCGTCATATCTTTAAACACGCCCGTCCCGAATGTAAACTTATGTTGCGTTCGTGTCATGCGACCACAATATCCACTTTAATGGATAAGGTACGCACGGACGAAAATTTTCACGAGCAGGACCATATTCAGAAAATGAATCATATAAATAAAAGTTTTTCTAAGTCTAAGTATGTTCAGTCCGATGTCGCTGCGATATCTGAGTCACGTCACATGGTATGTAAGAAGTGTAATAAAGAGGGGCATTGGGCCCGTGATTGTAAATTAATCATTAAGCCTATTTGTTTTAAATGTAAGAAGGAAGGAATTTTGACCAAGTACTGCTGTGGTACTAAAAATATTTCATCACCGGTCCCAAGTAACAATGCACAAATTGACTCTTCTAAAAATATTAATGTATCAAAAAACGGTCATCATCCCGCGGACGTAGTACTCCTTCGAAAGTAAATTATTCGGACCCCGCGGCATTGGCAGAACATCTGAAATTTGTAAGATGGTTTTTGTCGTCCACTAAGATTGCGCCCGTTATTTGCGCCAGGAACAAAGACATCCGCCCCTATTTGACGTTTTTAATAAAAAATTTAAGGTTCGAAGGTTTGTTAGATTCAGGCGCGTCTGTATCGTGCATAAATTCTGATTTGTTTAATACACTGTTTCCTTTCAATGTAGGTTGTGAAAAGGTGAAAACTGCCGTGTACACCGCGGACAGGAGTTCACAACCCGTGGAAAGTATAATTTATTTGCCCGTCACCGTGGAGGGGGGAGAAAAGATCGTTAAATTTTTCATTGTACCGAATCTTAGTCCTAATATTATTTTGGGAATGGATTTTTTATTAATGTTTGAACTATGCCCTCAATTATTAAAGAATGTTAGAGTATCTACTAATGAGGAACGGATTAATTGTATTTCTGCCCTGTCCCCGGCTCAATCACTATCAGAAAGTGAAAAATGGGAATTATATAATTTAGTTAGAGAATTTGAAGAGATTTCGTTTGAAAGGAAAGGGTTGGGACGTCTTAATTTAACCAAACATAAAATAGTTACATCCGGAGAACCAATAAAACAACGATACTATCCATTATCGCCTGTGAAATTGTCTCATTTAGAAAAGGAATTGGACGATATGTTAGCGTTAGATGTGGTAGAGCCTTCAAAGTCTTCGTGGTCAAACCCAGTGATAATGGTGCCTAAAGCAGATGGGACGAGTCGGTTTTGTTTAGATTCCAGGAAGCTCAACTCAGTCACTGTGAGGGACTCTTATCCCCTTCCTCACATACAGAGTATATTGCAAAATTTGAACGGGGCAAGGTATATCTCAGCGTTAGACCTAAGTAGAGCTTATTGGCAGATCAATCTGGAAGAGGCTTCTCGTGAGAAGACTGCTTTTGTGGTCCCTGGGAGAGGACTATTCCAATTTAAAGTTATGCCTTTTGGTTTGAAAAATTCGGCTGCAGAAATGCAGAGAGCCGTCGATAAACTGTTTGGTCCCGAATTCGACAAGTCAGTGTTCACCTATGTCGACGACTTGATAGTCTTATCAAAAGATTTTCCATCACATATTTCAACTTTAAGATTAGTATTGAATAGGTTAAAAGAGGCTAATCTTACTATCAATCTGAAAAAATGCGAATTTTGCAAAAGCGAACTGAAATATTTAGGATATATTGTAGATGCGGAAGGTTTACGAACCAACCCCCAGAAGGTTGAAGTTATTAATAATTTTCCGAGGCCGAAATGCGTGAAAGACGTTAGAAGTTTCATGGGAATCTGTTCATATTATCGTAAATTTATTAAAAACTTTGCGGATTTATCTGTACCTTTAACTCGTCTCACTAGTACACGTAAGGGTGTCAGTAATTTTTTATGGTCAGAGGAGGCAGAAAAGGCATTTTTGGCTTTGAAAAAGGCACTTACTACGACCCCAGTATTGATCAACCCTGATTTCAGTCAACCCTTTGAAATTCATTCAGACGCTAGCTCATTTGCAATAGCTGCTGTCCTAGTACAGAAAATTGATGGTGATGAACACGTAATAGCTTATTATTCTCGTACCCTTCACAAGAATGAAATTAATTTTGCCATTACAGAGAGAGAATTGTTGGCGGCTCTGGAAGCCATCCGGCATTTTAGACCTTTTGTTGAGGGGTCACATTTTAAGCTGGTGACAGATCACTCGAGCCTCAAGTGGTTGGTTACATTGAAAAACCCCACTGGTCGCTTGGCACGATGGTCAACCGAGCTTTTACAATATTCCTTCGATGTTGAACATCGACGTGGGAAGTTAAATGTGGTACCCGATGCGTTATCAAGGATAGAAATTGCAACCTTAGATGTAGAGGTAGAAACGAAGGATGAATGGTATAAGAAAATTTACAAAGGTGTTGTAGAGAAACCGCAGGAATTCCCCAATTATATGGTACAAAATGGTAAATTGTTTAGAAATACCAAAGTTAATTGTTCGTTGTTGCAAGAGTTTGCATGGAAGAGGGTGATACCGAAAGAGGAAAGATTAGAGATTTTAAGAAATAATCATGATGCAGATAGTTCAGCGCACTTAGGTATTTTTAAAACATATAGAAAAATACAACTTTTATACTACTGGCCTAAACTATTTTCAGAGGTCGTAAATTATATAAATCAATGCGAAATATGCAAGAAATTTAAACACTATCAACAGAAGCCTCTTGGTATTATGTCAAATCCTAAGAGAGTGGAAAAACCGATGAAAATGTTGTCGATCGACGTGGTCGGGCCGCTACCTAGATCTAAATTAGGTAATATTTGTATTCTTTCGGTTTTGGATGTTTTCTCTAAGTACCTCTGGTTATTTCCGTTAAAAAAATCTAACGCGGAAAATATCATAAAAGCTTTAGAAAACTATGTTTTTCTACCTCATGGGGTACCATCTATAATTATTGCGGATAACGGAGTTCAATTCACCTCGAATAAATTTAAAGACCTGATAAAGAAATATGACATTCCTAAGATTTTTTATACACCTTTATATTCGCCCCAAGCCAATTCGGTAGAAAGATATCATCGCACAGCGATAACTGCACTCGCAGGAATCGTTTCTGATAGACAACGAGACTGGTGTAGCTTTATACCACTCATTTGCACTGCACTAAATGCCTCAGTTAATGTCACTACTAGTTATACACCTTACTTTTTATTTTTTGGAAGAGAGCAGATTTTGGCAGGAAGTCTACATGACAGATTTGGTCCTGGTCCCAGTACGTTAGAGGAGGTTGAGATAGAAGATCGTAATGTCTATGCAGAAAAATTGTCTGACCTGAAAAAAATTTTCGACGATGTACAGGAAAATCTTTTTAAGGCTTTTCAACAGTCTGCTGCCCAATATAATCAAGGCAGAAAAGATGTATCTTATAAGGTAGGCGATTTAATTTGGCGAAAAACTTTTCCATATTCAAAAGCCAGCGAATATTTCAGCTCTAAGTTGGCCGAGCGTTTTGTCAAAAATAAAATTGTAGCGAAAATTTCTCCTTTAGTGTATACATTAGCTGACGAGAAAGGAAAAATATTGGGAAATTTCCATATTAAAGATATATTAAAACTTGAACAATCTGCCCAATCATAATGCAACATGAAACTTAGTTAATAGTAATTATTTCAATGCAAGAACTTTGATTTGAAAGTCCAAAAAATGTGCATTTTGTTTTAGTCAATCTACTGAATCTAGACCCTTAATATAGTTAAGTCTATATTTTTAGCCCCGAGGAAGACATGAATCTTATTCTGTGTAATGTTGTACTCACTTATATATTATACGATCATATAATTGTTATCCTGTTATTATACATACCGTTTATGTTTAAAATATGATTATAATGTCATAATGTTTAATGTAGTGAAAAAAATAATTTTTCACCATACATTCAATTTTTTGGAGAGAGTATATCATTGATGTTTAATAAGGAAATGTATTTATATGTTGGTGTTGCATTATAGAGTATTTAAGTTGGTTTTGATTGACCTTATATTGGTTAATTAAAAATGTAAAGTATAAGTAAAGTATATTTAGATGTTTCTACTTAAAGTTGTATCTACAATACCTCAATACAATTGAGTTTAAAAAGTATCAATTTTGGATGATCTAGAGTTTGTGTTGATTTTAGTTTAAGGACCGTGGGTCAGTTTTCTGAGAAGGATATTTGTTTGTTGTATGATCTCTCCAAAATTAATTGTAATATGCTCTATCTGTATATTAGATGTCACAAGTATTAGATAATATGTTATAATAAGATAAATATTAATCACATAGAATTTATAATGAATAAGGACGGTATTGAATATAATTAATGGTTGTATTCAATAAATGTATTTTTGATGAAAGAAGGATTATATAACCATGAGTTATCATTCATAATGTTTTCAGTGAAAATCTCATTGCTATTAGTTTTTGAAGAATTTTAGTGTTCTATATATCATGTCAAATATTTTAAGTCCCAAATTTTAACGTTGTCAGTCCTAAAGTTGATTTGCTGTATTATATAGTAAATGAATTACTAGAATTGCTTTATGGTAAATCTGAGTTGACTTTTGGTAGAGGGTGTATCCTTACTTTTGGGTTTTGATTTGAAATGTAATATGCCAGTGCATCTCAGGTCGATTCCTCACTACTGTTTTCTTGCTTACTGGCATGAGCAGGCGAACGGAGAAAAAAGGAAGGGAAATGCTCCTCGCAAAGGTTCAATGAGAATTTATTCAGTGGAAATTACTCTGTGTTTTTTAATGCTTGGATGAAAGGATATGGAGTGCTTTCTAAGTAAATTACGATCTAACCTTGAATTTTAGTATAGCCAACTCCATGTCATGGTGATATCCTTAATAATTGATATTTTCTTTACTGTAAAATGTATGAATTTTCATTGAAAACTGGTTGTTTGAGAAAATTTTTCTTTTGCTTTCTTTTGTTCTGTTTGATGTTCCATCAAGCATAAGGAAGGAAACCCGAAGGAATAATTAAAAAAAAATATTGTTTTATGATGCTTAGGTTTGGTTCTTGTACCAAGGAGTAGGCGTAAGAGAGATTTAAGATATAGAGTTTAAGTTTGATAATTTTGCTTAGGTTTGTTTTTTACCAAAGAGTAAAAAAAAAAAATTTTTTTGCTCCATCAGATCTTTAAGGGACTGTTTAGGTTCCGCTTCGAAAGACTGATGACGTAATTTGGTAGTTGTGAGTCTTGTTTGAGTACTCTATTATTCCACATGATGGCCAGGAAGGAATTGGCCTAGAATATATTCCTTACCACATGAGAGCGGGCCCGGACTTGCGCTAAAAATACAAAGACTGTGGGGGTTAAGTTATAAGAATAAGATTTTCACCTAGAGTGAAGAAATCTTGTATGATTCATTTCCATTTCGATATTATAAATTATGTTTTTATTTGCCTAGTATTTCTTTGTACAAAAAAAATAGTTTGGCGGGTGTTTACTTAGTAAATGCAAGCCATTCTTAAAAAATAGATTAAGTGTTCCTTAGAATATCTTTTGTTGAAATTGTCAATGTAAATTATAAGTAATCATTAAAGTATGAAATATAAATATAGAGTATATTATGTGAATCAAAATAACATTCTATGATCCAGGATCTAGATGTTGATTATATTATTGTCAATTCTATATTTCATTTATGTTTTTTTTTGCTGATTTGTTTGATCTGTTTCAGTATACCCATCCTAGAACCATACCTTAATTACACACAGATTTGTATCCTCAATATGTATTAGGTCTATTCTCAGATTATATATAGACAGGTTGATTACATGTAAAGTTGTTGTGTGACGGTGGACCCTCAAAAATTTTAAGCTCGCTTAAAATTTTATTCTGGGTGGGGTGTATTGTCATGTTATTTTATTGAATAGCATGACTTACCTCCTCTCAGAGGAAAATTGAAAAAAAAGGATAATCCACTTTGGAAAAAATGTTAAAATTATGCTAATAGGCAGAGTTTTTTTGTCTGCGGGCAACCCGGTTAGTTAGTCGCCGAGCGGAAACACCGGATTGCATTGCTTTGGCCGATATTCTTTTAACGAGAGGTGACGCGAAAAAGTCAATAAAATGGACGTCACTTAAATAGACAGAGAAAACGCTGTGGCGTTTAAAATATTATAAATAACCATAAAAAAAGACTAGTGGGAAAATGGGTAAGTCTCCATGTCTATTTTTTGAACATAATTAGTTTGACGTCCACCGACACACAATAATTTTATAACATATTCCAGGGTTAACGAGTCCCCCAAATATTCCTTCCTACTAGTTTTTTTTTTATATATTTAATATGTAATGGAATCCAAAGTATTATGTAGACTAAGATTAAACAATATCATTGCACCGACTATCCATCATTTTGAAGACAAGTTGTTTTGCTGGAAACAGCAAAATATGATATGAAATTGAATCAAGATGGCGATGAGTCGTGTAACCTCAAAAGACCGACATTTTCTGTGAACAACGATGGCGGATGATCGAATCTTATTTAACTTCGTGCAGTTTTAAAAATAGAAAATTCGCATTTAGTGACTTTCAATATGAACAGTTTTTTTTTTAATTTAATTTTGTAAAATGTAAATTAACGACAACCATTTTTTTTGTATTAATGAAATTTTGTATAATGTATTAACACCAGTATGTAAATTTGGCCAAATAGTTAATAAGAAGATTTTTGTTAATAAATAATGTTTTATTGGGTCATAATTACATCAAGATAGATTTTTTTTTCTTAAAGGGTTAATATTGGGGATGGTAAAATGTAATAGAAATAAAAATGTAATGAGGTTGTAATAATTTAATTGTATTATATGGATAATTTTTTTTGTATCAAAACGAAAAAGACTGATTAAACAAAATGAAATATAAATTGTTATCATAATTCAGGTTTTGTATTTACCTCTCCTCCTTTTGACCTTCTAATGGTATGACAAGAAATGATCAAATATTGATAATCGTAAATTATATTTATTTTTGGTATAATGGGAGTCTTTTGATAGACTTCCCTTAAAAAATTTTCTTTGCATTGGAGTTAAATTCCTTTAGGGCAGGTTGCGACCCCGAGAATTCGATTTTTTGATAGTTTCATGTATAAACGGCTGGCTGGCCGGTGGTGCGGGTGCAAGTCCGGGTGGGGCGAGGCCCTAGGCCTCTGCCACCATGACTTTAACCCTCACAATGTGTAAGAAACAAGGCAAGTCGTACAAAATGCATGTCAGGACTATCACAACCGCTTCTTCTTTGAGTGGGGTACAATTACATAGCTAAAATTCTCAATGCCTTCTAAAGATTAATACTTACTGGGTTGTAGCGTCAGGCGTGTATTAATGTTAATATTGCATTGATACGTGGTGATCTTTACAACTCTGTGTTTTGAATTAAACGATTAATAAAAGTGTGGTACAACTACATAGCTAAAATTCTCAATGTCTTATAAAATTGATAAAGAGAGGGTTTGGAGGCTCAAGGTCAACGAAAAGATATTTACACCTTCTAGTGGACCATTTTTCGCGATACGCTTACATTGTCACCTCAAAAACACAAAATGCTAAAGATTTTGTTAAACTTATAAATAAAGTAACAGAATCTGATTCAATCGGAATGCTTCTCACTGATCAATATCCAGGAATCAACTCAAAAGAATTCAAAACATTTTTAAATGAAAAATCAATACCAATAATATTCACTGCAGTAAACGCGCCATTTTCAAACGGTTTAAATGAAAGACTTAATCAAACTCTTGTAAACAAAATAAGATGTAAAATAAACGAAAAAAGTAATAAATTAGCATGGACAACCATTGCTCATAACTGTGTGGATAAATATAATAATACAGAACATACAGTTACTGGTTTTGCACCAAAATACCTACTAGATGGTACAGATGTTTCTGTTTTACCAAATGAACTAAAAGAAAATATCATATGAAAATTCAATTAAATCGCATAACTACAATAAACAAATATTTGATAAAAATAGAACTCAATTTAATTTCAATACAGGGGATATGGTATATGTAGAAAGATTGGTCCATCTAAAGTAATAAAGCAATCAAAATGTTAGTGTCTGTGTGTGTGTGTGTGTGTTTGTCTCACGCCTTCTGAAAAACCAAGAGCATCTAAAAATCTAATTTATGTGCGAACATGTACCAGTATACCTGATGCAGTGTCACGCTAAAAATAATGCGATAAAAATGCTGAATTTTAAAAATATTTCAATAATTATTTTTTTCATACAAAATTTTCCAAGTCATATCTGTCAAAAAAATGTACATTTTGCACGCAAATATCTGTTAGTTTAAAAGTAATAAGTACGAATTTACACGAAAAAAATATATTTTCAAGTATAACTTAGCGTTTAAGTGAAAAAATGGTGAATATTTTGTATAATTACAATGTTAAACTTATTTTTAAAGTAAGCGTTTTGTACATAAACGACGCCATTTTAATATCTTTTCATACAATATTTCATTTTCCTACCGAATGAATATGTTCTTGAAAATAATAAACCTTTGAAATAAATGTAATTATGAAATAATAAAATGAAACACAAGACATTACAGCGAGTTTTACGACATATATTGTAAAAATGTGTTTATTATTAGTAAAGATATAGGCATAATAAAATTGCATAATTTGTATATAATATTTGATTTTTCTGACAATTTTCATTTTTATGGCATCGAACAAACCAATGTAGGTACCTACATATTCAAAAAAGTCTCAAACCATTTGATATTTTTAACGTATTGGAATGGTTACTATGGTAACGGAAAGATTCTGATATTCAAATAAAATTAGTTATGAATCGAATTTATTTAGAACATTGTTGTAGGTAGGTACCTACCTATTACTATTTACATACAAATCAACAATATACTGATTTTCTATCGGGAAATTATTTTATTTGTTTATTTATGCATGTATGCGATGTACTCCTAAACCGTTTGTCCGATTAAAATGAAACTTTGGTGAATTGTCGAGCGTATGCCCGGGATGGTTTCTGGATTTAAACTTTTTTCTTATTCTTCTTCTTCTTCGTGTATTTGGTCATTTTACCTATGAAGGGGGAATATCCTGGGAAAAGAAGGTCCGACTGTCCCTCCATCTCTTCGCAGGTCTTCCAGGACGGTTTGTGGATTTAAACTTTTTTCTTCTTCTTCATCGTGTATTTGGTCATTTTACCTATGAAGGTGGACTATTCTGGGAGAAGTAGGTCCAATTTTCCTTCTATCTCTTCGCAGGTTTCTAGATGTAATTTTTTTCTTCTTCTTCTTCATCGTGTATTTGGTCATTTTACATATGAAGTTGGAGTATTCTGGGAGAAGAAGGTCCAACTGTCCTTCCATCTCTTCACAGGTCTTCCAGGACGGGTTCTGCATATAAACTTTTTTCTTCGTCGTGTATTTGGTCATCTAACCTATGAAGATGAATTATCCTGGGAGAAGAAGGTCCAATTTTCCTTCCAACTCTTCGCAGGTTTCTGGATATAAACTCTCTTCTTCTTCTTCTTCGTCGTGTATTTGGTCATTTTACCTATGAAGTTGGAGTATCCTGAGAGAAGAAGGTCCAACTGTCCTTCCATCTCTTCGCAGATTTCTGGATTTAAACTTTTTTCTTCTTCTTCTTCTTAATCGTGTATTTGGTCATTTTACCTATGAAGGTGGACTATCCTGGGAGAAGAAGGTCCAATTTTCCTTCCATATCTTCGCAGGTATCTGGATTTAAACTTTTTTCTTCTTCTTCGTGTATTTAGTCATTTTACCTTTGAAGGTGGAGTATCCTGGGAAAAGAAGGTCCTTTCATCTCTTCGCGGTTCTTCCAGGATGGTTTCTGGATTTAAACATTTCTTAAGCGACTAAAGGGACGGGATGTAATGAAGGTAAGGGATGCACTAAAGGGCCTGAAGGGATGGGAGGTATAAAAGGGCCTGAAGGGACGGGAGGTACTGAAGGGCCTGATTGGAAGGGACGTAATGATGGATTGAAGGGACGGGAGGTACTGAAGGGCCTGAATGGACGGGAGGTATAAAGGGCCTGAAGGGACGGGAGGTACTGAAGGGCCTGATTGGAAGGGACGTAATGATGGATTGAAGGGACGGGAGGTACTGAAGGGTCTGAAGCGACGGTTCATGGAGTCTAATTCTTTTTCTTCTTAATTTTATGTAGACTTTACAGTTTTTACACAAACTATTTCCTTTAGTCTTTTTCTTCGTTTTCTTTGGTGAATTTTATACAAAACTATTTCCTATAGATTAATCTTCTTTTTTTTATGAAGACCTTTTAGTCAGTTTTTATACAATCTATTTCCAATAGTCTAATTCTTCTATTTTGTGTATGTTTTCTTATTTTATGTAGACCATTGGGATAGTTTTTATACAAACTATTTCTTATAGTCTTATACTTCTTCTTCTCTTTTTTATTTAGACTTTTGGGTTAGTTTTAAGTCTAATAGTCTATTGTGCAGAAATATTATTAACGATATGCACACTTGATGAAAATACATATGTAAAAACGAATGGGATGTGGGATGTGACGATGTAACCTGCACTAGAATCTTTTCAATACTTTTGTTTAATCAAATTTAAACCATTTATATCATCCTATTTTGAATAATTTTCAACACCTTCATATTTGATTTCGTTGACGATATTTAAAGAATGGGGGTTGTGGCCATAACTGAACTCTTCACAACGTATAAAATTCAAATTAAAAACTATTTACTATAGTTTAAGTCTCCTTCTTCTTCGTTAATGTAGACTTTTGTGTCAATTTTAAGTCTTATCAGTCTAATTGTGCAAAAATATAATGCACAATTGATGAAAAAATATAAAAACGAATGGGATGTGACCAACGCTAGATCTTTTCGGTACATGATTTAATCAAATTTTAACCACATTCCAACATCCAAAATTACTAAATTTTCAATAGGTACATATTACAATTTGTTTTCGATGATAATATTTAAAAATGGGGGTTGTGGCCAAACCAATCTCTTTACAACGTTGATGAACAGTCATATATTTAAAACTATTTCGCATAGTCCATGCGTGCAAAAATTGTATATTATACTTCATTCACACTTTATAGCAATATATAAAAAAGAATGGGTTGTGGCCATCACTTGAACATTTTACAATGCTTAAACTCAATCAAATTTCAAACCACTTTTCATAGTCCGATATTGCAAAATAATTGGGTGACAATATTATAAAAAACGATTGCTTATTTCTTCACAATTTTACATTCGTGGCCAACGGCGGGACATAAAAGCTAGTTTAAAATAATTGAAAAGATATCTAAAAGACCAATACTTACTGGGTTGTAGCGTCAGGCGTGTATTAATGTTAATATTGCATTGATACGTGGTGATCTTTACAACTCTGTGTTTTGAATTAAACGATTAATAAACAAGTTCGCCACAAGAGTCACATCAAAAACGAAAAAAAAAACATGGATTTAACCCAATGCCGACCAGTTCAGTTTAGAAATAAACCAAAAAATAACCGTCAATGTATTACTTTTACAATATTTAGCTACCGCTTATTTATTATCATCAAGTAAAGAAATAAGACAAGAATGTCATTACTCTTTTTATTCACATTTTTGATAATGCACCAGATGCATTATGATATGATACTGAACCTCACCCATTTTAAAAATGACTTAAAAAAACCTAATAATATTTATATTTTAAGGTCAAAAAGTTTTTAAATGCAATCCGTGTGTGTGTGTTTGGGTTTGTTTTTGAGCCATAAATAACAACAATAATAATTGTAATCAGGTATAAATCTCTTTTTATTTTATTTTTTAATGCTTCTCGGGTAACTAACAAGTTGGTATTATGTCAAATGTTAAATCAACACCCACACAATATCAAATTGCCACATTCTGGAGACTTGTGATAATTTATCGTTTCACAGATCCAGACTGAATACACAATTAAAACTGTGTCTCCATCGGGAATCGAACCCGGATCTTTTGCTCACACGTCAGGTTTCTTACCAACTAAGCCATGAAGATCGACAATTATTTTATACACTATGTCAATAAACAATTTGAAAACGATATTTTGTCAAATCCCCGAATTTATAATATTGTTTAGACTATTTAAAGAGTAAACATAATTGAATGCGATATCTCCTTGTCTTGTATTTTTTTAAATTAGATAGTTTCGAGTATTTTACACTGCTAATCAATTATGTGAAATGATGTAATGTTAGTCTCTGGAATAAACTGCATCGGGGAAAAAAATATATTTAAAATCGGAATTCGGATATTTTTTTTTAAATTTACTTCAGATTTAAATTCTCGCCGACTCATCCAGGTTTTCACGTAAGCATACCTACATTATACGTAGGCACCATAAAGTTATTATTTTCGACTCACCCATCCCTATCTAACGGATTTGTCAACAAACCACTTCAATACGTCTCTTCCACAGACTGAGATGAATTTCTTACAGAAACCAATTTCGCGACTTCTACCAGACTTTTTATCAACCCCCCTCCCACCCCCCTCTTCCCGTTCAATTTCCTTTTTCTCTTCTTCTCCCGCCCTCATTTCTCGACGAAAGTTTTGGTTGTTTTTCTACTTGTTTACTGCTTACCTGAAAAGTTTATTGAACTTAAATTAGGCACATATACGACCGAGTTTACGGCGCAAACCGTCCATTGTTTACAGTTACAAACTACAAAACGGGGAAAATAATATAACATCGTATACTTTTCTTATAGATTTTTGGCGTGCTTTTATAACATCGATTCATGTACTGAGTACATTACCCTAAAGCTAACCTGCACCCCCCTAAAAATCGTGTCATTTAGCTCAAGAAAAGAAACAAGAAAAGATAACTCAATGTATGGAATGGACGGTTGTCACGTGACTGGCAACTGTCACTTCGATACATTGAGTTATCTTTTCTTGTTTCTTTTCTTGAGCTGAATGACACGTTGTCTAGGTGGGGTTGACACGCGTAAGTATAATGTGTCATATTCTAAGTTTTTGTAGTCGACAATTTCAAATATTAAGTATATCACATATAATTTTTAGTAAATTTATTTATTTCTTTATCACACCATTTAAATAATCTTCATTAAAAATAGATAACTACTGCCCAGCTAGGTATACCTGTTCTAGGGCTAGCAGTGTATATAAACCTAACTATTGTACGCAGATTAAAAAATGGAAATTGAGTTATCATGATATGCATATACATATTGTGTATGTAGGTATCTTGTAATTTTTATTTGTTAATTGCACAAATAATATGAAATAGTATCTCTTGGATATATTGAACTGACAGAGCATAGATGTGATCCGTCAGTCATATATTTATTCAGTCGATTCTCAGATCAAATCAAGACAGCACAAAATTTATAAAACAATTGCGATTTTTTGCGAAAGGGGAACGAAAGGAAACATAAAAAATCCATGCCTACTTTTATAATATAATAAAAACACAAGTAGGTACCTACTCAGATTTTTTTTGACATGCATATTATTTTTATTTTATTTCAAAATCCTTCTTTACTTGTATAATTATTTCTGATGATGTACACTAAAGGTTGATGCGGTTAGGAAATAAAATGTGTAACACATAAAAATTAGTGTCCGACCGAAGGTCAGATTTTGGCCGAAGCCGAAGCCGATTCTTCGGCCTTAGCCGTAACCTTCGGCCGAAGCCGAAGCCGAAGGTTCTATTTTACTAAAAAAAATCGATTAAAATAATAAATAATATGCTTTCGTGACTTGGTTGGTTAGATATCTAACTACTAAACGTTCAGAACTAGGTACTCTTGTTTTGTTTCTGTCGACAGTCGGCACGCGACACTGGGCCGGCCGAACCTATACACCCGCTACACATGTCATGTTCGCGCATGTTTTTACAAGTTTTAACTGTTTTCAGCGTCTGATAAAAAGCTTCGGCCGAAAATTCAGGTTATTTTTGGCCGAAGCCGAAGGTGTTTTTTTTTGGCCGAAGGTGGCCTAAGCCGAAGCTTCGGTCGGACAATAATAAAAATATAAAATTAAGCTAAATTTAATGTCACCAGTATATTTTTTACTCCTCACTAACTAGTGGGGAGTTATGAATTCACAATTTTTAAAGCACATCAGTAGGGTTGTTAGGTAGTATACAGACCTCCTCAGAGCCTAATCCTTTAATACGTTAAGTATCTGGATGGGTGAACTATCCCCAATTGAAAGCTTGATGATGCGTTTGTTGCATTTTATTTTGTTCTTTTAAATAATTTACAATTTACGCATTGATCTGATAATTCTTTTGAGGATGTGTGTAATGGTAATAATAATAATTGAGTGTTATTATTTGTAGTGCTTAATTGTTATTAATATCATTAGTAAATCGGCCAGCGCCGAATATAAAATATACAGTCGACAACTTACTTGTGATAACATATTTGATTGATCGCTGCAATGCGAGTGGTCATATCTTGATATACATAACCAAAATAGAATTATATTCCATATTTAATTACGTAAATATGGAATATAATTCTCCAATACGTTGCAGCAGCAATTGCCACGTCATTTGCCACAATCAAGTCTTCCTCGTTACATCCCTGTACCATGTTTCGGCAGACAAGAAGATGGCTCATCTCTTGGACTTCCATTAAACACGACATACATCATCGAAAGTCTCTTAATTGTGTTTTCAGATCCAAGTCATGTTTCCTGATTGAATTCTGCACGCTCTATTTTTAAGATCATATTTCACGCGAGTTAGAATATAACCTCGTGACATATCAACTTTTATTTGTTCGGAAATATTTTAATCTTCGTCAAACATAATGTCTATCATTGCTATGTACTGTTCTTATATTCAATCTTTTTTGTCTTTTTCTTTTTTACTATTTTGTTGCTTGGTAGAAATTGCCGTTTAGCATTAAACCCGCCAGTATAAAAATTCTACCTACGGGAAATTTCAAATAAAAGTAAATAAATAAACAAAGACAAAAGAAGTTTATGGAATGTTGATAATTGAACGTTGATAAGTAAGCGCGAGTGAAATAATAAAATTTTATTTACTAGTTGCATGTAACATATGAGATTCAACTGTCGATAGCGATAGTATGTATAGTTGAACTTGGATATTGTGTATTCCATACAAATTGTATGAAGCGATGTCTTCACTAATATTAATTTGTACAAACTTTGTTAAAAAAAGTTTGAGATATATTACTATAATGAGTACATTTTTTATAGAAAATTAAATTCTCTAGTTTACATGTTTCGGCATTTTTCGATATTTTTAAAAAATGGAAATAAAGGCAGTTAAAGAAAAAAATTGTCATACCAATTTTTTGCTTCTTAATAAAAACAGTTTGAGAAAGCCTGGAACTGTTTTACAAAATCCATTTCGAGATACTATATTTGACTATATTTGTACAAAATTTCAGCGTTCTGGCTTTTATAGTTTTTGAGATATGTGGACAAATGCTATAAAAATTAAAATGTTGATAACCCCTGACTGTAACAAAAATTCTAAATACTGAGTATAAAAGTTTTGTGTACCTAAAATTGTCTATACATTCTGAAATTTTAGGCTTTGTGAATCCAGTGGATCAAAAGTTATAAGGGGGGGGACTGACACACACAGACACACAAAACTCACATAAAATGTTCTAATCCGAATTCTGAGTAAATCCATGTATGAGAACATATATGCTGCGAAGCCTTTAAGTTGGTGTTTTTAGCATGCAAAAAGTCCACTACGCCATACAAAATGTTCCTAGTATTCCTTATACGCGGGTCTTGGCTTAATGTTAAGAGAATAAATTCTCTTGAACAAATCGACAGTTGGATTAGAAATTAAATAACATATATTTACTTTTATATGTCTACATTATTATGTACATACTTATATTACCTACAATTATTTTGTATCTTATATCTACTCTATGTTTTGACAGAGTAAAAAGTAGACGGACCCTTCACACTATGACCTCTTCTAATTTGAAAATTTCTAATATAATTTAGTTACTTACATTGCTTTTTTCCCTTTATTCATGTCGTAATGTATGCATGTATTCATAGCATTAATTCATCAATCATTAATTATTGTTATTGTAATTACTCTGTGTAGTGGTGTTATTTGTATTTGTATCTAAGCACCTCATTATTGCAATTATTCCAGTGTGTCAAGGTCACTAATATAATATTTACCATAATATATTGAATGTTACAAATAAATAATTTATATTACAACTTAGCGAAAATAAAGAAAATCCAATAAGTGAATGACGCCATAACTACAAGTGAAAAAAAAATATATATATTGAAAATGTGTCGAGGCAAAATGAAACATTTGAATGTAGACATTTTCTAGTGGTAGTACATAATATGTAGATACACTTCACATCCTCATCTGATATTTGGAGGTCAAGCCATGACTTACATCATGTGCATCTGATGGTTTATTTGCACGAAGAATCTATGCGAAGTAACTAGTTTATATTGCGAAACAATAATTCATTTTTAATTGGTTTACAATTAATAATAATAACCTAATTATCGAATGAGGCCAAATGTATATTTCGGTCGGACTAGGAAACTAGTTTAAAAAATGTATTCTTCAAAGTAATAAAGATAAAGTTTGATTCATGCAGTCTTTAATTTAGTGATGAGCAAATGCAAGAAATAGACCAAGTCCGGGGGTGTGGTCCTGAAAATTTTACAACAGGAAAACAAATAATTTATTGTTCTGTTAAAGTTCAGTAATTACAATGAAACATGACAAGAAAACACCAATTAATAATATAATGTCAATAGTAGGTAGTTGATTGCTGACTTTGTTTTAAAAAAAATCATTCTTGCAAGCCACCATGGCATATCCCACAATGTGGGGTAACCAGCGACAGGTGTGCATAAACTTATAAATGAATGCATTATACATGGGTGTATCTCCACACACTAGTCTCTTCACACTTACAAAAGCACTACATTCAGAATTGGTTGTGAACTTCATTGCTAAACCATGTGAGATATTTATTTGTAATCAAATGTGGTGTTTCGTGGATGTAAAATGTGACTACAGACGCCTCTTGAATACTTACTTCTAACATTGGAACATCTCTAAGAATATCAGTCAGTAAATACAATATTCAAACCACAAAATGTTTTTTTCGGGAAAATATCAGGTCTTCTAATGTTATTTTCCTTAGACTCTATATCATATTGTCGTCATAGGTTTTCTTGTCAAAGGTCATTCATTATAATATGTACCTATGTACTATAATGTACCGGAATGTCCTTCTTCTAAGTATTGCGCGATCTTAGATTATATGAACCTTTGCATAGTTGTTTTGCAGGTGAACTTAAATATCCTGTTTGTATATTAAAAAAATATTATTTACGCTGAAATTATGCAAATTGTACTTCCTACATTATTGTACCAACTGTGTTTACAATAGTTTGCCTATGTCACCTGCAGTCGTATTGTATGGAAAAGATATTTTATTTAGCGTAAAAAATACAACACCTTAACAGGAACACCAAGGATCTTTAGGCTGCACTGGCACTCTAATATGATCAGTTGCAATTTTATAGGATAACTTCGTCTCTATTGAGATGTTAAAAACTTGTCATAAAATATAATTGACTCCCGACAGAAATCCCGAAAAAAATCCAATGTTTACGTATATGCAATTATAAAAATAATTGGCGATTCCTCATTTACTCAGCCAGTACTGACGTATTGAAACTATGTAAAGACAGGGGAAAATTATAGAATTGTCTACTACTCGACAGTTCCGGAATCATAATATTTGAAAATTCTCCCGATAAAAAAATATTCCGAAAATACCCCTGAAATATGCGGGACTCCCTTGTTATCCTTTTATTTTATTTTATTTTTATTTTATACCATCTAGATATTTATAACATTATTTATAAATACTATCCCAACCTCACTAGGACTACGCCTGTTTCAGGTTTGAGATTTACAATATTATATTGATACATTACATCTACATCCATGCACCCACCACACAAAAATACAATACAAAAATCCTTGTTTGATTTGTTAGATGTAAATCTATAATTTAACAATATTGTTTAATATGATGTAAAAACATTGACTGTTTTAGATTTGTATCTTGATTTTTTAAAAAACAAAGTATAATTCATATTGTCGATACGTCGTTCTTGTTTCGTGCTAGTCAAGTTGTACAAAATTTATGGCGGGACGAACATCACCACTTTTCTATTTCAGTACCTACGTGTACAACTCGCTGAAAATTCTCAGTGCCCATGCGGCCTTAAGGTGGAATATAAGTTGTTGCCTGAGAAGCAATACAAAAGAAATAAAATTAAAAAAATAGATATACATTGTTATGATTATCAAAGTGTTTCCCTTTCATTTCCCTTTCAGCGAAAAAATATAAAACTTTAACTGATAGCCTTTTTTTTCTGTGATACCAAGGCACATTTCGGCCTTCGTGGCATAGTACCTAAATCAGACATATAGGTCCGAATGCAGAGTCCGACCTAAATACTAAATTCTAAATACTTACCATGTGTTCATTGCACAGTCGCTCACTTAAGTTAGGAGATCACGTGGCTTCCTAACTGGAGGATGCTACGAAGTTTTTGTATGAGAATTGCATTGCAGAGACATAGTATAAATACTTAGCGCATGCGCGTCGGCGTAAACTAACATTTGCGAATTGTCAAAAAGTAAGGTTGATAACGAGGAACCTTACGCGTGGTTTAAAATTAAAATACGAGATGTTTTCGGTGGATGTTAATTTTATCGGCTTCGATGAATATGTATTTGGTAATTTTTTCAAATAAAATACCAAACAGAATATTCAGCGATCCATATGAGATGCCGAAAATTCGCTGGGATTTCAAAAAAATCGTGACATCGAGCTGTCAGTGTGAGCTTGGTAACACAATATGTTTGTGTTGTTATGATAAAAAAACATTTTAAACGTCAGTCTATGTCCATAGAAAGCTATATCTTTCTTTTAGTATTTAGTTAGTGATATCTGTGCGACGCAATTGCTAACTTAAGAATACTAAATACTCCAGTGAGGTTAGGAGTTAGTATTTAGGTACCGAGGACTGTGCATTCGGATCTTAGACTCCTGATCTAAAATCTAGGGTTTATTCCGGTTGAAACATATATTTTCACCGTATTTACATTGTAGTTCAGTCACTGTTTTAATCACAAGTGCTTCGTTTATTACTACCGCTTTCTCATTACCTACTATAAGTTTTGAAAATGTGACACCATTTTTCTTTTTGTTCGTGTTTTTAATTAACATTTAATAATGTAATACCCGTAAACTTAAAAAAAAAAAATTAATCCTTATACACACATTTCTAATAAATATAATCTTTTCTTCTTGATTTCTCGTGATACGCAATATGGCTTCTCTGGTGTTAAGGTAGGTACATATTATTATATTTCTCAATAGTAGGTAGGTAGTAGTTGACAAACTAGGCAACTGACTGACTTGTATATTAATAATATACCTAAACAAGATTATTATTATTTCTAACTCGTACAGTTTATCCACAGTAATTATTCCAGTATTTGGTTTAGTAATTAATTTGACTTCGCAACTATTTACCCACTAGATAATTTAATTTTCTAAAAAAAATATAGAGATTATAACAACATTGTTTCATACAAATGCTATAGCCTACCGGGTCCTCACCTGACCCTGAGCTCACCACTCAGGTTCGGATACTTTTGGAATTTCTTCTCCCCTCCATGAACTCTACACCCCTTTTTGAGAATTCGTTGACTAGACTTGTAGGTTATGTGAAATTGTGTACTTTTACAGTTCAAACCATAAGGTCACATAACCGACCGATAGTTTGGTCAGATTTTTGCTTACTAGTTTTCATATCAGATCGGCCGACACCGAATCGTTGTAATATGCGCTCTTGCATACATCTTCATGCTGATGTGCCCGACCAAACAATCGACCGTGTGTATCCTTTATTGAATCGATTTCATATTATGTGAGGTACAGTTCATTAACTTTTATCTGATTTATTTTCCGTAGACAACAGTCAATTCCTTCTCTTATCATTTTAGGTATATGGGGCGCGGGTGTGCCTTTATCTTTAAATAAAAGGAAGCACGACACTCGTGTGTCTACCCACACACCAGTCTCGTCTCACCTAACAAGGCAGCATTCAGAATGGGCGATGAACCACATTGCTGGACATTGTGAGTTGTTATTTTGTCTGTTTGTTGTATTTTCGCTTACCCGAGACGAAAAGAGTGGAAGCACTATTCTAAGCCGGTTTCTCACAGTCGTAGTCAAAACGCCTTAACGTTCTGTATTTTTTTTATATTTGTTGTTTACCTAATTTAAAGGGAAGATTTGAGTATTATGTATCACCTACTCGTTTTTGTTTGCATTTCATTTTTAACTTTCCACACTATGGAATAGTGGAGAGTCATGATTTCACAATTTTTAAGCGTATTTTTTACATCAATTTCTTAACGAGTATCATGTAGAGAGTGCACACTATGAGTTTCGTCGTGATGTGTTTGTATGTATGGCGTACGGCGTTCGTCGTACGGATTATCCTTTTTGTGTCCTCTCTGCAGCCCAAACTATAAGTCCGATCGACATCATATGTGTAAAGTGTGTAGATATAGGGATGATTTGTTTTCCATAGATATCTGTTAATTTCTTCTCTATGATTTCATCTGTCCAAATTTTCAAAATGCTCTCACGAAAATCGAGGTATTTTTATACTGTTTTAAATTTTGCAAACAATACATACAAAAATACAATCATCAAAAACAAATTCAAGGATTGTCCAAATTTAAAGAAAAAAATCTATGTTCTGTCATATTAATGTGAAATAAATTTCATATCTGTATGTAAAATATATATATAACAGAAGTAAAATAGCTTCTGTATGGGAAAATTGAGTGATTAACTTCATATTGATATTGTATGTCTCTATAGACAAGTGTATTTTTTTACTCTCCACTTCTATCTTCCTCAGGGAGTAGGCAGTAAGAACCGAACACCGCATTCTTCTATCTTGACACATACATCGCCTCATCAACATTGATACACTGTCCCATACATGCTCATCTTACAAAATTTCTCATCATATTTCATGTAAAAAATGCATACAATGATTACCGTGACAATGTTTTTGTGTGTATGGTATATTGTGAAAACTTTTGTCCTCTGGGAATCATATATTTGTTTAAGAATCTAATAGAAATGTACTTCATAAAAATACATTTAGAGATTGTCAACCTTTCGAGAGAAATAAATGAACAATTACTTTGGTGTGGAGAGTTTAGTGTTGGCTACAACCCACTCGTTTAAATTGGGTATTATACTTGTGGCCTTTGGTGTAGTCTCCTAATGAATGAAGATTCCTGTCTAGTAATTGTTGAATGGAGAGTGTGTAGACGTCTACATAATGCATTCTGCACACAAATACTGTAAGTATTTATGTACCTACCTACTGAGCACCGAGTTGTTGGTATACAATACTTACATATGTGTGCATGTAATAGGAATGCGGTCAGCATGTCGGCCGATGTATGTTTGTCTCTTTCTCAGAGAAATGAACTGACGACTGTGCACTTCTCGTCCTTTTTATACACCAACGTCACTCTGTCCTATATACATACGATCGTTTGTCGCTAAACACCGCACTGCGCAGTGCTCTCACTACACTTTTAGAAACATTTTTATAACTAAGTTGAAATTTTCCACTGAATGTACTTAGGATTGTTTCATATTTAACGATTAGGTACCAAAAAAAATATTCGGAATCGATTTAGTCTTATTTTTAATTATTTTAATGACTTTAGAACCAACAGTTTAGAGTAGTATTTACAAAGGTATATTAAAATACAAATTATGTTTAAACCTTTTTAAGCCTCTATTTAGTAGTCACAATTAATTATGTAAAATATTATGCAATTGCTGAAGGCAAAAAAATGTTAATGAAAAAGAGTAGCAAAAAATAACAATTTCTTTACTAAGCCATTTGTATCCGCACGACAACTATAACAATTCCAAACATTACCTATATCAGTCGCATTTGTATTAAATTCACAAAAAAACTGTTTCGTCATTTTTATACGGTAGGTTAATAAGTATGAGTAGGTATCTTCACTACATTCATTAGTATAACAAATTAATGGGTTGAAATTTATATTAATGTTGTAAGAAAAATGTTGTCATTATGATTTTTTTTATGAAAATTACCTCTGAAAAATAATTGAGTAGGTACCTTGATTGTTATGTTATAGTGCCTACCCACTCACTTCTGAAAAATGGTTTGGTGCCTTGACAGTTAATAAAATGGGTCAATAATAAAAACTCATATTGAAAATATGAATTTTTACTGATAATGTTACTGAATCACCATCATATTTCATCTAAATAGATTCAGCCCTTTTTAAAATAATATTAGTTTGTTCGCTAGCATATTTTTTTTTCATTTTGTAAAAATAAATTAATTTACACAAATTACAAAAAAAAATCAATTGGTGTAGGCCCTGTAGAGGCTATTTTTTAATTGTATTTACGTATTATACATAACTTGTAAACTGGTAGTATTATTGCCTTTCTGCAATTACTGATAACCAACTGACCACATAGTAATTTAGATAGGCAAGAATAGATAATCAGTCTGTATAGCAATCGATTAATCAAATTAGACGTAGGCATTGAAATGGTGATATTATTAATAGTCATTTTTTCTTCATGAATCGAACAGTCTTAAAATACCCTTGCTAAGAAAAATATGTTATTGATAACTTAATTCACCTTTAATCGTCTAATCTTCCCAGTTTAATGTGTATCTATATTTATTTACTTAATATATGAAGGAACTATTATGATTTAATGTTTATTAGCAGATATTTATTTAGTTTTACGGGGACTGACAATTTATACAATGTATAAATTCTTGCAGATAGGTAGGTAGTTACTGTCAAGGCAAATCAACCATTTTTCAGAAATAAGTACTTAAACATATAACAATCAAGGTACCTACTTATAAATTATATTAAAAATCACGGTACCTACTTAAATATTTTTCAGAATTAAGTTGGTACTAAATCATGTTCCAGAATCAGGTCCTAAAACGTTGGGTTAAGAATGTTAGATGGTTCGGTGCGGTGGCAGAGCGGGCATTACACTAGTTTAGTAATCCAGGGATGGCGGGTTCAGATCCAACCGTAACAGTCTCGACCGATTTCGACGATATATAATATGTAGAGTGGATATAATATTTCAAAGTTTATTTAAATAATTTTCAATAGCAATTGCATACCTTTACCTTCCTCTCTTAAAGAAATAACATCACAAAGAATATTCAAAATGAATATTATAAAATACATTAACTAACACAAATACTTAGAATTCAAAATAACTACTTAAATAATTCAAAATTAAAATTATTAACAACATTTGTAACTATGCAGTATTGTGTTTGCGATGCTCTTTGAGTAACACATAAAAATATTTGATTTGATTTGGGAACCATGCGATTCATATTAATTACACCAACATAGTTAAAGCTATTTCTATGGCTCTGAAATAAAAATCGCGTCAGAGATTGGATGGTTGATCTGTTTTGTATGAGCCTATGTTTGTTATGGTAGTGATTGTGATTGCAGATTGGAACGGGAAAAATCACCTAGTTCATAATTGCATATAATTGTCAATAAAAATTGTAAACCGCTAGCCCTAGAACAGGATTTCCTAGTTGGGCAGCAGTAATCTACTTATTGTTGTCATTATAAATATGGTGTGATAAAAGGTAAAATAAAATAAATACTGTCGCGAAAACCGTATGAAATACGAAAATATTGTATAAATTGGTACAGGCTAAGCCTAGTGAGGTGGATATATTATATAATATGTAAAAAAAAATGATTTTGTAAATTTTAATAAATAAATAATTTTTGTGTGTGTAATGGCGCACAGTACAGTTCGACGTCGAAGCGGTTACCGTTGCGTCTGAGGGTCCTCGTGTTTCATGCCGAAGAGAATCAGTGGAGTAAGTGGTGGCACCGCCACCAATGACTTACTCGACTTCCGCGTTCCTCCTTCGATGTCCGACTTCATTTCTCCGCACGACACCGCCGTGGCGCGCGCGCCTCCGCGCTGCACAACGAAACGCAACATATCATACGCTTGGAAAAACTTGGAAGCTCTCGACGGACTATCATCGTCAAAGGTCACGCCGTCCGAAAAGGACCAGTTTCAAGTACGCGCGTCATAATCAAAGTTCAACCGCGCGTACGGTTCAATTGACTTTTCGATGATTTCGGAAAAGCTGTCATTAGATCGGGGTGCCTTGTGAACGTCGCCCGCATCGCTTGTTCACTGATATTCTACATATTATATGTATTGATGAACATTCTGATTCGCGCTATATTATACACACAAATACTACCTTGTGCCGTGTAACCTTGTTTATGTTCGGGATTAATCTGTGACAAGACATTTATTGTATTGTGAAAATCGACAACGAATTTGAACTCAATTTGTTACCTGTTGGACTTTTCAAACTATTTTGCTGTTGTTAATTATTTTATACACGGTAAGTGAAAATCTTGTGAATTGATTTATTGATGTTGACAAAGAATTTATATTCATCAAATTATATGATTAAGTACAGTTTATAAAACGGATACATTTCACGGTCCTAATTTACTTTTTACTGTTGCTTACTGACACTTTAATTTATTTTTGTATCGACTGTCAAATTAAAAACTAATATATTTTATATGATTGACAAGTGTCAACTGATATATTTCTTTAATTTAATATGTGAAGTTATTTTATGTCAACGTGATTTTCTAAAAAATATTGCTTTTAAATATTGTTTCCAATTAAAAGTTTTCATTATTATTTATTTTAATGTCTTTTTTAATCAACAAATAAAAGCACAAATGTTGAATCTAATCATTTTATTCTATTCTCATATCGTTAAATTTTTGACATTATCCATGTTTTATAATCGATTATTATTTGATTGAATCCTACTAAATATTAATTAAACAAATCTTATGGTTTAATTATTTTTTCTTCTTATTATATCTAATGTTTTATAATCAATTATTATTCGATTGAAACCTACTAAATATTAATTAAACAAATCTTATGGTTTAATTACTTTTTCTTCTTATTATATCTACAAAATAAAATAAAATAAAAATATCTAATGTTTTAGTATCAAGTATTATTTTATTGAATCCTACTAAATATTAATTAAACAAATCTTATGGTTTAATTATTTTCTCTTCTTATTATATCCTAATGTTTTATAATAAATTATTATTTGATTGGATCCTATTAAATATTAATCTAACAAATCTTATAATTTAATTATTTTATTTTTTTATTTATTTCTGTTAAGTCAGTGGAATATAGCCATTGGTAAAATTAAAATGAAATTATCATCTCAGATCGGCGTTTACTGTTTTTTTTTGTAGCTCGAATGAGGTTTAATTTTGTATACCTAACTATAATGTTAACATGTACTAGGAAATTCAGTATTTACTGTTTTGCCTTATCATTTCGAATCCAACCTTTAATCATCTACGTTATAACTATGTATCTGATGTTCTTATTTTTTTCCTTTTCTTTTGCTAAGTTAAACGAAGTAGGACAATAATAATTTTCACCTATTTCCGTATTTTTTGTCATGCAAATAGTTTGGCGATTTTCAGTCTTATTTTAAAATATAATTTCTTTAATTGTTTCACAACCTATGAAGTGAAATATATTATGTACAATAATCTGTTCTGTTTATCATTATGTTTTACAAGTTAGAAGAATAAATAACTTTTAACGTCGTTATAACAAAAATATATTTATATCCGTTAATTATTATTAACGGATATAAAAACCATCAACACAAAGCACTCTTTACAGGGTGAACGAAAATAATACTATACAAATGAAACAGAATATAACCTATACAGATTTACTTACACCAAATAAATAAATGAAAAATGCAAATTGTTAAGAGAAATAAATTATCTTGAACAAATCGACAGTTAGATAAGACAGGTTGGTGTTTTAAATAATTTTTCCCTTTACAGACATGTCTATATACATATATTTTAACATTTTCTCTATTTCTTTCTAGACATCATCCTAATCAAACCTTTATCGAATCCACTATTTTGGTTGTTCTTTCTCCCAAACGATATTAAGGGGGCATATAAACCTAAACACCCCAATTTCAAATCAAATTCCTCAAATATGTTATGTTTCTAGAAAAAATACTAGAAATATTTTCAACATCTTTCTCTAGTGAATGTTTGTCACACAATTTTAAAATTCAGCCTCAATTCCCCGACAAAAATATTAAAAATATCCTTTTTCACAGCATTTTTTTAAAATTACTCCATAACTATATGTCGAAGAGAAATAAATCTTTCATTCGCTTAAAGAATGTATAAAATCAAAGTGAAAGACCGATAAGTTTTTTTCATTTCAATTAAGGTTTGTTCTTAAAATGCAAAAAATCAACTAATTTTGAGTTTCCGATAATTTAAAATCACGTATAAACCCTTTTTAACGCATGCGATAGATAACCTTACTAACACGTAACTTCATTGTGCATTAGGCGGTTTTAATATATCATGTTTTCAGTCACTAGATTTAGCGTTATATGCCCTTTTAACATACAGTAGGCATTTGTATAGGTACCCTCTTAGGACCACCAGTAAGTCAGTCGTATGCATAGACTTAATATATATATGGACTGCGTGCAAAGGCGTTTTGCTTAGCAGGTTTTCGGCAAACATGATTTGTATGGAAAGACCACGTGACTGAAGTCCACAAATGGCGGCAAGGCAAATTTTCATACAAAAACACTAATTTTATAATTAAAATTACCAGTTATTTAATACTCGAACTGAATAAATTTTAATTGATTTTGAAAGTTTCATGTTAATATTATATGGAAAATGTATTGTTTTAGGCATAATCTATATTATTCATATCCTACTCATTGTTTATAAATCCATCTATTTGAGAGTCATATTCTTTTTCCCTACATAGAATAATCTAATTATTAGGCTTTATTGAATCAATATTTACAATGAATCGTTGTTTTTCTTTTGATCGCGATGATCTATCTAGCTTTACTTTCAGGACCGTTCGGAAATCTCAAATAAAATAAATTTCTTATTATAATTTTAATTTACATTCATAAAACGCCAAGAAAATCAAATGGCAGAATCTATTTATGGTTAAGTTACTATAATATGCACGAACAAAAATCTTATGCGCTGAGGCACCTTCATAGAATAGTGCTTCCACACTTTTCTATAATTATTGTTTTCGTGTGTTTCGTGAGAGACGGGTAATCGAAAATACAAGAGGCAAAACAACATCTCACATAGTTCAGCAATGAGGTTTACCACCCATTCCGAATGTTGCCTTTAAGGTAATGCATACCCGCACACCTGTCGCTGGTTACCCCATCATATTGTGGGATATGCCGTTATGGTATGAATGAAAACGAAAATCTTTCCTTCTATACTGTAATGTAAGGTTAGAAATAAATTATTTTATACCTATACCTATGAGTTTTTTGACAAATTTTTGTGTCTAAAAAATCGAGTATTAAGTAGATGTATAATTTTTTATATAAATAATCGATACAAATCTAATTAAACATCAATTTTGACAAGAAGTATGCCATCATAGTATTGAATCAGTGTTTTTCAAATCGAAATCGACTGCTATTCAACAAATATAATTTAATTTGAGACGTAAATTTACAAAAAAATATTTAAATTGAACAATTAAGTCTATAATTTACAAATGGAAAGACAATTAATACCCTTCGGAATAACGGGAATTGCATTGATATGCGGCACAAGTATGCATCATTTTATTGACTGAAAAAACAAATTAAACAATGATTCATGTTGTTCTAAATGATGTATAAATATTCTATGAATATTAAAATCATTAATTGTCCTTAAAAATAAGATATTTATGTCAATATAACGTAAAATTTCTAAAATTAAGGGATAAACTCGCTCACTTTCTATACTATTCGCAAGGAAACAACGTTGTTCTGCACTTGAATCAGCTGTTTATGATGTTTGCTGAAAATGCCGTTCACGCACGCTGTCCATTCTATTAGGTCTATGGTCGTATGCAAAGCTAAAAAGTTCGTAACGTGATACCCTGTTAACTATAGGTTAGATTTGTGAGATGATCAACGTAGAATGTTTCAAAAATGTGGCAACTTTTCATTGGTTGCGTGAATATTTAACATTTGAAATAGTACATGGTTGTAGCCAATACTTACTTTACGAGTCCAACTGGTTCAAACCCTGCCACTCCAATATGTAGCCAATAAAATAATAATAGGTATGTACGTTATCAAATAATTTAATTAAATTGTCTATATTTATTTAGGGTTTCCTTTTTGTTGCATAATAATTAAATTATAATTCGTTTTAATAAATAAATACTCTACAATTTTTGGTATAAATTATTTCTATCGTATTTATAAATATGTATATAAAGATGTATGTAGGTATTTATAAATATTTAAATTTATTTTAATGTTATATGTCAAAGTATATTTCACTCTATATTATATTACTAATCTGGTACATATGTAATTCTATAAACATACTGTTATTTGAATAATAGAAAATTATTTGCATGTCAACTGAAGATCAATATGTCAAGTTTCAGAAAATGCACTTTGTATTTTAGTATTGTTTTATTTAAATAAAAATTAACATGTAACGATATTCATCATCATCATTGGCGCTACAGCCCTGTATGGGCCCTGGCCTCCTCCAGAATCCTTCTCTAGCCGTGCCTGTCCTCCACCGCTCTCCTCCAGTTTGATATTCCGATCGCCCTTATGTCGTCTTCTGTGTCGTCCGGCCATCTTAGCTTGGGCCTACCTCTACTTCTTCTACCCTCTGGATTGGTATTAAGAACCTTTTTGGGGATACGATCATCATTCATCCGGCTGTCATGTCCCAATCACTGCAGTCTACGTACTTTTATGACTTGTACAATGTTGGGTTCGTCATATAATGCCTGTAGTTCGTGATTATATCGCATCCTCCAAAGTCCATTATCATTTACTGGGCCAAAAATCTTTCTCAGGATTTTCCTTTCAAATATCAAGACGCTGTTTTCGTCTCTTTTTTCTTTTTTTTATATAACGATATTACTTATAGTAAAATGTTGTCTGCTCCATTTCTACCTACCTCACTATTATTGGTAACAAATGAACAAATGATATGTGAGGTATTTTAGGCATTGAAATGTTTAATGCTTTTGATTCAAATAAAATTATCATTGAATTTAAACATTTTAGATATTTTGAGAAGTTTCCGCCCGTGTAAAATTACCATCTTCTATTTTTTTTATTTAATAAGCATTTTTTTATAAATAATAATTATTTAAATTGAATATTTTTGTAGTTCCATATATTAAGCAAACATTGGATTTATTCTCGGTCAATAATATTTTTATGACAAATATTTAAAAATCTCCGTTGAGACGAAATTGGAATATTGGTAAATCAAGGCACATACAGGGCTATCGACCTGTCATCGGCTGGTTTACGTGATCTAATAATACTGACGCGGTCCAGGAGTGACATCTATGCGAAAGCATCGTCACCTCATATATAAGGACTGTAGCTTTCGTAGTTTACAAACCGATTTCGCAATAGATGGCGTTACAAAAAATTTTTTTCGTCACTTCATAGATGGCGATAGTGTTTTTGATGAATAACATATAATAGAACATTTAAAAATTGGTTTGATTGGTAACTCAATAAAAAGGCACAATTGGTGAACGCTGTGCAAGCGCATAAAGTGATCACGTAAACCAGCCGATAACAGGTCGTAAGCCCTGTAGGTGCCATGATTTCCCGGTTCTTCTATAATATTCCAACTTCGTGTCTATCCGTGATGTTAAAAAATAGTCAGTCATACAAATATTTATTTAAAGAATGTCTTCTATATAAATAGTATACAGTTGTTTTTTAGTTATTTCGATTTATAACCAAACGTTCAAAAATTATTTCATAACGGGAAAACGCTTGTTTAACGATAAAAGTCTCAAAAGTACGTTAGATCAAATTTTGTCGAATCAAAACTAATTGTTTTTTTTTAATTAAATTCTTTATACCAATTAAATATTTAACATTATATATATGAGATGTAAGTTCATTCACGATATAAAAATACATGTATTTATTTGCTTTTATACTACAGTGCACTTGTTAATTACTCAATACCAACGTTTTAGCTAATACTTACCATTGTGTAATAGATAAGTAGGTTATAAATCATTGAATATCCATCGCTGATGTCCATTCGCCTTTTTTATGTCATTTTTTTGATCTATATAATCGTAGAATCAGCTATGATTTTTTTATACATATGTCGAATTAAAAAGAAACTTAACACTTGATTGACATCATTTTTTAAATCATTACTGCGATTTTTTATTTTATATATATATATATTTATATATATATATATATATATATATATATATATATATATATATATATATATATATATATATATATATATATATATATATATATATATATATATATATATATATACAGACGGTGGCCAAATTAATACAATCAAATGAATTTATAGCAGTTTTTAGACTTCGAATCATTGAAAATTATTATTTTTTTATTTTATTTCGATCTTTCTAGAATATTATGGGAGATTTAATATATTTTTATAAAATAAAATGCATTTACTATGAATATATAATAGTTTATTGATAATAAAATACGTTTTATGGTAAAATGATCAATATTTAGTAAATCCTCCCTTAGCTTTAATTACTGCTGATATTCTTCTGGGCATGCTGGAGATACATTTAATTGAGATATTTTTTAATTCTGGTGTGTTGTGCCATGCCTCAATTATGTTTTCTATTAGTTGTCTTTTGTTGGTGATGACACCTTTTTTTACAATTGCCCTTTTCAGAGCCTCCCAAACGTTTTCAATTGGATTTAGATCCGGTGAATTTCCTGGCCAATCTAATACCTTTATTTTTTCTCCTTCTAGAAATTTAGTAACGGTTTTCGCTTTGTGGCAGGGTGCAGAATCATGCATAAACACATATTTTCCATTTGGAAACCATTCGGCCACTTGAGGCTTTAGTCTCCCTTTTAAAACTTCTATATACTGGTCCTGGCGCATTGTGCCATTCACAATATACAGCCTTCCCATACCCATCCCACTAATCACTGACCAGATCATTATTGACTGAGGGTGCTTCACTCTTTGGACCACACATTCCTCATTATATTTTTCACCTGGCCTTCTTCTCACATATTGAGTTTTGTCCTGCAGTATTTGGATTGAGGATTCATCAGAAAAACAAACCTGAAAGAACACGAGAAGTTTTCACTAGTCAATTTTATTTAATACAGAAAGTTTCATAAAAACTTATTTTACATTCTAATACCTTGCTCCAATCGTCTTCGTTCCAATTTTGGTGTTTTAGTGCCCATTCTAGTCGCTTTTTACGCATTTCAGGTGTTAGTTTTGGCTTTTTCACTGGGCGATAACATTTGAGGTCCATTTCCACCAATCTTCGTCTCAATGTACGATCAGATATATTGACTCCTGTGGTCTGCAAAATAGATTTTATTACTTTTCGAGGCTTCTGTATATTTTCTAGAGCAACATTTCTGATTTTTCTTTCTGTTCGCGGAGTAGTAATGCGCTTTCGTCCACATTTTCCTATTCGAGATGGTTCAAGGGGTACATTTCCTTTCATTTGCCTACTTATTTTGTGCACAGAATATTGAGAAACATTGGTAAGTGTGGCAATTTCTCGTTGACTGTATTCACAGTGACCAAGAAGGGTTGCAATTTTAGATTTTTTTCTTGGAGTGAGGTCACAAGATCTTCCCACTTCTAAAATAAACCAAAAAATTCTGAAATTCAGCATACATTTAGAAAATAATTTATCAAAATCGTAATAATTTGATAAGTAGTATAATTGTGATAAATATTTAGTAATAAATATTAGGTTTACCTGTTATTTAAAAAAAATGTAAGAAACACTCAAACACTGTCTCAAATAAACACAAAATCAATGGGCAAAATATTCCATTAACACCCGCACACTCTGTGAAGACCAATACTAAACTGACATTATCGTATCTTGTATGTGACAAACTTCATGTTGATGCTTAAAAAGTGTTGCAAGTACGATAACAATAATGAAGGGAGTTGCCACAATTAAAAATATACTGATGTGATTCGATTTTGCTGGATAACAGCTAAAAATACAATTATTTTTGCATTTTTTTCCTTTGATTGTATTAATTTGGCCACCGTCTGTATATATATATATATATATATATATATATATATATATATATATATATATATATATATATATATATATATATATATATATATATATATATATATATATATATATATATATATATATATATATATATATATATATATATATATATATATATATATATATATATATATGTTATAATATTTTTATCTCGGTTTTCCCGTGTCAGTAGGTCTTGACTAAGACCATTTGTCTTCCGACGTTTCGCCTGAATATCACCAGGCATTTTCAAGGACTTAACGAAAAGCACGCGCGCGACACACGTCTACTCACACTGAAAGCTCACCGTCAAGTGAGTAGACGTGTGTCGCGCGCGTGCTTTTCGTTAAGTCCTTGAAAATGCCTGGTGATATTCAGGCGAAACGTCGGAAGACAAATGGTCTTAGTCAAGACCTACTGACACGGGAAAACCGAGATAAAAATATTATAACATATTTCACCCGTGAAAACATCAAATATAACATATATATATATATATATATATATATATATATATATATATATATATATATATATATATATATATATATATATATATATATATATATATATATATATATATATATATATATATATATATATATATATATATATATATATATATATATATATATATATATATATATATATATATATATATATATATATATATATATATATATATATATATATATATATATATATATATATATATATATATATATATATATATATATATATATATGTTATATTTGATGTTTTCACGGGTGAAATATGTTATAATATTTTTATCTCGGTTTTCCCGTGTCAGTAGGTCTTGACTAAGACCATTTGTCTTCCGACGTTTCGCCTGAATATCACCAGGCATTTTCAAGGACTTAACGAAAAGCACGCGCGCGACACACGTCTACTCACACTGAAAGACTTCACTTGACGGTGAGCTTTCAGTGTGAGTAGACGTGTGTCGCGCGCGTGCTTTTCGTTAAGTCCTTGAAAATGCCTGGTGATATTCAGGCGAAACGTCGGAAGACAAATGGTCTTAGTCAAGACCTACTGACACGGGAAAACCGAGATAAAAATATTATAACATATATATATATATATATATATATATATATATATATATATATATATATATATATATATATATATATATATATATATATATATATATATATATATATATATATATATATATATATATATATATATATATATATATATATATATATATATATATATATATATATATATATATATATATATTGTACCATTGTACTCGGAGTTGCATGGTTGGAATTTCTAATTATTATTTCTATGGAAACTACGTGACATAAGTGTATCAATTTTGGAAAGGGTTTTTAATGCATTTATCAAACCTACTAATCGTTCAGAGGTCAAATTTGACCGTAATTTATATTTGATATTTAATTTAATGTATTTGTAACATATACATATTTATTATGTATAAATTTTAGCTTTCTATACTCCTTCTCCATATAAACTTTAACCATGCCAGACTCCTTTGTGCGCGCAGCAGTTTGCTCCAAAAGTGGTCCGAAATTTTGTCATCGCGTATTTTAATATATAGATATTTCCACCAAAACAAGTTACCCTAATTGCTATTTTGGAATTTAGTTTTATTATATCCATATTATGTACCTATTTGCCGACCACAAGCTGCGTACTACGCGTACTAGGTCCGATTCCCAGCAGATGAGAAATTTATTTAAAATTATTTCTAGTGTAATTATTACTTCTCTGGGCTGTAAACACTGGTTAGTTTGGCAAGAAACTCGCAACATGCACATTGAGCAAGCAAGTAGGTACCTTTTCATAAATAAAATGTGTTGGTGGCTGTAGTTAGCGCACTGGATTAGTAATCCAGTAGGCGCAGATTCATAATCCAGTGCCTACTGGATTTCGTTCGCCTAATGCACATACCTATCTTTTTTTAGCTTAGGGAATGTGCGAGAATGTATTTGTTCTTGTTTCAATGATATTATATTCATTTTTTTTTAGAAATGCATTGGTACTTACATTTGCATAATATATATTTTCTTGTTTTTATTAATTTTCCTGGCATCAGCATATCACGTTCATTTAAACATTTATGGAACATTGCAAAATATACTTTATATATTTTTATGTCTCATATTAAAATAACGTACCTAAAATGTGTTAGATCGCATACTAGGATGTATGTATGTATATTATTTACTGAAATGTTAATTCAAGGTTATACCAACGCTTAAAAAAAAGCTTTTAAAAGTTGTTTTTTTTACTGTGTATCTACATAATATATCTTCCTCTTTAAAAATTACGTTAATATTACTTACATAATAATTACATTTGCATGTGTAATGGAATTTAATGAATTAGCAAATATTATTTTAACATGTGCTTTTATTCTGTATAAAATATTTCATCCTCATTTCTGATGAATATTATTTGAATTAAAATACAATTAGCTAATAATTGGTTTGTTACATATACGTATTAGAGGAACGAATAATGATTTACAGAGTAACTGAAAATAAAGAAATGAAATACTTTATTTCGCCGTAAATGACAATTAATAGTATGTAATTAAATTTCAAAAAAAGTATATTTTTGCTGATACATAGATCTCGGTTTCTATTCCCTGTGGAGACACAGTTTTTAGTTGTATTTTCAGTCTGGATCTGTGAGACGATTAATATCGAAAGTCTTCAGAATTTGGCAACTTGTTATTGGATGAGTGTTAATTTAATTTTTTATTCATAAGATAAAATAAAATGTCTCCATCATTGGCGTTGTATGGATGTTTCCTCTCCACTATTCTACGAGTACATACATACAGGCATGTGCTGTATTGTACCTACATGTGTATTTTTTTTTCTTTTTAAGTATTTGTGCATAATAGTCTAATTTTCCATAATTTAATTATTTTTGTTTGTTTTTTTGCTCTTCACCCATTAAGAGTGTTCTCAGCCATACAAGTTAATATATCAAATTGTCTAAATAGAGAGAAACCTAAATTATTTTTGTATATTTATTTTACTTCAATCAATTTCAATTTTATGTAGGTACGTACAGAGTTAGATTTTGATGTCATTAATTTTGATGAATTTTTTGATCAAAATGTTCACCTGCCTGGAATTGTAGCTTAACAATGTCCTCACATTTATTTTTGTGTTATTCCAATAGACATTTTATTACAGTGTATTATTACCAACTGATCTAGGAGGTCGAAATAGATACGTGAAATTTTTAATTTAAATTCCATCTTACCTACTTCGTATTCCAAAATATTGTTTCATCTTTCAGATAAATACTATAGTTTTCCAAAACTCGATAGGATATTTTCTCATCCTTCCTCTTTCGGTCATATATTTCGTCACTGAGGTCACTATAATTACGTCAGGTCAATTTGTGTGCCAGTATTTACTGATACAATTAGTTCAAGGGCACGATGCCATCCATCCATCATTGAATGAATTATGTACCTACTCATTCAACACTTCCGTACACCCCGTGCAACTGGCGAGTCTACTGTCATACGAGGGTTGCCTTTTATATTTCGGTATTAGAGAACAAAAACAAATATTAATCATCGAAAATCACTTTATTGTTTTTTCTCCATATTCCCCATGAAGATCTATACACTTTTGCATGCGTTTGAACCAATTGTCGAAGCACTTTTTCCACTCTGATTGAGGTATCTCCAAAACATGCATTCTGAATGCAGCAACCGCTTCTTCAGGTGTCGAAAAACGTTGACCTCTCAGTTTGTTTTTTACGTGCGGGAATAAAAAGAAGTCATTTGGTGAAAGGTCAGGACTATATGGCGGATGACTCATCAAATCGATGTTTTGGGTGCTCAAAAATGCAGTTGTTTGAGCCGATGTGTGAGAGCTCGCATTGTCGTGGTGTAGAGTGATCCGTCTTCGGCGGTTGGTTTTCCTGATTTCTTGGAGGACAACTGGCAAACAAATTGTTGTGTACCACTCGGAATTGACTGTTCTGCGTTGTTCTATATTGCGTTGAACAACGCAGAACAGTCAACGTAGTTGCGTACTTACGTTAACATTTTTGTTGAAAATATGTATTTAATTTTAGTGCATTTATGGAATGTCAACTTTTCGTGAAGTAAAAACACTACAGTGTGGTGGAGAATTGTTAGCCACGACCTACTCGATTACTTTTCATTTTATAATTCAAATTATTGCCAACGTAGGACTCGTTAATTTATTTTTCATGTCTCAATTATTGCGATAATTTACTTAACTACTTTGTTTTCGTCACTTTATTGAGGAAAATACGTAAAAAACGGCATTAAAATACTTAAGTTTCATGTTCGATTTTTACTTTTTATTAAATGCAACTAGATGATCATGTGGTTTGGATCTTCCGCATAATTATTAGTGTCCGACCGAAGCTTCGGCTTCGGCCAAAAATAAACCGAATTTTCGGCCGAAGCCGAAACCTTTTGTCAGCCGCTAAAAACATTTAAAACTTGTAAAAACGTGCGCGAACATGACATGTGTAGCGGGTGTATACATTCGGCCGGCCCAGTGTCGCGTGCGGACGTTATTATTTATTATTTAATCGATTTTTTATTTATTATTTTAATTGAAGCAGATTATTTATTATTTTAATCGATTTTTTTTAGTAAAATCAAACCTTCGGCTTCGGCCGAAGGTTACGGCTAAGGCCGAACAATCGGCTTCGTCTTCGGCCAAAATCTGAACTTTGGTCGGACACTAATAATTATGCCTGTTTCCTTATGATCAAGCTCTCTTTGGCACTCGAAGTGCAGTGTATGCAAGTTCTGGACTCTCCTAATATTCTTTCGGAGTTTTGCAAGGGGACGTTATAGGTCACCAATATAACAGAATGGATCATTTGGGATATGTTTGATGTGATGGTCGCCAATCTCCGTTAATTGCGGCAAAATAAAAATATTATTTTGAAAATAAAAATATTATTTTTTATGGATTTGTATTGAATGCAACTGATCCTAAAATTCGTTAAAGAGTAATGATAAAAAATCGAAGAAATATTGTTCACATTGAAACTATTTAGTTATTTACATCAAGATAAAGATATCTCTAAATGATAGGTCCATAATCAATACGTTTCGTGTAGTTCTCACACAAACTGAATTAGCAAACAATTTAATATCTAGTAGATCCGAAATCATATTGAATTGAATAACAAGTTTTTTATAATCCCATTAAACGATTACGTATTATTTAAATCAATGTCAATGTCAATGACAAAATTTATGTTAAATGTTAAAATGTACCAGTTTCATAGTACGTTATTTTTGTTGTCCTTTCATTTGTTGCCTTCCTTGTTCGTATTGTGTTTTTTTTTTATATGAATGAAAACTGAATCAATCATCATTGAAATAAATTGAATTGTTTCCCAGTTTTTATACCAGAATTTTTTTATATGTAGGTAGATGTACAATTCTACCGTATCGATTCACTTTCGAACTTCTCAATGGACAATTCTTAATGAATCTCCATAACAAATCAATATAAATTCAGATAGTAACACTCTGGAAGATGGCCATCTATTTACATCTATTAAGTTTAATAGTGAAACTTGAAACTAGTGGTATTATTTACGTTATAATTATCAATATTTATTATAACGTTTTTGATGCTAAAAAACAATTTATATGTAGATACCTATTGTAATACTTTTCCATTGGTATTTTTGAAACAAGTATTCTGAATAGGTTTATAGATTGTGACATTTTTTTACCGCGACCATCAGTATAATTATATGCAGATATATATTAGACATAAAATGATGAGTTTATGAAAAAAATGATTCACGCTTTGTCATCTGAATGCTATCCCTTTTTTTATTACGATATCAAATATCAGTTTAATAGACTGATTGCGCTTGTCTCGCAAAACCCATATAAGACATAATAGCTTTCACAACTGTCACGTCGTGTGCTGCGCAACAAAAATGAATCCTTGGAATTTAAAAAAGGAATCCCATAACAACATACATATCTTATTTGTAAATCGTGCTTTGGTATTCGGAGTAAAGTATAATCTACCTTTTATATAAAATGCAACAAAAATAAGAAAAAAAAACTTAACTTTGTATGGATTCCGACGACGTCAGAATTAACGTTTGTGACGTGGGTTGAATTATGTAACCCCAGTTTGTTTTTCCATTCAAATACATTAGTTTTTTAATGTATCCTTTTTAATTGTAAATACCGAATCCTAATTTAGTAAAGCGGCCATACGATATTCAATGTATTTTAGAGTGTCGATTCGGTGCTGATTATATCATAGATTATTATATATTATTACGTATTGAGGAAATAATCAAATAATAAGTTCATTCGATTAAATACAGTGCCATTACTTACTTACTTTCCGTGTCTGGGTTAAATTCTGCCACTCCAGTAAGCCGCGACTTTTATCGCTTTGTCATTGGCCATAATCAGGTCCCTAGGTGTACAGCCCCCCCTCATCATCGGACACATCAGTATGTGGCTGTCATCCTGGGTTTCGCCACAATCACAATTAACATCGTCATCTGCAGGCAGGTACCCCCACCTCTTGAGGTTCTTCTTGCATCGAGTGACACCAGCTCTCAGCCTATTTAGGGTAGTCCACATAGAGTATGGGATCTGTTCGCCCAATCGTGTACGTACCATTCAATTAAAATTAAACTAATCAATCGTACGGTGCCCATTGATTAGTTTAATTTAAATATAATAATTTATGCTTTACAATTATTAGCTAATGCTGTACGTAAAATAAGTTATTTCAGACGGAATTCGAACTCTGGCATACTATGTTGCTAGTCCAGAACACATACCGCTCATAACTAACCCATCTTATCTCAATTGTGTGGGGACACGGAAGGAGCCTCCACGTAGATTGAGTTTCGGTTAACTTCGGAAAAGCAATCGGGCGTCCCTGGAAACGGCAGAATGCCGGCCAATCCTTCCACCACCGGAGCACCAACCAATATGATGATGTTCCGGACACGGAAAGTAAGTAAGTATCTCAATTGTGTTAGTGAAATGAGTGAAACAACAATTTACAAGTTCTTTATTGATACAACAAGGTACCTACAATTGAATCATCGACAAAACAGATTCCAAATATAACCAAATTCGGAATTACCTGGGAGGCAAGTCTGGTCAACCGTCGAAATCAAAATCTATCTTATCTTATGGAGTTTTATTCTATGTTAAGATATTAAAGAACTCCATATGATATTTATATCAATGATATGGGTAATCATGAGGGTTTTGATTTCGACGGTTGACCAGACTTGCCCCCCTTATTAAACGATTATCACTCTTTCAAAACAATAGTTACTTTGGTCACCTGTTTTGCTTCCACTATGATGGTTTGAAGTATATCATAATTTGGTGTCTAGTGATTTTTTTGATCTTACTACACCAATTATTTTTCAGAATTGTTTAAGACCTCTTATTCCAATATTAGAAGTATATCAAGTTCAAACGGAATATATTACAAGTTTTATCTATTTGTATTTTAATATAAGAAGATCTTTAAGATAAATCGATTGCGAAACTAAAATATAGGAAACTTTCATTTAATTGTTATGGGAAAACCCGTTAACGTGTATAGTATTTGTCAGATTCTCAGAAACGGCTTGGTGATAAGTGTAGAGATTCCAGCGCAATTTGTAAGTTCAGCATGACTGTCTATTGTCTATGCATTCACAACGTAGAAAAAAGGATTGTTTTATGCAGAATTTTTCCTTTGTGACTATTATTAAACGGGGAGATTTCCTTGGGGTTATTTTGTGGCAAGTTTGTTGTTTTCCTCCCTCCCCGATGACCCGCTATATTAACATTTTAATCAACTGCTTGTCGGGTTGAACACACTGTCTTAACTCTTTACTACCGTGTAACAGAACGAGTTTTGTCTTAACATTTTTTTTGTACGTCGTATCCAAATATTAGGTCCTTACATATGAAATTGGCGTTTTGTATGGGAGGAACATAAAGTCGATTTTTTTTTAAATATAATATATTTATTTAATCAAACTATGTACCATAGCTATCTATGCACTTTTGCCATCTCATGGGTATTTCATCGATCTCTTTACTAAAAAAACCATGCGGACGGGAATCAATAAAATCTTTGAAGGCGGTTTGGACTGCCCCATCGGAGTTGAATTTTTTCCCTTGCAAGAAGTTATTCAATTTTCGTAAAAAATGGTAATCTGTTGGGGCAAGGTCCGGAGAGTACGGTGGATGTCTTACACATTCCAATTGAAGCTCCTCTAATTTGGTAGCCTTCTGTTGTGCAGTGTGTGGTTTAGCGTTATCATGAAGCAGCAGTGGCCTAGAGCGATTAACCAGCCTCAGTTGTTTAGCAGTTAGCTTTTCCATCATGGTTTGCAGTTGCTGACACTAGACATCTGCCGTAATCGTCTGGCCAGATTTAAGAAAGCTGTAGTGAACGACACCAGCACTAGTCCACCAAACGCTCACAAGTAACTTTTTTGGAGTCAATTTTCGCTTGGGGCATGGTTTGGCTGGTTCGGCAGGGTTCAGCCATTGCGATGAGCGCTTCCGTTTATCGTACAGGATCCACTTTTCATCACAGGTAATGATTCGATTTAAAATCCCTTCATTATTGTGCCGGTTGAGTAATGCAACGCAGCAGTCAACGCGCGTTTGTTGATTTGCTTCACTCAATTCGTGAGGTACCCACCTTCCAAGCTTTTTCACCTTCCCAATTTGCTTCCACAATAGCCTTCAATTCTTCATTATCAACTTTGGTCTCCGGCCGTCCACTGGGCTTGTTCTGCAGGTCGAAATTTCCAGAACGAAAACGTTGGAAAAAAAACCCACTGTGTTTTCTTTTGCGGCACCGTCGCCATACACATCATTAATCCTTAGAGCCATTTCTGCAGCACCGGTGCCACGGTGGAACTCATATTCGTAAATAACGCGATATTTCAAGTTTTCCATTTTATAAACTGAGTGACGTAAAGGTAAAAAACAATTGAGGAAAAACAAATGAATTATAATTTTCGAAACACAAATATATGAGTAAATAGCTGTATAAATTTGAATTTCGAATTCCTAACCAAAGAGAAGATATTTGAGATCAAAGTTGCCAGTACGGCAAAACGCCAATTTCATATGTAAGGACCTAATATTTGTATCAATAATATAATTATAATTTGTTTAAAACTTTAACAATAAATCATCATAAATCTGATAACGTTTTGATGAACATAGGTGGACTTAATTCATTTGTCAAATATTTTAAAATTGTAGTTGTTTGGGTAGCTTTATTTAATCTTTGAAACCGAATTTATAAAATGAGTATTATTTGTTAAAGACTACACAAAACCATTATTTCTACACTCCCCTTTGCCCTGTTGCTTCACAAAATTGCCGCAGTCTTCCTGCAGCAACTACCATATTAATAATATTTTTTATAACGCCGTTCGACGATTCATAAATATTTCAAGAGCCCATACCAGCAGCAACAACAAGGCTTCGAGCAGGCTGGGCTAAACAAGTGCTATATGAAATTATTTGTTCGTATGATCAAGATGTGAAATTCGTTTGACCGATACAGTTTGAATAAGTTGAATGTATACCTATGTAGGTTGACGTACGTGATGAGAACATTGATGATTTGTCCAGGTACAGTACAGGTCATATACAGGTACCTACATACATGCACTTGCCGTTGAACTTACGACGTACCATCCTAATCGACTCGACATTCCTGACCCAGATACCTTAGCGTTCGACGGATCTGAACCGAATGTCCTTCGTAGCAGCACAACGACATCACAAAACCGCGGTTTCGTGGAGGTAAAGCTGTGGTTGACGGAGTACGTTTGACAGTGGCAGTTATAATATGCCTCGCCATAGAATCAAAGCCACCAGGTTTCCTATGTTTAGAATGAAATTTCTTAAAATTACAGCGATATCGGCTGTCAGGTTGTTATTTTTATGGCTCTTCACCCGTAAGGAGTGTTCTCAGACATAGTTTACTACTTCAATAGTCTTATTGTAAAAATAAAATTAATTTTGTGTACAATCCTAGATTTTAATATCGTTAAGTTTGATGAATTCTTGGATCAACATGTTCACCTCTCTGAAGTTGTATCTCAACAATGTCCTCATATTTGTTGGCAATGGAACTCCAACCTTAGTGAGGTCGGTCGGATATCTGTTATTTATGGTACATTCACATCAGTGTTGTGACAAATGAATTGTTCATATTAATAAGAATATTGGTTTACTGCAATGATTTCATTTGTCACCGTTTCGTATGCTGGACTGGACGGCACCTACAAATTACATACAATTAAGACGATAGCAGTCTTCTGAGTGGTGGTAATTGTATAGTTTATTTTAAAATAATCAAAAATATTACTTTTCAGCGATGTCTTTTTAAAAATATATGCAGATAATTTTTGAGGCCTTCAGATATCGTAGGTACTATTGAAATTAAAATTCAAGACGTGTCTGATTATTGGCTGGAATCATTGCTGAATTGGACGAGATCCCCATTTGGTAAAAAGTCGTCTCAGGTTATACAGGATACAAGGAAGTGTTCATGAATAAATAAATAATTTTGTATTATTTAGAATAATACAAGTAAAATAAGACCTTACACACAAATTGTAAATAATTACATTAATGCATTTGTATATGACATTAATGCATTTGTTGCGCATCCCATGGATAGCCAGAAGAACGAATGTGTCAATTCTAGACTTGCTGAAGATCGAGGATCGTCTGTTGACGATATGTTACAGACGTATCCTTCGTCTCATTATTCTTTGGACACATTGCCAGAAGGGAACCAGACTGCCTCGAGAAGCTAGTTGTGATGGGCAGCATGGAAAGGCGGAGATCTCATGGTCGCTGACCGACCAGATGGAGCGATTTGGTTAAGTCCACAATGGGGTCTTCGGTGACTGGTGCTCTTGACTTGCTCTTAACAGATTGGCATGGAGGCGGGCCATACGTATGGCGACGGACTACAGCCGCTATAAATATATGTACATGAATACAAAAAAATATTTTCAAAAAGTACCTCTTTTTAAATCAACAGTGGAGCAAAATTATATGTTGCATTATCATTCATCTCGATTTACAATTATAAACTTTTTAAATTCGAATCGATTTCTGAACCTTAAATTTAATCATGATTTTCACTTACATCATGCTATCTCATTTAATTTTCTTCTTTTTTAGTTAATAAATTATATTTATGGTATAATTAATTAAATATTCATGTTGTAATGTTTCTATTGATATACTGGCATAATAATTTATTTCAAGGTCATGTCCATTTTTTGTATTTAATTCTTTTACGTGTTGTAATTTTGCATTAATTCGTTAACCTTTAGTTATAGCCGATATTATATTAATATTTATAATATCGTAAGTTATGTACATAGGTACAAAAAAGAATCAAATCATTTGATTAACAAAACGGTCGATATAATAGTATAGTGCTTCGCTTAGGACAGGAATTTAATGGTCATACCTACATATTGTTGTATGTTATCAGGGTCGGTTTTATCTATAGACTATTAGGCTTCAGTCTAGAGCGTCAAGATGTAAAGGATTCTACGTACGAGTTTTATAAAATGTTTTTTTTTAATATGAACATATTTAAAATATTGAACATTTTCACATAAACTGACTTAGTGATTTGATATTTTTGCACATTTTATTTATTTACACATTTTCACGATCGAGCAGTCCTGGGAAAAATATGAATCAAAAATCAGAAAAAAAAGATTTCTTAAAAAATCCTTCAATAGCGACCATTTTACTCGCACGCATTGCTTTCGAAAAAAATCGGAAAATTTCATGGGGCTTCAGGGGGTTCTCAATACGTAATTATTATTTATTTTATTAATTTCTTTATCACACCATTTAAGTAATCTTCATTAAAAATAGATAACAGCTGCCCAACTAGGTATACCTGTTCTAGGGCTAGCAGTGTACATATTATTATATTTCACAGGAGACATATAGGTTGTAACATTTTTTAAAAATATCTAAACAATATACACAAATTAAAAAAATGGAATTGGAGTCATCATGATATGAATATACATACTGTGTATGTTGGAATCTTGTAATTGGAGTCATCATGATATGAATATACATACTGTGTATGTTGGAATCTTGTAATTGGAGTCATCATGATATGAATATACATACTGTGTATGTTGGAATCTTGTAATTTTTATTTCTTAATTGCACAAATAATCTGAAATAGTATCTCTTGGGAATACTGAACATATATTTATTCAGTCATATATTTATTCAGTCGAGCCTTAATCTTAAAAATTTATAAATCAGTAATCGATCATGATCTAATTTTAATCTTTCTTTACATTTAATCATAAAAATATAATAATTTCAACGTTTAGTATGAAATTATCATTAATTGTTATATAAATTAATATTATTCATCAATTAATTTATAATTTGCTTTGATGTCTGAAGCTGATCTTAATCTTACTTTAATCATGAGTAGCCCTGATGATTTGATTTACCGAAATAAATCAAAGAACTGAAATTTTCTCGCTGCGCGGATTTTTGTTTAATATAGTTTATCGAGAAAATCCAAATAAATGTAAAATTATCGCTAAAAAGTATTTTACTTCTGCGGCCCGCCGTTCACTTTTTATTTCTGAAACTGGCCCTTTGTTGCAAAAGTTTGTCTCGTGGCGCGTTAACGTAAATAATGTGATTTTGAAAAGATAATTAAAATGCGAATTTGTTAATTTTGATAGCGGTATATTATGCTATATATAATGTGAAAGTACTACCTATTACATAAGTATCTATATCTATCTAGCCTTGTTTAATGAAATTATTATTTTTTTATATAAGTATGTAAAAACGACTGTTTTTTTTTAACGATTTATATAAGATGTAGAAAACCTTAGCGCTTGCGCCAGGCACATTAGAACCTTCGGAGACAATAATTACAATATATAGAATAATTTTAACCTCTGAAGGTGCAAGCTGTGACTAGTTGTGGAATAAAACTGTTTATTTTTATAAACAAATCATATTTCATAATTATAATCATGAACTTCCTCTGAAACAACGAAATTCATTAAAATATTTAATTATTATCTAACATCATCATCAAATGAGACCATTGATTTCGAATGAGGTACATGCATAAAAAAATATATACTTAGGAGATTTTTTCCTCACTGCAGAAAGTCGAACCCTGAAACTCGGGTAATAAGTCATGCCTCATATGATTTGTTATCTTTTCAATTCCACGTGATAATTTACCGTGAATAATAAAATGAATAAGTATGTAGCTATAATATTAGTTATTAGCTTCTACGTAAATTAAAAGTGTGACTTTTGAATTCATCATAAAACTCTGTGGTTTACTTTATTGACATTTTGAAAAATATCAACAACACTCTGTGGTTTTTTTTATTAACATTTTGAAAAATATACAACAATATATTACAAATATAAAAAATAGACTTGGTATTTGTTTTATTGAAATTTATTTAATTACTAACGCGTTTCGTATAAGGCACATCATCAGAATAAAGTATATATCTTTAAAAAAGAATAAAGTATCATAATGAAGTAAATATCTTTAAAGTACATATCTCAAAATAATATATAACTTTGTTTTTTACTCCTCACTAACCCAAGATGATATAGTGTGGAGTTATGATTTCGCAATTTTAAGGGTTTTTTTATTGCAAATTACCAACTAGTATCATGCTGAGATTGTATTCTGAAAGTTTCATCACAATGTATCTGTCTGTGTGCTATGTACGGCGTGTTTATTTTACTTTACCAATTATATACTATAGTACCTACTTATTCGATTCTTTTCAAATTTTGTAAATATGTACATCTAATACTCGCTTAGACCCCATTAGATTTTGAAGAAAATCTGAATAGTGCTTCTCTATTTTTTAACTATCAAATATTTCAAAGTGACCCCAAGCTCAGGAAACTTAAAATCTGAAATTTTTATTTCCAAATTGGTAAAAAAAATTAAAAAATATTTAACAAACTTATTTCATGAAAATGCTGAATATTTTCCATACAAAATTTGAGTACTTTATAGAATGACTTGTGAGTGAGGAGTTTAGCGTTGGCCACAACCCACTCGTTTTCCTATATTTATGGTTCTAGGAGGTCACTATAAACTCTCGACCAGCGTTTCCATAAATATTTAAATATTCAACTGTGTTATAGTTAATAGCAAATATCTTAACTATTTTCGGTGAGGGGGGGACGGCTTGCACATCTGCCAACCGAGCTTACAAAATAACATTTTTAGTTTTGCGCATCCCAGGTGATTTTTCAATGCGTTTTCGATAATTGTACTCTTGCATAGTTTCTTCTTTATTTGTGATGATTCGTTGGGATAAAGTTTATCGCATATTTACCTAAAATGAAGGAAAAAACGTGCTCATATAAAAAAAACTCGTTCCTCCAAAAGGACCAATGCTCAGTTGAGAAACGTTACGACAAGCCCCCAGCAGCTAACCACAAAGAAAATTTAGGTACTTAGAAACACATTAAGGTTTTGGGAACGAATTGTCACGCTATTTACAGTATTCTTCCAACCAACCAGATTACAAAGTATGACTGGAAACTGAGTATTTACAACATAAAAATAATAAAAGCAAAAAAAAACAATGAAAATATATACAACACTAAGATACAATTAAAACAATAAGTACACCTCACAGCAACGAGGAAAAGAAGGAGGGTATGGAATGATATAGAAGGAATATCCAGGAACAATTCGACAGATATTGTTTTTTAGTTTACCTTTAAATATTTTTTTGGATTGAGATGACCTAACTCCATTATTCTGGAGCTTATATGCCAGAATCTATTTCGTCTAAAGAATGTTTCTCTTTCCTCATTGTTTTCAATATTTGCCACTTCCTGTTCTGTTATTGTTCTATGCAGATTTTCATTCATCTGAAATAAATACTCGTAGGTACTCGTCTATATTATAATTAGCTTGTTAGATAATTATCCGAGTTGTATAAATTATTTTGTCTCGGTGATAATTGTGTCATATAAATTATAAGGTGTATTATAAAGGTACCAACATTATTGATACTTTGAAGCTAATTGTTCGTCACAACATAATGCATATTATATTGATTCCCTATTGGTACTTACATACCTTTACGTGTTATTATATTGTTGATTTACTAAGTACCTACCCACCTGACGTTTATTGGTCATGAATACTTCATAAAGTACAACACTATTCTATGTATGTAATTATAATGCTTCTCTTTATATCAAGTATTACCGGTTTGTGATTCTGGCGATGATTGATCTCATGCGGAAAATTCTCAAAGGATTAGTACATACCTACATACGTACCAATGTAGGTAGATGTGTGTTTTTCGATCCATTTACAATAGAAAATATTATATTTGTAAAAAACATGTACATAATATATTTAACAACTTGTTGCCAAAATTTCTCTTCGGCCGCTCAATCGTATCTACCCAAGTAAAATACGCACCAATACCCTCAACGAGAGTTCTTATAATATGATGAAAAAGAATTTGTGTCATTCTAATTTAATTATAATCGTATTGAGAACAGAAATACTTTTAATTTTGACCACCTCTGCAGGGCGTAAAAAGATTTACTATAAAAAAATAACAAAGGATATTTTTTAACTTTATTACACAATTATTAATAACTAGTGAACGCGCATAGGTCATTCGACCGCAATTTTTTTTTAAGTTTGAAAAGTACAAAATATTATTTTCACATATTGCAAAGTTTTATTGTTTAAATTCCATTTATATGTATTGTTTTACAGTAAGTATCATTCTTTAACATGTTTTGAATTTAAACATCTGCGTCGTAGGTACCTACCACTATGACAGTTTAAAAATAAACAACGATCGTGAAAGAGAGGAGATACGTAAGTACGACTACTGCAGTGTGACTACCTCGATTATTTGAATATTTTGGTCACAGTAGCTTGTTATACTACGCGGTTATATTAAAGTTGAGCTTCCCCTCCCTTTTAATGGTCTAAGGAAAACAATCAATAGTTTAATTTTAAATATAATTTAATTTATTTTATTTGTAACCCATATTATGTATAAATATTAGAGTTCTGCATTCCTCCTCCATGTAAGCTTTAACTATACAAAACCACAAACTCCTCCATTTAAGCCAACTGCGCGCGCAGTTTTAAATGAGCCCGAAGTTTCGCTTCACGTATTAATTACCTAATATATAGATTACGACAAAATATCATTTTTAAATTATCCAAATTTTACTAACATCTCGGATATTTTATTGTTTTTTTTTGTTCTGTCTGTGTCAATTTCAAGTATCAATTTCAATTTCAATATGTCTTCCACTTATTTTCATTTTATATTGTTATCTGATGTTATTAACTAAATAATTTTGTCTATATTTTAATAGGTATACCCACAGACAGGCTTTGCCTTGTGTGATTTTTGTGTGCACGGTTTCTTTACTATGATATTATGTAAATGTGTTATGTATATTAACCATGTAACCATGTATTTTCACACTCACGAGCATGCCGTACCGACAAGATGCGCCGCGCCGTTTGTCGCGGCACTATGGAGTTTCGATCGTTTGTAATTCCATTTTGGTGTGTCAGGCCAATTGGGCTGCGCGGGTTTTGACATTCACGAGCGCATTTTGGAGTGATAGCAAGCCATTTGGAAGGTTGGTACGATCGTGAATGGGGGCCTTTAGAGTTGAGATTATATAAAAAGTCGACCCATTTCATTAATCAATGTTTTGCTCAAATTATAATTTCTCTGTAAATGAATAGATTTTGGAGTTTCTTCAGTGAAATATCTACTTTTTTTGTTATATTTCGAAACGATCATTTTTTGTTAATATGTAATAGTACGTTCGAGCCATTAGCGAAATATCATTACTTAGCGGGTAATAAATTTTCGCAGTAAATTCCTTGCACGGAAATAACAAATTTGCACACCTTACACCAAAACAAAGATTCCGATGTTAGCTTTGAAAGTCAACATCCAAAACGTGCGAAACTATATTTTCCGAGTTTAGGTAAACATGGGTAGTGAAATATTTCACACCTAATGTCTCCACCCATCTTGTTGACGTTGAATGCGGCTAACCTGGTATACAAGCAGACAGATCAACATCCTCATAATATCTTCGGTTTCCCATTTCCCGAAACGTACAAATAACCAGTAATTTAACAACACACTCACACACACTTAGGCCCAAATTATAGAATAATTCTCAAGAACGTTCTCCAAATGTGTCATCTCAAGACCATCTTGAGATCATGCTCGAAAATCCGTATTAAAAGTTAAATATGTACGCCGTCTCATTCGAGAAAGCGTACTCGAAAAAAAATGTGAATGCAGCTCTATAAATAAATACTTTTTCTCACGAATGGCAATAATTTCAGCGTTGTTATGTTGGTAGCAATGAGTTGGAATTGCTATTTATAGATATTTTGACAATTCGTTGTCTTGGTAATCTTCGAAAATGTAGAGAAATTTATGCGTCATAATATTATGATACGTGATTAAATAGTGAAAATGTCGACTATTTTATTCGGAAGAAGAAAATAAATACTTCTTCTTTTATCTGTCATATAGCATATTACGGGAATGTGTGTACCTACAGTCAATAGTTCCAGGAAAAACAGCCATTTCAAAATATGATACAACATGCATAGAATAACAACATGATATTTACTGGATGTACCGGAAATTTGATGAAATCTTACAAAATTTAATTCACATAGTTTATGAATGATTGTATATAAATTACCCCCGGAAGGTTCTAAATAAGATTCTCGATTTATTTTAGTATCGCTAACAATGTAAATGTAAAAATAGTAATCAATGCGAAATTCGTCCGTGTCTATATACGTCTCTTTTTCATGTAAAGCGCTGTCTCCTTTTCTCTCGTTGAGACCGTTCTCAAGACAGCGGGATAGCTGTCTCGAAGCAATTTCAACTCTTCTATACATTTCGAGACCGGTCTTGAGATCAAGCTCAGTGACTTTTGTTTCTTTAATACCATTTTGGTTGAGAAAGTGTTCTCAAAACCAGTCTCAAGCTGGAGAACGAATCTATAATTCGGGCCTTAACCTACTAAGAGCTTTTGTGTTTTTAATCCATTCTCTGTTAAAAATTGTATTCTTTTATCATCCTTGAGTTTCACCGAGAATTGTTTATCGTCAAGCTAAATGATTTATGATATTGATGAGTACATATATTTCACTACTACTTGTTTTTTTTTTCAAAAGAATGAGTATGTTCTTGTAACAAGTTCCCAATATACATCCTAATACATTCCCTAAAGTAAGCATAAATACTAGTAATTTAAGTAGAAAATAATAACTTTTTTTCATTCATTTTTTACTACACATATTGAAAAAAAAAACAATCACAAGATACAGAAAAGGAGTCTTCTTCTGTGGTTCCTGGGGATTGGTTTGCAACAACAAATGACACCTCCTCCGTCATTCCGGTCTATCCCGCACCACCCTCTTCAGCTCATCATATATGCTGTGCTGCAGCCCATATCGTCATACAAGTCAAAAAACATATTAATTATGTAAATGCCATTTATATAATCATTCCAGAAATTTCGTAAAAATAATGTAAAATAAACGTAAAAGACGATATATATATACTGTATATATAAAAAAACTTTTTGTTTTATGCTGTGATTCTACAATATATAGGAAAAGCGGATTTCGTAACGAATAATTGTAAAATAAAACATATCAATATCATTTAATGATTCGGCGGATATTTTGTGGTAGTTAATATTAACCATATTTTATAGCTAATTTATGATTCAAATATGGTTAAAACATATCATTTTGACCGCTTAAAAATCGGACAACCCAATATGTATGTACCAAATTTGATTATTGTGAATCTTCAATTTGATTTAAATTTGATAAGATAGATGTGTTAGGTAGGTATAAAAAAATTCATAAAAACAATATGTCCCTTTTTTACATTATATATGCCTCACAATTTTAGGTTTTGTTCCTGATGAAGGGAACGTCGTAAAAAGTGGATTATTGTGTTTAATTTTAAGATAGAATTGTTTAATGAATATTTTTTTTTATTAATTTTTGGTGTTCCACCCGATATCGAGTTATATAGCAATCAAATTACTGTCACGCAATAGCAATCTTTGTTGTTGCAAAATTGTTTTGTCATTTTGTACAATTTAGGGATATTTCTCAATCAATTTGGACCTAGAAACAAAAAGTGAGATAGAGAGGTTGGTTGGATGGTTGGTTGTTAGTTAGGTAGGTTTGTTTGTATGTACATACATATATATATCTATCTGTAATGAAGTAATTTAGAAATTTGTCATATCGGAGCACTAACAACAGCAAGGCACAGCACGACTGGCGATTAACATTAATTTGGGTCCCACGTGACACACTTCACCACCACCTATATATATATATATATATATATATATATATATATATATATATATATATATATATATATATATATATATATATATATATATATATATATATATATATATATATATATATATATATATATATATATATATATATATATATATATATATATATATATATATATATATATATATATATATATATATATATATATATATATATATATATATATATATATATATATATATATATATATATATATATATATATATATATCATTGAAATATTATAAAATAAATAAAATATTTTTTACACATATCCCTCTCTTACACATGCATATACAGTATATTTCACTGTCCGAGCAGAACAACCAGATATCCTAGCACTTTTTATATTCCTAATTGTAATAACTACAATGCTTTTGTGTACCGTGCTTGTACAATGCTTTCTTTAATACACTCGACATCTCTGCAAACACTCTCAGTGCGTTTAGGACAGCTGTTTCCGCCTAATTTTCCTTGTACTTTGATTTAATCAGCTATCTTAGTGTTATTTTATGTAGGTACTAGTAAATTAATAATACATTATTTGTATTTTTTTGTAAGTTTTCACTGCTCCACTAATAAAGCAAAGTACATTGTCTGTTTTATAAATTGTGTAGACTGTATAACTCTATAAACAAATAAAATTAAATATACACCCTCAGAAATACACTTGGTTTGTTGGTCTTTATGAGTACTTTTTAATATCTTAGTACTTTTTGTACTTTAAACCTTTTTAATATTTTTGCACTTTGTATAATTTTATCCATTTAATTTTTAATTTATGCTTTTTTATACCTATAATACTTTTGTTTTTTTTATACTTTTCATCAAAAGCATTAAACACATTTAGATCTCGGATTACATTGTATAATAGGTAATCAAAACCAAAGCAAATTTACCCAAGAAAAGAATAGGCTAAGGATAATGGTATGGATTTAATGAATATTGTGAAACATACTTATTTATGTAGTGCTTTTTTATGGGATATGCCGTAATGGAAGAATGAATGAATTATTATTTATTTGTCGTGAAGTACCGACTTAGAATAGTTCTTCCATTCTTTTCTATTATAATCGTTTTCGGGCGTCCCGTTAGAGCCTAGTAATCGAAAATACAACGGGCAACAATAACGTCTGACATAGTCCATTGTAATATTTTAATTTTTATAAAATTGTTTGTGTCATGGAAATAAATAAATAAAAATATAAAACAAAATAGGTATCTGAGCATCGTTCCTTTTGCGGTACCACGTTGCTTATATGAAACATTTATTTTTCTTTCATTTTGGATGACAACTTTATCTCAATAAAATGTAGTCGATTTAGGATCGAAAGAAAAGAGAACCCCGAGAATCGTACTAAGATCATGATGTTTGGCAATAAATAGAACGACGAAAATTTTGAAATCAATATTATTGTGCATTGCTTTGGAGGCATTATTTTTATTTTATTTTTGATTTTAATTTGCTGCTTATATTTCAACACATACAAGGTATAACACAATCACAAGGTTCAGAAAAAATATATAATATATAAACGAGGGGGTTGTGGCCAACGTTAAAATCCTCACTAACAAGTCATTCTATGAAGTATTCAAATTTTGTCTAGAAAACATTTAGCATTTTCATGAAATGAGTTTGTTTATGAAAACTTGACAACTCTTCAATGCCATTGTATGAAAGTGATGTGCCTGAGCTTGGGGTCACTTTGAAGTATTTGACAGTTAAAAAAAATGAGAAGCACTATTCATATATCGTTCAAAATGTAATGGGGTCTAAGCGAGTATTAGATATACATATTTGCAAAAATAATCGAATGAGTACTTTAGTCTATAATTGATAAAATAAAATAAACACGCCGTACATAGCACATAGCACACAGCACACACACAGATGCATTGTGATGAAACTTTTAGAATACAATCTCAGCATGATACTTGTTGATAATCTGCAATAAAAAATACCCTTAAAAATCGAAATCATAACTCCCCACTATATCCCCTTGGGTTAGTGAGGAGTTAAAGACATATTGCCCTATACCAGAGTGAAGCACTTGTGTGTAAAAGAGACATGTAAAACAAAAAAAATCAAAAATTTATATCTACTGAATTATTGATATACTAAATGAAGTGAGTATAATTTACAAATCAGTCAATATTTAATAAGTCTATTTTATTTTTAGTTGTAGTTGTGGTTGTAGTGCTGTGCATTACTTGTATGTGGTTGTAGTGCTGTGCCTTATTTGTATGTGGTTGTAGTGCTGTGCATTACTTGTATGTGTTAACGGGGTGCACAATAAATTGAACCAATATATTTTGTCTATAACCTACTCTCTACACGTACAAAGGCATGGCGTGACTTTCCTATGTCTTTAATGTAATTGAAATAGCACATTTATTTTATAAACAGTCTTGAAAGACGGCACTTGAAAACTATAAAACAGTCGCAAAGTTGGATAGTCTTGTTTTTTTCTTTTCATTTTATTTTTATTATCAATCTTTGTTTATTCTTATTATTTATTGTCATCCTTTTTAACCAAGAATCTTCCTTTACCGATCCCGACATTTGTTTTTCCCTCTCCAGTCTATTGTGTCAAGAAGAAAAAGACGACATCCATAAATATTTCCATCTTTCTTATACCTTCAAGCGTATTTATTGTCAATGAAATTCCAAAACCTGCAGACTATCGATTGTCTCCCATAAATAAGTATCATCACGATATTTTAAAAGGTTACCATTTGCACCTTCATCTTATAATGCAAAATAATGCGAAAAAAATTTCCTTGTCAGGGTCATCAGTTTTCCTTATCAGATCTTTATCAATCCCATAATCCTGTGAATATATTTTGTGTGCTAATTTTCCTCTTCAGAATTCAGCGAGGTACTCAATTCGGTCTATCGAATGATCGCCTCGCTAGGTCGTTGAATGTCATGGATTGTATGGTTGGGAACCTTTTCCAGGGTCACTGAACCACATTTCCGATCCGACCTTGTTCTAGTTGATCGTTGCTAATAGGCCCTTTTCACTTTTTTTAAAACATACACAACTTGAACGTTATATAATGTTGCATGAGTATGAATTATTAGTATCAATACTTGATTATATATTCAAGTTTTGTTATGTTATACATATGTGTTATATTAGGCATAGGTCTTTAAAGAACGAATCTGATAAACATTTTTTTTTCAAGTGACGATCTATATGAATTACATATATATGTATACGGTATATTTGCGAATCTACCAAAAAAAGAAATTAGTAAAATTCAGTCGGTTTTCAATGCTGCAGCCAGGCTCATCACCGGAGCCTCCAGGTTTTTCTCATATCTCTCACCATCTCCACAATCTGCATTGGCTTAAAGTTCCTGAAAAGATTGAGTATAAGCTCTGTCTCATGATCTCCAAAGCACTTTACAGTATGGCTCCTACTTACCTCTCCGAACTTTGCATTCCTCTTTCAATTAACGACAGACTTCGTTCCCCGTCCTTCACCCCGTCACTTCGTTCTGCATCTTCATCTATGGTTGGAAAATTATTTTAAATAAACAGGGTGCATACCACTAATTTCGGCGATCGTGCGTTTGCTGTGGCAGGACCAAATGCATGGAATAAGCTCCCACATACCCTCAGACAGACTGAAAATAGGTATATCTACCTTCAGAAAAAATCTCAAAACACACCTTTTTCGCAAATCTTACCAGGGCCATAATGATACATCTTAATCAATTTTCAGCGCCCTTGAGGTGAGATATTCACGAAAACGGCGCTATATAAATCATTCAAATTATTATATTATATGCATAGGTCTATTTGTTCGATATTAGCCAGAAAAAAATAATTTCAATTAACATGTAGGTATAATTATTTTTTGGGTTTAAATTCGAATTAAAAGGGTCATTCACTAGAATAACAACTTAATAAATATGGGTTCAAAGTGAGCTCCGACCTATTTCATGCATCTCTAAAAATCTTAGTTGATATTAAAAATGACATATTCAAAAATGATTATAAGAAAACAATATTCGTACAAGAATTTGAATAACTGAAAAAATATGGAAATAAGAAGAAACGTCTTTTAAACTTTATTGTACCTATGTACTCTATGTAAGTGATGGGTCTAATTTTTAGCCGAAAGAATCAAGAGTGTTATATTATATAGCTAGCGGAACCGACAGGTTTTGTCCTGCCCGAACGTTGGCTTGCCTGCTAATTAACTGGTTCAGCAAGCAGAAATAACCTCACGGCATATCCCACAATGTGGTGTAACCAGTGGCAGGTGTGCGAATATGCATCACCTTATAAAAGGAAGTACACGACACATGTGTGCATACCCACACATCAGTTTCGCCTCACCTAAAATGCAACATTCAAAATGGGCGGTGAACTAAGATGATATTTTTCCTGTTGCATTTTCGATTACCAGGCTCTTACGGGACACAAGAAAATGTTAATAGAAAAAAATTCATCAAAATCGGATCAGCAGTTTAGGAGTTCAGTGACATACACGACTACAGAAAAATTATATAAAATAAATGTATGTATGAGTCCTTATTGGGGTGGACACAGAAACGAAATGCAAAAAATGTGTGGTAGTAGAGCGGTCAGCGCGTTGGATTAGTAATCCATTGGTCGCGAGTTCGAATCCTACCACGATCTATTTCGTTCACCTATAGTACAAGCATTTATGCCTAGTTAAGGAAATGTATGAGGATATACATGTACTTGTTACTACAAGGACATAATCATTCTTTAAAATAACGAGTGGTTGTGGCAAACGCTAAACTCCTCACTAACAAGTCATTCTATAAAGTATTCAAATTTTGTATGGAAAATATTCAGCATTTTCATGAAATAAGTTTGTTAAATTTTTTTTTTTTTTTTTACCAATTTGAAAATAAAAATTTCAGATTTTAAGTTTCCTAGAGAAGCACTATTCAGATATTCTTCAAAATCTAATTGGGTCTAAGTGAGTATCAAATATACGAATTTGCAAAATTTGAAAAGAATCGATTGAGTACCTACTTTAGTCTATAATCGATAAAGTAAAATAAACACGCCGTACATAGCACATACACACACACACACACACACACACACACACACACACACACACACACAGATATATTGCGATGAAACTTTCAGAATACAATTTCAACATAATACTAGTTAATAATCTGCAATAAAAAATAGCGTTAAAAATTTCGAAGTCATAACTCCCTACTATATCCCCTTGGTTTAGTGAGGAGTAAAAATGTTATTCGAATATTGCATCGTGTTTAAAAAACAAAATTCGATTTCGTACCTGTCGAAAACATAACAGACGTCCACTTACGATTTCTATGCGTTTATATATCATCGAATCTAATTTCATCTCTCGCGCGCATGTTATGCAACTCCGTGTACCTAAACCAATGTAGCGTGGTGTAATAATGATGATGGCCATCGGCACCGGTTCATGATGATGAGACCGCCGCCGCATTCCGTCCATTGCACATAGAGTACATAGGTAGGCGGCGGCAGGTGCATTATCACCAATTACGAAACACTTCCCCGTGGAACATACATAGAACCGCCTATGTGCCGGCCCGGCCTTGACTTCCAATATCGGCGACGCCCAGCTATGGATGGAGCAATTTGACGGAGAAATCACTTTCCTGTTTTCTTCATGGCGGGCGCTGACTATCGTGACGAAAGACTACGTTATTTAGTACATTTAACTGTTTACTATACATACCTACATATTTTTTAATATACCCAATTATGGCAACAACAAATATAAAAGCATCACATCTTACATATGATGATTATGTATTTTGGCGCCGTAGGATTAATAGTCAGATGTGTTACGAAACCGTATCCCTCTATTATTTATTTATTTTATTTTATTTACGGCAAATTGCCTTTTAAACACATAAACAATAATTAACTACACACATTGAATTACAAAAGAAAAAATAAAACGATCATAAACACACTTAAAAAGAAAAAAGGTATAATTTTTCTAGGCGTTTCCCGGGAAAATGAATATTTTTCCCGTAATCTGTATATTTTTATCTATCTATAGACAAAAAATCAATAAAATTGGCGTTGTAGGCCACTTGTAAATAATTACCATTTGCTGTATTTCCTACTATTACAAAAACAGTACATATAAAAAATAATAGTAAGTGGAAAAAAAAAAATTACAATTTAAAATAAAAGATATAAGTACCTACTTAGGTAGGTATACACATTGAAACACAAAAATCATTAATATATACAAACAAACTTAGAAAAAAAGAAAAAATAATAATTTTCATAAAAAAATTAATAAGTACCTATATAATAAAACAACAAAAAGTTAATTTAAAAAATACAACGAATGTGAATCCACGAGTGTGAATTGACATTCGTCGATTGTTCTTTTTGCACATGTGATGCAGAGATTGCTGAAGGTAGCCGAAGCATAATGGTCGGTCGAAGTATTGTTTTATCGAAATTAATGTTTTATATTATATATTTTATAACTATGACCGTTGTCGAAGAAATTCGGAAAATGTATGATAAATTAATGTGGAATATATTATGTATTTATTTATTTTTATTTATTCATCTTTCTTTACATAATATAAACAAATATATTGTACACTGGCGGGTTTTTTCCATTATGCAATTTCTTCCAACTACCCAAAAGATGTACATATACGATATACGTAACATAACACTTTCATTATGCTAATATAAATCACGCTTTTTCCCTATAGGCATGTATCTACATACCTTCCTGTATAGTAAATAAACTGTTGCTTTCATTGTTTACAAACCAAATTCTCAATAGATGGCGTTACAAAAAAAAGTTTCTTCGTCACTTCATAGAGGGCGATGGTATTTCAGCTTATTCTCAAGCGAAGATATTTTCATGTTTGACATATATAAATCTTTCAAAAATTGGATCGATAGGAAACTCAATAAGAAGGCATATTTGAACGTTGCGCGAGCGCATACCAACCATCCAACCGATCACAGCAGTCACTCTAAGCAGCCGATGACAGGTCGTAAGCCCTGCAGGTTTCTTGATTTCTCAGTTCTCCTATAATATTCCAACTTCGTCTATATGGAGATGTTTAAAATTTGTCATAAAATATACCTACCATTGCTCTTTTCTTCATCTGTTATGATAGTGGACTATTCAATTTGTGCGTATTTTGTGACGCGATTTTTGTAGTTTCCGGTATCAATATTTACAGTTTGAATGTTGCAAAACATCACTTATTTATGGTGATTGTTTGTCTGACACCTATTTTGACTACGTATTTTATAGGTTTTGGGAAATTACTAGGTTTAAAAAAATCTATCTATGAGCACACAAACTGTCGCTTAAATAACGACAAACCGCTTTAGTTTTAACGACAAATCAATAATGTCTCAAGCAGAGTCTATACCAGAACTTTAGTTCGTCATTAGTATACTGTTGTTTGTCATATTCATATTAATTATCTAACATTTAATTACTTTGGGGAAACATTATTTTCACAGAATAATTGCAAAACTTTTAACTAGGTTCTCCTACATCTCACGCCATTTTCACGTCATGTGTGAAATATTCTAATAGAACCATTTTTCAGACTCTTCACTTGATTTACGCTTCTTTTTCTTTTGTATCAGTCTTCTTCTTCCTCATTGGCCTCACGATTGAGAATGGCGGCTACACCCAATCCGCCTCTATGTAGGACGGTCTTGAGCAGATCAAAGGGCTTCAGTGATGGAAGACCCTGTAGCGGACTTGACACGGTTCCTCCATCGGGTCGGTGAGCGACTTCTGGATCTTCTATCCTCCACGCCTCCTATTACGGCGACGTATCAGTCTTACATATTTTCAAATACTTATGCTGTGGCAGTATACATTTTTGTCGGTTGGCTGGTTCCCTACATTCTTTTCATTTATTTGAAAAAATGGGCAACGTACAAAAAATATATATAATAAATACGATAAGTAATTGTAGTCCTATGTCCATTACTAGACAAAGGAGGATTGAAGAACCTTGTTTTATGTATTTATACTGTCATACATTCATTATTTCTTCTAATCCACGATATTTGACGTGATTTCACATAGAATCAACGAAACTACTAAATCACTTTTGTGAAATAATTATTGTTGCGTATTCCATACAAGTTTAGAATTTAAAAAGTATCTTTACTTACATATTATTTTTATAAATATACACGTGTTTGTCACCAAATGACGCTACACTGATACTCGATGGTGTAACTATAATAGGTATATGGATAGTGGGAAAATATTGGATGAATTTTACAATCGATTTTTTTATAACTTCCCGACTAGTTCTCATTTTTAAGTTGTTTACAGCGTGAACAATTTTGTTTTTATAACTTCCCGACTAGTTCTCATTTTTAAGTTGTTTACAGCGTGAACAATTTTGTTTTTATAACTTCCCGACTAGTTCTCATTTTTAAGTTGTTTACAGCGTGAACAATTTTGTTTTTAATACAAAGTAATCAATAATTATTGCATTAAGAAAAAATCTTTTTTTTATTTACCTGTTATATATATGAATATGATATTTATGTTCTCGGGCAACTATGTCAAATAATTATTTAACACACACCCAATAACAAGTTGCCACATTCTGGAGACTTACGATATTTATCGTCTCACAGATCCAGACTGAAAACACAATTAAAAACTGTGTCTCCACCGGGAATCGAACCCGGGACCCTTGGATCAGCAGTCAGATACCTAACCAACTGAGCCACGAAGGCCGACAAATATGATATAGTGTTATATAACGCACGCAACATGGTAAGAGTATGTAAATAAGGCCAAGGTTTGAAACTGTCAAACTCATGGAATGTTATTACGCATCCGCAAATTTATTATAATAATAAAAATGTCGCATTATACATTCGATACAATCACCAAGTGAAGTTCAAAGATATTATATAGACAACTACTACTTAAACTAACATATTTTATCGATTTTGCATACTATTAATATTAATTATAGGTATATTTGAATATTTGTCTCGAATAAACGTGTTAACAATAAGACAAAAAAATCATTTAAATAATAAATATGAAACATTACCTTTTATTGACATCTACATGAGTTATTTTAAGTTCATACCGCGTGAAACCGAAAATAGTAAACTTAATTATTATCATTGAAAGATGAATATTGTCAACAATCAACTCTACTATGTTACTTATAGGTAATTTTATTATGATTAAGTACGTAAATTTTTATCCATTTCAAAAAACAACTAATTATTGCATTCAATCATTTTCCATCGATCCGTAACGAACATCTGATGAATTTAAAAAAAAAAACATTATTGATGTCATGATTATACAATATCTCCTTTCTGTTTGCGATAACTCTTTTTTATATTCTGGTTTAAATTTGTATATTTGAATTTCTTATTGTCTTTTCTTGTTTTAAAAATTACTTTCATCAATTCGTGCGCATCGCAGTAGATGCGTTATGATATTGTTCTTGTAGAAAGCTGTTAAAGATGTCCATATGAATATTTATTTATTTATTTAAGATTTGGTACACGGTTATAAAAATACACAAACATAGGTAATATCAATCATAACAAATCAACCGTGCACACAAAAATACACAAACATAGGTAATATCAATCATAACAAATCAACCGTGCACACAAAAATACACAAACATAGGTAATATCAATCATAACAAATCAACCGTGCACACAAAAATCACACAAGGCACGGCCTGTCTGTGTGTATATCAATTAAAATATAAATTATTTTCTTAATAACATTAGATAATAATATATGAATCGCGTGCAACAATAAATTGTCTTTCGAATCAAAATATTCGAAATTTCGCTCTTATTTTCAATTCAATACGGTTGTTGAACGGTGTCGGATTAAAATGTCTGATTTTCTTTCCGTAAATAATAACACCAATGAAGCGTCCAACCACCGGCAATAGATTTAGTGATGCCTATTTTATATCCAACACCTGCCGACGTTTATTTATTTTTCATTTAAGTGTTGTTGTTGTTGAGGATTGTACCTACTGTGGGACTTTTAGATTTGTTGCTGTCTGCTGGGTCGGCATTAAAGTATAACTAGAGAAAGAGCACGTACATAATATCTAGTGCTGTGTGTATATGTAACTTGATTCATTTTGTATGAAGTGATACTGTGGTAACCGAAGGTCTGTCTGTCTGTCTGGTATGAAATTGGACGCCACAGTCGTGTCCGTAAAATAATGGGGGTTTTACACGGGTCGATTTTCGCTGCGCGACAAACCTCGTAAAGCCGCATAGCTTCATGCTCATTTTATTCAAATTTGCTGAGCAGATTAGGTGTTTTCCGTACTGGCGTCAAAATAGTGAATAGATTTAAAAAAAATTTAACCACCGTGCGGCGGCTAATCAACGGATCTCTTTCACGGTCGGTTTTAGTCACCCGCCGCATGCGGAGAGTCGCCACACGGCAAAAGTAGACACCTCTGGCGTTTGCGATTTCAGTCTCTTGGGACCTTGTCGATTTGCTATTTATTTACTCGGTCGATTTTCACCTTGCGACTTAGTCGTGCGGCGGAAATCGACCCGTGTAGATCCCCCTTATAGAAAAGGTTTAACGGCTTCTATATTTTTTTACATAAAGTTAGTACACGCATACCACGATAAAAGAATGCCAGTTGTAAAACCAGGGATGTGCTGGAGTGATTATTTTTGCAAATAATCAAAAAAGGTTCACAAAAAATGTTTCATTTTTTTCTCGATTGACTTAATATCAGGTCTTTATCAAAGATATTCTTGACTCAGGAGATATCAACGATATAAGAGTTCCATTTATATCTGCTAGATTACCTTCAATATACATTATGTAAGCATGTGGTACACTTTTACGGTCTTCTACATTTTTTCAGTGATCGGAAATAATTTGAATAGTCGGCAACCAATTTCTATTTCATTCGTTCTTACGACAGCGTGGTTTTAAAATAATTGCATTGAATAGTCAAATTAGTAGTAGCAACAATATTAAATATTAACTATGATGTGCTATTTACAATAAATAATGATATACATTTATTATACGGCGTCCTAAATTCATTAAAAAAATCCATGCAAGTTTTATTTCTTTAGACTGGAAACACTAATAAGTAGCAATAATTAGCATTATTTTAATAAAACTGAAAACCAGTGCTCTTTGCTCACCGTTTTGGTAATATGCAATAAAAAAGTGGCAACCCTGTAGTAAGTTCAAACACAGTAAGTTTATTTTTATTTATTTAATCGTACAACATATTTATTTCGTATAACAAGCATTTATGCTTATTTTAGGGAACGTAGGAAGATGTATATGATGTACTTGTTTATTAACAAGGACATGTTATTCATTTAAAAAAAAAATATTCATATCTAATATTTTCTATTTTTTTAAATAAATCTTCGATGTTTCACATGCCGACGGTTGTTAATATATGTTTCACGTTTTAAAGCTGCGTTTCTTGAACATTATTTTCATCTTTATTGCCCGTATATATTAATCCTAGTACGTATGAAAATGTAAATAGATTTTTTTCATAATTTCGACGTCGATAAAAATATCGAAACAAAATTTTGTTTCGATATGTGAATAACCTTTTAGGAATGTAGTTTTTTGTATTTGATATGACATAATAATATTAAGATGTTGCATCGATAATCGTAATACATAATATACCGTTTATACCATTATTTTATGTAATATAATTTTCGTTTTTTATCATTGTCTATATTTGTGTTTTCCTTATCTGGTTATTCATTTCTGAATATTTATGGTTTTAAAAAGTCCTGCGTATAACTGAACATCTACATAAAAACTTCTAGACATTATCTTAACTAGGTATATCATTTCTTTTCGGTTTTGACTGTTTTAGCTTTTTATAAATAATTGCCGAAGACAAAATTACTTGCAAGGCTTGTGAACATAATTTTCATTTTGCCTGCTGTGGTATGAACGAGCAAAATTTCAGAAAGATGGGTCATAAGAAACATACTTGGAAATGTCAAAGGTGTAAATTTCCTCAAATGGCCGCAACAAACTCTGAGAGTATATCCATCATAACAAAGGGACAATCAACACCTGTCGGCCATACCGGCACACAGTCTATTGAATCAGCCCAGTTGCAACCAACAAATGCTGATTTAATGCTGATGCTAACGTCGCTGAGAGATGATTTTTCTATGATCTTTAATGAGTTTCAAACCTTTAAGGCTAACGTTGAATCAAGTAAATTAATGATGGACATGCTTATTGAAAAATCTAAGGTTGTGGATTCTAAGCTGAATCTGATTGATGAGATCGAGAAAAGAATTGAAGCGAATGAGGAAAGAATGAAATCTCTTGAAGCTACACTGGAGAACCTTAGTATAAAGAGCCACCGAGAGGAGGCTCTTGAAGAGGAGGTTGTTTCACTCAGGTCTGCGATTGAACAACTGACAAGGGATGGCAACGATAGAGAGCAATATCAACGTTTAAGTAACTTGGAAATTTCCGGTGTACCAGTGGTGAAGGATGAATCCATAAAGGAAGTTATTAACAAAATTGCATCAAAGCTGGATGTTGCTTTAACTGATTCCGATGTCGTCTTCTGCCATAGAGTGTCTTCGTGGAGTGAGCACAAAAATACTCCCCATAAGATAGTGGTGAAATTTAAAAACAGAGATATAGTTGACAATTTTATCTCAAATGTTCGAAAAAACAAAGGTTTGACTACCAAGGATCTGAACTACAATGGAGCCGAATCCAGAATATTTTTAAACTACCATCTTACTCCCACTAATAAAATATTGTTCAAACAAGCCAGAAGCAGTACCAAGATCAAGAATTATCAGTACTGTTGGATAAAGCGATGCTGCATATATATAAGGAAGAACTCCCAGTCACCTGTTATAATTATAAAAAAGGCTTCTGACTTGAATAAAATACTGTGACTATACACAAACCAGCAAACGCTTCTCAATGAACTGCCATATAATATTTCTTTATTTCTTGATTCTATACTTAATTACTATGTATTTTTTCTTAAATTGTATGTCTCCCTTCCCTCGATCGCACAATCGCTCTTTCCTAATACTATGTCTACTACTTTTCGCATTCACACTCTTTCCTTTCCTTCTTTCATCTCCTACCCCTTTACATTTTTTTCTCTTTCCACTCTCTCCTCATACACGTACGTCCCAAAATCGCGTAATGGTGATTTTTCCACTAAGCTTATATTATATTTTATGTTTTTGAAATGGAATTAAAGATTTATTATCAGAACGTCCGAGGTCTTAGAACAAAAACACATACTTTTCTGAATAATGTACTGAGCAATAATTACGATGTAATATGTCTTACAGAATCTTGGCTTAATGAAAATATTTATGACAATGAACTTTTCGATACTAGATACAATGTTTTCAGAAGAGATCGAGATTATAAAGATACAGGTCAAAAGCTCGGCGGTGGTGTGCTTATTGCTGTGAAATCGAACCTGTCCGCTAAACAGAATAGTGAATGGTGTACTGGTGGTGAGGATATTTGGGTTGGAATTCAGTCAAATAGTGGGTCTAGTATAAATTTATGCTGTGTATATTTGCCACAGGGTAATAACTATACTAATATGTTGAGACTATTTTTCGATAACACTTCTGATCTAATGTTAAATTATCCTGACGACACGTTCATATTGGTCGGAGATTTCAACTTACCTAATATCACCTGGATATGCTCCAATGCATGTAACTCTTTATCTCCCTGTAACTATTATGACGCTACTAGTTCTCACTTTGTTGATCTTTTATCTTACAGCACTCTAAAGCAATATAATGGCATTATTAATGCGAATGGTAGAATATTGGATCTGGTTTTGGCTACTAACATATGCAATACTATAGAATGTACAGATCCATTGATCAATGTGGATATCCATCACAAACCCCTTATCATAACATTTGTTGCGGATACTGAACTCTTTGTGAAGGACCTGCCGAGGATTGCAAAACTCTTTCATAAGGCAGACTACACATCTATTAAGAAACATCTACTGGGTGTAGACTGGGAAGCACAATTCGTCACTAACAACGTGGACCAGTCCACAGAAAATTTTTATACCATCTTAAACGACTGCGTTACAAGATTTGTTCCGACTAAGCATATAACGGGGTCAAATAAATTCCCAAAATGGTTTTCAAAACCCCTTATTAAAGTGGTCAAAGAAAAACTGAGAGCTCACAAAAGATGGAAAAGGACAGGATTACCACTTGACTATGACGAGTTTGCACTACTGCGAACTAGACAGAAATCCTTGCAGATAGAATGCTATAATTATTATATCCAACAAACTGAAAGGTCTATCTCAAGTGACCCAAAGTTCCTGCATAGTTACATTAAATCTAAAAAACCCCAATCTTCGTATCCACTGAATATGTTTTACGATAAAGTAACTTCAAGTGACACAAGAATTATTTCTGGACTCTTTAGTCTCTTTTTTAATTCCACATTTGTACGGGGCGCAGCCGATTTGCCTGATGTTCTATGTAAGAGTGAATTAGATATTTATAGTATACATTTCGAATTATCGAATGTGAATAAGAAACTTAAAAGTCTAGACTTAAATAAAGGGCCAGGCGCGGATGGTATTCCTTCACTTTTCATTAGAAACTGTGCTGATGAGCTGGCAGACCCATTGTGTAGACTTTTTAAATTGTCATTCAGTTCGGGTGTTTTTCCCTCAATTTGGAAAATGTCATTTGTCACACCTATTTATAAGGCTGGTGATAAGCGTAACATAAAAAACTATCGACCGATCTCTAAGCTATGTGTGTTCAGTAAGGTGATGGAACAGATTGTGGTCGAACAGCTGATGCCTTCGATAAGGCCATTTCTTATGCCTAATCAACATGGATTCTTTCCGGGTAGATCAGTCGAATCAAACTTGCTAGAGTATACGGAATACATTTTAACGTCAATTGGAGGGGGGGGACAAGTTGATTCCATTTATACGGACTTCTCGAAGGCCTTTGACAAGATCAATCATAACATATTAATACATAAATTGCAGTATTATGGTGTGCACGGGGACCTATTGAGATGGTTGTCGTCATATGTGAGAAATCGATTACAAGCCGTTGCAATTAATAATTGTAGGTCGGAATTCCGTGAATGTGTTTCGGGCGTGCCGCAAGGTTCTCACTTGGGACCAATTCTATTTAGTTTGTATATAAATGATGTATCTAGCTGTTTCCGCTCGTCTAACTTCCTCGTTTATGCGGACGACATGAAAATTTTCAAGAAAATATGCAACCGGAATGACATAATCGCATTACAAGCAGATTTAAATCGCCTTTCTGTATATTGCTCAAATAACCAATTATTTCTTAATATTGAAAAATGTAATAATATCACCTTTACGCGCTCCAAAACCCCAATTTCTCATGAGTATACAATTAACGGAAAGATTCTTATTAGAAAGCATGAAATTAGGGACCTTGGAGTTATTGTGGATACGAAGATGACATTTAAAAGCCATATTGACTATATTATAGACAAGGCTTTTAAACAATTGAATTTCATAATTAGGGTATCAAGGCCGTTCAAGTCCACGGGTACTCTAAAATCACTGTACTGTTGCTATGTCCGTAATTGTATTGAATATGCGTCTGTTGTATGGAACCCACATTACGTCACGCATATAAACAGATTGGAAAATATACAAAATAAATTCTTAAAACATTTAGATTATAGAAGCAGACGTTCTTTTGTTGATCCCGCACAATCAGCCCAATATCATAAATTAACTACCTTAGAAGCCCGGCGAACTGTAGCTGACATGTCTTACTTATACAAGTTGGTGAACTGTATAACGGATTCTAGTGAGTTATTATCTAAATTAAACTTTCATGCACCAAATAGGCTTACTAGAAAGACTCATACATTTAGGCCACCTAATTGTAGTACTAATTATGCTCAGAACTCCTACATATATAGAACGTGTTGTAACTATAACGTGTTCTTTAATGAAATAGACCTTTTCAATAACTCCTTAAACGTATTTAAATGTTCAATTTCTAGATTACTGCTTCGTGGTTAGGTGGTGTACGTGTGTTCCCCTTTTCCTACTTTCCTACTCCCTTCCTCAAAACTACTTCTTTTTGTAAATATAATAACGATTATACTTGTAAACTTAATTGGTTCACATGTCATATTATGTATGTTAGTAAAATAAGTAAATGTAACTGTCTGTTTACATAATAAATAAAATAAATAAATAAATAAAAAAAATAATATCTGTACAATATCCAAGATTTTTTTGCAACATATAATAAAAATAAATTTTGGTGATTTATGTATCGCCGTTATGGTCGAATAATGTTACTTACTTACTTTCTTGTGTCCAGTATTGGACAAAGGCCTCCCGCTTGGACTTCCACTGGTCTCTATTCTGCGCCATTCTTCGCCATTATGGACCTGCCACATTTTTTATGCCGTCGGATCATCTGTTCTGGGGCCTTCCCTCGCTTCTGCTTCCTGTTCTTGGCCTCCAGTCCATCACAACTTTTGTCCATCGTCCGTCTGACATCCGAGATATATGACCCGCCCAACTTTAACTCCGCTATTCTTTTGGCAACATCCTCGACTCCTGTGTTCTTCCTTATCCATTCATTAGTTTTGTGGTCCCTTATAGATATTCAACATTACTCTTTGCATCACTCCTTGTGTCACCTTCTCTTAGTCAATGCGGATGTTTCAAAGCCGAATATTGTTATTCTCTTCTACGTAGTGAAAAACGATTGGATATAAAATAAATGCTAAAGTAGGTATATATAATATGTTACTGAACAATGTATGATGACATAAAAAAAATATCGAGCAGAGAATTTCAGGATCTGTATCAAATATAATTTCACTGTTATCAATCTTAGCACAAGTACTTTTACTTCCTAAAACTACGTTTCAGATATACCTTTACTTAAAAATAGTAGGTACCTATACATATTTTGGTTTTCCAGAAACTTCCGGTACAATTGAAAATTATTGTGTCGTATAATGACATCATTACTTACTACACCTTTCTACAACTACTCAATAATTGGTCAACATCCTACTACAAGACAAACATTACACAATCATTGATTAGAGGGACCATTTTTCTACCAAAAACGTCGAATTGAGTAAAACTCTTCATATGTAATACATAATTCATACCTACACTAGTGCAGTGCAGAACTTCTCAATCTTTTTCTAGCTGCAACGGATTTGAATAAAAAATTAAAACATGATAAATGAAAATACATATCTTTCTTAATTTGGTATGTTTTGTACCAACTTTTTCGCTTTCGAACCCTTATTTTCACGCGTTTATTAGCGTTGTTTAATTTTTCTTCTTCAGACGTTCCTAACATTTTTTTTGACGAAAAGCATCCTAAAATGACGGAGACTTCTAATTGACTGTTAAATTATTATATTAAATGTAACATTGATGCATAGCTCTTAGTCTTCCAAAAAATATAAATAAATAAATTAAAGTGAGATGTTTATTGGTAGATTACTACATATTAACAAAGATGCGCAAGATTTTTGTTGTAAACTGGGAAATAAAGACGTCTTCAATAAAACAGCTTGAGACAGAATTTAAATCGTAGCCCATTCAATTAATAGTTCAACTTATGTCTCTACCACTCACCCATTTCATAAGTATCAATATTTTGAACTTATTTTTTTTCTAATTTATTTATTCAATAAAACAATATATACCCGGTAGCAATTATTTAAATTTGTACACTGTTTTTTTTCTCTTTCCCAAAAAGCATAAAATGCTTGTGCTGAGGAAGTGAGTACATATAGAACGATTCAATTACATAAAAGACATGCAAAATATATAAAATCAACAATATTATAACTATAGGTACACAAAAATAAAACATCAATACAAAAAGCATCAGTACAAATAGCATCAAAACAAAAAAAGCATCAATATAAATAGCATCAAAACAAAAAAAAACATGAATACAAATAGCATAAAAAAGCATCAAAACAAAAAAAGTATAAATACAAATAGCATTAAAAATAATATCAATACAAATTGAATATTAATCTCCGTTTAAAGCTTGGTTATCGTGTCGTAGCTGATGGCTCACCTTTATTCCAAGCTGTAATTTTTGCTAATATCGAATTATTAACTTTCGTGGCACATTATAACATTTTTTTTTTACCTTATTCTTACCTAATCATTTTAAACCAGCATTCTATACCGACAACAATCTTAGAAAACTATTAATATATTGTAAATATAAAAAAAATGTATAACTCCGGAGTGTATGAGTTGAAGTGTGATGTTTGTTCTGCTGTATATATTAGAAAAATGGGGAGAAAATTCGAGACTAGAGTTGAAGAGCACGTCAAACACTTAAAAATATAATTTATCTGAATTTGCGCAACACTTAATGACCACCTTAATACTAAATATTCAATCAGGTACAAAAGTTCTATATAATATTAATAAAGTAGATTTACTCTTAGATAATTTACATTTGAGATTAAAAAACATATAATTAAAAAAGAAATATAACTAACAGTCCACTTTTAAATATATTTCCTCTCTCTTTTAGTCCTACCAATCAAAGCCACTACACACAAGACCCGCCCCTAATGACCTCCCACCAACCTCCAATTCCATAGTCTTCTTTTAAGGTCATTGTCACATTCTGTGTTGGTTGAAAATCTGCCTGAGGAAGGAATGGTTAGTTGCAAAAACGGTCGCAATTTCAATGACGTATTTAATACAAAGTAATTAAAATTAGTTTATTAAAAAAATGTAATGTTTTTTTATTTTGTTAAATATATTTTTAAATGATCGTTAAGAAGCACTCGCTTCTTAGTTTGAGCTTCGCTTTACCAACTACGCCTGGTATAGACTCATTCGTACCTTTGTTTACACAGCTGGTCACCACCCAATTGCGTCACCTCAAACACTTTTCATTTTTTTCTCAATCATTGCCAAAACGTAGCGTGTGGTATAATTATGACACCTCTTTATAGGCACTTAAGGTTCTAGAACACTCGGTACTAAAATTGACGAGCATATAAACTGCTATGGACTTATAAGAATATCACTTCAGTGCCCTATTATTATTATTTTATATATTTATATTTTATTTTGTAAACATACAGTCTTTATAACAAGTAATACATGAATAATATGACGATCCATTAGAGGACCAACTAATTTTACGACTTGCCTCAAAGATGGTCATGTTTTATTTAGTTTAATGTCTAACTTGTGAGCAGCGGGTCCCGTGTTCGGTTCCACATTGAATCTCTATTTGAAGTTATTTCAACTGTATTGAGTTTGGAATAAATAAATCTTAAGTATGTATTAAATATTTTAGTAAAAAAATATTTATAAAGTTACAAAAACAAACAATGTTTTTTTTTTAATAACAGCATTCAATGATAATATGATATTACATCAATTATTTTTGACAAACATGTCATTTGCGTAGATTTATTTTTATGACTTTTTCCATATATATTTGTTTTGCTTATCTAAAAAAAATCAGATCTAATGCCACTAAATACGTAGTATCTGTTGGTCACTTGCTGACAAAATTTGTGACTGTTAAATACATCGATACTTGTAAGTTCAATCGTTTAACTAATCTGATTAAGTATCTATTATTAATTTGCCATAGTCAAAGTTCAAGTCTTTTTCTTCGTCTTTTTAAAGATCTTTTGATTTGTTTGCCGCAGAAACTCGGGGGTCTTGATGAATTGATGAAATCACCGGAGATAACCACATACCGCGGAAATTTGACATTTAATTTCAGAAATGTCTGTGAATCCAACATAATGTGTTCCTAGTCTTCTTAAATGAATATCATTCTTCCATACATTATTGACGATGTATTTGTTCGTAGGGGTGGTTATATGTATAGACTGCTGTAGCTAGGTACCTATCATAATTATTATTTATCATCACGCGATATTGGGGCGCGCCATGTCGTCACTAATAGGCATGTGTGCTATTGTGTAGGCGCACAGGCAGTGCCCTCTTTTTTTGATTCAGAGGGAATAATCTATCTTTCATAATATTTTTTATTCTATTTCATTCTATGCACGCGATGCCCATCCTCTAAATCGGAGTTTCTCAAAATACGTAACAGGTGTTTTAAACGAACAAAAAAATTACGAAGATTTAACGAAGACATTGAACGATTTATATCAATACAACACCGTTTGTAATGAAGCTACACATATTAAGAATAATGTAAGACGGTAATCATCATAAGTCCAGAATATGGCAACTCGTTATTGGATGTTTTTTTTTAAATAATATAATATGTCGTATTACCCCCCTGTTTGTTGCCCAAGAAGCTATATACCTAATAAATATTTAAAATATAAGTATGGATTATAATATAAGAAAGATACATTGGGATCGTGCTGAAAAACTGCTGCTGGATGCTTGTCTACCCATTTTATTGCTCTTTCAAATTAAGTATCTAGTTCGAATATATTTTTTTAATTGCATATACGCAAAAATTGGATTTTTTCCCTGTCGGGAGTTAAATGATATTTTTATTTACAATAACATCTCAATAGAGACGAAGTTTGGATACTATAGAAGAACCAGGAACTCGATGACAGGTCGTAAGCCCTGTAGGTGCCTGAGTTCCTGGTTCTTCTATAGTATCCCAACTTCGACTCTATTGAGATGTTATTGTCAAAAAAAGTATCTAGTTGTTTGTATTTGTAAATAATTATTATTTTCTCTTTCATTTTTGTGTGTAAATTATACAATATACTTAGTATATGTTTGTCTTAGTAAATATAAATTAAATTTCCTTAAACTCCTTTTTGCCTTAAAATAAAAAAAAATTAAAATTCGTTTTTCATGCATTGTCATAAACGCATGGTAAAGAAAGAAACCTATGTATGAATTTTAACTTGCATTTTTATAAAGTTCGAGAAACTTTTCACAGTCCAATTAAATGAAATGAATTTATTAAATATCAAAGACATATACTTTTTTAATTGTTTCTCCCAAAACATACATCAGATCCTGCTATTATTTCCATATTGATGTTATTATTATCTGAAGAAATTCCCGAGTAGGTTTGTTCCATTCTTTAATATTCTTTTATGTTTCCATATTATGTTATGTTTAGTTTTATAAATAGTTATATATTTATAAATATTTTAAATTTTTTTTATGTATATATTTTAAATTAGTCATTTAAATGATGAAATAATTAAAAAAACAGCGTATTATATAATCACACTAGACTTAGATAAATAATCTTGAATTAATCGAATATTTTTATTATTGCATATGCGCAAACATTGGATTTTTTTCCCTGTCGGGAGTCAAAGATTTACTTTTATTTTTCTCCCGACAGGGAAAAAAATCCAATGTTTGCGCATATGCAATAATAAAAATATTCGATTACTTACACATTGGTACAAGTAGGTTAATAAGACAAAAATGACCTTATAAGTCTGGCGCAATTCAGGGGTGACTTCTATGCGAAAAATGCATTTGTCACCTCAGTTATAAGAATTGTTGCTCTCATTATTTACAAAAAACCAATTCTCTCAATAGATGGCGTTACAACAAAATAAATAAAAATAATAAGAATGTTGTTCATAATTTCACACATAGATGGCTGTAGTAAAAATTCCTTATTTTCAAGCGAAAAGAATTTCAGTATTACAATATATAGAACTTTCAAAATTGAATTGATAGGGATCTCATTTAAAAAAAGGCATAATTGGTGAACGTTGCGCAAGCGCATAAAGTGATCACGTAAACCAGCCGATGACAGGTCGTAAGCCCTGTAGGTGCCTTGATTTCCCGGTTCTCCTACAATAAATATTCCAACTTCGTCTCTATTGAGATAATTAAAAATCTGTTAAAAAAAATCTTGAATTATATTATTAGGTTCATATCTTAACAAAAAACTTTCAGTTGTCTAAAAAGACAATACATGTTAAATGAAATAAATACTAGGATTTATGAGAGATCTTAATAAAGTTATACTTAACGCTAGGATAGAAAGTGGTCACATATACCATCTATAGGTATAACTGTCGGATCTGGAGTTTTTTTTATTAGTACTCATTTTTTTTTAATAATAATGAAAAATGAATAATTTGTTTCAGAATTACACCCCTTAAGAGAACAAGATGGCGCAATTCATCACAGACACGTACCACGGTTACAGAGACCTAATGGACAATAAAAGTGGTAAGTGGTAGTTCAACCATCGTTTTGCACATGTTGCATTTTCATCTCAGAGTTTGTTTGAGACTTAAAGTATCTTAACTAGTGATGAGTAAATGCAATACCAAGGCCGGGTTGGTCTTGGTCTGCACCCTTGGTCTTGGTCTTGCATACTCGTAAATAAAAAAAAGTTACATGATAATGGTAAGTATGTAATAGATAAACAAAATAAATTTCTCAAATCGTATCAAACAAAAATTCAGATTTTCAGGTTTCCCTTTCAGTTTTTGGAGAAATGATGTTGCTTCATGTTTGATGCAATTACTTCAAAGTTGGGACTTTTTGATGTAAGAGCAATTTGAATAGTCTTCGGCGCCCACGCGCACACCTGCATTGATTTAAGTTTGTAAAAATGTTAGCACGTTTACGAAATATCAAACTAGAAAAATTTACCCCATTTGGGGTAATTTACCCCGGTTCCCCGACCGCTGATTTAAAATATTTTGTTGATAGTAGGTAATTGCTTACTTTTTAATTTTACTTTAATTGCTAACTTTTTAATTAAAAATTTGCACGACTCTTGCGGTCGTGGTCTTGCAAGTCTCGCAAGGCCAATACTGCAATACTTGCAGTCGCGCAAGACCAAGATTGCAAGACTTTCAAAACTTTTGCTCATCACTAATCTTAACATAACTATCGCCCAAATAGACATAAAATTTGTCTTCATTCAGTATTTTGAATCCTGCCTCGAATGAATTTGTTCACGCATAGTTTAATCCAAGGTCTTGTTACAAGGACATATTAATTCTTAAAAAAAATGCATTATAAATAGTAGATCGCTAAATCTGATTATACCTGACGTGACATGTGTCGTTCAAAAACTGTCGAAGAATGAAATCAAAATTTACTTCGCGCTACGTCTGAATCGTGGGCAAACATTAATTTGTAAACAATCGGACATGTGGCGTTACAAAAGGATTCGAGATTCAAGGTCGCCGTTTCGAATCCGAGAGAAGGCTAAACGAGTGTTCATAGGTAAACAGTAAATAGTTATTAGTACCTGCGTGTCTATATCTACTAATGGGTGAGTGAATTGTATGATCTATGGCCGGCAAAGTATAATGCGCTGTTTATGTCTAAGGTCATACACATCCATTGACATTTTATTTGTTTATTTAGTTTGTTATATTTGCTGTGACAAACCTCTCTCGTAACAAGGATTGATAATAAGTTTATTTTATAAGAAATATACATCACATATAAAAGCTTCCGTGTACTGTCAAACTATTTTACATTTTTCTGTCTTTGGTTTGATTCAACAAGTTTTATTATTTGTATTTTGATGAATGTACTGATTTTTTTCTTCCTTCATACGCGAGTTTTCTCTTGTATATGTTAGTATTTATTTTCCTCTGTCAAATATTTGACTAACCGATTTAGATACTCTTTTAAAATATTTGGCCTTACATAGTAATGAAAAATCCATTTTTATCAGTTAGGACTACGTAAATAACAAATGATACGGGGTAACACGTATTTTTTATCAAATTATCACTACGCGCTTTTCGGGAGTGCAAGTACATTTCATCAACCTTGCACTTAACAATATTATCTATGTAAGTTCGCAACAAAATTATGTATTTTTTCATTGTGTATTCGTGAACAACCTATTAGAGGTTAAGTCACTGGTAATCATGAAAATTTTACTATATTTTTTATAGTTGGTATAAAAATGTATAAATATGAATACTCTCAATAACTGAACATCTCCGGAATGAAAATAATTTTACTTTCAATATTTTTATATTATTCAATGCCCAAAATGTTCTTTTTTTTGCGGATGGCAATTCTCAAGGAGAACACACTTAGGTCAATTAGCCCGTTGTGATATCACAACGAGGCTGTCCTCCCCCTTACTTATCCACCCTGAACCAGCCTGAGTGGCTAATGAATGTCATAACGTCTCCGATATCAGCTGACAATATCCATTAGATCATCATAGAATAAACTTCCCAAGGAGCTTCTCCTAATTCTATGGAGAGCAGGACAGTGACAAAGAAAGTAGATTATTGTCGCTTCTTCGTCTTGGCATGCTCTGCATTAAAAACTAAAAAAGTTTTTTTTTGCTGGCGTGATTTTCATTTTTATTTATTTTGCAGTCGTCATTTTCACCTGAAGTAAATACTTGACGATAAATTAGCGTTTCGCGTTATTTAAACTACGATCGATTTTGTAACAAGTGTTTAGTATTTTTTTTTTGCTGCTACCAGTACGTTTATTTGATTCAATATAATTACAACAATGTTGTTTCTTTTGTTAATTACAATAAATGTTTCCATTTATGTTGTGTTACATAACGCGTGTCTAATTTAAATGTATATTTAACTGGTTTTTAACGATTGGTTACCTGCTTGGTTGGATGCTTTCACACTTGATGAACTTCAACTAGTCAATTTGATTATCACCTTTGCATAAATAATATTCGATACTGTGCCATTAGCCGCACTGCATCCGTCGAGCAACAACTTTTATAAGTTATTCGCTTATGAGTGTCTACATTATATTTATTCCAGAAAGAGTTATACACAGTTTAAAAATTCTTATTGACTTTTATGCTGTAGGTATTGAAAAAAAATCGATAAACGATTTAAATAAATGCAATTTCAACTGTAATAGATTTAAATAAATGCAATTTCAACTGTAAATAAATGCAAAAAGTTCAACTTTTTATATTAATTTTCTCAAGTTCATATTTTTATATTATTTTTAAATTCATTTGTGCATGTTTTTATTCTAAGTTCATGTTTTTATATTACTTTTCTCACTTAAGTTTTGATGTTTGGCATCCACCTTATCAATATCACTGTTTTAAGATGCTTTAGCCCCGACACAGGTTTTTTACCTAGTGGGGCATTGCAGTTACAATACTAATAAACAATGTATATGTCGAAATAAATAAATAAAAATAAATAAATAAAATTTTTGTATTCGTATCAATCACCGATTTTTGTGAGACAATATAATTAGAATATTAGTATAGATTTTTGGCAAGGTAACATACGGCCAATTCCAAGTGTATTATATTTATTTTTAGATTCACGATCAAATCTTTCCTTGTTTGAATTACAAACACACAAAATACACATTCAAAATACAAATATGTACCTACCTACAAACATAAATCGTATGAATGTAATTTACGCACGTGACTTTAATGCAGTATAGGTGTGCATAATGTGCCTACTTAAATTGTGGTCGGATGATATTTCATCATAAACGCTTCTCGATGTTATTTTCAAGTGTACGTAATATTTTTTTATTGCAATCACACACCAAAGTTGTTAATGATGTCAATAAAATACACGTTCACATAAATTTCGATAAAACTACATGGTAAAAAAAAAACTACGTCGGCTCCATTGAAATCTCCACACGATCTAATTATGTTTTATTATCTTGTGTATTTTCGTTGCATTCCTAATTCTGTTAAGTGCAAGTATTAAGAGGACGCTAAATTGAAATCGACTAAATGACAAACAAGATATATTATAATCTTTCATATAAAAAAAAAACACTTAAAAAGAAAAAAATGTTGCACTTGGTTCTATCTGCCTTCTCCATGAGGGGCATGGAGTGATGTTATATATGTATGTAGTAATATTATCTTTCATACACTTCGCTTATACAATAATAATAATATATGTATCTTAATAAGTAGGTATATAATAGGTACATGAATTCAACCATTTTTTTGTTGGTTGTGTTCCACTATTTACCTTTGTCTGCCTAACTAGGAATAATTCCTGTTTTAAGGCAGCCAATTTATTTTTAGTTTATTTTATAGTTTTCTATCGAAACAATATGTGTACTACTAGACCACTATTTTAATTGATGAAATTCGTGGAGTGTACTTCCTGGTAGTTATTAATTTGTTTACTTGTATAGATATTCGAAATCCAACATTCAATCAGTATCACAACATCGAACATAAAATCCAGACCATTTAAGAATATCACAAATTCGTCGAAATTCTGGGTAATGCTCCGTATATTTTGGTGTATTATTTTCAATCTATTCTTCGACAAATCGTAGTTCCCTATAAGCCTTGGATCGTCAATAGTACAAGCTTGTTGATTATGTTCGATTTCCAACTCTTGTAAATACTGCAGATTCGCGCCTTTAATTTAATATTTACCTATGAATTTATAGCTTTATATAACAAAGATATTTTATGTATGGGTACATAAATATCCTCAAATAATCCGAACAACATACGCAATAATAATACGTAAATCCTTCGCAAATTGATGGGTTTCATAATTTCTCATGATTCCTACCATAAAATCGCTTGGTTTAGTTCAGATGGATACACCCAAAAAGTAATAAATACCTTTCTAATGAAAGGAATCCTCGAATTCGGACGACGTGATAAAGAATTATCGCTGATTTTGCATATTTCAGTTTTTGATGATTTCGTCGCGGATCCCATCATCAGATCTTGAAGATGAGACCAATCGGTAGACATCCCCTTTTTAATGAAAAAATAATAGTCGAAATCTGACATTGTGAAAGTTTTCGCTAAAAAAATCAAGACGAATTGATAACCTCCCCCCATTTTTCGAAGCCAATTTTTTTTTATTTTATTTTATTTTATAGAATACAACTGCAATACAATAAAGATTTATACAAATATACAGAGATAATTTTTATGTTGCCAATTATAGCATTCTAAATATATTAAGTACATACATACACATTTATTAACAATTATGAAGACAGGATGGGAAAGGAGAGAGGTATCGACCACTAGAAACTCATATTATGATTTGTCTCACGTGTCTCAATGTATGAATAATAATAAATTAAAATTAAGTTAAAGGGGCACAATTAAAAAGAATTCAAATTCCTATGAATTTCGCCAAATGCATTATGAAGTTCGTCGCTTGCTCGTGGAGAGATAGGTATATCTAATTCAGATGATCGGAAATCCAAAATTTGACATTTTCGCAATTTCGGACCAAAGCTAACATGAAATGAAAAAAACTATCACGAACATTCTCTTTCATTTTATGCACTCTTTAAGAACAAAATTTTTTTCAACGTAGGTATCGTTATGGAGTAATTTAATTGAAATACTGTAAAAGAGGGTATTTTTAATCATTTATAGGGGAATTATTCAGGCTAAATATTAAAATTATGTAACCCTCATTTGGTAAACTTTTGGTAGTTATGTTTTTCTTTTCGAAACACTGTTTGACATGTTTAAGAATTTTGATTTCTAAATGCGTTGTTTGAGTTTATATGCCCTCTTAGTTAAATAATGGGGCAGTATTAGTTTCTAGTATGTGGTTCCCATTAGGCGCAAATAATATATGATTTTTAACGATCGAATTGCGTAACGCTTTTTTCGGGTATGCACATACGTTGCACATTATTTGTTGCATTAAACGGCAAAACAAAACTAGGTTATGGAGAGGTGACCGTCACTATATCGATACATTTTTAAGTCCAATGCCATTGATTCAACATCCAGAAGCGAGGTAAAAGTATCACGAGGTCAGACTGTGTTAGAATGATTTCTAATTTCTTTAAAATTGCGCACGACGAAAGGACAGTGTGATGTGAATGTGTAATGTGAAAAATGCGCCTTCTTTGACCGGTCCAATAGGTCTTCCGTTTATGTGGTTCATGTTGCTTGGTCTTCTGTGTTGCAGTCATCGACCATACATTCCATACGTCTCATAAAAACTATTCCACAATGTGGGGTAGCCAGCAATAGGTGTGCATTACATTATAAAAGGAAGCGTGACACATGCGTGTTTACCTACACACTAGTCTCTTCTCTATGTGAGATGTTAATTTTTCTCTTTTATTTTCGATTACCCGGCTGTTACAGGACACCCATCATCGTATAGACATCAATTATCTACGCTTCTTTAGACTCAGGAGAAAAAATTACAGGCGTCTTCATAGACTTACCTCAAGCTTTTGATAGTATTACACACGATATACTTCCAGAGAAAATGAAAGACATGAGTATAAATGGAATGGTTATAATTTTAATAGAAAAATAAAATAACTAGCGATGAAAGACAAATTTTGGAATACCACAGGGAACTGTTCTGGGACCCATACTGTTTATAATATTTGAATACTACAGGGGAAAAACAAGGAATGTCAGTAAAAATCAAAAATTAAAGTGATAATGCCATCTAGTGGCATTTGTGTGTACCTATCATCTATCAAAATTTCAAAATCAACCGTCGTTGTCACCGACTATGGCGATTTTATTGGTTATTTGTACATGGCAAGAATCATGAGGGTCCGCGCGCAACAGTGCAAAAACCGTCGATGTCACTTTTACAGTAGTCGTGCAAAAAATATTTCGCTACCAAATATCACGACAAACGATGTCTACTACAGGAGACAACTGTCTATGTATACATTTATAATTCATGTTTTTTCAACGGGACAGTCATATTTTTATTGTTATCCAGAGACTTCTGCAAAGAAAAGCTCAAATGAAATTATTTAATTTCTGCACCATTTTATAATCCATTACCTTGACAAAAGGCAAAAGCATCTTTGTAAGTGTTTTTTGTGATTCAGCTAACGGCCAGAATAAAAATTAGGAATTTTGACATTATAAAACTAAAAACTAAAATAGAGATGCCATGTGATTTCTATCAACTCATTGAACTCATTGCACATGCACGAGTAAAATCAGGACCTTTTCAAGTAATCAATGTTGAAGAAGATCCACAAATTCTCCGACACTGGTCTCAATTTCTTCAAGACCAAATATTTCTCTACTGCTCATCTGAAAATATTTATATTTTTCATCGAAGTAATTATAATGGCCTGCACTCAAAAGGAATAATCACTACAAAGAAGAAGGGACTGCATACCTCTCTGGCACAATGTCGAGCTTCTTTTTTCTCAGTGGAACCCCAACAATTTTACATTAATCTACCGCATACCCACTATGAAGAAAGAAATGATAAGTCAAATAAAAAATACTTAGTGAAATAAGTGAAATAAAAATGACATTCATAAGAAAAATTTAGTAACAGCAGTGATGGTAAAAAGGGCATTAACAATGAATGTTAGTGACATTCATTGTTAATGCATTTTACAGAATGACCCTAATGATTTTTTATTGTATTTTCTCAACATATTTGCTTAATTACCTCACTGTCTCAGTGCACTGTTAAAATATATTAGTTAGTTGACATTTTTACCAAGAAAATTAAACACTTAGTTCAAAGAATAAAAATATAGATACTTTATAAATAAAAATATAGATACTTTAAAAATTAAAATTTGATTTATGCAAATGTGACTTTGACTGACATTCCTCGTTTTTCCCTGTGGTCTTCATTTGTTTATGAAATATTCTCAATAAAACTACATGGTCAAATAATCTCCTATACAGATGGCGCTGTCCTTATAGTGAGAGCAAAAAATTGGGTCGAATTGTAAGCTAAAATAAATGCTGATATTAATTGTTTAAAGAGCTGGTTTGATATAAATACATTAACATTAAACAGTGAAAAAATTCCTTCCATTCTCCATAAATACAAGGGACAAACCAGACAATTTCAACATAGTCATCCATAATAGAGATTTGTCCCATAACTCATCTATGTGTACATATATCTGTTTGCTCTGTTTTAAATGTAATCGGAAAAGTAAAATACCTAGGAATTATTATTGATAAAAAATTAAAATGGACCAATCAGATCAAGGAAGTGGTTAAGAAAATCAGAAGACAGATTTTAAGTAATTAGGAATTATATGACTAAAAAAGAAATGTACCTACTTAATATATTACGGACTAGTACAATCAATACTACAATACTCTGTCGTGGCATGGGGGGCTGCTTATGTTACACATATAATTCCTATAGAAAAAGTACAAAGATTTATCTTAAAAATAATATTGAAAAGATCAAGAGATTTCCTTACCCATTTAATTTTTGAAGAATTAGTACCAAGATTTTACGATATTCTTAAGAAAATAGCAGTATTTTACAGATATGAAAAGAACCTAAATGGCACTTTTCATAACAGAAAATCGTATGTACCAGAAACAAATATAAATATATACATTCAAAATTAAACACAATATTTGCGTAGGACCATTACACAACAACCTTCTATCGGATATAAGAGAGTCAAATCATGAACAGCTAGGTAACAAAATTAAAAAACACTTTAAAGTAAAACAATAGGAAAAGGGTTAATAGAATCATGGGGTATAAATTAATTTATTGTTTTGATGCTTTTTTTGTACTGTTATAATATTATTCATTTTATATATTTTGTGTGTTTTATATAATTGTGCTTTATGTAATTTCGTGTTTTTGTGTAATTGAATCGTTTTATATGTAGGTACTCACATTCTCAGCACAAGCATTTTATACTTTTTGAGAAAGGGAAGAAAAAAAAAACAATACAACTTCAAATAATTATTGTTTTAATGAATAAAAAAAAATAACATAAAATTAAAGAGTGGAAGCATTACTCTAAACGGATGCCTCACAGCATATTTTAAAAAGAATGAATATGTCTTTGTAACTCTAGATGGTTAGGAAATGAATGAGGATGTGAAATATACTTGTTAAAAGGACATATTCATACTTTTATCCTCATACATTCCCTAAATTTCGCATAATGCTTCTACTATATGTAGGTGATAAATACAAATCATTTCACTTCAGTGCTGACATTCTGGGCTCGATTATCAGCAGGTAAAAAATTTACTCTTGACTGGAAACACTGATTTACTTCAAGAAATTTGATGGGTGGTGGCAGAACGGTTAACGCGCTGAGTTAGTAATCTAGTGGTCGCGAGTTCAAATCCTGCCACAACCGATTTTGTTCACCCATAGCACAACCATTACTGCTTAGTTTAGGGAATGTATGAGGATATATATGTACTTGTTACAGTGACATATTCGTTCTTTTTAAAAAAATATATAATTTGGTAGTAAACTTTTGCAAGGGGTGAAAGGAAATGTTCAGTATTATAAAAAAAAATTATGCATATGTTTTTTATAGATCCCCGAGTAAACGGATGGGCCATGATGTCCTCTCCTCTGCCGACGATAGCACTGTGCGCCACCTACGCCTACTGCTGTAGGAAGGTAGGACCTCGACTGATGGCAAACAGGAAACCCTTTGACTTGAGGGAGGTCCTCATCATCTACAATATGTTGCAGACTATCTTTAGCTCCTGGATATTTTATGAGGTATGTATCATTAACCTATCTTATACTTTCTTACATTTGCCATGGAAACATATGTACTACTTTAGTACTTAAAATAATGAAAAAATTAGTATTGTTACTCTTATAAATGTTTACTTTCATTCATACAAAGAGTAGTTCTACTAAAACAAAGATTTTTTTAAATGATTGACAAATACAGTGAAGAAATTACCTAAAGAAATAATATTCGATTATGTATCTATGAAAACTGAATAAAAGGCTTGTCAAAGAAGCCAATCAGAATATGATAACACATAAAATAAATAATTTACAAAACAAAATCAAGTTTATTTTTGTACAAAAACATTGATTTGCCCTCACCAATAATATAGTTTGCTTTGAGCTGTAAAAACTCTACACTTATCATTCATTACCTTAGTTCCAGGAGATCCTTCTTTGGACACTCGATAGTCCAATGCAGTGTTGTACTCTGGCAGTTTTCTTCGAATATGTCCGAACCATCTTAGCCTATTTATTTTTTATTTATAATATTCTTTGATGTTTATGCCTTTAAAAATCCAGATTGAAATCACTGAGATCCTACTGGTAATCAAATCCAAGATCTGCAGATTAGAAATCAAATAGATATCTAACTGGTTGAGCCACAATGGCCAAATATATAACTATCCATGTTTCATTCTGGATCTGTGAGATGATAAATATTATAAGTCTCCAGAATGTGGCAACTTGTTTTTGTGTGCGTGTTAAATTAATATTTGACATAGTATCAGTTAGTTGCCCGAAAGTATTACAAAAAAAAAAATATCACTTATATTTTTTATTCGACTCTATAAATCAATTGTATTTAACGAGAAATTATTGTGTGGGAATAAAAAATTGACAAAAATAAGGTATTAAAAATGATAGGTACATCGAAATACATTCAATGTTTAAAATAATGCAAAGAAAATAATATCCACATTGTTCTGCAAATGCCATCCAAATGCAAATTTATGATATATCTTGCCCATATGTATAAAACGTATTGTATTTTCCTGTTTTCTTCAGATTTTCTTTTTTTTTAACAGTTGTTAATGGAACGTAGAATTGCCAATTCAAATGCCACTTAAATGCCACATTGTTTACATCGAAAATATACTTTTTTTTTATTTGCACGAATAAAAACATAAAATTTTCAATACAAATCAATAAATTATATCACACGCATACATTAGCAAGAAATATATGATTAACAATTTACTAAAAGATTGGTGTTAAAGATAATTTACAAGTTAAATTGAATCAATTTTCAATGTGTATATTAATTTAAATTTTACTAATTTTTCAAGTTTTCCTTTGTGGCTCAGTTGGTTAGGTGTCTGACTGTTGATCCAAAGGTCCCAGGTTCGATTCCCAGTGGAGACAGTTTTTAATTGTGTTTTCAGTCTGGATCTGTGAGACGATTAATATTGTATGTGTCCAGAATGTGGCAACTTGTTATTGGGTGCGTGTTTAATTAATATTTGACATAGTACCTGTTAGTTTCTTGAGAAGTAATATAAAATAAAATAAATGTATCATTAGCGTTGTATGGATATTTCCTCTCCACTATTCTACGAGTACATAAAGGCATGTGCTGTAAGTGTACATATGTTTTTTTTTTCTTAAATACGTACACTTACAGAACACTTACACTTAGAATTTTTTTTATTGAAAAAAAACCTCTTTAGATTGAGTTATATCAATAATAATAAAAAATACCTTTTATTGGTAAAATTATAAAATTATCCCACTGTAGAATAAGGTTTTAATTTAATTCCTGAAAGATGTTGTGAATAGGTTTTCTATTTCATGGGAAATTTTATTATCTTTTACTGGTTCGTATAAAATATTTTTTGCCAATGTTATTTTTTTGCAGTACTTACAAAGTGGATGGTGGGGCGATTATGACTTCAGATGTCAACCTGTAGATTATTCAAACAATCCAAAAGCTTTAAGAGTAAGTTAATAGTATAAAATATTTTTTTATCGTTCTCTTTATCATAATTATGTTATTTTTACTATTCATTTATTTATTTAATACAATACACGGCATAAGCTATTTACATGTTACATAGAATTACAATTTTTTAAAATTAACAACATTAAATATTAAAAAAAAACAGAATTAACAAGAAATTTCATTTAAAAATTAACTGTATGAAAAGATTGTATATTTTCCCTGATTTTTTTTTTCATACTACCTATTAAAAGAAATTGAATGTTTATGGTTTATACAAAAAAATAATAAAATAGTAATCAATTTGAATAATAAACTTTTTGTGCGTGGGATAGTTAAAATTATATTTAATCTATAAACTGCATTCATTTTCCTTAAACAGTTTTTCTAATGTCTTTTTCTTTTTTTTTTTTGATAATAGCTATTTAATGTATAAATAAGTTAATTTCGTTCTTAATGTTATTTTCTAAAACATTGCATCTTTTTTACATCATTATTAAAGTAGTGTTAGCATTTGTTTCCAAAAAAAAACTTGAACATTTTAAAGATCAACTTGTGTATAGTCAAAAAACATATATTATTCCAATGGTTTATTAAATATACAAGTTTCCATATTATTGCGTAATGGTGTATTTTCTTGTAGGATTCATTATTTTTACTGAGATTTTGGACTATATATTTGCATAGTAATCATCATTGAGCTTTGTAAATTTACTTTTTGTTTTTTTTGTTTATTTAGTTATGGCCCTCATAGCTTATCAAATATATAAAAAGAACAATTAGGTGATATTTTAAGAAAGTTATTATCATTTACTTGCAAAATTGGATTTTGTGATTATTATGAGATTAAAAAACCAAACTTATTTTATTGTAGATGGCAGCTACATGCTGGTGGTACTACTTCTCTAAGTTCACGGAGTTCTTTGACACTCTCTTCTTCATCCTTAGGAAAAAGAACAATCATGTCTCAACACTGCACGTCATCCATCATGGAGTTATGCCATTCTCTGTATGGATGGGTTTAAAGTTTGCACCTGGTAAAATAATTGTGCTTCTTTCTCTGTAAAAAAATAATGAAATTAAAAATTAAATGGGATTGAGTTAATTAAGGTCTCGGTCTAGGTGTAAGTTGAGTGAATGTTGACATCCTAGGTTTGATTCCCATTGTATGGTATGATCCAAACCATAGACCACATTGTAACTATGTGTCCATCCAACAGATTCGATGGAGTGATGGAGGATATAAATAACCCCAGAATATGGCTTAAGGAACTCCTCGCAATCTTGTGAGGCCCTGACTCACCATACAAATATATATATATATATATTCCCATTGGGAATTTTTTTTTTTAATTATTATTTTATGTACACTTCCTACTTCTCTGGGCTGGAAACATTGAGTATTTGGAAAAAAATCATATTTAATAATCATCATCATCAATGGCTCCACAGCCCATTGCGGGCCTTGGCCTCCTCCAGCATTCCTCGCCATCTCCCTCTATCCTTACATGCTCCCCTCCAGTTCCTTACACCAACAGCCTCCACATCCCGTTGCACGCCATCCAGCCATCGAAGCTTGGGTCTACCAACGTTTCGTCTACCTATATTTAATAATAAACTAACAAATTTTACACCGTGAATTAGTTTATCAAATACAATAATTATAGAATATAACTTTGGGATGCTAAAATTACATTATAAAGCAATTTTTTTTTTCATTCAATCTTTGAGTGTTGTCCCGGCAACACCTACAATATTACTTGCGAGTTAGTACTTTAATGAAACATATCTCTATGAATTTGTTAAAAGAATTTATGTTTTTTTCCAGGTGGCCATAGTACATTCTTTGCTCTCCTTAACACATTTGTCCATATAGTGATGTACTTCTACTACATGGTGGCTGCCATGGGACCACAATATCAAAAGTACATCTGGTGGAAGAAGTACTTAACCACTTTCCAAATGGTAAGTCAGTGCATATTTCTGATTTAGATATATCATTTTTCAGAAGAATTATTGGACAGGAATATCTTCCTACAGATCAACAATAAAAAATATGTTGTTATAAATTACTTGTCAAATTTTGGAGGAGAGGGGACAGCTAGCACAAATTAAGCAAAAAACAAATTTGAACTCTGCGCAACCCAAATGATTTCTCTGGTTATTTGCCGATAGCTATAACAACAGTAAATTCTCAACGCCTCTATGAAACACCGTTAACTGAATTTTTATCTGAGAACTATGTATTCTCTGGGTATCGAGTCATCCTGACAGATATCTCTGGTACAACATTGCTCAGTCCCATGTGTGTCTAAATATCTCAAACGGATTAAAAAATATATGCAAATAATATTGTAACATGTGTTTAGTACAAAGTTTTAATTTATATATATTTCTACAACATGACATAAAAACTAACCTTAACAATTATTATACTGTTAACATTATACATACATAATTCTCAGAATTATGTATGTATGTTAAAAAATGTTTAAAGACTAAGATTGAAAAATAACACATTTTTTTTTAATAGTTGTAGTAACAAGTACATATACATAAGATACAAAAGAGAAAGGCAATCGTGGTTTCACGAGCACAAGTGACCAGAGTACCAGCCAGAACAGGCGAGCCACATGGGTTTGCGACCATGTATGTGGGATTAAGGGGCCCTTTTATGACTCAAGTCATGCTCACCACTCACCCACCAACCACCGACTGATACTCTACTCCTCTGCGTAATCAAATCCAATAGGACACGGATGATGCAGCTTTTACTACCCTACCCAAAAGTTCTTTTATTTTACCTCTAGGGAGACGTAGGTCCTTAAAGTAGGAATATAAGTAGGGCAGGCCTCTCGCCCCCACCTCTACAACATGTATATTTGTGCTAAAGCCATTTTGAAATGTTTTTTATTTAACAGTTCCTAGTACTTGTTTAGCTTGTATTGGTGGTCTTTTGGAATATTTGTGTCCCATGGAACAGTCAGCTCCACATTAATAACTCTTTTCAATGAAAGAGAGCATACATTCATTTCATACATTTCCTAAACTAAGCGTGATGCTTTTACTATAGGTGAATGAAATCGGTCGTGGCAGGGTTCGATCTTGCGACCACTGGATTACTAACCCAGCGTGCTAACCGATCTGCCACCACCCGTGTATTCAATTTAGATTTTATCACTCAGGTTGTCTATTTATTCATTATTCATGAATAAAAAATTACTTCAATGTATTATTTTTATATTTCAGGTTCAGTTCGTGGCCATCTTCTCACATCAGCTGCAGCTGTTATTCAGAGAATGTGACTATCCCAAGTCCTTCATGATCTGGATTGCTCTGCACGGGTTCCTCTTCCTGTTCCTCTTCTCAGATTTCTACAAGAGCAACTACAGTAAGGTGCCAAAGAAAGACGAAAACAAGGGTGCCTGCATGGTAAATTTAACTTTTAAAATATTATGTTAATCACAGTGCTATTGTGATTAGTCATTTGACTGAAGCAAAATTCGATTCTCAGCAAAAGAGATTATTTCTCTTGTGATTCTTGCTTTTCTGGGCTGGAAACACTACGCCATACCATACCATCGCGCCTACATTATTTGGGTTAGGCAGAGAGAACCGAACGCCAGACTCCTCTCTCTTGACATACATTTTTCCTATTTCATATTGATGCATCGTCTTATACACTTCTGTTATTCTTACTTTTAACCTCTCCATCTTTCAAAATTCCATTTATGTGATCGTGCCGACTTTTCCTTGGCCGACCTCTACTTTCAATATCTTTTTCCAGCCTTCCATCACCCTGAAACATGCTTCCTAGGTATAAATATTCATCCACTTGTTCTAATTGTACATTCTCCACTCTAATCTCACATTTTGTTCGTCTTTCGCTCTTCTTAAATACCATAACTGAATAGGATCCGCACTGGACATGGACGCTGCAACTACCTTATGGCAAAGTGGGGCATTGTTCCATCCGCACAATGCGATTGCGGCCACCCCTTTCAAACAATGCAACACATATTGGAAGAATGCAGCGTCCATCCATATGAAGGCCCAAAGTCGGACATTTGCGAATTGACACCAGCATTTGTGGATTGGCTCGGAACCCTGGACGTGAATGTGTGATTGATATATCGTGCTGTTTTGTGTTTGCTTGCTGTCAGTGCTGTGTTTTGTTCATTTTGACTAACATTTGATTCACTAGTATCATACGATAAATAAATAAATAAATACCATAACTACAGAAACACTATGCAGTTGTAAAAATAATCATTTGAAAATAATGTACTGTAATACTGCATCAGGATTTTTTTAATCTTTGAACAGAAATAAGTCTATTTGATTCAAGAATTGACTCGAGGAATTTTCACTGACATTGCTTTAAAATGATATACCTAATACAGTTTAAATGTGTTGTTTGGAGTGTTGTGTGGTTTGAATTAAATCTATCTTTTATCATTTTTTTCAGCCTGTGATGGAGGATGAGAAGGTAGCTAATGGATACAAACATAAAAATGGTGTTTCTAATGGATATGCTCACCACAGCAACGGTAGCGTATCAGCCAACTATGTGACTGCCAAGAACGAGCCCAGCGAGGCATATTACTCCAACGGTATCAACAATGGTTTTGTCAAAGACATCAGATTAAATGGTCTCACGCATAGAGATCGAGGACAGAAGGACAAATGATTCACTAGCCTTCAGTGATTGTAGTTTTGTACCATAGGAATTTATCTTAGAACTTTAAGCTAGGCTGATTTATTAAGTAATAATGTTAAGAAAATTTATATTATATAAAATCTATTTTGGAAATTATAAAAGTGGTCATTTAATGCGCAAATGTTCATTTTTCTAACTATTTTCAAATTTAGATTCTCTGAGATAAATATCTGAGTATTCATATTTTTAAACGCTTTTCATGTGTTGGAAGTATTTTACAAATGCTCCTTGAATTGTTTGGACGCTAAAATTAGTTAAATTTTCTTCTTTTGTAAGTCCAGTTTAACTCGTTTTGCCATTGTGTGTGACATTGTTCTATTTATGCTGTCTGATTAAAGGCTAGTGTCAATACAAGCCCAGCGGACAGAGCGCATCAGACAGATTTTTAGAATTCTTTGTATAGGAATTCATACAAGTGCGTCCAATGATCGGCAACGGATGGAGCACGGGCATCGGATCGTCGATATGCTGACGCCGTCGCTAGGAGAAGCAATAATATGCTCAGATCTGTCATTTTTGTATGTGCATTTTCTTTGGTGATATTATATCGACTTTTTTAAGAAAAATTCTCATTCAAACTGTTTAAACTATATTTAAATAAACCACTATAATATTAATACGAATTTTTGGATGCTCAGATGTTTTTTACTCAGCAATCACTCGAAAACGGCTGAAAAATTTTGGATGAAATTTGGTATTAAGATATGTTGGTATAATATCCTATAAAAGGCTATGGGCTGTATATTTTTGTTATTCATTCTAATTAATTATCATTAGATATTTTCATTCGATAAAATAATATACGAGCCGAGCATGCGATTACCAAGCCGAAGAATCACTTGTGTATTTGCATTTTCAATCAAAAATTGTCAACAAATCCAAATGACAGTTGTGTCGGCAATCCGAATGGTGCGCCTGTATGGACGCTAGCCTTAAATACCCCTATTTCTACCAAATCATATTGAAAAATAAGTATGTATTTTGCTGTAATCATAAAACTATGTGTATCTCATGTTTAAGTTATTTTAGTATATAATAAAATAATGATCAGTCACATTCTTATATGTTTCAATGGCATATGTTAATAATTCTTTTTGAATTTGGGAAGATTAGGTTAGTTTATTTATTTGTCTATGTGTTATAAGTATAAACTATGATCTTTTAATTCCTTTATAAATTGCTTTAAAACTAAAAAGCAGCGCTTGAATTTTACAAAGTCCATTTTAGTATTCTTTTTTACTTACTACTGTCTTAATATTTTGTATTTGTATAAATTGTATTATTATGTTTTAAATATTTTTAGTCACTTATTCAATTTATTTTTTGTATACTATACTGTCTCATATAATATTTCAACATACTTTTTTGTCTAAATGGTTTCTGGGAGGGTGAAGGGTACTATGTATTTGATTTATATGGTGTCTTTACTTTAAAAAAAATATTTTAGTAAATCCATATTTAAATACAAACATACGTCATTTTATGTATGTATGAAATGAAGATGAATAAAAAAATTTACAGATTTCCTTTCCATCTGACATTTAATGTTCATAATAGTGCGCTGCTATCGAACCTTGGCATGAAATGAAACAAATGCTATATCGTGTAATTTATCAATCTCAAGTTTCAATTATTTCTGTTATTTATATGGAATATAAATATATTTGCAGTATCAGTCATATTTTATATTTATTACGGTCTAAAGATAGTTTGTTCGTACCTTAAATGAGGTATGTTTGTATGCACACATGCCTTTTTACTTTTAAATACAATTTGATGGATATCAATTTTATATTACAGTGATAAAAAACTTTGCCTGAAGCATGTTTCGTGTTATCTCAGCTAGATTCTTTTTATGCATTACAAGTAATAACTTAATTTATTTATATAACAATTTAACTGGGATCCAGTTTATTTTATTACTTCTTGGTGATTTAAATCAAGTAAGTTAAAATATTGTGTTCAAGTATATTTTTATTAATTATATTGCTGCAATATCTTTTTACAATTTGTCTAAGGATGAATTCAAAGTATTTTAGTTCTTGTGAAGCATTGTTGTATTTTTGATCTTCTCTTTGTTGGCAAGACTTGATCTTGCACCAATTCCACTGCGAACCTATGAGATATGATGTCTTCTAATATATCACTTATTTCTTTTGTTATTTGTGAAGGGACATGCATTTTGGGAAACAATATTTGATAGCTTCTTCTTTCAAATGAATTATTACTTCTAGGTCCAAATCTACAATTTTGCACTGGTCTCAATTATTATTGGTCTCAATTTTTGTTTATAATTTGTCTCCACCCTCCCCAATCCCAGACCTCAATTTGATTTCTCCCCCATGGACGATCCTCTTCATCGTCTACTTTTTATATATTTTCCCTTCTATTAACCATCAATACCATTTATAATTGTTTTAAATCCTTTTATTATATTTTCAATATTTATAGATATTGTTTTTTTATACTTGTGTATAATAATTATTTTGTGAGTGCATATTACATAGACTTCGTTACTTTAATATACATACACAGTTATAATATATCTAATTTTTAAGATATTTTTGGTGCTTAACTGCATTTTTTACAATGTTTATTTTTGCACAGTATTATTTTCTCATTTTTACTTGTGAATACAAGTGACACAAAATATATAATGGAATAATATAAAGTTTTTAGGCAAATTGTCTTGTTGTAGTATAAAATTAGCAATGATAATAAAATTTTAGATCGAACTCAACTTTTTCAGTGAAACACAACATGTACATTCTTACCATTGTTTTTTTAAATGTACAATTTAAATATAATTTTCGCCAAACATCTTGAACGAGCTTCCGGTTGCGCAGAGCGCAAATTTGTGTCTTTATGATTCGTTGGTTTACATACAAATCGCCCCCATTCTCGGCTAAAAGTTCAAGTTATTTGGTGACAAATATACTACATTTGTTTTTCTAGTTCTTTTATATTTATGATACTTTGTTGTTCTTTTAATTATTTATTTATTTATTTAGTACAATATATTTGTATGTATGTGTGTATTAGTGGTTAATAAAATGTTTATGCCATTCCATTTATGAATTTTCTGTACTGACTTATTATTTTCAAAACAGCAACTGTAGTACATATACATATTTAAAAGGTGGAAAAAAAGTAAAATATATTTTTTAATCGCTTTGTATTTTCCAATTAATTTCTTATGCAACATGGCTGCTGTTATGACTATGTATTATTTTTTTCTTTCTTATATATATTTTTCACAAGTTCAACCAAATTATGTTTGACTAGATCATACATTTATTTCTCAGTGTTTTTTTTATTACGTTATATTGTCTGAGTTTATTATTATTAATTTGACTCGAATTACTTGTTTGCATAAAAAATTCAATATAAAAATATTTTCTACACTAATAAAGTCACTAATAGTTATTATCATTCTGTTATTATAATTTAAAAATAACAAAAACCTATTTATTTACTAATGTTTTTCTACTTATCAATATTGTCTGTTTAGTGTGTAAATATGTATTTACACACATGTATTATACTTATTTTAATAAAAATTATTTATCAATGCTACAATTATGATGTGTATTCAAATAATATGATACGTGTATTTCGGCTTCATAATCTAATCAAAGATTGTAAATTAATTATAACCATATGTGAGAAATTATGTTTGGGATTTATAACTACTTCCGTCTCATTAGTCGCATTACTTTAAATGGAAGTTATTTATACACTTCAATGCTTTGGCCGATTTATTCTTGTTTTGAGAGTTTTCAAAATATCAATTTTGACATTAATAAATTGTAGCATTGATACATTTATTATATTTCTTGAAGTATGTTTTGTATATAAATACATAATATATTATAAATACAATGTTTATTGTGCGTTAATTTAAGCGCATAATTTGTCTTTTGATATAATTGTTAGTTGATTATTGCATTTATGTGTCATGTTATGTAACTATCAAGTTTTGCCAGCGTATGCCTTAAATGTCACCGTTTATTCTCGTTATTTGTATACAAGATTATATTCGTACATTGGAGAAATACTATTTGTATAGTTACAAAGAGTAATGTTAACTAACATTTTTTTCATCAAAACAAATACTCTAAACATATTTTGTATATTTTCTTAAATAAAGACTGATTCTTTCATTTTGTCTTTTCATCATTCCTTCCATTTATATATTATTATTTGAGAGTTATTAACAATGTTGCAAGTATGGAAAAGAATATAAATATAATCCATTCGAATAATGGGTCGTTTCTCTTTTGATGATTTTAAATACACATGGTAAATAAAAAATATAATTCTTATGTACACAATCAATTAATTTTTAATACATAACTGGAAACTTGTGTTGAAGGATATTGTTTATTTCTAACATTTAATATCATTTGTTTAGTCTCCAGTGTACTTATAAATCAATGTGTGTCTATATAAATTTTGATATTCCCTGTGTAAAATAATGTTCATTATTTTTATAACATGTAGTTGCATTAGATGTTATGAGAATATTATGATATTAAAAAATATATTTAGCATTTTTAACGAAAGCATATTATTCTGTGTTGTTTTGTTTGGTACATTGTTGGTCCTAAATTGTCTGGTGTTGCTTGCAAGAAATATTTGGATATAAAGTTATATATAGTGAGAGTGTGCACAAGATGTGTATTTATAGCCAAATAATTATTTCTCACTGTAACAGATTCGCTAAATGATTTTTTAGGGCTTGAAAAATACTATTAACCGCAATAGCACCAAGTACATGTGATTAATTTTTCAATGATTTTCACTTTGTTTTGATATTATAGTGATGATTCAACAAAATGTTTCAGTTAAAAAAATTGGCCTTTTGAATTTATAATTATATATCTTAATTCATTTTTATACGCTTTACTCTGTTCTTATGTTTAAAATACGCTTCTATTATTTTTTAAGTTTTTATTAAAATTATATCCGTTAATAAAGATCAACTTTTGACTTCTTTCTCCAAAAATTAAAATTTCTTTATGAAAAATCTTCCTTAAAATCATTATACCTAACTTATGAATCTATTACTATGATTTGTAACTAATTTAAGGTTTGATTTATGTTTGTAATATATTTTTATGTTTACTGTAAATTTTATAACCTATTTTTAAATTACTACAAAACCCTAATCTATTAAAATACATCATATTTCAGTAATTGAACAAATTGGTGTAACATTCCGAAAACTGATATTTTCAAATATGTAGGACTTTTGATTTATCTATTTATATTGAAAGAGAGTGGCTATCCAGATTTATTTTGAAAATGCACTGTGGTCCGAACACTGCCCCTGTATTAATATAATATGTAGGTATAGTATATTTCTTTAACTATTTTAGTTCATCTATGTACTTGCCTTGTGTTTTTATAACTATTTTACGTTTGATGTCATTTTTTTTCAATCATACTACCTCGATTATAATAAAATGTGATGAAGCCTTAAATTTTCACTGTATACAACATATAAATAATAATTATATTTATCATAAACAAAACAATTTTCAGGGTGATGCTCTAAAAAAATATTTTTTATTAATTATCCAATAAAAAAATATCTAAATTTTTAACCATGAAGATATAATAGATTTTTTAACTGTTTTAATTAGTATCATAACTTTGTGGTTCTAATATTATTTTGTAAAGTATAAAGTACTTAAAAATAATCTTTTTTTTTTCAATTTAACATCTTATATGTATTATTATTTGAAAATTCACAGTAATTTTTCCTAATTTGAAAAAAGGTGTTTTCCTAATTTGAAAAACTTCATAGATAATAAAATTGTTTTTAGTTTAGTCATAGCCTTCTTAGCGTACTAGCCATAAAGCTGTTGATCTGTAATGTTGTATATGTTCCTATGTAGTAATATTGAACGTAGGACATGGAGGTTGTATGTATGTAGTGTATATAATTTATTTTCACCTAGACTTATGTACTTCTTTCGTGTTTTTTAAATAAATCTAACACTACATAGGACTAGACATTTAGCTATCCAGATTAAGTTTCATGACTAGTACATCTTATTAAAAATAGATATGATTTAGTTGATGCAGTTTTCAGAAAATAATTAGTGTTTTACAATTCATTATGTGATGCGCAATATCTTGTCTGTCAATTAAGATGTTTATCACATACAATAGATTTTATGATAGAATTGTAGAAATGATGACATCTATAAAGAAATAATGTGTTTGTATCTTATAGAATGCATTTTTTTCAAAACCTACACTATCTTTCATTGATAAATCAAAAATTAAATACTGTCAATATGTTTGTATATTTTATTAATCAACATTTTTAAATAAAATTTTTCTTTGTTACCAATTTATACATTATTCTTTGATTTCCAACGGTTTATAAACTCTTGATGAATTTTGACGAAAGTACGTAGTCAAAATTTATATTCTTTAAGGGTTGTTATTGAATTAGGATTCCAAATATAATATTCTCACAATATTATCTTAAAAGTTCTCAAAGCGTATGTAAAACTCATATGACTTTTATACTGACAATTTTTCTATGAAAATATTTGTGTTATGTATGAATATTTTTTTCAATTTTATTTTGCTATACACCAATGAATTTTATATATCTTGTAATATACATACATATTAATTTATACAATTTTGATAAAAATAAATGTGAATAAAAAAACCTTTTCTGCTTAGTTGGAATTAGTCATACATCTCTTAATCACTTTATCAGTGCGATAACTATTTGATTTTACAATATTTATATTTCCTTTTGTATTGCATACAAAATGTACACTGAATTAAAGAAAATATTTTCATATTTGAAACAAACAAAATTATCTGATTAAATGAATATATCATTAAAAAAAATGTTTTCAGTCTTTCCCTCCTTGTTTATGTCAATTGGTACTTAATAATATTTCTTGCTGCTAATAATTACAATTGTACTTAATAATATTTCTTGCTGCTAATAATTACAATTGGTACGTAATAATATTTCTTGCTGCTAATAATTACAATTGGTACTTAATAATATTTCTTGCTGCTAATAATTACAATTGGTCCAATAATATTTCTTGCTGCTAATAATTACAATTGGTACTTAATAATATTTCTTGCTGCTAATAATTACAATTGGTACTTAATAATATTTCTTGCAGCTAATAATTACAATTGGTCCAATAATATTTCTTGCTGCTAATAATTACAATTGGTACTTAATAATATTTCTTGCTGCTAATAATTACAATTGGTCCAATAATATTTCTTGCTGCTAATAATTACAATTGGTACTTAATAATATTTCTTGCTGCTAATAATTACAATTGGTACTTAATAATATTTTTTGCAGCTAATAATTACAATTGGTTCTTAATAATATTTCTTGCTGCTAATTTCGAGTCTGTCCTCGGCCCCCTCGACGATATTAGAGTGAATGACAACGGAAAGAGGCTACTAGAAGTGTGCACGGAAGGGAACTTATTTGTGGTGAACTCAGTATTCAGCCACAAAAGAGTGCACAAGTACACATGGGAAAGAGGGAATGAAAGGTCGATTATTGATTATGTATGTGTTGACGCCGCACTAAGGAAAGCGACAGTGGACACTAAAGTGTATAGGGGCGCGGAGCTGGAGACTGATCACTACTTGGTGATATCAAGAATTGATCTGTTCACCGGCTGGCGCTCTAAAACCCACCGAAGCGAACCAAAGTTGAAAGGCTGCAAGATCAGAGTGTAAGAAATGAATATGGAAAAAAGACTGGAAACGAACTTCTTAGAGCAACACATAGTAGAAAAAATATGGAAGACGCATGGACGACCCTGAAAGAGACCGTGTGCAAGACAGCGAAGAATGTCTGTGGTGTTGCTAAAAGAGGTGGAAAGAAAGGCGACGCATGGTGGAATGAGAAAGTTAAGTTAGCTGTGGGTGAAAAGAAAAAAGCATGGATGGAATTAATAGCTGCGAAAGGATCGGATAGTGAAGAGAGAGCCAAAGAGAAGTATAAAGTGTGCAAGAAACTAGTAAAAGACACCGTAAAAAGAGAAAAAGATCGTGTGAAAGAAAAAGAAAGCCTGATAATAGCCAACGACTTTCCTGGAAACATGAAAATGTTCTGGAAAGGCGTAGCGAAAAGGAAAAATGGAACTGTGAAAGCATTGCAAGGAATTAATGATAAAGACAGAAAAATAATTATGGATGAAGAGGGCGTGAAAGAACGATGGAAAGAATATTTCATGGAGCTATACGATAGCGGTATAAGCGGGGGTGTGACTCAGAGAGCATGGCAAGTAAATGAAGACGAAAAAGATAAAATTACGCGAGAGGAGGTGCTTGAAGCAGTAAAACACGCGAAAGCGGGAAAAGCTGCCGGATATGATAGTATATCAGCTGAACTTATAAAATATGGCGGCGAGCAGACGTTGGAGTGGTGCCACTCTCTTTTCAACTTGTGTTGGGAAGCAGGACGCACTCCTGCGGACTGGAGAAATGCAGTCGTGGTACCTTTGTATAAAGGTAAAGGATCGAAACTCGACTGCAAAAACTATAGAGCCATAAGTTTGTTAAGCTCAGTTGGTAAAATGTACGCAAGGATCCTGGATCAAAGAGTACGAAAGGTTACTGAATGCAAGATATGGGATGTCCAAGGAGCGTTTGTGGGCGGCAGAGGATGTATAGACCAAATTTTTTCTCTACGAATGGTCACAGAGAAGGTTCTTGATAAAAACCAGAAACTGTTCTGTGCCTTTATAGACCTAGAAAAGGCCTATGATAAAGTTATTAGAGAAAAACTATGGGATATACTATCAGCGTATGGAGTGAGGAGTAAGCTGATACGCGCAATCGCGTCATATGAGAACAGCGAAGCATGTGTTCGTGTCAACGACACAGTAACATCGTGGTTCTCGATAAATAATGGCGTTAGACAGGGATGCGTGCTGTCTCCATGGCTCTTCAACCTGTACATTGACTTCTGTATAAGAGCCCTTAAGGATGAAAGCAAGGGTCTGAAACTGAGTAATGTAATAGTGCGTGATTTGATGTATGCAGATGACAAAGTAATGTTAGCTGAAAGTATGGAAGAGTTACAGTATCTTGTAAGTATGGTATATGAAGGATGCATAGAGAACGGTCTGAGAATGAATGCTAGCAAATCAAAGGTAATGGTCTTTGAAAAGAGTGAAAGCAGAACAGCGTGTAAAATAAGAGTAGAGAATGAATGGCTCGAGCAAGTCGACGAGTATGTATATCTGGGAAGCATGTTTCAACGGAATGGACGACCTGATAAGGATATCGAAAGAAGAGTTATGGCAGGAAACAGAGTGAATGGAGCACTGAGACCAGTTATGAATGATCGCAACATATCAAAGGCTGCCAAAGTTGCCATTCATAACGCTATCTTAGTGCCAACATTGACGTATGCAAGTGAAACCTGGACATGGCAGAAGTCGCACGAAAGCAGAATAAATGCTGTTGAAATGAGATCGCTAAGAAGAATCTGCAATAGAACGATGTATGACAGGATAAGAAATGAGAACATAAGGAAAGAATGTAAGATGAAGAAAGATATCATTAATAGAATGAAAGTGAACACACTGAGATGGTTTGGCCACATGGGTAGAATGAATGAGGAACGCCTGACGAAGAAAATATACAATGCGGATAGGATTGGATTGAGAGGCCGGGGCCGCCCAAGAAAGGGATGGCACGACCATGTGAACGATATTCGGAAATGTTAGAAGCATGTACAATAGACGAACATGTATGAGACGATGCATGAATGTTGACGAGGCGATGAATGTGTGCCAGGATAGAAAGATATGGCGTTCGGTTCTCTCTGCCTACCCCGTAAGGGACATGGCGTGATGGTATGTATGTATGTATGTATGCATGTATGTATGCTAATAATTACAATTGGTACTTAATAATATTTCTTGCTGCTAATAATTACAATTGGTACTTAATAATATTTCTTGCTGCTAATAATTACAAATCATAAATTACATAAAAAAATAATCAACCCGAGTAAGTTTTATAATACATATTTCATTACATTTATAAAACTCCACCATCTGTTAATTGGTATGTATAACAAATCTAAATTAAGTATATACATGAATCAAAATCATATATTGGAATTATTGATTTCTGGCAGGAATGCCCTTCAATCTTCAATAGGCGGCAACTATAGCAGTAATATTTCAACTAGAACTAATATTAAAAATACATTATGTCTACTCTAATTATCACCCGTTGGCTTTTGGAAGGTATGATTGATATAGTTAACAAATTATTTTGGGGTGTTTTATAACCAACCTTTTGATGTTATCTTTTTTTTATTCATAAATAATTACGGACCAAACAAGTTTATTGGAAGGTCATGATAGTAATATTAAAATTATTTATATGATCCCATTTTTACACACACTGAAACAAGATTACAAGATCTTGCTCCTTGAGCATATCCAAGTTTGGTGCTGCCATCACAACATTCCAGATCCATGAAGAACTTTATAACAAATTGAGAAGCAACTCTCTTTGTGAAACACAATAAAATTTGTATATATGCGATCATCTCTGAACCAATTATTTCCTATAAAAATCAGACAATGTTGTAAAAAGTGCAAATTGAAGAGTTTTATGATTTGCTGCTGGATTCCATGATCAGATCTTGACCACATTCATACTAATAAGAAGGTGTAGATTTCGAAACAATTTAAACTTCTTTGTTTTCTTTTGAAATGATGAGAAACCAATATGGCGGCCGTTATTTAAGGATGAGTTTTCAAAGTGAATGATTATGTTGGGTTTCTCGAGTTTTAATTTGCTACATTTTGAGATTTAAGAAGACGTCTGTTCTGTGTTAAATTGTTTCGAAATCTACACTTTCTTATTAGTATAAATCGATATCCATCTCGAAAAATGAAAAAAAGAACAAGAAGAAGTCTAAAAACAGACGTCTTCTTATATCTCAAAATATAGCAAATTAGAACTACATAAATACCGCTTATTTTGTAAAATTTGGTTTTAATCACTGTCGACATATTGGATTTCTCCTAGTATCTTGAAATAAAAAAATAAGGCAATCGGTTCGTCGCCATAAACGAACATTTTTTTTACTCACGCAATTTATTTAACTCAAACGAAAAAAGAAAGAAAAAAATTTCTGATGCTAAAAATAGTTTCCGCACGGTGAATTGTCCATACGGTCAATTGTCCATACGATAAATTGTCCTCACGGCCAACTGTCCCCACGGCCAATTGTCCTCACGGCCAATTGTCCTCACGATAAATTGTCCATACGGTAAAAAGGGCGCACGGCCAATTGTCCACGGCCAATCGGCTACGGCCAATTGTCCGGGAATCCAACATCATATATCCGTAAGGTTATATTCTCTTTGCCCAACATTATAAGGGCTACAAGGAGGACGATACCTGCGAGTGCGGGGACATACAGGACCACCAACACCTTTTGATATGTCCGAAAGTCGGAGAGACATGCACGCGGGAGGACCTAATTGCCGCAAATGACAGGGCCGTACATGTGGCCAACTACTGGAAGTTCTTTATTTGATGAATCCGGACACGGAAAGTAAGTAAGTATTATAAGGGTGATAAAAATAGGGAGGCTGCGATGGGCAGGACAAGTGGAAAGAATGGGCGATGAAAGAGTGCCAAAAAGGGTCCTGCACACAAAGCCACAAGGTAGATCCAAGCTCCGATGGCTGGATGGCGTGCAGCGGGATGTGGAGGTTGTTGGTGTAAGGGACTGGAGGGGAGCAAGTCAGGATAGAGGGAGATGGCGAGGAATGCTGGAGGAGGCCAAGGCCCGCAATGGGCTATGGAGCCATTAATGATGATGAAGTAAAACATTACGATGACCTCATTGTAGGTACAAGAGAATGTACGTTTAATCTCTTTAATTTTAAACAATGTTTTATCTCTATAAAAAGTTTTATCTCTATAATTTTAAACAATGTTTACTGTATTTTCCATCTGCTTTGTTCCTTATAGTAAAGTGAACTAAAGAAACATGACCACTTTCTTTACAATGGATTTATCTAAATAAATTTGAAATCAGATTACTTTTACATATTTTTTTACATACCTAAGTACATAATTGAGATGAATGACAAGAAAAATGTTTGGGATACTAATAATTATTAGTGACCGACCGAAGGTTCGGTTTCGGTTTCGGCAATAAAATCTAGTTTCGGCAATAAAATCTAGTTTCGGCATCAGTTTCGGTTTCGGCAAAATCTGAAAATCTGCCGAACCTTCGGCCGCGCCGAAACTCTGCGTTCGTGAATTATCGCGCGTCGTTCGGCTGACTTCGGGTAAGTTCGTGACTCGAGTGTCACCTGCCATCATCAATCGGTTCATCAGTTGAGTTTGCCGGCCAATCGTATAAAAAAATGTAGAAAAACTGTTTTTTTAGCGTACAATATTAGGCTTTTTAATTACGATTACTAAAGTAATTTATTAATGATATTTCGTTTTTTTTATTAGCAGAAAAAAAAAAAATATTTTTCCACATACTTACTTCAAGTATTGTTTTTTATTTCATTGAACACTTGTTAACTGTCAATAAGCCAAATTTCAGTAAACAATAGATTTTTAACTGTCTAAAAAAGTTTCGGTTTCGGTTTCGGCCGAAACTGGGAGAGACACCGAAGGTTCGGTTTCGGTAGAAAATCCTGTTTCGGTCGGACACTACTAATTATATTCATTTTCCTAAAATACATTAATTACTATACCTCTCTAAGTTCTTAGAAAACACTCATTAAATGAAATTACTTCTGCGTCCTTCCATTCTCTTCTTCTTTTTCTCATTGCTACAATAAATTTGGTACTTTTGTACCAAATTGAGTTGAGCCTTCACACTCCTATAAGAGATTAACCTGTCTTTCTGTTCTTTTCTGTACAAAAATTGGATGTTTTAATAGATGTTGGTATTTTTGCAATGTCATTTGTCAATATCAATGATATTTGTGTCTCACTGAAAGATAAGATACTTCCTAAAGAAAATTTTCGTAATTCACTATTCGCATGTTTCTAGTTTGGGTTTTTTTCGTTATATGTAATGAAATTACAAATTCAATATTATCTACCAACTCATTTATTGACATCTACACCAATATTTGTAATTATTTTTTACTTTCTGTTCTGGAGTATATTGAATATTTAATTTATATTTCTAGTTTATATTATCAACCTTACACCTTTGCACATATTTCTCGATGAAGTGTAATTATTGGATATCTGTATTACAATTTGACCTACAGACAAGAAAAACTTCATGCTTATCTAGTTATCGTGTAGGTACATATACCTATATTATTTTCGCACTAATTAAAACCAGAGATTATAAAACTTCAATCGAATATTATGTACCTACCGCCGTCAAACGTAATTATCTACTCACACTGTAAAGGAATTTAAGCCTAAGAAAATTACTATGATCACTAAAAATTGTAGATCCTCTGCTGATTTCCTGGACGAAAAAAAAATGGTGATTACAAAGTGAATTATCACTTTTTTCCTTATTTTGATATACAGATTGCATTAATTCAGGCGTTACTTTTAAAAAATCAAAACGAGATAAAACTAATATACGAACGAATATTCAAAATTATTGTGATTGTCGATCAAACTTTATTTTAAAACACCCAATGTCATAATAATATGTATAAGAAAATTAACGTATGAATTAATTTACCAATATTTGGAACAATTAGCTATTACCGTCAAACATTTTTTTTTTTTTAAAAGAATGAATATGTACATCTTTCCGGGAAAAATATCAAAATTTGACATTCGCGCAAGCGAGAGAAAACTTTGTGTGTTTTGAACATTGATGTATATTTTTTATTTATTTTTATTTTTTTTTTTTTTAAATGAATATGTCCTTGTTAAACAAGTACATACACATCTTCCTACGTTCCCTAAAATAAGCAAATAAATGCAAACATTGATGTATATGTACGTAGTACATATAATTCAATGGTTTTGAACAACATCATATTGTAAAATAGCAATAATAAATAAATGTGTTTACTTGTAGTCCCATTTATTATTGCCAAATCTTAAAATTCGCGGTTCGATAATAATTTGTCCCATAATATGGGACATTCATGGACAGAAATTAAAATTTCTGTTTCTGACATGTCAAAAAACAATGGCGCCGCTATCAATTCGCGCGAAAATATCAAACCAACTGATCGCGTTTGCTTCGCATCGCGCCGAGCCGCATCAAAAGCAACTCGCGGTCGGTAACGTAGGACACTACCATAGTTACAGACTGTTTGTTATTTTCGCGCCGCGCCGCGCCGCTTCGCATTCGCTTTGAATCGCCTACGTAGGACGTCGCGTTAGGGATCTCACAATTTCACAATTTTTATACTTTCTCTTTCTTTCAAGGCATTTTTCTCTCTTTTCACTACTTCTTTTGTTTTCCTCTTGCATTCGTTATATACTTTTCGCGCTTCTTTTTCTTTTTCATTCCTTTCTCCTTTACACGTAAACACTTCTTCCATGCTTCATGTTTCTCTTTCACTATTTTCTATACTTCTTTATTCCACCATGCATCTCCTTTCATTCTACATCTTTTCGCTTCACCACACGCATTCTTTGCTGCACTAATTAGAGTGTTCCTTAGTATGTCCCATGCCTCATCTATATCCATATCTCTCGCTATGTGAGTACCAAGAGCGAATTCAACCTTTCTTTCAAATTCTAGTCTGACATTTTCTTCCTGTCGCTTCTCCACTTTGATTCGCGACGGTGGGCTGATCTTTTTAGTTCGAGATCGCCATCCAGCAAAAAGATTAATTTTTGAGACAACCAGAAAATGGTCTGTCTCCGGTTCGGCACCTCTATAAACCCTCGTGTCCACCGTCGCTTTCCTCAAAGCAGAGTCCACGCACACAAAATCTATGATAGATCTTTCATCCCCTCTCTCTCATGTATACATATGGATCTTTTTGTGGTCAAACATAGTGTTTGACACAAAGAGATCCATTTCCACACAAACATCTATCAGTCTTTTCCCATTGTCATTTATTCTACTGTCACCGTAGGGCCCGAGCGTTGATTCAAAGTCTTTCCTCCGAGTTCCTACCCAGCTATTCAAATCTCCTGCTAGTATTATCTTCTCACTATCTTTTTTCTTATTCATTTCTTCTAACACGCTTGCCCAAAACTTATCTTTCTCGTTTTCTGCGCTCGAATTCACGGGTGCGTATCCAATAAGTAAAAACACCCCCGTGATTCCGATCTTGAATTTGATCCACATAAGTCTTGAGCTGACTAACAAATACTCTTTCATGCACTCTACCATTCGTCTTTCTAGTATAGCCCCTACTCCCTCGCATGCGAATTCATCCTCTTTTATTCCTGACCATAATTCCATTCTTCCATCATATCTTTCCTTCATGCCACTTCCCTTTCTTTTTGTCTCTGTAAGACACATCACATCTAATTCTTTCATTCGCATCACATCACATAGTTCGTTCATCTTTCTTTCCATTCCTCCTCTCACATTCCACACTCCGAATCTACATTCAGTTCTCCTCTTGTCGCCTTCCCTTTGGACTTCGGCATGATGGAGGGCGGGTCTCATCGCTACCTTAGATAAAGTCTTAGGGGTACAAGTCTATACTATTTTATCATTCTTCACGCACAGACTTACAATTAACATTTATAAGTAACACACTTCAATCTTAAACTACAGGCTTATAACTAATTATATGCCATTAAAAGAGGTTTAGATTACCTACACTATATTACTAAATATATCTTATTCACTATTTTAACTTATTCTACTACACATTTATTAAGTTTCTGGTACACTCATGTCTTTACACTAATTTTCGTTTACTTTGTGTGTTTGCTGGAAGCTGTTTAGACTGGCTCCTCATACATCAGGGTCTGACGGAGGTCGACCCAATCCGGGTATTTGTTGTGATCAAATATCAGAACTGGCGCGGTTCCATCTTGTTGAATCACTTATGAGCCTCTATTTTGATCAGCAGAATAACTGACAATAGAAGTGCAGCCGTCATTTACTATTAAATATTTACTATTACTACTTAATATTATTTATTGCGATTGCGATTATTAGTGTACGGCTATGAGAACTGTTATCAACTAGCATTTATTTATTTATGATCATATAAACATATACATTATTTTAATATAAGATAGCCGCCTCACTAGAATAAATCTGTTCTGAAGCAGCCACCTGTACATTTGTGAAATTATTAAATTACAGTAAAAAACAAAATGGAATTATAAAATACCATAAGCAAGAGTACGATTTGAGTATGAATTATTGGATCACTACATCATATTGTTGCTTATTTACTTATTTAAATTTCCAATTCAATTAGGTAGGTATTCAATCAATTGAAACTAAAAACCACGAAAGATGGAAACAATAAGTAAGTACCTACCTATAGTTTTCGCCAAATATCTTGAATCAGGCTTCCGGGTGCGCATAGCGAAATTGTAATATTTGCTTTCGATGACAACTTACTATGCTATTATAAGTAGATGTGGTTGATGTGGAGTATCAACAGAAAAGTTTTGTGGAAACACTGGTAGGTATTGTATGTATGTAGGTACCTATTGCAGACTATAGAAGTACTGCGCATTTATTTTCCTATTTCATGAGACATTCCGATACTTCTGATATACCCCGCTTGATGAACTGCATTCAAGATCTGGTAACCGGTGTAGTAGGGTCGCCAACATTGCATTATTATGTAATTATTATTATATACCTATCGACCAATATGGGTACTTATGTGTAGGTATATAATTATTATTTACAATCACAGACTGGTTTTACAAATAACTATAAGATTCAGTCTTGCTGATTACCAACCTGACTTACATTACCTATCTATGTATCAATATTTTATTAACTTGAAATTACGTTGTCTCTGTGGTGTTGATATTATATTTTTACATATTTTTTGCAACTGTTATAACAAGTTGACACGAGGCAATATTGAATTGGTAATATCAGGTCTGCTGCACTGAATTTGACGAAAGTATCGCAAGAAGTTATCTTGAAAATCGTTAAATTTTGTCTGGGTCGGTGCCGCCGATGCAGCAAAAATGTAAATTTGCTAAATCAAGTTCTTATTATAAATTATGAATGCATGAAAATTGAATGTTATGTTTCTAATCAACAATGTAAGAAAATCGTTTTTTATTGCATTTTTTGTTTACGAAATTATGGATTTTTGTAACATTTTATTTTAAAGAATGGATTGTTTGATCTAAAATTTTATTTAAACATATAATATTTCACGTTTAGCAGTAGGTATTGTTTGTGTACATTTTTCTTTATTTTTTCAATGCACATAGGTATCTTTATTTACCTGTTTGCATCTTCTTTCTTAGCAAATTGTACATTCCTTATATACATTATCTGATTTTTGATTAGTGCCTACTATAAAATGCAACAAACGAATTGATCTAGCTTCAAGTTACAATAATTCAAGCTTTTATTTCGAATAAATCACGTATCCACATATCAATAGTGTAGGTATTTTCATATTATTAGGTACTATTTTATACATGTGTTACTCAGTTGATATAGGTAATTATTATTTGCATAATATCGCAAGTCATTGTATATATAGATTTGATTAAACGAATGAGAAGTCCATAAAGAGCAATTCGACTTAATTCAAAATTCTTGGTACTGATATAATAACGTACAGTTCCATTGGGATTTTTTCTTTTTTAAAGTAAATTTACTTTATTTAAATTCTCAACAAACATTTCTTGACTAGTATCAGAGTATCGGTCATTCAGTGGCCATCTTCTGTGTAGGTACAAAAACATATTTTTGCATTTCTAAATTAAGCTCAATTTAAATCAATGCTTTTATGCACCGTGTACTATTACTTAATTACATAGCAGTCATCTCTGTGTACTATTACTTAATTACATAGCAGTCATCTCTGTGTACTATTACTTAATTACATAGCAGTCATCTCTGTGTACTATTACTTAATTACATAGCAGTCATCTCTGTGTACTATTACTTAATTACATAGCAGTCATCTCTGTGTACTATTACTTAATTACATAGCAGTCATCTCTGTGTACTATTACTTAATTACATAGCAGTCATCTCTGTGTACTATTACTTAATTACATAGCAGTCATCTCTGTGTACTATTACTTAATTACATAGCAGTCATCTCTGTTCACTGCTGGAAGACATAGGCCTCCCTCATATCTCTCAATATTTTTCTGTCCTCGACCTTCTGCATTTAGTCTCCAGCAACCCTCTTTATATCATCGAACCATCGCGTAGGTGGTCTTCCTCTACTTCTCTTGTCCTCACGTTGACTTTATCCCAAAATCTTCTTACTCCATCTCTGTTCTGGTAAGGCATTTGGTCTCGCAGAAACTGTGCCACGGCGGTCGGCAAATCTTCAGATATCAACACGATGTCGTTAGCAAATCTCAGGTTGTTTAATTTAATTTCATCAACCTTGATACCTTCTTCATCCTAGTTAAATTTTTCTCAAGGACAAAAAAAGGAAACTAGTTGAAATTGTGATGGGGTTTTATATTGAGCTATACCTAGTTTAATTACTACGTGTATCTGTTATCTATCTGGCATTGGTGAAGAGCATCAAGTTTTTATCAATGTTGTCAAATGCTTTTGGAAGTAAACATATATTAGTAGCAAAGATATGTTATATTCTATTGTCTGTAATATTTTTATTTCCTCTAAAGATCAAGTAGATATGTTATATATTATCTTATTATGTACCTACCTACATATTGATTGTGTTGTGATAAAAGGAGGTCACATAAGGTTGCTCCACTAAGGCACTCGTATGGTTTTCACTTTTTATTGGCATCATATCCTGAATACTGAGTGTCTACTATCTATGTACGTACTACATACTGACCACCACTCACAGGGCAATCAACATATACCACAGCTTCAAAGATTCACCATAGTCACGTAAAATATCTTATATAAAATTGCTTCATATTGTAATCTTCAACTAGATTCACGCCTAACTCACGAATGAAAAAAAATATAATACTTTGTACTAACGCAGATCTAAATTTATTTTAATGGATGTTTCCTAGTTTAGAACTGCTGTGTGTTCGTGTGATCAACTTCTTTATTGAGGTATAATATGTCAAATCCCAGGATTGAAAACCCAACGTCAATTATCTTTGTATGCAAAAAATAATATAATTTTTATTTATATGTAAAATTAAAAATAATTTAAATTTTCATTGATAATTTATAACGGCCAATCACAATAATTTTATTTTGAATATTTTGAAACATAGAATTGTTAAAGTAAATAGTTATATATTATTACACCTATACCATACACATAAAAAATCAAACCTTTGTTATCAGTAACAAAAGATTTATCTATTTATAAATGAACAGTTTGGCTGTATTCACAAAATATTTAGTTAGAATAACCAAATGTTTAGTAGTCACTTTTGAGATGAAATTTTGTTACTGTTATACAAAAAAATAAATCATAAGTACCTACTTGTACTTACCATGTGTGATCTTAATAAATTATAATTTAGTTATCAATAAAATCTTTAAAGATACTTTTCAAAAAATATTAATACTGTTTATAATAATTTTATTTTGCCAACCAAAATACTAGTTGCATTGATAGGAAGGTGTAGGTATCTACAGGTTCGTTCAACATAGGATTATTATATGACAATACCATGTAAAAACGAACATACTTTTTTGTATTATTGTATACTTAAACATATAATATTTTTGTATGATTGTGATTTTAACTCTCTTAATTTACCGTTTAAGAGAGTTTTCTGAATTACAATCATATAATATTTACATACCCATGTAACATATTTTTTACAATTATTTTCGCACGACCTTGCTATCTACTCTCTAAGTAGGTATTTACATAAAAAAATACTATTTGAATGCATATTTTAAAAAACGATATTTTTTTATATATAAATAATTTATATACGGAAAAAGGACCTAATATTAGTTATTTTCATTCGATAGTCACGAGTTATTAATTTTAAAAATGCAAAAACAATAATTTTGTTTTAAATGCATGATGAAGTCATGTGAGAATGGGGAAACTATTTACATATATACAATATTGACATTCAAAATGAATGAAAATAAAGTATTCGATGACGCAAACAATTTAGGTTAAAAATATATAAATATAATATTCTTAGGCATAGAAAAATAATATTTAAGACGTAACACTTGCGTAAGACATTTCTAAAATCAAACAGGTTTTTGATGCATCTTCTTTATGCACTGTTTATTGATTCAGTTCAAAACAAAGCGAAAAACTTTTGCATAATTTTAACATAAAAGAGTTTGAACGGAATTATTCATAATGATAAAATAAAGATATTAAGATCCCTGCTGGTACGAAAGATATTTTCTTCATTATATGCCTATATAATTGGACATTATTCCTAGTGCTGGTCCCTCTAAGAGACAATAGGCATATGTACATACTTAGAACTATTATAAGAAAAAGAAAACATATTGATAACTTCACAGAATTTCGCAGTGTCCTATCCCACTCCATAGGAAACGTTTTAGAATTTGTAGCTCTTTTCATAATGATAATGAGACATAATGATAGAACACAATATTGTTAATAACATTTCTTTACACCGTGGGAAAGTGGTTGGTTTTTTATATCTGCTCTGGGGGGCAAGTCTGGTCAACAGGCGGAATCAAAACCATCCATGTTTACCCATATCATGGATATAATTATCATATGGAGTTCTATAACATCTTAAGATATTTCAGAACTCCATAATACGATTATATACATGATATGAGTAAACATGGTTGGTTTTGATTCCGGCTGTTGACCAGACTTGCCCCCCCCTGAATTAAATTCGATTCCATGACGCGGACACAGAAGTCATTGATTCATTATTATGCCATGGAATGGTTATTTTTCATATATACATTACGGAAAAAATCGAAGCATTATTTTTTTAGGAAAAACATTATTTATCTATGTTTAACAAAATGTTTACGAATGGAATGTATACACGAATACATACAGACGTCACATTTACTCTGAATAAGGATATTGAGGAATCTTCAGGCCTCGAGGGCCTTTTTGTATCCATTTTGACGTATCTGGCACTATCCATTTATGTTTTTATTCATATAACTAATAGTATAAATAAAAATATATACATTGTAAGTAAACAAATGTTATGATACATCTAGATATGCAGCAACAATATATTTTATTATTACCACTTCACAAAGTCCCCTAACTTATAAATATTTCATGTGTATTTATGTCAAACAAGTACAATTGCATAACAATTATTGTTTACTATTTAGTATCTTAGGTATCGGCAAAAAAAATCAGATTTACATAATTCAGGAATTATCAGATCACCTATAGGTACATATATTTAATTATACATATTATTACAACATAAAATTCACACGCATTTTGGATCAATTCCAATCATAGAAAATAATTAGCATATCATTTACTGTTATATCTATTATGGTATTGTTATTTTACACATAACAATCTTTTCTAGTAATGAGATGTAACAACACACAAATCTTCAGTTTTTCTTAGGTTAGCAATCATGAATCTTGTTTAACAAAATAGGTGGTACTATATTCTGTTGATACGAGAACGTTATTTACATAAAGTTAAAAACTTACTTTCGTATTGATCGATCAGTATCTCTATGACTAATCAAAATTTCAACAATGTCGAGAAAGCTATGTATTGTATACCTACTCTCTTTAGCATTTATTGTAAATAGATTTTTTTTCAAAAGTTTTCAAAATTCTGAGCCTTATGTCTAGAAGGTATTATGTCATTTATATTGAAATTATTATTTTTTAAATAATGTTACACAAATATTATATTTGAAACATATGGTATTCTAAATAAAATAAAATAAATAAAATTCATAAAATAGGGAATCAATGTCGGATTTGTACATCACTATGCCTAGAGCAGCCCTGGACAAACTGCGGTCCGCGAGTTATAGGTGTCAAAAATCAGATAAACATATTTTTTCTAAAAAAAACTTCAAACTTGGCCATTTCATTCGCACACATTGCATTCGAAAAAAAAAGAAAATGAGACTGAAAATTTCTCACTAAACTAAGCGTACTAAGGGCCTGAGTCAAGTTTTTTGTATGGGATTTGACGTTTGATGTAGAATTTTTTTCTACAATAACAAACAACAAAAGTCAAATCCCATACAAAAAAAAATTAGCGTTTGGCGATATCGTTATGCGTTTTCGATTTGACTCAGGGGCTAAGATTTCTTTAATATATCGAAATAAACACGTGAAAACTAACATTTTCTCGCTGCGTGGACTTTGTTTCATTTTATTTTTTAGAAATGGAAAGACAATTGAAATTTTTTAGCTGTGCGGAATTTTTGGTTTTATTTATTCTTAAAAACAAATAGTAAAAATATATTTGTATAATTTCACATTTGACATTTTTCGTGATGTGTAATGAGAGAAATTAATATTTTGATTTTGCGGCCCGCCGTTCTTTTTAAATTTGTGAATCAGCCCCCCCAGACAACATGCCATTTAAGCTAAGCGTTATATCGCTAAGCGATAGTAAATGTATGGAATTGGTGGCTTGACATCACGTGACAGCCACCAATTTCATACATTTCTATCGCTTAGCGATATAACGCTTAGCTTTAATGACATGTTGTCTAGGGGGGCTGGCCCGCTATCCCAAAAGTTTGTCTACCCATGCTAGAGAGTATCATCATCTTCATTGGCGCTACAGCCCTGTGTGGGCCCTGGCCTCCTCCAGATTCCTTCTCCAGCCGTCCCTGTCCTCCAACACTCTCCTTCAGTTTGCTATTCCTATCGCCCTTATGTCGTCTTCTGTATCGTCCAGCCATCTTAGCCTCTACTTCTCCTGCCCTCTGCATTGGTATTAATAACCTTTTTGGGGACACGATCATCATTCATCCGGCTGATATGTCCCAACTACTGCAGTCTACGTACTTTTATGACTTGTATAATGTTGGGTTCGTCATATAATGCCTGTAGTGCTAAAGAGTATAGATATACAAATACTCGGTGAGATTTATTAATTAGGTATACCTACTCTTCATAGTTATTTGATAATAAGTAATGATTTATCTAATATGTATGCGTAATAATATACATACATTTTTATTCCAGGTACTCAGATGTACTCAGAAGATTTTTTTCAACTAATTATATTGTAATTAGATGGTATTATACTGTATACAGTTACAGTATAATAACAGTTTATTAATCACTTCTAAGACAGCAAACCTTAAAAAAATATTGCACAACTTTACTGACATCATTGTTTTGTTTTACAATCATTTAATTTAATGTTTAATTACATTTCATACATGTCTACCAATTTATTTTCTCTAGAAACAAAGCATTGATTGAAATGTGACAACTTTTACATGCTCATATATTTTTAGCAAATTACTAATGAATGTTCTATATAGAATTTTTATTTAGTCTAATTTTCAATAAGTTGGTACTCGCACCTTGATTTATATATTTACTGTAAAGAACATATTTTTTGTCAATAATTTTTTTTTTAAATTATGTTTGGTATATTTTCGATAAAAAAAATCGAATCGGTATAATACCGTACCTACTACATTGTGTTATTTTTAAATTTACTACAATGATCAAATTGATATACCTACATAATATTTAGATTTGTGGGAACTACTTATTGTATAGTTTTTTTTCACTTTTCACGGATATTTATTTTCATTTGATCCCATGCGTTTTGATTTATATAGGTTTTTGTACAATGTATACATATTATAGATCTTGATATTATATTATACATACCTTTAATATCAACATCTATTTATATTATGTTAAATTCTATTTAACTACTAGTAAATTTATTAAGATATGTTTTTTGTTCAAGTAAAGAAAGTACACAAAATGTATTTATTTTTTTAATAAGCTCTACAAAAATGTCTTTTTAATATTTCTATTATTATTTTGAAAAGAATATAAGTACCTACCGTAATATTGAATTGATACAATTCTAAAATTTAATACAAGCGTTAAAATTTCAATTGAAGTACTTTTTATGACATGCTTATACAATTAAATATGAACATAACCTAAGTAGTGTTTTACCGCATTAGGCACATACATCTCTAACAACATATGTAGGTATATACCTACAAGTAAGTGTTTATTGATTAATACTTAATTATAGTGAAAAAAATATACAAATGACATCTTTTTCAACTTGTATCTACTGATAAATTAGATATTTTCTTAGACCATCACTCTGTGTTACTATTGGTTAACTGCGTAATGTTTTATACTCGATCATAAAGGCTGTACAGGGGCACCAATGTCTGAGGCTATCATAAAGATGGACAGAAGTGTTAGATGATAGAAGTAAAAGACGATAATTATATCATTTCTACACGGTTTTTTTTTCGTATATTTCATGTATATCATTTCTACAGTGTTTTTTCTTTTCTTATATTTCATGTAAACTCATTTGTTATTTATTTATTTTATTTTCTTTTGTTGTATATAATCTATATACTGAAAAATATTTTCTTGTTTGTAATATTAAATGTATATTTTGTATGTAAAAATATGGTTTGTGTAGCATTGCACCCTCCTGCTCACAGACTGGAATAAAAAAATTATTATTATTATTATCTATATTATAAATTTGAATGTTTGTATGTATCTATGTATGTATGTGTTGAATGCGCTCCTAAACCGCTCATCCGATTGCGATGAAACTTTGGTGAACTGTCGAGAGTATACCAGGGATGGTTTCTGGATCAAAAATTTTTTTCTTCTTCTTCTTCTTCATCGAGTATTAGGTCATTTTACCTATGAAGATGGACTATCCTGGGAACCGTTCATCCGATTGCAATTAAACTTAGGTGAATTATCGAACGTCTGCCCGGGATGATTTCTGGATTTAAAAAATTTTCTTCTTCTTCTTCTTCATCGGGTATCAGGTCATTTTACCTATGAAGGTGGACTATCCTGAGAACCGTTCATCCGATTGCAATGAAACTTTGGTGAATTGTCGAGCGTATGACCTGGATAGTTTCTGGATTAAAAAAATTTTCTTCTTCTTCTTCATCGGGTATCAGGTCATTTTACCTATGAAGGTGGACTATCCTGGGAACCGTTCATTCAATTTCAATGAAACTTTGATGAATTGTCGAGTGTATGCCCGGGATGGTTTCTGGATTAAAAAAATTTTCTTCTTCTTCTTCTTCTTCTTCTTCATCGGGTATCAGGTCATTTTACCGATGAAGGTGGACTATCCTGGGAACCGTTCATTCAATTTCAATGAAACTTTGATGAATTGTCGAGTGTATGCCCGGTATGGTTTCTGGATTAAAAAATTTTTCTTCTTCTTCTTCTTCTTCTTCATCGGGTATCAGGTCATTTTACCGATGAAGGTGGACTATCCTGGGAACCGTTCATTCAATTTCAATGAAACTTTGATGAATTGTCGAGCGTATGACAGGGACCTACTGAAGGGACGGGAGGTAATGAAGGGACGGGAGTAACTGAAGGGACGGGAGCAACTGAAGGGACGGGAGTAACTGAAGGGACGGGAGTAACTGAAGGGACGGGAGTAACTGAAGGGACGGGAGTAACTGAAGGGACGGGAGTAACTGAAGGGACGGGAGTAACTGAAGGGACGGGAGTAACTGAAGGGACGGGAGTAACTGAAGGGACGGGAGGTAATTAACGGACGGGAGGTAATGAAGGGACGGGAGTAACCGAAGGGACGGGAGTAACCGAAGGGACGGGAGTTACCGAAGGGACGGGAGTAACCGAAGGGACGGGAGTAACGGAAGGGACGGGAGGTACTGAAGGGACGGGAGTAACCGAAGGGACGGGAGTAACGGAAGGGACGGGAGTAACGGAAGGGACGGGAGTAACCGAAGGGACGGGAGTAACCGAAGGGACGGGAGTAACCGAAGGGACGGGAGTAACCGAAGGGACGGGAGTAACCGAAGGGACGGGAGTAACCGAAGGGACGGGAGTAACCGAAGGGACGGGAGTAACCGAAGGGACGGGAGGTACTGAAGGGACGGGAGGTACTGAAGGGACGGAAGGTACTGAAGGGACGGAAGGTACTGAAGGGACGGAAGGTACTGAAGGGACGGAAGGTACTGAAGGGACGGAAGGTACTGAAGGGACGGAAGGTACTGAAGGGACGGAAGGTACTGAAGGGACGGAAGGTACTGAAGGGACGGAAGGTACTGAAGGGACGGAAGGTACTGAAGGGACGGAAGGTACTGAAGGGACGGAAGGTACTGAAGGGACGGAAGGTACTGAAGGGACGGAAGGTACTGAAGGGACGGAAGGTACTGAAGGGACGGAAGGTACTGAAGGGACGGAAGGTACTGAAGGGACGGAAGGTACTGAAGGGACGGAAGGTACTGAAGGGACGGAAGGTACTGAAGGGACGGAAGGTACTGAAGGGACGGAAGGTACTGAAGGGACGGAAGGTACTGAAGGGACGGAAGGTACTGAAGGGACGGAAGGTACTGAAGGGACGGAAGGTACTGAAGGGACGGAAGGTACTGAAGGGACGGAAGGTACTGAAGGGACGGAAGGTACTGAAGGGACGGAAGGTACTGAAGGGACGGAAGGTACTGAAGGGACGGAAGGTACTGAAGGGACGGAAGGTACTGAAGGGACGGAAGGTACTGAAGGGACGGGAGTAACGGAAGGGACGGAAGGTACTGAAGGGACGGAAGGTACTGAAGGGACGGGAAGGGATGGGAGGTATTGAAGAGTCTGAAGCGACGGGTGGTTATGGAGGACAATTTTTAATTATACAGGCAATACGAAGTTTGCCGGGTGTTCACTAGTTATCATATAAAAATTAATGTCTCTTATTGAACATCCATACTTTCATTTATCCATTTTATCTGTATACCTTATTCTTAACATCAACCATATTTTTAGTAGATTAAAATTTAAAAAAAAAGTAATAGAAATTGGTCATTCAATTGTTTTAAGTTTAATCACAGTCACCACTCTCATTGTAAAATATAGTCTATACATACTGATCAATAAAAAAAAATTAGTCTCCTACCCCTCTGATAATATTGTTATACTACAGCAGAAACTCAAGCCATCATAGTCTTGATAATGTCCTGAAAAGAAATTACTATCGACGTATTAAACGACGATTTAAAACATATTGTCTTAATTTGAAGTAAAAAAATTGAGTAAATAACAAACATGGCATTGATTTAGTGTTAAATTTAATGTGTTAATTTCTAATTTCAAGAGCCTATAGACCAATTTACCAGACCACTACATGACCTTGTTATAATAATAAATATAAACATTGGACAATCCCAGAGCATCTGGTAGTTGTTGTTTGATAACAACAATTTCAATTATATAGAAGTTTTATCCGTTTAGTCTAGAATTTTTTTTTTGTTCCTTTATTTAAATTCAAACTCATTATGTTTTTACAACACATAATTTTGGTTAGTTGAAAAAAATGATAAAAAATTATTTCATGTTATAAACAGATTAAGGTATATAATATTATGCCACGAAAAACTATATTGTACGTGCCACTTTATTATTTCATATAACAAACAGAAAGGGTTAAGTTATATAAACTACGCATAAAACCCAGTATCACGTATTTAAAAAAAAGCTTAATGGTTTATTACAATAAATCCGGGATTAATGACACTAAAGAAGGAACCTTGAAATGATTATGAAATAAAATAGATAAAAAAATATAACATCTAAAAATACATTTAACGATTTCTTCATAACTAATGTAGTGCCTCAATTACACATAACGTAAAAAAACTTAATTTTTATTCGCGATTACAGAATTTTGCTAAATCCAGGGGGGCAAGTCTGGTCCAATCGGCGAAATCAAAACCCTCGTGATTACCCATATCATGGATATTATTGTCATATAGAGTTCTATGACATCTTAAGATAATATAGAACTCCATATAATAATTATATCCATGATATGGGTAATCGTGAGGGTTTTGATTTCGCCGGTTGCACCAGACTTGCCCCCCTTATTATAAATAATTTGATGCATTTGCAATCATATTTCGTTTATCAAATCTACATGCTACGCAATCGTATAAATTAAATGAAGTTATTATCTATTTCAAAACCACGTGCCACATTTTACATTACATGATTGATTTTATTATAAGTCAGTAGGCACTTGCTTTATAAGAGTTCATATGCCAAAAATAGATTCATAGATTTGACTACAGATACGTACCTATTTATCTCAATTAGGTTGTTTATTTTGTAACAGTACACTAAGGTGTTCATTTTGATATCCCATATTTGGCTATATATTAGACCACATAATATCCTACGAGTTTGACCAACCAAAAACGTATCACTAGAAAGTCGAAAGCCAAAAAAAAAATTTATTGTGTAGGTATTTATTTATTTATTAAATATTGCTTCTCGAGCAACTAACAGGTACTATGTCAAATATTAATTTAACACGCACCCAATAACAAGTTGTCACATTCTGGAGACTTACGATATTAATCGTCTCACAGATCCAGACTGAAAACACAATTAAAAACTGCGTCTCCACCGGGAATCGAACCCGGGACCTTTGGTTCAGCAGTCAGATATCTAACCAACTGAGCCACGAAGGCCGACAAATGAAGGTATGAAATAGTAACGTCAAAAAACAAATTTTTAATGTAGGTATGAGATAGTTACGTTAAAAAACAATTATTTTTTTAATGGCTGAGTTTTTATTATACTAGTTGCATGTAACACATGAGATCCAACTGTCTATGGCGATAGTATGCATAATTAAAGAATACTTACCAAACTATAAACAACACAATTTAATAAATATTTCAAGATATTTTATTTTCTATATAAAACATGTAGGTATGTTTGTCAGGATAGGATAGTATGGAGGTCAGTCTGTTTTTCCTACACAGAATATGAAAACAGTATGATGGTATGTATGTATGTTTGGAGATTTAAGTATCAAACTATTAAGTCTTCTTACATATTGTGTATAGGCGACTACCATATAAATTGTATGAAGTGATGTCGTCACTAAATTCAATTTTTATAAAAATTGTTTAAAATAATTTGAGATTTACTTCTACAATATTGGTATTTTTTATAGAAAATTAAATTTTCTAGTTGGGGTGTTTCGGCTTTTTTCGATATTTTTAATAAATTTGGAAATATAGGCAGTTAAACTCATAAATTTATCATAAAAAAAATATTTTTCTTAATAAAAAATGTTTGAGAAACCCTGGAATTTTTTAAAAAAACTTGTTTGAGATTTTGTATTTGTCTATGTTTATACCAATTTTCAGCGTTCTAGCTTTTATGGTTTCTGAGATATATGGAAAAATAAACCCAAATTACAAAAATTGGTAACAGCTGACTGAAACATAAATTCACAATTCTGAGTATAAATGTTTTGTAGGCCTATAACTGTTTATATATTCTGAAAATTTGGGCTCTGTAAATTTAGCGGATCAAAAGTTATAAGGGGACACACACATACACACACCACACACACACAGATACACACACACACACACACACACACACACACACACACACACACACACACACACACACACACACACACAAAACTCACATAAAATGTTCTACTCCGAATTCTGATTAAATCCATGTATGGGAACATATATGCTGCGAGGCCTCTAGTTGGTGTTATTAGCATGCAAATAGTCCGCTACGCCATACAAAATGTTCCTTCGTACACGCATCTTGGCTTAATAATGTCGATTCATTCAGAGAATTGAATTCTCATGAACGAATCGACAGTTGGATAATTATTACTATTTAAAACCGTAAGATCCGGGTAAACGAAAATACAACAGGCATCAATAATATCTCGCAGATTTCAGCAATGATGATCACTATACCCATTCTGAATGTAGGTAGTGCCTTTTTTGGTGCGATAAGACTAGTCTGTGGGCATACACGCATGTGTCATGCTTCCTTTTATAGGGTACCTAATACTCACCTGTCGCTGATTACCCCGCATCGTGGTATATGCCGTGATGGGTTTGTATGTAAGTGTATGTATGTACAAAAACCATCGTGGTATTTGTAATATTATAATCTATAACACTGTACCCAAGTTTAAGAAATGTTTATATTACCTACCTAGGTACCTACTTACAAAATCAAATTTATCAGTTAACATAATCAAATGTTATTTTCATAACATTACTGAAATATTCTTTGAAAAAAAATTGAATTTGATTGATCTGTTGATTATTATTGATTAATAAATAAAAAAAAACAATTGTACGTACGTTGATATGTTTAGCTAATACAAATATTCCATTGCAAAATATTATTTCAAAAATTGCGACTGAAAAGTAAAAATGCATGTAAATACCTACAGCAATTAATCATAAACACATAAATTTCAAAAACTAAGACGTGTGCCTGTGCAAATATATCTATATTGCTGTATACCATTGCACATTATATTTACCTAGGTATTTTCAATCATACCATTATGACCTTTTACATAATTCAACAACTAACGTATAAAAACAATAATTATATGATATTATAATAATTAATAGGTGGTTAATTTTAAAATAATAATTTGACATAAAATTGCATGGAAACAGATAAGTAGTAGGTATAGGGTATAGGTACATACAATTGTTTTCCTCAATTTTCATTTGCTTGTCACGTAAAGACGGATAATAGGAATCAGACATTGGATCGATTGAATACGTAAAGACGGATAATAGGAATCAGACATTGGATCGATTGAATACGTAAATACTATTCGATTGCATATTTGCACTGCTCATATTTACCTCGAACTTGTGATTTTTTTTATAAAAGTAAATACCTTTAATTATCTATTACAAATAAATATAATTAAGTCATCAAATTTGCTTCGATATGCAATATGTCAAATGTGGTTTTGATGAGCATCAGCCAAATGAAAGACTTAAAAAAATATTGCATAAATAAATAGAACTAGAATAATTAATTTAATATATCAATTATGAATTTAATATGTAAGTTATAGTAATAGTTTAGTGTGATTTTTTATATTTTTAATCTAAAATAAAACTGATATGATTGTTGGTGTTCTCACTATAAATCGTCATAAACTTGACCGCCCTGTCCGAAGTTATTTCTAAAGTTTCATCCGTTGTTTTCTGTATTTCTGTTGCTTTTATCTTCTAGTAAGATAATATATTTGTAGTGTAGATGTATCAGTGCTGACAGTGTTTATTATCCTGATCTTTTGTGTTCTTGGAAGGGAAGTTCAAAATAAATGCTATAAATTTAATATGTCATATTTGGTTCTAATCAATTGCACATTCTCAGCCTTCGAATTATTTTTTAAACATATTCTCGCCGTGTCTGAAACGTTACGTGTCTGATACTTTGAATGTCTTAAGATGTGGAAGAAATTTTACGTAATTTTGATTCGTGGATAATTCTAAAATAATGATAAAATTATTTATAAACAAAAAATGTACTGGACAGTGTATGATTGGATAAATGCCTCATAGGTTGTATATCTGCGGTGTGCGTAGACTAAAAAATTGAAGAAGCGAGAAAAATGCTTATAAATAAACTTAAAAACATCAATACCATAAATTAGTTCAGTATTTTGTTAAATAAATTAGGGCGATGGTCATATATGTAAGTATTTTATAATACAAATAGGTACATGCGATCATCAAAAAAATCAACAACTCGTAAGTTCTGTTATAGTAATCTAGATACCTACTATTCTCCGAAAACCGGTCGAGTTGTTTTGTTGGATGAGTTGCAAAATTTAATATTAATAGTCGTTTCAAAAACAATATAAGTACTTAAGTTTGAACTCGGTATATACAAAATCAGAATATTGATGATTTTTTTTAACTTAAGTTCTTTTCGTGTCCGGAATACCATCATATTTTTTTATATACATAGGAAGCCTTCAATATTTTTTATACCATAGTAATACTTCAGATAATCGCTAGAAATGTAAGTTTTATTTCACTAATGTTGAAAAAGCTCACGTTTATTGCCAAATAGCAATTTCTTCCAACTAACCTGTTTCCAGCCTAGAAAAGCAATATTTTCGTGAGAAAAAAATATATAAATTTCTCCTGCTGGGGATCGAACCCAGGACGCCCACGCAGAAGCCAACCTTACCAACACTACCACGACGGGCAGCTATGGCTATGGGTCAGCTAACTATACGGCAGTTTGTCTTTCACTAACAATTCATTCTGAAGCCATCGTCGTAAACTTTAATTACAAAAAATGAATACTTTTTGCATTCAAAGCATCATCATCTGCATACATTAAAACATGTTTGTTTACAGTAGGTACCTACTAACTATGTTCTATTACTAGCTTCAATGTCCCGCCGTTGGCCAAGAATATAAATATGTACCTAAAGGAATAATCAATCGTTTTTATAGTATTGACACACAATATCGGAAGTGATTGTAAATCATTTGAAGTTGGCCAACCCATTCCTTTGTTTACACAACCCCCATTTTTATAATCATGAAAAGCAAGTATGTGTCAAATTTTAACAATATTGGCTGATGGGAAATGGTTTAAAGTTCGATCGAACAAAAGCATCAAAGGAGTCTAGTATTGGTCACAACCAATGTTTTAATATATTGTCATCAGAAGTAAGTGTCTATCAACAATTTTAGCAATATTAGATGATGGGAAATTTAGTTAAATAATTAATTGAATAAAAGCAGTGTAGGAATATAGTGTTGGCCACATCCCATTCTTTTTCATATCCTTTTAACACAAATAAGTGTTTATAGATAATTTTAACACAATTGGAAAATGGGAAATGGTTTAAATTTTGATTTTTTCAGTCCCCATATGCGGAGCGGGTGGTGGTGGAAGTAGCGAAAAAAAATTGATTGAATAATGGAATTGAAAAGATATTAGTATTGGCAATATCCCATATTTTTTTATATTCTTTCATCAAGAGTGTATGTATTCAGTATAATATAATATCACTGCACAAATGACTGGAAAATGGTTTTAAATTTTAATATGAACATTTTAATGAGTTTATTGTTGGCCATAAAGCCCATTTTTTTAAATATTTTCATCAGAAACAGATGTGTACTTATATAAAATTTTTACACTATTAGATGATGGGAAATGGATTATAATTTGATTGAACAAAAGTATTTAAAATAGTAGTCTTGAACGCATTCCATTTGTTTTTATATTTTTCATCGAAAGTACATATAGTTTATAAAAATTATGCATAATTTGACTACAAGATATACAACTGACCCAAATATGATTTTTAACAGAAAAATACTATTAAAAAGTTTCAAATTTGAATAAAAACGTTGTTAAGAAATTTTTTTATATTGTCATCAAAAGCAAATGTGTATTGACCGAAATGTCTACATAAAAGAAGAAGAAGAAGACTATAGGAAATAGTTTATATAAAAACTGACCCAAAGGTCTAAATAAACGGGGATAAATACTAGGGTCTGATACAAAGAGAGTGCCGAGATGAGAAGTATCAGAAGCAATAAAACTTGAAGAAAAATAATGGAGGCTGAGTGTCCCAAGAAATATAATGAGTACATCTTGGAATGACAGAGTTGTTGAAGAAATGTTCACCTTTTCAAACCAATATTCAAATATTTTTTGAAAAAAATAATGTTTTTTCAACCAAGTATTGTTTTCTAAAGAATGAGTATGTCCTTGTAGTAACAATAACATATTATATCCTCATACATCCCCTAAATTAAGCATACATACTTGTGCAATAAGTGAGCAAAATCGTTCGTGGCAGGATTCGAACTCTCAATCACTGGATTACTAGCCCAGCGCGCTAACCGCTCTGCCACCACCTACCAATACACAGTATAATATTTAAACTATAACACATTGAATCTTGAGTTTCAAATCATAATACACAGTTCTGAGAATTTTTACTAAGTATATTATAATGCATAATATTTTACTTGAATCAAACTTAGGACAGAGAGTTTTCCTTATTGAAGCCAGCTATCATCGACCGTGGAATTTCAAAAACAATATGAAATGCCCACCAATTTCATTCTATATATTTTCAATCAAAGTCCACATTATTCATCAAATCTTCGCTTATGATAAATCGCATTATAATAAGAAACGAAAATCATTACTTAGACACACGACTGTAAACATAAATGACAAATTGTTTAATTAAAGTTTAAATATGAATAAAAAATATCAATTGTCAATAAAAATAAAAATTATCAATAAAAAAGAATCGAGTTTTATTTTAAGCAATATCGCACAAAAACATGCTACATAGGTACAATGTGAAAAATTTGACAAGTTTGATTGATTATATAAGAAAATTCACTCTGAAAAGTGTAGTTGTTTTATTAGCGTGATTAGTATTTCTTTTCTTTTGAATCCTTTTCTGTATACAATGCAATTAAAATATACGATGATATTAAAAATATTAAAGGAGACTTTAATTGGCTGTTAAATAGTTTTATTAGATGTAACACTTTAATGATTTGCTGTTAGTCTTTCAAAAAACTATTATTATTATCATGTGCATGCACAATCCAAGACAACATACCCCAAAAAATAATAATAAATAATTTTTTTTTTTTAACAGATTTTAATTATCTCAATAGAGACGAAGTTGGAATATTTATTGTAGGAGAACCGGGAAATCAAGGCACCTACAGGGCTTACGACCTGTCATCGGCTGGTTTACGTGATCACTTTATGCGCTTGCGCAACGTTCACCAATTATGCCTTTTAATGAGATCCCTATCAATTCAATTTTGAAAGTTCTATATATTGTAATACTGAAATTCTTTTCGCTTGAAAATAAGGAATTTTTACTACAGCCATCTATGGGTGAAATTATGAACAACAATCTTATTATTTTTTATTTATTTTGTTGGAACGCTATCTATTGAGAGAATTGGTTTTTTGTAAATAATGAAAGCTACAATTCTTATATCTGAGGTGACAATGCATTTTTCGCATAGAAGTCACCCCTGAATTGCGCCAGACTTATAAGGTCATTTTTGTCTTATTTACCTACTTGTACCAATGTGTAAGTAATCGAATATTTTTATTATTGCATATGCGCTAACATTGGATTTTTTTCCCTGTCGGGAGTCAAAGATATTTTTTAACAGATTTTAATTATCTCAATAGAGACGAAGTTGGAATATTTATTGTAGGTACCTACAATAAATATTCCAACTTCCTACAATAAATATTCCAACTTCGTCTCTATTGAGATAATTAAAATCTGTTAAAAAATATCTTTGACTCCCGACAGGGAAAAAAATCCAATGTTAGCGCATATGCAATAATAAAAATATTCGATTACTTACACATTGGTACAAGTAGGTAAATAAGACAAAAATGACCTTATAAGTCTGGCGCAATTCAGGGGTGACTTCTATGCGAAAAATGCATTGTCACCTCAGATATAAGAATTGTAGCTTTCATTATTTACAAAAAACCAATTCTCTCAATAGATGGCGTTCCAATAATAATAATAATAATAATAAGGACAATTTATAAAGCGCCGTTTAGTGACAACCGTGGTCACCTCAAGGGCGCTTTCAGTTTGCAAAAAATAATTTAAAATTAGTCCTATAGCTAACACATTGAAAATGGTGAAACATAAAACTTAAAAAAATACAATCAGTTAAAATTAAGTTAAAATTAGTCCTATAGCTAACACATTGAAAATGGTGAAATATAAAACTTAAAAAAAATATCTAGAAATCACAAATTAATCTTGTTACATAATCCAGATGAAATTAATTATAAAAAATAGTCGATTCAAAGTAAACTGGCATAATATTTAGTACACATAATATTATTGAACGGATGAAGGACAATCTGGATACGACTTGCGGAAAAGATGAGTTTTTAATTTCTTCTTGAATTCATTGATATTTTCGGCACATCTTATATCCATTGGAAGATTGTTCCATGACTTTGGTCCAGAAACGCCAAAAGATCGATATAGGTATTTTGGCTTATTTGTGAGATTGGTTTCTACTAGTTTTTTATTGGATTGGGTCATTGATCTTAGCGTACTTTGTTTATTGTTAGGTGAAAATGGAACACAAAGTTCCGATATATATTCCGGGGCCATGCTATTGAGTGCTTTAAAGACAAGGAGACATGTTTTAAATTCTATACGTTCTGGGCTCTTCAGCCAATGAAGTTTGTGAAGTGTTGGTGAGATATGCGAGAAACGATCAATCTGGTAAATATAACGGGCTGCTGCATTGAGGATGAGTTGTATTCTATGGATTTGGTATTGCGGTAAGTGTGCTAATATGGCGTTACAATAATCTACACGGGAAACTATTAAAGAATTTATAAGCACCTTAGCAGCATTTGTCGAGAGACACCTTCGAATAGGTCTAAGTTGTCTGAGAAAGTAACAACTTTGTCTGACTATGGAAGAAATGTGTTTATCCATAGAGAGTGCACTGTCGATATGTATACCAAGAAATTTTACGCAGTTAGAAGGAGTAATTTCGACATTTTGAATTAAAATGGGGTCATTATTTATGTATTGTTGCCTGCGAGGTGAGGCAAGCCAAAGGAACTCAGTTTTTGTTGGGTTCAGTTTTAGCTTGTTCTTACACATCCAGGTGGATATCTGATTTATGCATGTGGATACCTCGTGTGTTAAATGATATTTAAATTCAGGTGAACAGGACTTGAACAGTATGCGGTCATCTGCATAGGCATGTGTGTTGAAACCAAGATTTTGAACAAGATTTTCCAACTGATTGGTATATAAATTAAAGAGAATTGGTCCAAGTACAGAACCTTGTGGGACCCCGTATAAGGAGGTAATATTGTTTGTGGTACTATCTTTAAATACAACTTTGTATTTACGGTCTACTAAGTAGGAAGACAGCCATGCAATGCAGTCATTACCCAAGCCAAATTCATGTCTAAGTTTAGAAAAGAGAATATTATGGTCTACAGTATCGAAAGCAGCGCTCATGTCTAAAAATGAAATTAGGGTAATCTTACCTGATTCAGCTTGAATGATTAAGTCAGACAAAATTCTTACTGTGGCCGTTTCCGTAGAGTGGAATTTTCTATAGGCAGATTGATTTCTGGCCAGAAACTTATCAGAATCCAAGAAGTTGGTCAGTTGAGAGGATATAACTTTTTCTAAAATTTTTGACAAAAACGGTATATTCGAGATCGGACGATAGTTTTCCGTGGAATTCGGATCCAGATTATTCTTTTTCAAAATCGGTGTGATAATCGATTGTTTTAACAAATTAGGAACTACTCTTAACTGTATTGATTGATTAATAATATATAAAATGTAGTTTAAAAGTTCATTAACACAGCTTTTTAGTAACCAAGTTGGTAACGGATCTAAGATACATTGTTTATTTGGTTGAGAGATTATGATTTTTTTAAGAGACACAGCATCTACTTTTTGAAAATTATTTAATATTCTAGTGTGTCGGGAAGTCTGAGAATTATTGGATGAGCCTTGGTTGGAATCTAGGAGTTCTGCCTCAGATCTTATATTTTCCACTTTTGTTTTGAATTTATTGGCAAGTTCTTCAGCATTAAGTGATGAATCAGCTGATTTCTGTGCTTCTCCGCAAATGCGGTGCATATCCTGCCATAACAATTTCGGATCATTCTTATTGGATTCAAGTTTTTTGTTCCAATAAGAGGCTTTCTTCCTTTTTATTTCATCTCTGTATTTGAAAAGAGAGTCTTTCCATTTCTGGCGGTGCAGTGAATCTTTCGAGTTCCTGAAAATTCTTTCAAATTTTCTGGTACTCTTCTTAAGTTGTTTGCACTCTTCATCAAACCAGATATGTGCTCCTGGTTTTCTTTGCCTGCAAACTTTCGTCGTTTTTGGCACCAGAGTATCGAGGATATCAGTAATTATGGTGCAGTAATTTTCTACTGCATCATGTACATCAATCGAAGGCAAGATCCCGTTAAGGTTAAGGTTTGAATTTGTAAGCAGCTTTTTAAATTCAATTATATCTAGCTGGTTCCAGTTTCTGCTAACTATTTCCTTGTCAATAAGCGGAGAAGGGGAAAAATCTAGAGTAAGACTTATTAAGGAATGGTCCGATAGACCAATATCTTCCACTCGTAAAGAAATTGGAGAGACATTCTCCCTTAATACGACGACATCCAGAGTTCCTCCCGCGTCATGAGTCGGCTCGTTAACTAACTGTTTGAATAAATGTTCTTTGCAGATTTTATTGAATTTAACAGTAGATTGGTCCCGATATTTTTCCAATCTTATATTAAGGTCACCAGCAAGTAAGACAGGACACGAGTATGATGATATGTGTTGTATCAAGGTGTTGAATTCCTCAAAGAATTTTGAACTAAGGGGATCTGATCCCGGGCGGTAGACAGAGGGTCCAACAAAATAAATAAAAAATAATAAGATTGTTGTTCATAATTTCACCCATAGATGGCTGTAGTAAAAATTCCTTATTTTCAAGCGAAAAGAATTTCAGTATTACAATATATAGAACTTTCAAAATTGAATTGATAGGGATCTCATTAAAAGGCATAATTGGTGAACGTTGCGCAAGCGCATAAAGTGATCACGTAAACCAGCCGATGACAGGTCGTAAGCCCTGTAGGTGCCTTGATTTCCCGGTTCTCCTACAATAAATATTCCAACTTAGTCTCTATTGAGATAATTAAAATCTGTTAAAAAATATCTTTGACTCCCGACAGGGAAAAAAATCCAATGTTTGCGCATATGCAATAATAAAAATATTCAATAATAAATAAATAAAATTAAACTCGTATTAAGAATATTGATTATTTGAGGCTAAATAATGGTATTCGTATATCAAGAAATTTACATCTCATTATAAGCACATTGAAATAACATTCTGCGAAAATATTTTCTTTTATTGAGAATATTTGTTTCTTCCAGGAAGATACAAGTTTTCTTGCATTGAAATGTTATATTTTATCAATTTGAGATCTTGATTTGACATAAAAGAAAAATTCTCAATTTAAGAGAATATTTTTTTCGCTATATATGAATCCATATTTTCTTGACCTAAGACAAATTTCTTTGACTGAATAATTTTTTTTCTGTGTAGGATCTGAAAGAAACGAGTGGAAGCAGATGGAAGCAATGAAGGCAAAACAGCTTAGAAAGGAAATGCGTACAAAAATGATGCGTACCTACTTCTTAAAACACAAATGTCATATAATTACTGGTTACATTTATTTTTTTTAAAAAATACATTTTTTGTACCTACTGTTGATATTACGTTTCCTAATACAGTTATTAAATATGATAATAGAAATGAAAAACATGTTTCACTAGTGATGGGTAAGTACTGCTGAGCACTTAAAACTGATACCTACAAAATAAAATATACACTGGATACTGCATGCGTTTAGGAAAGAGACATTCTGCGTTGTATAGAACTACAGGAATGTAATAAAAAGTGATAGTGGTAAGTATAACTCCAACGTTAGTAACTACTGGAGATAATTGTGACTAGTCTCAGAAGTCACCAAGTACGGAGAAGATAACTAGTCCAAGTTATGTTGTAACTATTTAACGCTTTACTAATAAATCAACATAAGGGCAACTAGTACGAGACTAAAAACTTAAAACCTGGATTGCAACAAAAATCTAACTGCGACTGAAATAAATGTAAAAATATACTATCATTTTTTTATAACTACCGTATTTTGATTACTTTCGCAATATTTAATTGCTTATTTATTTATTTAATTTATGGGGAAACATAGAGCAATTTGCAAATTATAAAAGACAATGCTAAATACTTCCCTCACCACCATACATTACATTACCTATGCATAATATAAAAACAGAGTAAGTTTGAAATTAAAGAAAAAATTGAAATAAAATACAAAAAAAAAGTATTAAGAAGACCATACTTGATAAGTAATTCAAAATAAGTCGGCCTTCGTGGCTCAATTGGTTAGGTATCTGACTGCTGATCCAAAGGTCCCGGGTTCGATTCCCGGTGGATACACAGTTTTTAATTATGTTTTCAATCTGTGAGACGATTAATATTGCAAGTCTCCAGAATCTGGTAACTTGTTATTTGGTGCGTGTTAAATATTTTTTTAACATACTATCTGTTAGTTACACGAAAAGCTACATACATAAAATAAAAAAAAAACAAAATAAAATGAAAAACAAATTATAATATATTTGTAGTAAATGAGGGGAGTGGGGAGGGATAAAGGGTTTTATGCCTTATATAACTGCGTCATTGCCGATATACTCCTGCGATATTGTTCTCTTCTGAAAAAAGACATAATTACATATTATTCCTATCTCATTTTCAGAAATAAAAATGTATTAACTTAGAATTGAATAAACGCAGAGATCGAAGGGCTGACATAACTACATTAATAATATCTTAAAGGATTGTAAGGAGTTTGAATAATTTGGAAGCAAGCATGCGGTGATGAATGCAAATTGTCAAGAACGGACTAAAGGGTGTTCGATTCTCTCAGGATTGCATGTAAAATAATTGATAGTTCTAGTTGTTATGTATAAGAATAGGTAATATAAGAAAAAATATATACCTAATAAAAGTACCTACTGTTTATGTCCCTAAATTATTTTAACTTGTGTGATTACAATCTCATATTTAAAATACTACTTGTTTTCTTATGTTTACATTTGTTCACGAAAAAACTAGAGGAAAAAAACATTCCCCTCATCTCTAAATAATGCAACTTTTGAATATTTTATCGAAGAAACCAATGATGCATTCTTTCTTATGCCCAAATCAGGGGCGTGCCTCGAACCTTCGGACTAGGCAACCCTGAAAGATATTGTGAATAAATGGCGGAATGTTTTCTTTAGCATCGTTGTTCACTTGAGTGGCCATGGAAATATTTGAAAATTGCATGCCAAAATAATATAAATTTGCAGTCGTGGCCCTGTCGAGCATCGTATCTACATACAGATCAATTTTTATCTTGTGGTATATGTAGTTTCAATAACAGACAAAATTATTAGGACTTAAATTTCTTAGCTTATCTAATATTCATAGGCAAGCCAAGATTTTCGGCTTCCATAACAATTCCGCTACTGGCCCAAATATACTTTCAAAGCTTCACGTTACATAGATTTATTGAAAAATACTCCTGATTTTCAATGTTCTTTCTTGAAATCTTATTTTCAGGATTTTAAAAAATACTCGTATTTTTAATGAAATTGGATTGTGAGCGACCTATCTTCGCATATGGCATTGAAGTAAATGCGGACCTTGCTGGAAAGACCTTGCATGATCGAATAAATATGTGAGGTCCAAGATGTGGTCAGATAGAGGAGACAGCGTTGACGAAACTGGTATCATCAGCATGTGCAGAGGATGAGTCGTACGAGAATCCCACACATACCTTTACACCAAGAACCAAATGGACAGCGTCAACCAGGAAGACCCTGAACAATGGAGAGAGAGCTGGAGCACAACATTACAGGAGGACATCCTATGATATCAGACTCTTGCGTCCAGGGCCGGACAAATCATAGAACAATCATGAACAAGAAGTCAGGGCGGTAGTCTTAAAAAGGGCGCCTAAAATTCTAAAATGTTCTATAAATCAAAAATCCACAGGTATGGCGCTCGGTTCTTTTTGCGTACCCGGATAGAGGTTTGGCATGGTGGTGTAAATATGTAATATTATTATGAATCTCCAATTGTTGTGGCTATTTTTTATAAACAACTATATAGGTAGGTTTAGGTAATATTAACAAACTCATTCGTCATTTTAGATCCGATGTAATTTTACATAATTTTAAATAGTTCTACATTTAAAATTCCAAAAAAATGGGGGGCGGATTCAAATATATTGCTGCGGGCGCAAAAACACGTTTATCCGGCCCTGCTTGCGTCTACAGCAAGATGGAGAAAAATAAGATAAAATGAATTGAATACTGAACCAGGATTATTATCATTTACTTATATTATATTATTAAGTTTACTTCTTTGTTTAATAAATATAATCAACTATCAAAAACAACGTGTACAAAGGCAAAATAAATTTGTGTAATAGATGTAGGTACTAAAATTTAATTAGCTGGAAAATAAAGATATGCACAACTTGAAAAAAACAATACATTGCAGGTATTAGAAAAAAACAACAAATTTAATGTCTGATTCAAACAAGATATTTTACCAAATATTATACACACATATATGTGCATTGATGATATACCTATGTAAATACATGCAATGCAAGTTTCTTTGATAATACATATATATTCACAGCATATATAAATTCCATACTAACTTATTGAGATGATTGATTAATAAGTTTTATCATATTTACGTTATATTAGCTTTGGAATGATCTTTGTATGGATCGGTGACACAATGTTTTTGTTTTGTAGTAATTTCGCTTTTATTTAACAAACCTAATTTTTTGAGTTTGAGTGATTTCCTTGTTTTTCGCATAAGCTAGAAACCAAATTGATATACCGTTTATAATTGCAATAAACCAGCGAAACCTCTATAGTCTATAGCAGGGGTGGGCAAACTTTCAAGACAACGGGCCAGATTCAGAAACACAAGTGAACGGCGGACCGCGTATTTAACTTTCCGTGTTGATTAGAAGTCAAGTACTGCCTCAAATTAGGCACTAGTTTGTTGCGCTAATGCTCTAAAAAACTCGTGTTGAATTCAAGGCACGTGTCCTCCAAATGCACACGGCTTAGCAACGCGAACTGTTCCTGCTAATACATGTTCAATTCAAGGCACGCGTTTCAATCGTACACAGGTTTATAAATGTTACCATACGTATTGATTGAGCGTTACAAGGCTGTGTTAGAGGCATTTTTTGTGTATGCTTGTTTTTATTTTAATAGATAAATGTACACAAATCTATATTATATCATAAAAATTCGTTATGATTTTTTTTTTGTATGAGATTGGTACTCATGAATTTTTCAATGAAATAATTACACTTTGCGTCGTAATTACCTTCACAAGATATAGACCATCGAATTTTACATTGGTAATTAGGTATCCTTGTCTCCCTCGTAATTTACAATTTTAACATTGTCCAAAATAACGATTTTAATTTCCATATTACTTAAAGACTTAAATTACTGATTACTGCCATATAATCTGTGAACAAAATACAAACAAATGTCACAGTGACACACGAAATGCGAGCGAAACATACTCCTCCAAGGAGCGAAATGAAATAGCGCGCGAACTTCATGGCTATATATATGTATGTTCCATATTCAATAATTAATTGCCTTGAATTGAACACGTATTAGCAGAAACGTAAGCGCAACAAACTAGTACATAATTCGAGACAGTACTTGCATCCTAATCAACACGGAAAGGTAAATACGCCGGCGGGCCGCATAGTAAAATACTCACTTCCCTTAAAAATCTCAATAATGAAATATTACAAATACTGATATATAAATATATTTGTACTACAGCAGCGCGCAGGCTCGCATCGAAAAAACTTCAATTTTCCATTAGTTATTCGCAATAAAAAAAAATATGGATTCATTTGCTTTTATTTTTTCGATAAATTCAATCAAAAATTGTGCCGTGAGAAAATATCAGGTTTTATTTGTTTATTTCGATGAATTATATGGAATAAAGTACAAGCAGCGAGAAAATGTCAGTTTGTTGTATTTTTAATTAAAAATATTTTTTTACAAGTATAATAATATCTGATGTAAGTACAATACAATATAAGTTAATACAGTAATGAATAAAATGTATAACACTATAGTTAAGTTAAACGTTAGTTACGTTATATGTTGTAAAAAATAAATAAATAGGTACGTACCTACTATATAATATTTTATGCAGTTCACCTTATTTACAATATTCTTGATTGGAAACAAAGTGATATCAATGAAATATAAGTAATGAAACATAATTATTAACATTGATTTTGTGTCATTATGTTTATTTATATAATATATTATGTGCCTCAAATGATTTCCTCGTGAATCGAAGGATATCCGCATTGGCACGCACTAAATAAAGTAGGTACTTAATACATAACAAGTAATGTAATACTGAATCTATCAGAATAACGACCAGAATCATTTCTTGTGAGTTAGCGAGAGATATTTGTTTAAAATATGTTTGAATTCTACAAAAAAACTTATATCTAAATTTACTTATAGGTTATTTTATTACTAGTTGCATGTAACACATGAGATCCAACTGTCGATAGCGATAGTATGTATAGTTGAAGAATAAGAATCAAACTATAAACCCATAAATCCAAATTATTGAAAATTTTAACACATGTTGGTATGTTTGTCAAGATAGGACAGTATGGAGGTCAGTCCTGTTTTCCTACCCGGAATATGAAAACAGCATGATGGTTCTGTATGTATGTTTGGAGATTAAGTACCTATCAAACTATTAAGTCTTCTTACATATTGTGTATAGGCGACTGCCCTACAAATTGTATGAAGCAATGTCGTCACTACATTCAATTTTTATAAAAATTGTTAAAAAAAGTTTGAGATGTGCTAATACAATGTTTCTATTTTTTATAGAAAATTGAATTATCTAGTTGGGGTGTTTCGGCTTTTTTCGATATTTTAAAAAAAAAATTAAAATTAAGGCAGTTAAACTCATAAATTTATCATAAAAAAAATATTTTTCTTAATAAAAAATGTTTGAGAAACCCTGGAATTTTTTTGAATAAATTAATTTGAGATTTTGTATTTGTCTATATTGGTACCAATTTTCAGCGTTCTAGCTTTTATGGTTTCTGAGATATAGGGAAAAATAAAATAAAAATTCAAAAGTTGATAACCCCTGACTGAAACAAAAATTCAAAATTCCGAGTATAAAAGTTTTGTAGGCCTGTAACTGTTTATATATTCTGAAATTTTAGGCTCTGTAAATTGAGCGGATCAAAAGTTATAAGGGGGGACACACACACACACACACAGACATACACACACACACAGACACACACACACACACACACACACACACACACACACACACACACACACACACACACACACACACACAGACACACGAAATGTTCTACTCCAAATTCTGAGTAAATCCGTGTATGGAACATATATGCTGCGAAGCCTCTAAGTTGGTGTTTTTTGACTTCAAAGTTGGAAAAGCCGTGAAAAAAGTAGACCTCTCCATACAATTCTCGCGTATTCTGGCTTGATACATTGTCGATATGTTAAGAGAACAAAGTTCTCCTGAACAAATCGACAGTTGGAAAACTTAAAAACTTATTTATAAAGTTTCAAACTATGTTGGTGTTGACGAAAAAAATTTGCAAATGAGAATGATTTTAAATGTTTTTATCATTAATGATGTTTGTATACTATCATGAGTACAATGTTACAACATTCATACATCATCACGTATTGATAAATGGAGTTGAAAAACCGCACCAATTTTTTAGATAAAATTGTTAATTTATTGACATCTATGCACATGTTTTTTGGTCATTATTTTATTTTATTTTATTTTATTTTATTTTAAACAAAGTATACAAACAATAACTGGACAAAATATACAGGTGATACAAATATAAAAAAAAAATTAGCATGCCCAGCATCACTTACATGTATACATTATTACCATTTATATATTTATGTAGTGTAGGGGAAAAAAAGAAAACAGTTATAATCAGATATGTGACATGCGAGTGGGGAGTGTGTGTGTGAGTATGTGTATGTGTGGGTGTGTGTGGGAGTGTATGAGGATATGTGTGAACTTTTATGTGATGAACCCAACTTATCAGCATGAGTATCTAGGATTATATTAGAGTACTTAATAATCTATTCTTTATCATAATCAATGGGGAGTTAAAAAGGTCTGCATCACTAATGTTGGAGTTATAAAAATGGGAAGTGCGGTATATGAAAGAATTCTGTCTGGCATTAGTGTTACAAATGGGGAGGTAAAGTAGGTCAGTCAGTCTAGTCGGTCTTGTTGGCATTATAGGCAGTCTTGGATATTAAAAGTTCTTTGTTCTAAATCTTTCAGCATTTTACATTGCATGCATAACTAATTCATACAATAAGCTTACAATGTTATTATAATTTCCTTTTAAAAGTAATGCACACCCGCATACCTGTCGCTGGTTGCCCCACATAGTGGGACATGCCGTGATGGTGTGTATGTGTATGTAAATTATGAATCGCAAAATAAATGCCAAAAATAGTTTTTAAATTACTTGTACAGTGGCACAGAAAACTTTGAAAAAAAAAATCGTCTTGCTACATAATATTGCTCGGTGTAGGTATTAAAACTTTGGTTTAAAAAATAATGCCTCATACATATGTTTGTTGAGTGTAGGCCAAGATAATACTCATACCTTAAAAAACGATAAAAATAATACTGTTAGGATCTTTGTGGTAATCATGACAGAGGGTTCTTGTTTTTTTTGAGTGACTTTGGTATTCGATTCCAATCAAAACCTGATTTGACCTTTTATGTCTGGAATTTGAGCAAAGAGTCGACGTGTTTTGTTTGATGATAGATTAGCATAGTTAATTATAATTATAATATAAAGAAGAATCAACTTATTGTCTGCATATTGTACACATACATACATATATAAGAATCTCCGTGCCGTAGTCGTTCAACGATGGAGTGGGTTCAAAGATTGAAATAAAAAAATCATTATATCAATATTTGCAAACTTCAATCCAATACGTTGTATAATACCTATATCAACTATCGTAATACATGTGTAAGTACAGTACGGATGGTCGTATGGCACAATTGTACCTAGATTTACGTATAGGTATGCAGCTGCAAATTATATCACATAACACAAATAAACAAAATTGCGATTTATCTATTACTATTTTCGACTTGTTGCGGAGGTCGGAACTTCCGATTGATTTTTCTATCCGACATCGGAGGTTTTGAAACGAAGATTGAAACGCAGCAAAAGGCAGAATTTTTAAAAAAAAAAACATCAATTAATATTTGTACTAATATTGTCATTCTAACATAATAAATACTAGATTAAAAAAAAGTCAAAATAATTATAATGAGTTGACATAATGTAAAGAGATTTTTAATGCCCAAGTTTGTAAATGACATAATATACGAATTAATATGTAACTACACGATGCACCAATGGATGAAAATTAACTTATATTGTACGCTATACTTTCATTAACTCGTCTTTATTTTTTTTTATTGTACAATACTTATTCGCTAGTACAAATGGCGAACTTATTGCCTAGTGGCAAGTTCTTCCAGACAACCATCTGTAACAGTTATGAGTGAAAATAGTACATGTACAAAAGAAAAGAAAACTAATATAAAACTAAAAACTTATTACATTTAAACACAAGAAAAACACATAAAAGTAAGAAGAATAAAAATATTTACATTAAACAAATCTTAGATGAAACCTGTTACAACACTATGGGAGGGAAGGGAAAAAAAGGAGAGAAGATATGACTAACTACAGAAATAGGGAAATAAATGGTAAGTATGTTGGTTAAGAAATAGAAAGTAGGAGCGCGCTCTTTAACCTGGTTTTGAAGGTTGCTAACGTTGGTGCAGTTCTTATATCAAGGGCTAATTTGTTCCATAACCTCTCTTCCATAAAGTCTTTAGAATAATTTCTCAAAATAAATAACTTTTATTAATTACATAAGTAGGTATTTAAACATATTTTTTATACGGCTTCGGATGATTAATAAATAAAATGTCATTTAATAGAAGACCATGTGTATTTTAACACATGTGTAACTGTTATGACTCGTTCTATACATATCATTCATTTAATTATTAATTATTCTTACGTCAATGATGTACCTACAGATATTATAACGTTTGAATTGCGTTACTTTTCAATATGAAATCATTATTTTCTCCTTCATTTAAAGACATAAGATTCAAAATAACGCGTCAGAAATTAATAAAAAAAATGTTTTGTTGAAGAAGAAACATTCGTGTCAGCTTTATCTCATCTTGTACTTTCCTTTGAAACCTATCCCGGACAGATCTTATTATCTAATCTCTTCCAGCAACTCTTCTTATATTACGAGAAAGAAATTTATATCCTATTTTAATACAAGCATGCTCTGAAATAATATCAAAAGTAAATTTGTATTCGATTTGAATCCGAGTCTTATTGATTTCTTAACCAACGAATAAACTACTGAATCAACTACATTTAAACTCAATTGCAAAATCTCTGGTTAAATCTATATTGTGGTAGGCAAAAATTTACTGTAAATATCATTGTAATTTTATTAATCCAGCATCAATATTCATCTGTAGATAGCTGACTCAGTGTTTGATCTCACATTGACAAATGAATCAACACTCATTATATATAAGCGATAAAAGACAATACACATGATCTGTGCCCGTACATGATATTTCACGGCGTCGCTAGAAATATACTTAGGCTTATAAAACCAATCAAAGGAGTGATGCCTGATTGAGATAAAAAAATATAAGTAGGTATTTTTATTTATTAGTCCTTAAGATTAGTCAAAATTCAGCGGCAAAAGGTTATAACTCATTTATTTTTAATTTAAGAATTAATTTAGTTCAAAATAATTTAATACAATATAATATAAATTAATTTTTACTCTTCACTACCACAAGGGGATATAGTGGGGAGTAATGAATTCGCAATTTTTAACGTTATTTTTTTATTGCAGATTATCAACAAGTATCATGTTGAAATTGTATTCTGAAAGTTTCATCACAATGTATCTGTGTGTCTGTGCTGTGTACTATGTAAGGTGTGTTTATTCTGCTTTTATAGACTAAAGTACCTACTGATTCGATTATTTTTAAATATTGCAAATTGGTATATATACATATAGTGCTCACTTAGACCCCATTAGATTAAGAAGGATATCTGATTAGTACTTCTCATTTTTTTACTGTCAAATATTTCAACGTGACCCCAAATTCAGGAAACTAAAAATTTGATATTTTGATTTTAAAATTGCTAAAAAGTCACATCACTCCCATAAAATTGCATTGAAAAACTATTAAGTTTTCATAACAAAATATTTTAATAAAAAAATTTAACAAACTCATTTCATGAAAATGCGAAAAATTTTCTATACAAAATTTGAATACTTTGTGGAGTTACTTGGTAGTGAGGAGTATAGCGTTGACCATAACCCACTTTTTTGTTACTTTGGCCTAACACCTCCAACGAAACAATTAGGTAAATAATATACATTTTCTTATGCAAAAAAATATTTTTAGACAAGAAACCTTAAATGTGCTTAAATGCATTATGCAGTGAGGCACCGGTTTAGAATAGTGCTTCCACTCTTTTATTATATCATCATTTTCGGGTGTCCCGTAAGAGCCGGGTAATCGAAAATACAACAGGCACAATGATATCTCAAATAGTCTGTTCAGAAACAAGGTTCACCGCCCATTCTGAATGTAGCATTTTTGGGTGAGGCTAGTCTGGGGATATAACGCATGCGTCCTGCTTCCTTTTATATGGTAATGTACACCTGCCGCTGATTACCCAAGATTGAAAAATATACCGTGATGGTAAGAACGTTAAATGTGCCTTAGGCTGGGTTGTTTCAACAAAAGTATCAAATAAAATACTTTTATTTCATAAAGATGTTCAATATTGCGTCGTTTGACGGCATAAGATTTCAATGAAACAACCAAAAATATTGGACAATTTTATGAAATCAAAGTATTTTAACTATACATTTAGTTTAATCTTTGTTCCAGAAACACAACCTTAGTATATTTATTATTGAATAATGGACAAGTGTTTAAAAAGATTATTTCGTGAAATGGCGAAGAAGGGTTTTATTATAATTTCAGTCCCATATACACATTTTCAAATAACGTTCATCTGTAAAAGTATCTCTGTATAAAATCGAGGTACAGATAGGGCATATTTATAAGTAAATGAACCAGTACACACATATGTATATAATATTATTCAGGTTGTATAACGAGACGTAGAAATATTGAATGTACCAGATGTATGTATATGATGCTAGATACGGAATTGTAATTTGTATACAATATTGTGATTTGCCCCTCATGACATGCATAATTGGCGAGACCTTAAGTACTTTTTATGCGGGGAAACCATTTTATTGTGAACAATTATTAAATTACACTATGAATGACCTCATTGGAACCGATGTATCAATCGCATGTGCTTTGATTCGATTCTCAGACGATAAAAAATGCATATATACAATCACATCGTGTCCCTTGCATAAAATATAGAGAGAAACAGAAGCTATTCGTTCTACCTTGACATAAGGTAAAACGAATAATATAATATACATATAAAAGATGTAGGTACAATCACTACTTCGACTACATCAATATTTTTTCACGTCCGTGCTTTCCATTATTCTCTTCCTGTTTTGATTGATCTAGGATCTGTTTCTACAGGTCCTAGGACAAGGATGTCCAGCTCTGCTTCCATCTCTTCGATGGTCTTCCCGCGGGTCGGCGTCCCTCTGGTATCTCGCGTATTGCAATCTTTGGCAGCCTTTCTGGATTCATCATCTCTACATTATCTCCCCTCTCGTCTAAGAAAGGTCATCTCTGTTGTTCTGAGTAGCTGTTTGTTCTCACCGTGTCTGTCCTTACGTCAACTCCATAGGTCATTATGGGTCTAATGCATATTTTATATATTCGGACCTAACTCTCTACTAGCATAATATATTAATTGGCCCAAACAGTGTCCTTCAGGCATCCGGAGATATCTGCAGCTTTATTAGTCTGTTCTTTGACTTCATTATAGAGATCATTGCGACTAGATATCTCCACACTTATGTAGATATCTAAATTTTGTGACCTGTTCTATCGTCTCCAACCAATTTGCATCTCAGAGGCTGGCTGGATATTGTGAGATAGTTTTGTCGACCGATATCGTCATATTATATCACTTGGCTGCAAGATGGAACTTGTATAGAATTCTTTGTAGATCGTTTTCACTTTCTGCTAGTATCTTTGTATCGTCAGCATAACATATCACGTTGATGACTTTATCATCCATCTTATACCCGAAGTTAAGAGGCTATTCTTTATTATTCCTATTATTTAAATTCCTTATATTTTTCCGCATCTGGTTTCTGCGTCTTATTCTTTGCCTTTCTGTATTCATCATTTCTTATTTGTTATGAATCAAAAACGTGTAATATCATAATCAATAATAAATCAAACTCTTCTTGTGTCAATAAGTCAACGATGTACATTGTACATAATATGTTATAGGCTGAGTTTTGCTGTCATTATTTCTTCAATGGTTGTCTATTATAGAAAGATTTATATAATAAGATAAATGAATAAAAATCGATTTATTTTGTTAATTTTATTATATGTTCTATCAATAATGTTAATAATTATAAGACCAAATATAATTAGAATTCTTGATATATAAAAGTTATAGAAATACCATTTGTCTTGGTCGCTGTTCAATTTTCCCTCCATCCCTTTGGTGGTCTTCCCGTTGGTCACTGACCCCCTGAAACGCTTTACGATTTCAGGAAGTCTTTCTAGATCTATATCCTCTCCACGTGTTCCCTCTAATTTTTACTACTTATTCTATCAAAATATAAGTTATTATTATACAACAGACAAAATTACATCATGCATAGTTCAGCAATGAGGTTTACCATCCATTCTAAATGTAGTAATAATAATAATAAACACTTCCTTGCACCCTATGCAAGTAGCAAGTTTATTGCCATATGGAAATATCTTCCAACTAACCAGTGTTTCTACTTCCAGAGAAACAATATTAACGTAGTGCCTTTTTAGATGAGACGAGACTGGTGTGTGGAGATATTTGTTGTATTCCCTTTTTAAAGGTAATCCACACCCGTACACTTGTCGCTAGTTACCCCACATTGTGAGATATGCCGTGCCAGTGTTTAATTGAATTCAATAATGTTCGTCTATAATTGGCTTTATTTAAATGTAAAATGTTTATTTGTAAAAAAAAATCATAGCTGTTGACAAACTGTTAAATAAATATTAAAAAAATGGTATGTTTGTGTGTATATAATTATCTAGCATTTTCGTGTAGTAAATAATTTACTAATAATATTGTCATCCATTGCATTTATTCAATATGAAAAGTGATTTGATTAAAAAATCTGAATATCTAAAGCGGCGTCTTAAAAGATCAATATCCTCTACTCTTATAAATAAAGTAATTAACTACTTACTTTTCAATAAAGATGCATTTTCAAGTGATCATTAATATATGTAAGTACAAAGATACAAGTTTACATTTGAAACCTAATGTTGTTTTGAATTTATGAATGTGAGTACCTATCTATGTGACGTCAACATATTCTGATACGTGTTAATAACCCACAAGAAGGACGTGGGCTTCGAATAAAACTGGCATACAAAATATCTGGATACGTCAATTCCGTACTTTAGTCCTCCGATAAAATAATCTCATATTATTGGGGTAACGAAGATATTTTTGAATTTTTTGTAGAAACGTCTTGGGTGATCCAACCATAATAATAATAATAATAATCAAATTTGTATGTAGCTATGCTTGTACGTTTCGATATCTGGTTTTATACATGCATATTTACTTTATAACTTATCTTATATTTTATTAAAATACATTTAGGGTTTTTTTTAATATATCCTTGTAACAAGTACATATACAAATGTTCATTAAGTGGATCGAATTTTTTTTTTGTGTTTTAAAATGCTTTAGTGCGGATAAGTTGTATTGTGAAGAAAAACGTCATAAAAATCGGTTTTCATCTTCTATTCGCGCATCGCATTCGCATTAAAAACCGCGCCTTTTTTATCTTTTTTTAAGAATGTTCACATAGATTATTGAGTACATATAATTGAATTAATTTAGGTTATTTATAATAATAAAAATAAACACTTACTCACTGCGCATGTGCTATTAATCGAGCATTCAAGACTAAAATGTGTTTGATTTAAATGTTATTAACAAAATAAAGACCCTTTTTTTATATTCAGACTTTATTTAAATGCAATATACGAACGGAAGATGATAACTGATTATGGTATTTTCTTCAAATAACGATAGGCACCTTTACAGCACTAAATTCGAATAAAAGTTTTTATCGACCTACTCTAATGTATGTACATCCTCATATTCCCTAAACTAAGCATAATGCTTGACCTATAGGTGAACGATATCGGTCGTGGCAGGATTCGAACTTTCGACGACTGGATTACTAACCCAGCGTGTTAACCACTCTGCCACCACCCATCTATATAACATATTAAAACTTTTACTGTTTTTTTTTCTAAAATACGAAAGATTGTTGATTGTTAACACATTTATTTAACTCCCTTTTTTCTTCTTCTTCTTCTTCTTCTGCTTGTTCTAGTACTGGGTACTGTTTATTCTCGGATTCACTCCTGGGACGCGGATGTCCAGCTGTCCTTCCATCTCTTCCACATCCTCGGCATCGCAGATCCTCCGAATTTCGGAGTTTCGTACTCTGTCTCGGATGGTTTAACCTGCGATGGGGCGGAGAGTTTTCATCTCGGTGGTTCGCAAGAGACTCTTTGTTCTCGTGGTGTCGGCTCTGGTTTCGATGCCGTATGTCATTATTGGCCTTACGCAGGTCTTCATTTTGCTTTCTTTCAACATGTGTTGGTTTCTCCATACAATAGTTCGCAAGCACCCCGCTACAACGGCAGCCTTATTCGTTTGTTCCCTGACTTCTTCGTAAAGGTCACTGCTGCTTGATATTTCAGCGCCCAGGTACTTGAATCGCATAACTTGTTCTATTGTCCCTTTTTTGGTATTTTTTATATTTCAGTACTTGAGGACATAACTTAAAAATATCAACGCCGACAACATCAATAATTTTATACTTAATAAAAACTCGCTAGCAAATTGTTCATTACTTAAGTAGATTAATTTGCATTCAATCTTTAAATCCTAGCTAATATTGTAAAAAGAAAACCATCTGTAAAAAAAATAATGAAATATGAAAAAGATTTCCAAAGACTAGAATATGTAGATAATTCTTTTCATGAATCACAAAATGTGAAATTCTATCACAATTCAAAATAAATGCTGTAGAAATAAGATTTATGTAATAGAACGATATATGATACAATAAAAATCAGGTCATAAGAAAAGAATGCATGATAAAGATCATAAGTAAAATGTGAATGCCCTGTGGTAGTTTGGCCATATAAAAAGTATACGTGAGTGTAAGATAAGGAATCTATAGCAGCGGCTAACCACAGAAAGGGATGACGTAGCCATGCGAATGATATTTTCAAAGAAGGTAACATAAGAAGCTTGAACAATCGACGAGCATGTACGAAACAATGCATGGACATAAATGAAGCCAGGAATGTTTGCAAAAATACATGCTCTCGATGCGCTCGGTTCTCTTTGCTTACCCCGTAACGAACGTGAAGTGATGGTATGTATGTACATATGTAATATATATGTATTGATAACACAATACTTATTTGTAATTTCATATAAATCTTAAAGGTTAAGTCGAGGTCTTACGTAATACTTTTTTTTTGTTTTAAATTTATCATATGGATTTTAATTATGTTTGATAAACTTTAAACACAAGGAAATGACTGGAGTGTAAAAAAATGAATTCCACGCGATAAACATCAAAATTAAAAATAGTGTATTGAATGGTATTGATCAAGTTCACTTAGCCGCTTGGAAATAAACTAGTTTACAACAGATATACAAGAATGTTACATTAACAAAAAGACAAGACACGATACTTGTGTAGAAATCAGGTTTTTCATTTACAAGAGAAAAAAAAACACTAACCTGTATGTTATTGTAATAAATTATAGTATCGGGTTAAGAAAAATAAAAGTTTAATCACAATGTCTGAGTCGAATAAAAAAAATTAACATTTGGGAAAATGTGCAATTAGCTATATTTCATACTATACATTGATTTATCTTATTTAGTACCTATATTGAATTATAATAAATTCTTTGTGATCTTATTTTAAAAATATCACTATAATCAATTAACTTTGGTGAGGTTGAAGTCCAACAAATAAACAAAAGGAACGAAATAAAACATTGATAAATAGGTACTCGTGTTATGTTATTAATTCCTTGTGCATTTTTATTAATTGTATGCCTGCTCTTCTAACATTTATTCGCATTAACTGAATATCATTTTTGTTTGTATTACATGTCATACTTTCAGCAAGTTTCAAAATGTTAGATATCCAGTAGTTTACCTTGTTCAAAAAAAATAATATTTTAGAAGACATATTTTCTATATTAATTATTTCATCAGAATAAAACTATACGCCGATTGGTTAAAGAAATATAGGAAATCACGGAATACATAAGGATGGATATGTTCTTGTTGACAAGGACATATACATTATTTAAAAAAAAAGTATTTTAAATCTCCATGTTGCCTTTGTTGTTTAAAAAAACGGCATATTGAAATAAACAGAGGGTGAATAGTTCTTTTATATAAATAAACGAGTGGGTTGTGGCCAACGCTATACTCTTCACTACCAAGTCACTCCACAAAGTATTCAATTTTATAGCATTTTCATGAAATGAATTTGTTAAATTATTTTTGATATAAATATTTTATTATAAAAACTTGATAATTCTTCAACACTATTTTTTTAATGTGATGTGCCTTTTAGCAATTCGAATATAAAAATATCAAATTTAACTTTCCCAAGCTTGGGGTCACTTTGAAATATTTGACAGTTAAAAAAATGAGACGCACTATTCAGATATTATTTGTCACAATCTAATTGGGTCTAAGCGTGTATTAGAATAATACTCGCTTAAACCCCATTAGAGTACTAAGTCTATAATCGATAAAGTATAATAAACACGCCGTATAGAGCACAGAGCACATATTTGAAAAGAATCGAATGATTAATTTAGACTATAATCGATAATGTAGAATAAATGCGCCGTACCTCCATAGTACACAGCACAGACACATATATTATACTATGTGATGAAACTTTATAAATACAATTTCAATATGATACTTGTTGATAATCTGTATAAAAAAATAACCTTAAAAATTGCGAATTCACAACTCCCCACTATATCCCCTTGGGTAAGTGAGGAATAAAAATATTTAAAAGGGCAAGAGGGATTAAATGGGCTGGATGATACTAATCAGAGTCGAGGCGGAGTAGAGTGACGTTTTGTAGCTAAAAATTAAACCAGTAAATTTATTATACCTCAACGCCATATCATATAGAATATCGATTTTATTCTCTTTTTATTTTTCACTAAAACCAGTTGGTTGTATGCTATGATTTAAATATAACCCAACCATATTTATCCTGAAGTAAAAAATGAACAACCTAAACAACATTGACGCACAACATTACCGAAATGTTCGGTTTCGTATAATATTTATTCATATTAATCCTTTTACGTTAATCCTGTACCTATTTTTAATTTTTAAAAACTAAAGATCCTCGATAATGGTTGCTCAAAGCATTAAAAAAGTAATGTGTGTTGATTATATTGACGTCAACCATTCAACTACATTACCAATTAGTATATCCGGAAGGCGTAAATTCAAACAATTATAATTCAATATTTTAAATTATCAATTAGAATTCAGAAACATATTTATGTTTATAAAAAAAAATATGCTTCATACCCCGAGTAAATCAATCAATCGAATATTATCAACCCAAAGAGTTTAGAATATACAGTGCTGTGCTGTCATCAATTACGACTATAGGCCAAGAGATTGATATATAAAGTGAAGCGTAATACATTCAATGTTTAAATATAGCACATTATTTATTAAAATACATTGTTGTATGTTAAACATGTACTTTTTTATTTATTTATATAATACTAGTGAACCCCCGGCAAACTTCGTATTGCCTGTATAATTAAATATGGTCCTTCATTACCACCCGTCACTTCAGACCCTTCAGTACCACCAATCCCTTCAAGCCCTCAGTACGTCTCTTCTCTTCAGGCCCTTCAGTACCTCCCGTCCCTTCAGTGCCTCCCGTCCCTTCAGACCCTTCAGTACCTTCCGTCCCTTCAGTACCTTCCGTCCCTTCAGTACCTTCCGTTCCTTCAGTACCTTCCGTCCCTTCAGTACCTTCCGTCCCTTCAGTGCCTCCCGTGCCTTCAGTGCCTCCCGTCCCTTCAGTAGGTTAAGAAAAAGTAACGAAGAAGAAGAAGAAGATATAAGATCAAATCCAGTCACCTGCGAAGAGATGGAAGGAAAATTGAACCTTCTTCTCCCAGGATAGTCCACCTTCAATGACCTAATACACGATGAAGAAGAAGAAGAAGAAAAATCCCGGGCATACGCTCGACAATTCACCAAAGTTTTACTGCAATCGGATGAACGGTTTCCAGGATAGTCCACCTTCATAGGTAAAATGACTTAATATTCGATGAAGAAGAAGAAGAAGAAAATTTTTTTAATCTAGAAACCATCCCGGGCATACGCTCAACAATTCATCAAAGTTTCATTGCAATCGGATGAACGATTCCCAGGAAAGTCCACCTTCATAGGTAAAATGACCTAATACCCGATGAAGAAGAAGAAGAAAATATTTTTTTTGATCCAGAAACCATCCCTGGTATACTCTCGACAATTCGCATACATGGGTACATAGGTACATACCTACAAACATTCAAATTTATAATATAGAAGATATCATGTTTTCATCAAGGAACACAGTTTTCTCTTCATGTATTGCAAGTTAATTTTATAAATGAAATTATTGTGTAAGTACTTACTATTTATATTGTTTCACAGTAGGTAGGTATACAAATATGTATTTTCCTTTAAAATGTTCTGAAATTTGAATTTAAACAACTGCGCCGTAAGTGCCACAATGACATTTCAAATGGAACATAAATCATGAAATAAAAGAATGTACTGCAGTGTGTCCTACCTTGGTTATTTGTGTATTTTGGACACACTTCTCATACTATGCGGGTATATTAAAGTTACGTTTCCCCTCTCTTTACCGATCTATGGAACACAAGCAATGGTTTGATGTGAAATATTTTGTATTTGATTTAATTTATTTATAACGCATATTATGTAGTGATATTATATTTCTGCAGTCCTCCTCCATATAAACATAAGCATAAGGCATTTATTTGTTACAATTATCATATATAATCTAGGGTTACAATACTAAAAATAATTACAATCAGATAATAATAATATAGAAACAAAAATCAAACACCGTACAGACGGTATAAAATAGTTCACACAAAGAAAAAAATGAATCAATTGTTAAAACTACAATAAAATAACCAAAAAAAAAATATTCGAAGGAAAAAACAAATGGTGGCAATATATCAAGTGCAAAGTTGATGGCTATCGATATTTTGAAAACCATCAAGCTATTCCCGAAAATATCTGCATCGACACACAATTAATTTCCTAAACTATGCAATCTCGGCATCGGCAACTTAAGTAAGTAGTTTGTTATTAATGTTGTGTACTGTTTCAATTTTCATTCCGAACCATTCGAAGAATATTCAAATAAGTTATTTTGATTGCCACCAAATTTTGGTGGCGGTGCATGGTGTATAGATACAAATAAATTTTGCATTTGTCATATCTTTAGATATAGATGTTCTGTCAAGTCTGTGTATTGACCACTATTCTGTTCAAATCTATTCCATTTATGGAGTTGATAATATAAATTCAAATTGACTAAAGCGTAAAAATGTATACGTAAGACATCTGATTCCTTAATTTGGCATAGACTGTCTCACAAATATCATTTATAAGTCGGTACTGAATAAAACTGATAATGCACTCAGTTTCGCCTCGATCAAATAAATTCGCCTACAGAACAAGAACGATCGCTTTTTGCATGGTTAAAGCAATACACTTAATATACATATTTTCTTTATCAAGGACTTTTTCATACACACTACCATCACGGCATACCCCACAAGGTGTGGTAACCAGCGACAGGTGTGCGGGTGTGCATAATCTTATTGAAAGAAGCCTGACACACACACAGCAGTCTCGTCTCACATTCTTACATTCAGAACGAGTGGTGATCTCAGTGCTGAACTACGTGAGATGCTATTTTGCCTGTTATATTTTTGATTAGGTACCCGAATCTTACAGTTAACCTGAAAACGATGATAATTGGAAAGAGTGGAAGCACTATTTTAAGCCGGTACTTCACAGCAAGGGCTTGTTAACTCTAAAAATGTGACATAAAGGATCATTGAAACTAGTAACCCCAGATGCAAATTATTTTATTGATCGAATCCTAATAAACTAACTAGTTCATATACAGGGTGTCCCATAATCCAACGTATTCCTTTTAAGGGCTGTTATACCAACTCATGACTCGCCAGAATATGTAAATATGACCTTAGTAAAAGTTCCTTAGTTTTTGAGATATTTCGTATTTTTTTTGACAAATTTTTCAACATTTCATTTGACTTCCGACAGGGATAAAATCCAATGTTTACGTATATGCAATTAAAAAAATATTCCACCTCCGCCATTTATGAAAGATTAAACTAAAACTAAATTACGACCATTTTTCCTATAAAACATTCTGGGGGGGTGTAAGGAAGTCAAAATGTGTGGTTATATGGGTATATATTTGAATGAATTTTAATATATTTTTTTAGAAAAAAATTTAAATATATTTTTTTAGATTTTGACAATAGCGCTACCTATTGGGTTTAAAACTATCCTATCTTTCAATCCGAAACCAACCATGCAAATTAAGAAATCGGCTGGGCGGTTTCAGAGATTAGCGTGTACGAACATCGTAACACGAGATTTTTATATATTAAGATTTATATAGCGGTTGAACTTTACACATCCCAACCAAACTATTTTTATCATATTTTGAATATTTCGCGAGTGTTGAGGATAAAATGAAGAATATTGAAAGCATGAACATCGCTGTTTTCTTTGTATTGGAATTTTCAAAACATTTTTACCCAGATCACCTAAATTGAATGTTACTCTCCCTCCTGTGGGTTTTACCCAATAATGTTCAAAGTACAATTTCGTCAACTAAAAAAAACTGATATTCAAAATAAATACAATTATAATCCTACAAACTTTCAAAATTACATCCTGTCTGTGCCACGGTAAACAGAAAAATATCGCATCATCGACAAACGATTGTTTTTTACTTTGTGGTATCATTTTGCAATTAATTAAATTAAATTAAACACAACTTTGTGTACACCACTACAACGTTTGCGTTTTTTCTGATATCCAAGATTTTCAGGCTGCATGTTTATTTTCCAGACTGTATTGCTTAATAAAAGTATGGTTATTTTCGATTAAATGGTTTGCAAATTCCGAGTAATTATTGCTGTTAAGACATCTTAAATGCTCCTTAACTCTCGTTTCTATATTTCTCGTAGTTTTTCCTATATAAAATGATGGGCAATCATTACACTCTAATTTATAGATTCCTGATTTTTTATTAGACTTTTTTTATTCGAAAAATATAGAAACGAGAGTTAAGGAGCATTTAAGATATCTTAACAGCAATAAGTATTCAGAATTTGCAAACCATTTAATCGAAAATAACCATACTTTTATTAATAATATAGGTGTAAAAATAATCCATAGTAATTTATGTGATAGACAGTTAGACAGCCTGGAAATCTTGGAAATCAGAAAAACGTAAACATGAGAAATAATATAAATAATAACAAAAATCCTAATATTTTCCCAATACAAAAATTAATTAACCAATAACTTCATTGCATCCCCCACCCAAAAAAATAATTTAACCCAGCCCACACTCCACCCATTATTTAAGTCTATATATTGTTTACTTTAAGTCTATATATTGTATTTTATTTTAGTATACTTTGTATCCTCCTGAGGAAGGGAACTTTGTTCTCGTAACATGTAGAGGAATTTTTATTCTTTTGAATAAAAGTTATAATTGTAGTGGTGTACACAAAGTTGTGTTTTATTTCATTGAATTTATTTAAAAAATATAGGTTTCAATTGCCCATCTGGATAAATGATATCCCTCTTTTATATTAACACCATATGAAATGTATACCTTCAACACATAAAATTTACCGTGAAATTTCATATAAACTCATTGCACATAAGAAATTCAAATTTACAACTGATTATTTCTTGAAAAAAATGAGAAAACAAAAAAATCTATTACGGCAACAAATTTAATGTATAATTTTACACTATTTTTCTCGAGAGATCGACCAACTTAGGATAATAATAGAGCTTCCTCTTTCTTTTCGATGACGCTACAGACAAATCGAGTCTTTGCTTTCTGTATCTTTCCCCTCAAACCTCGCCTGTCCTAAATTGATCTCTTCCAATTTGCCTCGGCCTTATTCCCATTCACGATAAGTTCCGCTGAGCTGTCATTCATAACTGTAATCTGTGAAACAAAAGATTGTGTGTACGCGTCGCTTTATGTCTTTACACAAAACTTAACACCACCACGATATGCCGCATAAAACATTGCGAATAAATTCACCTGTCGAATGTCATACGTATTTCGCTCCAATCATAATACCGCGTTACGAACGGCGAACGGAGGCTTTTTCGACATAATGCACGGAAGTTTACGCAGGCTAGTGTCTGCGGAAAACAGAATAACGATCTACTATAAGAAACGCATGTAGCGTATAAACTTGTGTATATTGCCGCGATAAAAGAACCGGAATAGGCCCGCTGGAGAATCTGAGCCGCATCCTTCTTCACTACATCTTCCCATCTAAGTGTGGGCCTTCCTACTATTCCCCTTTCACCTGGGTGTCCGGTCCTAAACAGTGTTTCCATTCTTTGTATTCTGGCAACGGGGTTAGTGCTATTTCTCATCTCACAGATCCAGACTGAAAACACAATTAAAAACTGTGCATCCACCGGAAATCAGATATTTAACCAACTGATCCACTATTCGAATCCTGCCACGACCGATTTCGTTCACCTATAGCACCTACCAGCATTTAATCTTTGTTTAGAAAATGTATACATTCTTATTACAATTTCATTTTTTTGAAAAATGAACTGAAATTTTCGATTCATAAAAATATACCATTTATTTTGTATTTCATTTTATTTCATTCACCAATTAGCATTTCAAGAAATGCAGGAAAAAATCGATTAGTGAAAAATATATATTTTAATAGTTATTATCTGCGGTGTGTCACGCTGAGCAAATTAAATAAAGTTGACGATTTCTCGAAATCTGATTTGGCAAAAATACAAATTGACGTAATCTACAATCGTGAAGTTGTAACCACTGCGTAAATGTCCGCACATCACATTTAAGCTGAGTAGCCACTTAAGGATTTTTGTATATTATTTATATATTATATACATATAAAAACGTCACAACTTGAATTTTTGACAGTCATCTTCAACCTCTACAAACTGTCGTCAGTTTTATTCATTATTTTTATTATTTGGACATGTTATGTCCTATTCCGATTCGTTTCAGTGTACGAATACGTCTATAACCAACGGGGGTATAATGATTTTATCCGCGCGGTGTGACGTAATGAGTCCCGTATGAATGCAATCAACTTTTTGACATTTCTCATATACTAAAATTCTGACTGTCTACCAGTGTATGATATTTTTATGTATTTTGTACAAAAATATTAATAAAATAAATAAATGTATTCATTATTGATTCGATTCTTTATTGTCAAAATTCAGACGGATACATTTAAACGAATCTGAATAGAACATGTTGTATAACGCCGTTTTCTTTATACCTTACCTAAAGGGCTTTATATGTTGGTTGTTGGTGATAGATATTTGGTTATTATTTTATAAGTAAATAGTAGTAGGTTATTTGGTAAAAATATACATATTTTGTAGAATAAATAGGATTATACATTATACTATTATTGAATTTGTTTACACCGACAAAAATAATACAACTATCAAATTAAAACCAACGATAAAAACATAAAAGAAAATCTTTATTAAACAGAACAAAAAAAATTAAATAAAAAAGCTAAAGAACTATCAAAATAATGTTTTTTTAATTGGTTAAATATTATATCTTTCAATCCTATTATTAGTTACGTTTTACTTAATATCTGATTCACCGATTCTCAACCCGAGATTCGCCATGGGTTGTTAAAGTGTAGGTACCTATAGTTTTAATAGTTGAAAAAGTATGTACCTACACATACTATTATTTTAACCAAACCTCATTAAAGATGACAAGGATGAACAGTGTCGTTTCGTCTAAATTTTAATAGTTTAAATGTGCTATTTTTTCAAACATTACCATAGGTATAAAATCTAAATACACATTATAAATTAATGTACAAAGATTATAAAATTATCAAAAATGATTATTATATGAACTTTTAGCTAACTTGCAAATATATTGCCAAATAGCAATTTCTTCTAGCGAAGCAATATTTCTAGCCAACAAAATTGAAGAGTTGTGTGAGAAGTAATAATTAATTAATTTATCCTATGTCAGAAATCAAACATAGTGACACCACAATGCCACAGCGATCAACGGTGTGTATTTTAGTGTTGATCAACATCACAACTTCATTTTTATAATGTGAGAAATATTATCTAGGGAATGTACCGTCAAAGCTTTCGCAAAACAAAACAGGTTGAGAACCTATGATTTGTAAAAAAAATATTAATAAATGTTTATTAAGATTTTTTTATTACCAATACATAAATTTCATCTTCAAATACGAATTGTATAGGTACATAAGTACACAAATAACCTATTATTATAGTTAAATTATTTTCAAAATATAGTAGGCTTATGTCATCTCACACTGATTAAATATTGATTATAGTACTACGTGAAGTGACAAGTACTACTAACTTTGACCACTGAAGAATATTTGTACTATATAATGAATATCAACATCGTAATATACGGTTCCCAAAATTACTAAGAATTCTTCTCAGTATTAATTTTCAGATGTTCAACAGTTCAAATAATGTCTCAGAACCAATAAAATGTATGTGTACTTAAACGTGTTATTTTTTTCTGAGAGACAATCATCATTATATATAATGACCATATCAATATAATGCACACTGCATTCATTTCTAGATATTTATTTATTTATTTAACTTTTTGTACATAATATAAACAAATATAATGCACACTGGAGGGTTTATTGCCATCAGGCAATTTCTTCCAACCAACCAGATGACAGAGTGACAGAATTAAACATGCACATCAAGAAAAAATGAAAGCTACAAAAGAACAAAGAAAATATACATAACACCAAGATAAATAACATAATAGCAAAAAAAAAACAGGATTGGGAAGGAACAAGAAGAGGAAATCGAGATCAGGTGTTTAGGGATAAATATAACGTAGCAAAGGGAAAGAAGGAAAAGGAGAGGAACCAGGTATTTTCGGAGAGATATCCCTGCTTTAGTCTTTTCTTGAAAATGGAAAGCGATTTAGACGAAGTTATATAAGGACTCAAATCACTCCAGAGTCTTGCTGAACGTACTTCAAAGGAAGAGCTGAAAAATTCAGTGTTGTGAATTGGGATAGTTAATGTAGTACGTTTAGCAGATCGAAGCGATATGGGCCGTGATTAGAAAAATAGGTGAATTTAGTTTTAAGGTACTGCGATGAGTTAGGATTAAAGAGCGTATTATATAGAAGTGACAAAATATGTATATTTCTCTGTTGTCGTATCTTAGGCCAATGGAGAAGATTACGGTAAAAGGAAATGTGATCGAATTTCAGTTCTAAGATGAAGCAGATACAAACAATCTGGAGACGCTCGAGTTTATTGAGATGTTCCTCGTTCGCATCCAAATAACAAACGTCAGCATAGTCATGTAAAGGAAGGGGAAGTGATTGTGCTAGATATTCATTGTTAGACGTGTATATCTAATAAAAAACTACCTCGATTCGTCCAATCATTTTTTATAAATTTTGTTCTATTAGATACATACTTATGAAACGACATAGAAGTTCAAAAACCATAATTTGATAAAATTACGCACAGATCATTATTGTTATTAAATCGTATTTAACAAATTTTACGGAATCGTATTAGTAATTGCCTACTAAACAATTGATGCAACTTAATGTGATGCAATTTCACTGAAGATGTCATTATGTTTGTGAAATAATGCGCTGCGTTGTCTATAGAAATAGATTTCAACACTTTTACTAATTCAATCCACCACACCACATCACAGCGCCATTTCATTGTTGAATGTGATGTAAAATAATCACACGTACAATTAAATGTATCAACAAAACTGATATAAATATATCGTTAAATGTTTCATTAAACATTTCATTAATCTCCACTGCTATGAAATAGCGGAGAGTCGTGATTTCAAAAATTGTAGAGTATTTTTTTTAACATCAATTTCTCAACGGGTATAGGTATCATGTTCACACTAAGAGTTTCGTTTCATTGGAATGTGGTTGAACGTATGACTTAGTCCAGAGCTTCGATCAGTTTAGTTTTCCATAGATATCCGTTAATTAAAATAAGTATATAAGGCTGATAAAAGAGAAACGAAAAGAAGAGGTCGGCCAAGGAAAAATTGGCACGATCACACAAAGGGAATTTTGAAAGATGGAGACTTTAGAAGTAAGAATAACAGAAGAGCGTGTTTGAAACGATGCATGGACGTAAATTAAGCGAGAGAGAGATCTCAAGAGAGAGGTGTTTGGCGTTCGGTTCTCTCCGCCTACCCCAAGTAGGAAAATGGTACGGTGGTATGAATTTTTGTGTGTAAAATGATTAAGCGGTATTATGTACCTATAAAATTAATGATGTCCATTTGAGAGTTGGCGGACTTATCTATAAGACTTATGTCAACAAAAACGTGTCGATAAATAGGCACGAATTTCCTTTAACACAGACAGTCAACTACCACTTCTTTATGTACCAACAGGTACCTATAATCGAAATAAATATTACGGGTATATATCGCATCGGGTTATCACGCTCATGAGTAGTTTGGCAATTCACGAAAGAAAGCTCTTTGTGTTACCGCGCGTTCAAGTTTTAAAGTGTGTTCAAGGGAAATAGAGTGAAATATAATTGTTTTCTTACAGTATTTTGTCCCATAGATTTTCTGTAAGTAAATCCACAATAATATATATTTTATAGTTATTACTGATAGACTGAAATTTTATATCGTAATAAAACAAAAAAAAGTATGTAAATTCTCTTGTATTCATTTAAAGAAAACAAACAATTTATTTTGTCAAAGAAAATATTATATACCTATTACCTAATTGCAATTTTTAAGGGTTTTCTGTTCCATTTTGGAGTTAATGAAACAAATCACTTTATTTGAGGATTTTGTTATCATGGCATTATTATAATTCAAAGTATTTTTCAGTAATAAACTAAAAATAATAACTTAGGTATACTCATTTATGAAATTTACCTACCACTCATAAGGCAACAAATAATATTATTGCTGCTAATACATTGTTTACTATAATTGATATTGAAATTGATCTTATTTTGAAATGATAATTCTTTAACATTTTATCAATCAGGGGGGCAAGTCTGTTCAACAAGCGAAATCAATGTTTATATGTTTAATCCCATGTTTACCCATATCATGGATGGTTTTGATTTCGCCGTTTGACCAGACTGCCCCCCCCTGATCTTTATAGCAAGTAAAAAATAAATAATTAGATAGTACCTATAGATACTCAAATAATACCTCCATAATATTTGAAACAATTTAATAGAATTTAAACCATTTAAATAATTTTCTTTGATTTATATTTAAAGAAATGATTTAAACCATATTGCAATACTCTCACTACAAACATAAAATTTATGTTTAAAACGCGTTAGTATTTATAAGTGTAATTACATTTTTTTTTTGCAAAATAAATTCATTGTTTTGTGAAATATAAACAATAACAGTGTTATTTATAAAAATAAATTTGGTTCATTTGAACCCGGTTCAACGTCTTATTCTGAAATTCAAATATTCTCATACAAGAATTATTTATTCTTATATGAAAATATTTGAATTTCAGAATAAAACTTTGAACCGGGTTCAATTGAACCAAATTTATTTTTATAAATAACACTGTAATAGTTTAAGAAGGTATTTTTCAATCGAACAAATTTGATTATGTTTCTACATATATTTATCTATGCACCAGGACGAACGTTTCGGCTGACTATGTCCTTATTAACTAATCGTAATGTTCGTCCTGGTTCAAGGATAAATATATTTAGAAACGAAATCAAATTTGTTTGATTTAAAAATATCTATTTTTTACAGATTTTTAATTATCTCAATAGAGACGAAGATGGAATATTTAATTGTAGGAGAACCGGGAAATCAAGGCACCTACAGGGCTTACGACCTGTCATCGGCTGGTTTACGTGATCACTTTATGCGCTTGCGCAACGTTCACCAATTATGCCTTTTTAATGAGATCCCTATCAATTCAATTTTTGAAAGCTCTATACTTTGAAATACTGAAATTCTTTTCGCTTGAAAATAAGGAATTTTTACTACAGCCATCTATGTGTGAAATTATGAACAACAATCTTATTATTTTTTATTTATTTTGTTGTAACGCCATATATTGAGAGAATTGGTTTTTTGTAAATAATGAAAGCTACAATTCTTATATCTGAGGTGACAATGCATTTTTCGCATAGAAGTCACCCCTGAATTGCGCCAGACTTTTAAGGTCATTTTTGTCTTATTTACCTACTTGTACCAATGTGTAAGTTGAATGAAAATTGTTTTGGCAAACAATGACAGCTATTGTAATTGGATTCATTTCAATACAATCATTTTAATTTCAAAATAAGCACCAATATTCAATAATGTGCCAGCTTGGTAAAATTAATGTGTAATATGTGTTTGTATTTTGTTTTTCAAGTAACCAGCATCATAATAATATTGTATATTTACCTACACTAGACTCATCTTGTATATATGTATAATGTTGTAAGAGTTAAAATACCGAATGTCATCATACAATCAACATCTTGTACTTATTACAATTGATGTCAATTAAATAAACTTGTTATTTCTGACCCTAATTTATTGTTAAGATGATAAAAGAGAAGACTTCTCGTAAATTTTTAACCAGAATATAAAGGTTTTATAAAAATAAATCAATAAAAAATGATAATAACTTAATTGTAATGATTTTTAATGAAAATTTGATAAATAATATATTTTTATATACTTTCATTATTTGACCATTTCATTATTTGATTTTTTACAAATACATCTATTCGTCCATGATATCAATATTTACTGCAAATATACTAATTACGCGTTTATGGCTTTTTTTAATGTTTTCGGAATTTTTTGAAGTTGTGAATATGTGAGTATGGGTGCATCGGTAAAGCTTTCATGGCGGCAAGTACATACCAGTTGACAATCATATGGTGTTACATAACATATATGGCCAAAACATTCATGTCAGCTTCATACCGTACCGGTCTTTATTGCAATAGTCAACCAATGTTAAGTACAGACCGAGCGAACGGTCCACTTTGGCAGTCTGATGGTGTCAAGGTTTTATCAGACAAAAATAATATTATACATCGATTTGGAAATATTTCACAAAAGAGCGTTATTGCAAAGATGTAACGGGCCAAATGATTCGAATAGGAAATGCAATTCTACAATTCAGATTACTATGTTAAAGTAGTCATTTGTAGTTTTGCAATAATTCTATTTTAATCTTCTTAAAAAATTATCAGATGTCATATAGAACATGTTGATAGTATGGTATTGTAAAATTCATTCAATGAACTTCGTTTTGTTAAATCACATATAACACACAATGAGAATATAATGTTCTATATTTATTTATTTATTCGTCAATTTAATACAATCGACGATTTCCTCCAGCCGATCAGAGGAAAAAATGTATTTATGAGAAACAATTTCAAATTCGTAATAATGAAGCATAATTAAAAAAATTAATAGAAAAGTGCTCAATGATATTCATAATTGTTCCAATAAGTTAATTTTATATCAAATAATTATTGAAGAATATTTCTAAAGAAATATCTCGTTCATGATAATCAATCACATGTGCTAACAAGACAAATCATAGTTTTATATCCAATAAACAATATTAAATAATTTGCATCGCAATCAAATTAACTATAATCCGTGAATTACGTGGAAATTGATCATTGCTTATTAAAAGTATGTACCTACATTAGTAGATTTAGCGGCATACCTTGTGAGTACGTCACGTGGAGTGCGCAGAATGCAAATTTGTTTTTTTCCGATCCATTCGACTATGAAAATGCTCAAGTTATTTACCGGAAACTATACCTACTTATTGTATGTCAATTGTTTTCATACAATTTATAGGTACTTACGTTTATGCGCTTCAAATATATTTAACACTTTAACCAAATAACGTCCCAATTACTATTTATTATTTTCAGTTTCATATAAAACAATTTTCTCAAATCGGTTGGTATGCATTTACAAATAACCAATACAAAATTGGCTAAATTCACGCGCCTGAATTTCTGCAGTGGGTATAACAAAAACTAACAAATTTTCAATTCAATACAATATAATTCGAGTCCACAGAACCTACATACAACTCAATGTTAAGTTTTAATTTACTCCATATTCATTTATTTGGGGGACAAAAGCGCTTTTTTAAGTGGTATTCTGTGACTCGCCTACTAAAATCTAATTTATTTGATATTTTCTAAACAAAACGAATAACGAATACAATCTACATTTATTTGGGTGGTAGCAGAATGGTTTGCGTGCTGGGTAAGTAATCAATCCACTGATAGCAAGTTCAAATCCTACCACGACCGATTTCGTTCACCTATAATGGCTGAAAATGTATACTTAGTTTAGGGAATGTATGAAGGTGTGTGTATATGTACTTGTTACAAGAAAATATTCATTTTTTTTATAAAATATACATAAATACTACTCGTATCAAATCCCTACTACATTCTAGGAATATGAGTATGTAATTGCTTTTTATTTTTATTTAAGATTTATAATAAAAGAAAAATGCATCCAGGGTTCGATTCCCAGTAGAGAACATAATTATTTAAAAATCTTTTCTCACGCAAATATTGTTTCTCTGGGCTAAAAATCTGGTCAGTTGGAATAAATCACCATACAATAAGAAATTTGCTACTTGCGCAGAGTGCATGGAAGTGTTTTTTGTTATTATAAGTTTTACATTTTACACACTATGTATATTGTCCATTTGTTCAAAAAGAATTCAAATAAAAACAAAATAAAACTGGTACAGAGGAGTTTTATCATCTTCACACTTCTATCATTCTATGTATGTTAAAGTCTACACGAGTTGATTGAGTGTATGGTTGATATGAGAACGGATAATTTCCTTAATAATAATTATTATTGCAGGAATTTTGAAAGTAAATAATTGATTATATATTATGAATGCGGCGAGGACGAGTTAAAGTGGAATATCTATATTATATAATAAATATACTTGTGACCAGGAAATAGACAAATCTTAATACAAACCTGTCTTGTACAATATCATATAATTCAAGTACAAATTTCATTAGTAAATACGTACATCTAAAATTAAAGCCTAAATATGAATTAAATGAAAAGTCCGCAACTAGACATAATAAACAGATAGAAATCAGTGCAAATCGCGTGGTTTTAAGTAGGTATATGTATAATTTATTTCTACTACAAATGTAAAAATGATCAGCGAGTTGCAACTAATATAAAATTTTATAATTTTAAATTATGTAAATACAGTTTAAAATATATAATGCATTAATTTACTTCTCAATAGTTTTGGTATATATTTTATGAAAAGTCGACAATGGTGATTATTCTGAAATTTCTACGATTGTATTGAAATGAATCCAATTAAAAATGCTGTAATTGTTTGCCAAATCAATTGTCATACAATAGTACACATTTTAGTTATACTGAACATGCTATTGTATTATCTATAATCAAAAGCAATTGTAACTATTTTCAGATTATTCTGTATTAACTCAACAACCGTTTTATTCACTAATACTGTTAATATTTTGCTGTAAACATCACTTCTAAAATAATATAAATCAATAAAAACATTATATTTGGATATGACAAGGTCTTTCGAATCACATAAGTACACATATTTAAAAGAAAAAATGTACGGTTAGTTACTTAGGTAATAAATACGTAGGTACATAAATCTTCTCTTGTAAGCTTAGGTCATAAATATATTTTGTTTAGACACTGTGATCTTTTTTGTATTTAAATCATCAAATATTAAGTATGAATACTCAAAACCAAAACATATAAAAAAACCAACAAATAAATTTAAATTTAGGTATTTAATCTTCAAATCATTGGAAATATTCCGTCAGTTTCCTCTAAACATTAAACCAAAGCCAAAGCTGCATATTCTTGTGCCATTTTAACTGAAAATCCAAATATTTAATCGAACAAAACATAAAACTGTAATTTAAACAACACCCTATCACCGCTTTTTATGATTTCAATAACTTTTCCAATACACCAATCCAAAGATGTGCGTTCAGAATAACCACCATTCCATAATGACGATTGCCGCCATTTTGTTTTGTGATAATGTGTATCAATCGTTGTTTAACGTTTCAGAATTACCACTATTATCATTTTTTTTAAGTAATTTCATACACAAAATGCAATTACCTAATGACTTAATTTTTCAAACCACGACAGTATTTTGAAATCTCTCACCAATATAATTGTCACATATTATACACCATTGCACTGTCAATGGAAAAAATATCGGCTCTTAGTAAACATACTTTGCAAATGATATTATTATGTTCATAAAAATCGATTGGTCTTATTATTTTAATCGTAACATAAAATATCTAGATATATATAAAATGACGGGTTCGTCATTATACCTTCATACCATCTTATCCCATCATAATATACGTCCACAAAGCATTCTTAATGGTGAATTTTCTTATAAAAAGCTATTGAATTATGTCTTCATTAAAAAAACATCATAGTGTTATACTGATTTTTTTATTAATTAAACATACACAATTGCACAATCAATTATTTAACGAATTTTGTTGCCAACATTAATTTTTTTCTTAGCATTCAGCATCAGCATATTTGAAATAGTTCGAATTCTTAGAATTTCGCTGCCAATTATAAACCAATTTTTCTGATTTCATACACAGGTATTCGTACCTACGACAATAAAACATAAGCAGAATAAAAACATAATCGCTGTGTCCCTTTGAGATACTGAAAACTCGCCATATAGTTGTGTAGGTATAGGACGAGTGCGAATATATTATTCCGAGTAAACAAAATTTAAGACCCATCATAACAATGTCGCATTATACAAAGTGCATGTTTAATTAATACGAACAATTAGCGTACACCTTTTATCAATATTGCAATAGTGCACAGGCGATGTCTCTCCCACCACGAGATGTAGGAAAATTCGTTCGTCAAAGCTTGCAATAGTTTAACTATCCGCCGAACTGGTCGGTCATTCGCGCTCGCTGTTTCTTGTCGTTCGCACCTAAATCAAACGGACGTTCCTAATTTGAAACAACAGGTTCGCGCGCGGAGGTACCTACTCGTACCTACCAACACTGCTCAGATTAAATAGAATCATATAAAGATTTTGAAAATATTCTTTCCATTGATTTTAGTTACAAAAGTGTTACTAGTGTAAAAAAATAATATATGCTCCACATTTAAGGGAAGTTTGGTAAAGGTACGTACCTAATTGATATTTTCAATATTTATTTCATAGGCTTTGCTTAGTTCTAAATAATAAAAGTGATAATTTTCTTTGTGATTTTTAATAAAATATAGAATTTATTATATAAGATAACAATAATGTATGTAGGTACTAAGGTATAAGATAATAATTTATGTAGATACTTGGGTATACCTAATATAATAATTTTTGTAGGTACTTGGATACAAAATAATAATAATTTATATTACAAATAACTTATGAAGCAAGATTATTTCACAGGAAATTTTAATATAGATTATAAATAAGAAAATTACATAAACGTATATTATATTTTCTCCGTTAAAGTGCAATTTTTAAAAGTAATTTAATATTCATTTACCCAATTCAATATTTCATAAGCTATCGAGAAAGTATGTTAGAAACTGTAAAGTTTAAAGTTAATTAAATTGAATAACTGCATAATAAAAGAAAAGTAAAAAAAATAAAATTTGAATTCAATGTTGTCAATCGTAGGAACATACCTAGTATTTATTATGAATATATTTTTCTTGTAAAAAATCGGATAAATAGAATTACTTCCTATTTTATGAACAATAAACAAAAGTTGTCAAAGCGGAGTAATGATTTTTTTTCGGTATAAAAATATTGAAATAGCGACAACAAACTAGACAGGTAGGTAGATGAAATGTCGGTACGTAAAAGTAAGTTTTGTAAGAATCCACTTGAAATATGTGAAATAAACTTTCAAAGCTCTATTGCTTCCCACTTTGTAAAAAAGTAATCTTGTACTAATTAACCCCTTCTTTATTTCAACCATTACCATGTTGTAATTCAACAATCAAGTTTGCTGCAGAAACTCGTTCAGAAAAACATTTTAGAAACTGTGATACTTATTTTCAGCCCTGAAAATGATTCATTGCCACTGCTGAACAATCACTGTTTACAACACTTGCCATCAATTATTATTACATACAATCATTGGAATTCTCAGACGGTTTCATCTTCAAGTCAAATCGTTTTATTCGTATGATGCAGTTGATAATTGATTTTCTACTCGCGATTTTTTAATATTATCTACCCATATCAGAATATCAGGAAATGTCGAATTTTTTTTTTTGCATCGTTGTTCATTCCAGTGGCCAATGAAAAATATTTTTATCTCACGCCAAAATAATATTTACTTTTGAGGTCCTGTAAAGCATCGTATCTACACACGCTTCAATTTTTAATCTTGTTGTATACATAGTTGCAATAAAACAAACAAAAAAATATTATTTCTTGAATTTCTTAATATATTCATAGGCAAGAACATAATATTCATAAGCAAGCCAAGATTTTCGGCTTCTATAAATAATTCCGCTACTGTAAAATCTACCTCGCCTTATTTACTACCGCAATCAAGAAAAATTAATATCGTATCCATAACAATAAAAAAATCCAAGTATAGAAGTTCAAATCCAATCAATATACCCACTGTTTACTCGACAATGTTTTCATTGTAAAGATTTCCCAAAATATCATAATATTCCTACCTAAATATATTTTATAGAAAGGGCTTATTACTGTATGAGTTTGTACAATCCTGGGTTGCATATACGAATAATTAAATTAAAATACATATTATTTACTTATGAGGATTTATATATACCTACTTATTTCAAGGACACAAACATTCCCTAAAAAATTATAGAAAATTTTTCAAAATATGCAATAATTCTATTGAACAATGGGTGAAATCATGATTTAAGAGATTTTTTTTCATTTCGTTGTTCCTACCGTGAATTGTTTTTATAAAAATTAATTTCTACGCAATGTCAATTCAAGCGTAGGTACATACAAACCGTCACACAATTTTTTTACGGGGTAAGCATTGATAACCAAAAACTCCGGTTATTCAGTCTTCGCTTCCATCACGCCAATTATATCTACATTATACAGACTCATTCTTTCAGAATATCATGGACAAGGTCAAATAATTCCTATCTTTTTTGAGAGATTTATTTACATTTATGGTTCAAGACCAAACCAATTCAGTCTTACTATATTATCCTTCTTTTTAATACTCATTTTTCTAAATAATCTCATTTCAATCGTATTTACTGCGACGTAATTTACTTACATACATATTTGGGGTAGACAGAGAGAACCGATCGCCAGACTCTTCTATATTTACATACATGTTTAGTGTCATTAACATCAATGCATCGCGTCAAACATCCTCTTTTACTATGCTGATTTCCATGTTTCAAAATCTCATTTAATATGATCATGTCAAATCTTTCTCGGTCGGCTCCTTCTTATCATTCCACTCTTTTCAGCTTATAATGTTATAGTCTTATTTAATAGTCTTTATTTATATTTAATCTTTTTTAACTCAATTAATTCATTTATCTTTGGGTATAGTATTTTATAATCCTGCGTTTGAACATCTTTGAATATTTTTGTCTTTATTTAGAAATATTTGTTTTTTCGTATCAATCATAATAGGTACGAGGCACATATAATCTATTATTACGCTTTGATGTAGGTACTACAACTATGCATACCTAATGAAATAAAAAAACGTGACGTAGTTTTCTGATAATTTATTATTATAATATTATTCTGTTCCTAATTTTCGTCAAACATTGCACCGTGTCGTGCTAATGGCACATGCGTTCTTGAGAAATACGACTAACTCTCAATAATAAATCTCTTTGCCGTTTGTCATTACAAAATATGTTCATAATTAAATGGATAAACTATAAAAAAACAACATTGATTTGTGTGCTAATATTGACAATTATAATTATATTTCACGTCGAATTACACATCGCGCATGTGCCATTTATCTTCATCCGTTTTCAATAAACATAATCGTAGAGCTATTTCGTGTTTTTGAATCATCTGAAATTTTTGATAGAATTCTATTGTAGCTGAAATGAAGTACAATTATAAATTTTATTTGATACATAATAATAACAGAATTGGATAATGAATCGAATTGACAGTAAACTAACGATTAAAGATTCGTGAAACGAATTTGACAATAAACACACCATCTGCATAGATTTTTATTTTTTTTTCATAAACCTCATAAGTACCTACCTATGTATATTACAACAGTTTATATTTGATTTTTTTAAATTATGTATATATTTTGCACTTTTAAATTCTATGCATAATTTTTTTCTTAATATAAATCGTGATTGCTGAATAAAATTATGCCTTCGTAAAAATAAAACATTGTTTACACTAAAAAAAGTTGTCCACAAATAATCAAATAAGTATACACCATCTATATAGCAAATATTCATGATATATTATTAAAATTTCCATCTGGCTGAAATCATTTTAAGAAAACTTAGCTCGTTTAGAAATATTATAATTGCAGATAATAATAGAAATGAGTACTATTATTATTTGCAATAGTACGATTAAAACTTAGAACAATATCTAATACAATGGTCGTTTTTTTCCGACATCTCAAATTTTCGACAAGTAGGTACATTCACCATCTTATTAGATTTCAAAGCAACACGTTAATCATTTGTTTGATATTATAAATTTATTCGTTCCTAGTAAGTATTTTATCCTTTCAATAACTATATAATGATGAAGAGTTGTGATTCCGAAATTTATAGATGCAACCTGTAAACTATTCATAAGGAGTAAAACAAATTGTACATTTATTTAAAAAATAAATATTATTATAAATACTTTTTTTGCGCCATTAAGACATTTTTTGTCATACAAAAATAAACTGCTTACCCGTAACTTGACAAGTGATAAAACATTCCATAAAATATGAAATATTTTATTGGTTGGGTGCATAGAATAATAATAGTATAGAATACTCTTTAAGCCTGCAGTAAACGCGACTGTTTTACGTTGACTAATTTGGTCAACATTTTGCTACGAGCATTCAGTATTTTTTTACGCAGTCATAACGAGTAGTATTATACGAACAATGTCTACCAGCAGAGTCATACATATATTGACACGAGCCGGCCAATAAAACGGCTTCACTTTTTCAGCGAGGTATTGTATGGGAATGAGTATTCTATGGTTGGGTATAATAATTATTCGTTCAATTTATATATTTTTAAAGATTTATTGAATATTTTCATATCGTTCTTCATATGGCAAACTCGCGAAACTTACAATTTCACTTAATTTTCGTTTTTGATTTACATAATTTGAATGGGTTACATAATATTATAATACTTTGAGTGTCAAACTTGGTTTTGAGTGTATGGCGTAAATCGTAATGCTCAAACCAAAAGGCAGCCCGTGCACAGCAAATCTGGATTGCGATCCATGATCAAAATCAATGATCACGATCCAGATAAATATGGGATGTCAGCTCGTCAATCAATCAATCAATCAATAAATTACACAGTCAATCTGGATCGCGATCATTATTTATCGCGTTGATTATTTATCATGGATCGTGATCCAGATTGACTGTACGGGATGCCTATGATCTATCGGCTCCATTGTAACATTTTAAAGTACATTAATTTAAGGTGATTAATTTTTATAGACTACGTTTAACCTCCTCCCTATTATTAAATATACCGATACTTTCAAAATAATATTACGCTTTTAAAAATTGAGTGTATTCATTTTTAATTTAAGAGTGAATTAAAATTAAGTGATCAATTTCAAGATTGTCAATCAATTTCAATCCTTGAAATTGATTGACAAATCAATTTCAAGGATTGTCAAACCTTCAAAGAAAAGTGTTTCCGTACAATCTACGTCATCCTATAATAATCAAGCTTCAAGTACATATGCTGTTTCCTATATCTGCGAATTACATTTTAATTTCTAAAGTAATATCCTAGCTACCATTTGAACTTAATTTCATTCGTAAAAAAATAAAATAAAACAAGAAATACTTTCTCGAAAACAGCCCATAATTATCTGATTAAAGAATTTTCACACTTTCTTTCTGTGACGATGTGATAAAACTTATGATTTTTACATTCCCACGGTATTTTCTATAATCGAGATAGGGTTTGATTTTCATTCGTGGTATTGGTATTTAATTCCTGGTAATTGTTAATATTTGTGAGGTTTTTCCTCCTATATATAAAATTCAGAAAATCTGTTTAGTTAACTTAAGTGTATTTATAAAGTACAGAATGCACATATTTTTTGCACTATTTAAGTTTAGTTAACAACATAAATCGAATGGTATATACAATGTATGTACATGGCATCATCATTATAAATATAGGAAGTAAAAAAATTAAAATTATATTAAGATCTTTGCATGTTTCCTAAGTAGACGTGCAAAACGTATCAACATATAATTATAATTTTTATCGTTTAATATTTGAACCATAACCTTGAAAATCATTGCATAACCATATATTAGTATAATTTGAAGTTAGTTTTATTTATTATGAATAGTTTTGTGGTTCAATCCATTTTTTGTATCGCTTTGTATGTAAAAAAAAATCCGTAAAAAATATTACTTTTTCATATTCTAAATGAGAATATGAATAAATGAAAATATTTTTAATGACACCTCAATATATCGTCAGCAATCGTGACTCAGTTGGTTATGTATCTGACTGCTGATCCAAGGGTTCCGGGTTCGATTCCCGGAGGAGACCCAGTTTTAAATTGTGTTTTCAGTCTGGATCTGTGAGACGATAAATATCGTAAGTCTCCAGAATGTGGACATTTTTGTTATTGGGTGCATGTTAAATAATTGTTTGACATAGCACCTGTTTAGTTTCCCGAAAAGGGACATAAAATAAAAATAAATAAAATATAATTATCAACACTGATCATGAAGCTTGCTCGATGATAAGACATAACAATTTAAAAAACACGAATCCAACAACTAAAAACATGTTTAGAGTTAAAATGTTCATAATTAAAAATAATAAATTATAAAACAATGGATCAACTGAACTTAAGCTACAAAAGATATGAAGGTACAGATACACGGATACTATAATTATTACAATTTAGAATCTAATAAAGTGATTTTAATAAAACTTGAATACTGTAATTGTATGCAATTTTCATGAAATATTCATACTTCCTCGTGTATTTACTACAATTTATAATACTTTCGCCCATTTTGTATTACAATATCCAAGTATATTATGCAGAATATTTATTTCTCAGGGTAAATCAAGGGTCAAATAATGTTTTATCGGATTAGATTTAATATTTCGCATTAACCTATGTGCGTCACACATATTACAAGGTACGTATATGTATGTATGTATGTACCAGTAATCCAACTGTCGATTTGTTCAAGAGAATTCATTTCTCTTAACCTATCGACAAAGTATCCAGCTAAGATACGCGAGATTTATATGCAGGGTCTATAATTTTCACGTCAAAAACACCAACTTAGAAGCTTCGCAGCATATATGTTCCATATACGGATTTACTCAGAGTTCGGAGTAGAACATTTCTTGGGTCTGTGTGTCTGTCTGTGTCCGTCCCCCCTTATAACTTTTGATTCCCTTTTAGCTGATTGGTAACCGGAGGGGTTACCAATCAACAGTAGTTATTTAGTTTAGCTGATTAGTAACCAGAGATGTTAATTTTAAATATAGGTAGGTGGTAACCAGAGGGGTTACCAGTAAAGAGAGTTTGCTATATCCCAATTAAGTGGATATGATTTGAAATAAGAACACAAGGACAGTGGTTGAGAGAGAAGAAGAAAGAATGGTCAAAAGTTACAATGAGTATATTGATCGCAATTAATAGTTTGCTTAAAGGTAAATTTACAATTGATAAAATAACTTATAAAGGAACTTTCTCATGATGAGTAGGTATAACGAGCGAGTTAGCGAGTGTGTTCGAAGTGTCCGAATCTTCGCAGGGTGAAGTACCATCGTGATCGCGGGGTCGAGAGATGACCGGTGGTCGAAAAGCGACCAGTAGTCGCGTGGTCGTAATGGCGGCGTGAAGTGACGGAAATACGGAAATGAAGTGACGACGTGTATAGGTGTAGACTCCCTTAAATAGTGCTGCGCTGGGGGTAGCAAGTTCAATGTCCTCGAATTTTCTGGACCATTTCATTAAACTGCCATACCCAGTTGAAGATTATTGTTACTTGTTTGACATCGCGGGCGATGAACTCGCCCTAGCGACAAACAAATATACTTGCCATCGGTAGGCGCGCGCTCGAAAGAAAATTCGAGATGTGGTCTGCCACACCCTCAATTTACACAGACCAAAATTTCAAAATAATATATATAAATGGTTATAGGTCTAAAAAACTTTTATACTCAGAATTTAAAATTTTCGTTTCAGTCAGGGGTTATCAACTTTTGAATTTTTACTTTATTTTTCATAAATCTCAAAAACCATAAAAGCTGTAAAAAATTGGTATTAACATAGACAAATACAAATTCTCAAAAACCATAAAAGCTGTAAAAAATTGGTATTAACATAGACAAATACAAATTCTCAAATGTTTTTTTTTTTCAAAAAAATTCCAGAGTTTCTCAAACATTTTTTATTAAGAAAAATATTTTATTTTATGATAAATTTATGTGTTAAACTTCCTATATTTCCAAAGTTTTTAAAAATACTGAAAAAAACCGAAACACCCCAACTAGACAATTTAATTCTCTATAAAAAATATTAAAATTATAATAGTACATCTAATATTTCTTTTAACAATTTTTATGAAAATTGAATTTAGTGACGACATCGCTTCATACAATTTGTATAGCAGTCGCCCATACACAATATCTAAGAAGACTTAATAGTTTGATACTTCATCTCCAAACATAAATACATACCATCATGCTGTTTTCATATTCCGGGTAGAAAAAAAGGACTGACCTCCATACTGTCCTATCTAGACATACATACCTACATGTGTTGTATGGAAAACAAAATATCTTAAAATATTCAATAATTTGGATTTATGGTATAATTGTAAATAAAAAAAATAATTTGAATGTATGGTGTAATAAAAATTGTATTTAAAAAAATAATTTGAATGTATGGTGTAATAAAAATTCATATTTATGATATAACTATGTAGGTCTCGTCATGATTAAATCGATTAATCTGCTCGAGATTTATATCTAAACAATCGTTTTCACTTCGTTAGAAATATAATATGATATAATTTTAAGTAAAATACCCATATAAATTTGTTATAAATATTTTAATACCTACACATAAAAATAATGCATCGCTGCATTACATTATCTTGACAGAAGCCATTAATTGAAAATGGCATTTACTTTTTGCATATTTTTATTTTGTAACAATGCCTCATGATTATAAACGGACACAGACATATTGTTCTTCTATGTATTTTTTTCATTTTTCTTCGTCTTAAAACGAAGGTCAAGCAATGTTTCTCTTCGAAATGTTAATTCTTCGACATATTTTATTTGGTCGTACTTTACTAGTGAACACTGTCTCGCACCCTTTTCAAGAAACTTTATAATTGCAATTTCTTTCAACTTCTTGTTTATATACGCTAACAAATATTAACTACTTACTATGTTAGTAATATTGAACCCTATATATTTTTCTATATTTTTTATATTGCATATATTATAGGCAAACAATAAAATTTTATGACAAATTTAATATCTCAAAACAGACGAAAAGGATCATTATATCAGTTTTTATCAGCAAAGAATATTAAGTATATCAATTTTTATCAGCACAGAATATTATCAGTTTTTATCAGCCACGATCATTATACATGAGATGACAATGTTTTCGTATAGATGTCTCCCCTAAAGCGCGCTCTGAGCCAAACGATGTAAATTTTCGATATATGTACTGCCATGGCACAGTTGTTAAGCCGTTTTTGTCTGTGCGGGATTGATCCCCAGCAGAGGAGAAATTTATTTAAATTAATTTCAATATTGTTTTTCTGAGCTGAAAACACTGGTTGGTTGAAAAAAATTGCCATATGGCAATAATCTCGCCACTTGCGCGGGTGCAATAAAGTGTTTATTAATTTATTTATTTATGTATCATATATACCTAGAATTTTTAAAATTCGGATTGATTAGGGAAATAAAAAAAAAATCGTAATTGGTGAACGTTTAGCAAGCGCTTGGCAGGTCGTAAGCCCTGTAGGTACCTGATTTCCTGATTCTCCCATAAAAATATATATATTCAAGTTTCGGCTCTATTAAGATATTAAATTTGTCATAAAATTTGTTTCGGAAAAATGATGTATCTTATAATTTTTTTGTGATCAAGTCAAAGGATGTCACAATTCCAAAACATGTCACATTGCTCATAGTAGACCCTCTATAAATAACCACATAGAAGTAAAACAATTAACTACGCAACGGTAAACAATATTTAATTAAAATTTATGCCAGGGATATTCTTACGACTCAGCCATAGATAAATTCTTATCATTCTTTCCATACCCATAGAAAGCGCAGATAAATCAAGTTATAAAAATATTTACCTTTGTTTATACTTTGTTATAATAGTAGATCTCGATGAAAAAATGATTTATAAAATTAAGTAAATGTAAGTAAAGTTGGTTTCCATGATGCATTTATGACCATTGAAAAAATGACAAAGGTAAATATTTTTGTAACTTGATTTATCTGCGCTTTCTATGGTTATAAATGACCTAAAATCTGTCGTAGGAATAGTCACTTTTTGGCGGGAAATACTTTTCAGTCGTAAGAATAATGGTACCGTAAAATTTATGTACTTTACTTTCGAAATTAACCGTATTTTTATGCTTTTTATATATACGAATACTTTCCCTGTTTCTTCACTTAATAGTTGTCAAAATGTCCTTTGTCGCTATCTCGCCATTGTGGTTTAGATTTCAATAACTATTATCTTTTTCGTTTTGTCATATCTTGTTGTTAATCAAATTTTTTATTCATCCTTTTGTACACAGTAAATCAGTACCTATATAAAATAATCAGAAATATTTATATTTGATGCACAACATTTTTAACCTATATAATATTATTTAAGTAAATTGTCAATTTGCGATAATATTCTGCAAATTTATGGGAACTGTTTGAAACCTGATTTTCTTCCGTGTAATTAACAGTTCGACTTAATTACAACTTAGTACAACAATTAGTCATTATTCTCTCATTATTATTTACAATAACGTCATATTGCACTCGGTAATACAATAATGAAAAAAATGGCGAAATAATGGCGTATCTACGTGTGCAATTTTATGCAAAGCAGCATGCTCTTGGCTACTAATTCATAATCATTCATTTGACGTACAATGTTTCACAATATTTGATACCTCTTTGATATTAACATATATTTATTTGTATACAATATAACTATATATTGATATTGATTTTCTGATAACTGGATGTTTTGGTGCCATTCCTTGTTGAAAAATAACCACTATTGCTACAAAAATATAAAAAACATTTAGCTGGTAGGTAGTAATTCAAAATACCTAAGAAGATCTACTGACAGGTACACTGTCCAATGAATTATTAATTAATTTTATTCAATTTCAACGAAATGATAATAAATATTTATCAATTACGTGGTAATTTTTTTATGATTATTTCTTGTTTTGCTATCATTCTTCTTCTTCAATGGCGCTACAGCCCATATCGAGCCTTGGCCTCCGTCAGTCTTCGCGTCCAGCTTCTCCTATCTTCTGCAGCAACTCTCCAACTGCCCGGCACTTGCAGTAGTTGGGAAGCATCCCTTCCAACTTCGTCCTCCCATCGCAGCCGTGGTCTTCCAACCTTTCGTCTTCCACCTGGATGTCCACATAGAACTTTCTTTGGTATTCGCTGTGGTGGCATTCTCTGTACATGTTCGGCCCATCTCAATCTGCTCAATCTGACATGCACAGAGAGCCTGGAGGTCTTGTAGATAGCATACAGCTCATTATTATATCTAATGTTTTACAATCGGAATCCAAAAAAGTTTTTATGGCCACAATAAGAATTTCATAATTTATTATCCTAAATGTATTAATCATAAAACAAAAGCTTTGATATTATAATGAAGTTGTGACGTATACAATTTTTATTTAACATAACCTTACACCGTTAATAGATAAATCAAATCATGCTTTGATGAAACTTATATTTTTTTTTGTAATTAATTTCAGATTACACATTCAAGTGACTGTAGGTGTTGATGAACTTGTGCTGATGATTCTAAATATGATTATTCACCGCTGCTGAAGAGGACAACTTCTACTCGTTAAAGAGATACTACACTTCTCTATAGTGATACTTAAAAGGTTGGTTCTTTTTTACATAGTAAAATTTTTTATATCCTTTTAATGACAGCTCCAGAATAGAGAATTATTTTTTTAAACAATAAACAAATAAATTAATAATACCTTTTAACATTCTACATATTTCAACTTTTTCTTATACTAAAATTAGAGACTGAACGGCAGAAGTTTCAAAATATCAATTTATATATCTCTTTATTATCATGTGTACTGTGTTATTTGAGTACCTACTCAAATTATAGTACCTACCTTACATTGCAATAAATAAACGCTAATAGGTATGTTAGTATTTCTGAACCAAAGATTTTGTAATTTATAAAATGATTAAAGTAATTATATTGAAGATTCAAAAAGAAATAATATAATGTCAAAATGATCGTGTGAAAAGTGATGTATTACGAAAAGATGTGCGCTCATTAAATTTGCTTATTCACAAAAATAATACGGTTACCAACACTAGAAAATAATTTATTTATAATAGAATTAGATATTAAGAAATACTGTGTTCATTAAATGACATAGTATATGTATGTACGATTAATAACATTAATAATTTTAATAAACATGAAAATTTACAGAGGTTTATTAACAAGAATGTTTATTTTGTGAACTAGGTAGTTATACTTTTGTTTTAAAGAACAAATATAGGGTTAATATAGGATTATAAAAAAGTAACTTTAATGCACCTACTTTAATCCTATTTTTTATTTGCATATCATAATACGAGTAAAATATTTGATATACACTTGATGTGGATAAAACAATAATGTACCCACAAAAAAAAATAAAAATCGTTCTTTGAATGTTCTAAGAGAAGAATTTATAATAATTTTGGTCCCAAAAATTGTATCGAAAAATATGTTTATATAAATACCTTAAAAATGCTTCGTTTGTGGACAATTTTTTTGACAATTTGGTATAAACAATTTTCCGATATTTCACTATTATATAAATAAAAAATACACCGTCGATTTGAATCTGAGAAACACAAATCGTTATTTTTTATACATAGAATCGTATTTACTTGGGATGACGAATTTATAAACAAAGGTTAAATTATTAATGAAAATTAACTACGCCATTTTGGTTATGTTCTCAAATATAGAAACCACTCGTTTACATTGTTTTCAAAAGGTTAAGAAAAAATATTTTTTTTTAATATGGATACATTTCCTTGCATAGAACACATTGATCTGTATGACAAATGTATTGTCAATTGACGCGTAAATGAAATGAATAATATTTAGATTCCTTACAACATAATTATTAATTTCACTCGAATCAGTTTCCACCTTGTGATATGATTCGTGGAACAATAATATCCAGTAGCGCGCATTTATTAACTCTAGTAAGTATAGTAGAAATAGTACCTACTTATAGAAAACTTTACAGTGCCGGGTCTGGACTTGGAACTTTAAATACGACCACCGCAGGGAGCCATCTAAACAGCCAATTATAGGAATATAGAAATATATAAAAAGCAATACAAATACAATATTAGTAATCTAGTGTGTGAAAACAGATTAAGAGTTTGCACCATTATTATTAATTAAATATTTTTTAGTTCACCATGTCAAACTAATTAATAAAACAAAGTTTCTGTCGGTACCCGCTCTAGCGATGAAACATGATAGCTATGGACTTGAAATTTTGTATGAGTGTTTCTGTGGGGTTTAACATGTTTTTTATATAACTAAGCAGTGATTCTGATCAGTTTAAATAATTCTTTTATTTTCAACTGAATCAAATACTTATCAACGCGATTGAAAGTCTAAAATCTCGATGCTAACACAGCTAATCGTTCTCCATGAAGTGGTTTTTGGTTCTTATAAATTATAGGGGCGTCATATTTTGAAAATAAAATCACATCTTATGCCGCGTTGACACAGTCAGAGTATGATCGGACCGAGTGGACTCTGACTGTGTCAACGCGGCTTTAAAGAATGTTTCCATATACAATAGTACTGATTTATTTATTTATTTTTTGTTATTTCATTCTTGTTTTGTGTAGCTTCATATTTTTTAGTAGATGTACAATGTTTTGGTAAATGTAACAATATTAAATAGATACTCCCCTCTTTTAACACGAGATTTTATCTCAATTAAAGAGGGTTATTATGAATTATATGATGGAAATTGTATACCTTTTTAAATTATGATTTATATGTGAACCTTGTATTGTTTTGGTTAATAAATAAAAAAAAAAAAATAGTCGATTTTATAAATGCTGAAATCTTTTTCCACGCATTGTTTTTTGGTTACGTTTGATTCTTTTATTGCAATTTTATATCAAACTGTATAATTGTTGCGATTTGCCATAGCTAAATTCATTATAAATTGGGTTTAGACGCATTTTTCTATACGACTTAATTCACTGTTAGTATTTTTATTAATAATTGTTTATTTTTTTTAAAGAATGAATATGTCCTTGTAACGAGTAGGTACACATATACCCTCATAATACATTCCCTTAACTAACCATAATTGTCGTGCCTAATCGTCAAACACCGCCACATTGGTACACATAATGTAAAGAAACACAGAATATTTGATACCTAGATAGCTGTTGGAGTTGGTACTATGAACACAAACTCAATTATAATTGTCACAAATCGCCCTTTGCAGGGTGAATTGCCTTATGAAAAATATTACTTTTGTATTAAATCATTGTTATGTTCCCCAGATCGACTCTGTATAAATTGATTAGGTATAAGCAACAAAGTATACCTATATATATATATATATATATATATATATATATATATATATATATATATATATATATATATATATATATATATATATATATATATATATATATATATATATATATATATATATATATATATATATATATATATATATATATATATATATATATATATATATATATATATATATATATATATATATATATATATATATATATATATATATATATATATATATATATATATATATATATATATATATATATATAAGCATGTTCGAGAGAATTACAAAACGTAAGCACGATGGTAGGTACCTACCTACCTATGTATGTACTATTAAATCTTGTCTAGGTATTTACTTAACACAAAGGTGTGTTTAACTGCTTGTTAATATCATTACACACCTCATGATCAAAGCGTAAGTTAATCGTTCAAATCACATATCTGCAAGAAATAAGTTCATACAAAATAATAATTTTCTAAAAGACTTCATTTATTAATTAATTTAAAAAGAAAAATAAAAACAATTACAAATCACACATAGTATACATTTTTGTTTTATTACATTATTTCCCAAAGATAAATAACAAAAACAATTACAAATCACACATAGTATACATTTTTGTTTTATTACATTATTTCCCAAAGATAAATAACAAAAACAATTACAAATCACACATAGTATACATTTTTGTTTTATTACATTATTTCCCAAAGATAAATAACAAAAACAATTACAAATCACACATAGTATACATTTTTGTTTTATTACATTATTTCCCAAAGATAAATAACAAAAACAATTACAAATCACACATAGTATACATTTTTGTTTTATTACATTATTTCCCAAAGATAAATAACAAAAACAATTACAAATCACACATAGTATACATTTTTGTTTTATTACATTATTTCCCAAAGATAAATAACAAAAACAATTACAAATCACACATAGTATACATTTTTGTTTTATTACATTATTTCCCAAAGATAAATAACAAAAACAATTACAAATCACACATAGTATACATTTTTGTTTTATTACATTATTTCCCAAAGATAAATAACAAAAACAATTACAAATCACACATAGTATACATTTTTGTTTTATTACATTATTTCCCAAAGATAAATAACAAAAACAATTACAAATCACACATAGTATACATTTTTGTTTTATTACATTATTTCCCAAAGATAAATAACAAAAACAATTACAAATCACACATAGTATACATTTTTGTTTTATTACATTATTTCCCAAAGATAAATAACAAAAACAATTACAAATCACACATAGTATACATTTTTGTTTTATTACATTATTTCCCAAAGATAAATAACAAAAACAATTACAAATCACACATAGTATACATTTTTGTTTTATTACATTATTTCCCAAAGATAAATAACAAAAACAATTACAAATCACACATAGTATACATTTTTGTTTTATTACATTATTTCCCAAAGATAAATAACAAAAACAATTACAAATCACACATAGTATACATTTTTGTTTTATTACATTATTTCCCAAAGATAAATAACAAAAACAATTACAAATCACACATAGTATACATTTTTGTTTTATTACATTATTTCCCAAAGATAAATAACAAAAACAATTACAAATCACACATAGTATACATTTTTGTTTTATTACATTATTTCCCAAAGATAAATAACAAAAACAATTACAAATCACACATAGTATACATTTTTGTTTTATTACATTATTTCCCAAAGATAAATAACAAAAACAATTACAAATCACACATAGTATACATTTTTGTTTTATTACATTATTTCCCAAAGATAAATAACAAAAACAATTACAAATCACACATAGTATACATTTTTGTTTTATTACATTATTTCCCAAAGATAAATAACAAAAACAATTACAAATCACACATAGTATACATTTTTGTTTTATTACATTATTTCCCAAAGATAAATAACAAAAACAATTACAAATCACACATAGTATACATTTTTGTTTTATTACATTATTTCCCAAAGATAAATAACAAAAACAATTACAAATCACACATAGTATACATTTTTGTTTTATTACATTATTTCCCAAAGATAAATAACAAAAACAATTACAAATCACACATAGTATACATTTTTGTTTTATTACATTATTTCCCAAAGATAAATAACAAAAACAATTACAAATCACACATAGTATACATTTTTGTTTTATTACATTATTTCCCAAAGATAAATAACAAAAACAATTACAAATCACACATAGTATACATTTTTGTTTTATTACATTATTTCCCAAAGATAAATAACAAAAACAATTACAAATCACACATAGTATACATTTTTGTTTTATTACATTATTTCCCAAAGATAAATAACAAAAACAATTACAAATCACACATAGTATACATTTTTGTTTTATTACATTATTTCCCAAAGATAAATAACAAAAACAATTACAAATCACACATAGTATACATTTTTGTTTTATTACATTATTTCCCAAAGATAAATAACAAAAACAATTACAAATCACACATAGTATACATTTTTGTTTTATTACATTATTTCCCAAAGATAAATAACAAAAACAATTACAAATCACACATAGTATACATTTTTGTTTTATTACATTATTTCCCAAAGATAAATAACAAAAACAATTACAAATCACACATAGTATACATTTTTGTTTTATTACATTATTTCCCAAAGATAAATAACAAAAACAATTACAAATCACACATAGTATACATTTTTGTTTTATTACATTATTTCCCAAAGATAAATAACAAAAACAATTACAAATCACACATAGTATACATTTTTGTTTTATTACATTATTTCCCAAAGATAAATAACAAAAACAATTACAAATCACACATAGTATACATTTTTGTTTTATTACATTATTTCCCAAAGATAAATAACAAAAACAATTACAAATCACACATAGTATACATTTTTGTTTTATTACATTATTTCCCAAAGATAAATAACAAAAACAATTACAAATCACACATAGTATACATTTTTGTTTTATTACATTATTTCCCAAAGATAAATAACAAAAACAATTACAAATCACACATAGTATACATTTTTGTTTTATTACATTATTTCCCAAAGATAAATAACAAAAACAATTACAAATCACACATAGTATACATTTTTGTTTTATTACATTATTTCCCAAAGATAAATAACAAAAACAATTACAAATCACACATAGTATACATTTTTGTTTTATTACATTATTTCCCAAAGATAAATAACAAAAAAAATAGACGTGCTTAGAGATTGAGATAAAAGTAACAAAATGTATATATATAAAAATCTATGAATGTTGAAAAAACATATTATGATGAAAAATTCACAAGAATAACGTTTTTTAAAAATCATCCACAAAACATTCCTCCCTCAATAGCGCATTCCAACCATACCCAGGTATTTATATCTGTATTTTTTTAAATTTATCTTTTGAATAATGAAATAATGAAAAATGTGTTCAAAGTAAAAAAAAAGTATATTCAGAAGAATACATATAATATTACAAAATTATTTGAAATCTAATCGCTTGTTTTTCCAATAATCCACGTAGGTCAGATATTACATATACCATCACGCGACTTCTTTTCCGATGTACACTTATTCATAATACTTGGGCGCTATTTCTTGTGCCTAACCTTGTACACCTACATAGAGAAAATGTCCATACGTGATAGTGATCAAACAGACACAAAACTGTTAAAGAAAAGTTGCAAAACAATAAAATACATTGATATGAACTTGAAAATTGCACATAAACATTAGATCAATCTTGACCTAGTATCGACCTACAGAGATGACCTTATTTGCTTACACGATACAATACCTATTTCATACCTTACTGTCGTCTATTTTCACACAAATTAGCCATACAATTCTTTGCTCAAGTGCAGACATAAGTTGCACCATTTTTTTGTCTGCCAGCTCGATTAAAAAGGATATACCAACATCTGAATAATACCGATATACTCTGTGCTGCATCAGAGCTAAATTTGTGTCTTTTTTTAAATATTTTTGTTATTTTTTTTTATACATTCATTATCTAAATCACCTTTAATACCACACGATTCATAAGTGTAATAACCGTTCTGATACGATATAGGTACATTTCAAAAAAACACATTCGGGGGGGAGGGGGGGGGGGATGTCATGGTGGTAAGTCTGATCAACCGACGGAATCATTACTATCCATGTTTAACTATATCGTGGATATAATTATCTTTTGGAGTTCTATAATATCAGATGTTATAGAAATACATATGATAATTATATCCATGATATGGGTAATCATGGATGGTTTTGTTTTCGCCGGTTGACCAGACTTTGCCCCCAGGTTGGTTCCCTACAACCTCTAAAATTTATTGTTTAAAAATCACAGTTATACATTGATCTAGTAACATACCTACATTACTTAATTACTTTTTATAACAATTTGTTTTTCAAAAATAAAATTAACTGGTATTCTTATAGGGGTACAATACTAGTTTTATTTTGTTTCATTCACATTCTACACAAGTTCATGAATATTATTAAAAATATTCACCATAAATTAACCATCATGATGATAATCCATGTATGTTCCAAATATTTATAAGATGGATGTAATTAGTAATTAAATTAATCTAAAACCTTAGAGAATACAGAAGCCTTTAATTTGTTCTAGCAATCAACGAACTTTCTAAAAGAATATAAGAAGAATAAATAATTACATAAGAGCATAGTTCTATGCGCATACCATATATATATATTTTAAACAAATGGAAAATTCTTACTATAGAGTTATTACGTTGTATTATATAATACAAATAATAATATGAAAGAATGTTTATTAACACAAAACACAGGTTTGCCTTGATTGGTTTGGATCAACAAAAGTACAGACATATTTGACAGATGATTTAAATAATATTATCATATTAATTGATTCTAATAATTTCGATGTATTAAAATGTATTTTTCAATTTATAATAAACAAGGAAGTTGTTTGGATATGAAATTGTTTAAAATTATTTAATTCGAATCCGCAAAAAATATCAGCACACAATAAATATGTTTGATTAATTTATTTCAATATACAAAAAGGATCTGTCGCAGTATCTTTACGAATACAAAAACACAAGAGAGTAAAAATTATGTATCTATATTTATGACATGACTATAAATATGCGTATTGTACAAAAACATATTACAAAATTATTTTCATTTACATAAACAAAACCACTTAATTTTTTGCTTTATTTATTTATAAGTCTTTTACAAATTAAGAAACCAATCATTCCCTTTTAAAAATTCATCACACATTTTTTTTTATTTCGATTGAATAACAAAAACGAGTTGGTTGTAGCCAACACTAAACTCTCCACACCAAAGTAAGTGTTCATTTTTTCTTCTTGAAAGGTTGACAATCTCAAAATGCATTTTTATGAAGTACATTTCTGTTAGATTCTTAAACAAATATAAGATTCCCAGAGGACAAAAGTTATCACAATACACCATACACACAAAAACATTGTCACGAAACTCGTAGTATGAGTTTCGTTAAGGAAAAGTTAAATTGCATTACTAGCAAGATGAGCATGTATGAGACAGTGTATCAAAGATGATGAGGTAATGCATATGTGTCAAGATAGAAAAATGCAGTGTTCGGTTCTCTCTGCCTACCCCTTGAAAAAGTGGAGAGTAAAAAAATACTCTTGTCTATAGAGACACATACAATATCAATATGATTTTGATCACTCAATTTTCCCATACACAGGCTATTTTACTTCTGTTATATACATTTTTCATACAAATATGAAATTTATTTCACATTGATAATGGCAGACCATAGATTTTTTCTTTAAATTTTGACAATACTTGAATTAATTTTTAATGAGTGTAATTTTTTTGTATCAAAATTTCAAACAGTATAAAAATACCTCCATTTTCGAGACCGTGAGAGCATTTTGAAAATTTGGACAGATGAATTCATAAAGAAGAAATTAACGGATATATATGGAAAACTTATCAGCTCAAAGTTTATGGACTTTACATACATGATATCAATATGAAGTCAATCGGACTTATAGTTTGGGCTGTAGAGGGGATACAAAAAGGATAATCCGTACGGCGTACGCCATACATTCAACTCTATACATGATACCCGATGAAAAATTGATGTAAAAAAATACGCTTAAAAATTGTGAACTCTTAACTCTCCACTATTCCATAGTGTGGAGAGTAAAAATATATGTTGATAAATAAGTACCTACTATTTTTTTATATAATTGTTTTGTTTTTTTTCCGTATATTAATACTTTGATGTTATAAAATATTCGACTATATTGACGTAAAATGATTTACTTTTTTAAATAATTACATTGATTTATCTCACCTTCAAATTATATTATAAAACCTTTATTATTCGATGTTAATGATATTATATTATCTTAATGGATAATTCATATTTGAAAAGGACCGACAAATTTAATTGAATTACCTACATGTAGTCATTATTACATCATTGAAACATATAATTAAAGTTTTCAATTTCACAGTAACCGATTCACATACTATAAAAACATAAAAAAAAACTATTTAAATATATACGTATTATTTTTTACAACATTGATTAACTGGTTAAATAATTTTCTGTGATAGAACCAAGATCCGAAATGAGAGTAGGGCGATCAAGCTATCGCCTTAAACATGCAATATAGGGAGCTAAGGACAAATATTTTGCGCAATCGTTTCTCCCTTTTGGCCCTCAAGTTGAATGGTGTTTTATATCAAAATTACGTAAGAGTATACTGTTGTCCAGAAGCCGCACGGCCTATACAACTACATAATAATGTACGGTGATACTACGATGATACGGCGTACAAAAAAATATCTAAAAAAATAAATTCTTGTAATTTAGGTACTTATTGGGGCGCCGATTCGAGTATTTGCCAAAGGCAAAAGTTCACCTCATCCCGGCTCTGATAACTTATCGATAATACAACCTTCAACTATTTGGATTCTTAAAGAAACGCAATGCGTAGTTAAAATGAGTCAGTCGTGTTTAATTTTCTAAGAGATCTTGACTAGCTTACCACATTTGTCTGGATATTTCAATATTTTTGAATTTTAAAAAGAGCAAACATGTCAATTTACTGTCGACCTCAATAATAATTGACTTCTGATGTTTTCAAGTGCTCCCGAGGTTGCTCAAATATTTTGTGCTAAAGAGATGAGACATCTAGAAAAAACGACGGATTGTGTCAACAAATAGAATAAACAATTCAAAGATTCGGCAGAAATGGACGATTGCGTCACGCTTTGGATGTTGTCATTTAAAAATTACATATTTAGGTACAGATTCTTCCCAATTTGAAGATCTTTTTGAAAACGGTAGTAGGCTAGTACTACAAAACACCTTCCAGTTTTCAATTCAACTAGGTACACGAGCATTTGTAAATATGCAATACCCCACATTTTCATTCTTACAAGTAATATTCCCAATCATATAAAAAGTCCCCAAGGTATAGTGCCTTGTTCTACCTTTTCTTCTTCTTATTTCAATGATCTGTGGTCTACTTATCAAGATTCAGTTTTGATCTTGAGATGAGAATATCCGACTCTCCCTCCTTCTATTTAGTGATCTTCCTTGTGATATAGATATTCCTGATGATACATAATATGCAATAAAGTATAAACATATATGTAGATATTTATTATAGTTTACTATAAATGTTCGCTCTTCTAAACATTTATGAATACGTCAAAAGTTTTTTTTAATTATATTTCGAATCACCTGGCATAAAACTCAAACTACTTCACTAAACCATAGCAAAACGTTACTTAAAGTATGTGAATATGTTCTTAAATGTGATTAATTTGCTAATATTTACATATGTACATTTGTTGAGTTCTTTCGGTAGCATTAATAACTATTATATTGATACACAGCGATACTTCTTGAAAAAAAATATATGGTGTCAATTTATTATTAAATGATGTTTTTAGTTTTTTAGCATGAACACAATATCAACATGTTTTTTTAAACACACAAGACATAATTTATCTAAGATTTTTCTAAGTTTAATTTGTCGATCGGCAATTCTTGATTGTTTGTAGATATATCACAAATATAAAAAAATACTTGGTTTTAGTCTGACGATGTTCCTTGCACGAAACGCGTCGATAATCAAATAAATATCAATAGAACTAAAACCAAGTATTTTTTTTTATATTTGTGATATATCTACTAAAATTTTTCGCCTAATGCGCGTATCTTAAGAATGCGATATATTATCTCGCTATTTAATGATACGTTGTATTTGACAGGTAATTAAATGATGTGGTAGAATTTGTATCTGTGATAAGCCATTAGTCGAATAGGCAAAATACGCTAATGAACGTTCACGATTGATGGGTTTTATTCATTTTTTGCTCTGGCCTTTCAATGCGTTGTTTAACATGAGCTTCAACGGATTTGTTATAGTTTAGTTAGTAGTTGTCAGATATAAGGAAACTAGAGGTCAGAATCTCATATTTGTACATATGTACATTTAGGGAGAAACAATTAAGAAAAAAAAAATTTTTGGTTTATTCTTTTATGTATACAATTGTATGTAATATTATTCTGTAGATTTACCAACAAATAAAATAACATATTAAAAAAATGTGTGGCAGTATTACAACAGTATGAAGTAGGGGATACCAAAAAATAATTATCGTATTATTTATTATTAGTGGTAGCTTTTAATGTGTTGCATATTTGCTAAGATGCAATAAAGAGTCAGCCAATTTCTTCCCTCCTGAGAATTGATTAATCCAGGACATAAGCTTAGAAGTCAAACAAGCTTTTTCGTACCTACATATAATATATAAGCAGATGAAATAAGTCTACTAGATCAATTTAAAAGCTTTAAAATTTCGCTAATCAATTTATAAATGATGAATGATGACTGTTATTAAACTCGAATCAGAAATCAATAATTTGTTATTTGTCTCATAAATAATATATTTTGCTCTTATTAGAGTCAGAAAACCACAAAGGATCCATGATACTTAAAGATATCATGATAGAAATAAATAATAATTAGATAAAAATATATACAATAACTTGTAAAAATGTATGTGCCACAAAGTAATAGCAAAATCGTATAATAATATATACCTATATACAAATAAATTAATATTAAATAGAATAAATTATTTTCTATTGGTTAAGTATTTCTCTATTTTACTTCTCGGGCAACTAACAGGTACTATGTCAAATATTGATTTAACACGCACCCAATAACAAGTTGCCACATTCTGGAGACTTACGATATTAATCGTCTCACAGATCCAGACTGAAAACACAATTAAAAACTGTGTCTCCACCGGGAATCGAACCCGGGACCTTTGGATCAGCAGTCAGACACCTAACCAACTGAGCCATGAAGGCCATGAATTACTTGATTAACTCGTTTTATAACATCGTTAGTGAATGAATGTACTAACCTAACGTTTATTATTTATCTGAGATCACAACAATAATATATACATAGGAATATTATTCAGTCCAATATAACAGCTGATTTAATGGACGCGCTAAACTTATGACAGGATGTTCTGCCAGCGCGTTGTTCAGCCAAAATATTTTTTGTTGGCTTATGAAAATACGATAAAATGAAAATACAAGTTAATATCTATATATCATTATCACTAAAAATAGTTTCGTGATTTGATCTCTTATCAACCAAATCAACCATCGTTTTACTATAAAGGTTTCACTTAATGATCAAAAATAACAATCATTGAACCAAACAATTCACGCTTCTACTCAAACTATCATTTTAAAAAAAAGGAGTTATTTGATCTTTGCATTGCATAGAAGTTAATTTAACTGCACAATATTAAGAGATACGTTTTACACTAGCGGACTATTTATAAACACATATTTAATAAAAAAATCTTATTCTTTTTTAGGCCTGTTGGCCTGTTCATGTCCTGCGTCAGCTTGCCTCCTGTGACGTGAACTGCCAGCTGTCCATCCATCTATTGGGAGGACGTCCTGAAGGCAAAAAATATGATAAGAAACTAATTTGAAAATAATATTATTAAATGACCGATATAAGGGGTCGTTACAAAACTATTTGTATAAATGAGCGAAGAATTTTAAATCTGATGTTTATATATACATGTTATGGATGATTGCAGTTTATAGCCTTACACAGAACTTGTTTTTCCGATTAGTGTCTTATTGGAGTATTTGATGAAGGATTGATAAGTTGATACGACAATACGGAAACAAAACCACGATCTAAACATAATATGAGATTATTGTCAATAGCACTCTTTACTTCCGTATAATAATCATATTGTGTATCTCACAATGATGAGAGTGAACAATATACCTACAACTAGTGCCGATTCGTTTTAAAAACCTAAAATTCATGATAATAATTAAGTAGGTACCTTATTAATGTTATTTTAAAAATACAAATTAATTGTTGGTCTACTTGAGACGAATGTTCACTCTATAAGACACTAATTTCTAAATAATTTTATTTCATTTTATTTTCGCACAATGATACAATCTGCCCTTACACTATTTTATTTGATTTGAATAAATTAATATACCCCGTTCATAATTATTTTTTATTTTTTTATTGCTTCTAGGGCAACTAACAGGTTCTATGTCTAATATTAATTTAACACACGCATCCAATAACAAGTTGCCACATTTTGGAGACTTACTTACAGATCCAGACTGAACATAATTTAAAAACTGTCTCCACCGGGAATCGAACCCGAGACCTTTGGCTCAACAGTCAGATGTATAACCAACTGAGCCATGAAGGCTGACGTGAAAATAATACTTTTACCTGAAAATGTATCGCATTACGCTTTTATTGTATTAGCTTACTTCGTTTTAATTTTTTTTTAATTCATTTTCAATATAAAAATATCCATTATAAGAGTAAAAAATCCAACTTTTTTTAGTGTAAGTACACTAGATCTAGCATGCATATTTACAAAGATATTTTATAATGATATAAATGTATTTCAGTATACCCCTATCATAAGTGGATTTGAAAAAATAATTGTATGGCCCAGGTGATTTGATTGATTTGATTAGTTGATTTCTCATCACAGCTAGTGAGATAAATAATATGTCATACCAAAAAGTTCATATTCGTTTATGTGTTTTTGTGTTACAATTCTATATTATAAATTTTCTCTTCATTCACTTTATATCTATACACAGTACATTATAAGAAAAGTAAATAAATAAAATACCAACGTGGGTTTATTGCTCAAATCTGAGAGTTTTTGGTTGACTTGTTTAATGTTCGATGGACTTTATGTATTAGATTAACTTGTTGTCACGAAATGATGTATGCCTAATATTTCCTGAAATGGAATGATATAATGTAACCTTGGCATTAATATTGAAACACACTATTATCTTATTTATGCTCTAGACTAAAGTCCAAAGATTCCTTTATTTCCTTTATTTGAGATCGATTACGTATATAATTGGCATTAAAATTATAATTAATATGGTAGCTATACCTGCTTATTACATGTTATAATATCATTGCATATTTTTTGAGAGATTAATCATTCTTCATTGTTTTTATTTTTTTCTTCGAATATTTATTCAGTATCGCATATTGGCCACATTAGATATGCCGTTAGACAACTTATAGTGGAGGTAATACGGAGTATGGGGAGAAAATGATTTTATTACCTTAAAAAACTCAGCAGTGGTTTGAGATTCCGAATGCGGCGTCACTAATTAGGTTGGCGCAGGATCGTAATGATCGTGATGGTCGTCTACCTTCGTTAGGAGCGGCACAAGAAGAAGAAGTTTTATTCAGAATTATATTTTGAGTTCACTTCTTTACTACATTTATTTTTCAGTACATTTATTTATCGAATATGTATTTTTAATCTTCACACCCTGAGAAATTAATATTACGTTCAATATCTGCAATTTATCGGACAATTAAACAAATATATAGTATTATTTACAATTTTCAATCCCATTTTTTTCTATTAACAAGCCATATGGTTATATGGTTATTAATATTTGAAAAACAAATGTTATTATATAATTGTTATAATATGTAGAAGATAAAAGAATAAAACATGAATAAAAACAGTAAAAATGAGTCGCAAATGACACTTAGGAATGTAGAGAAGTATATATTAGATGACGGATGGATGAAATCGAAATTATCTGAAATTTTGTATTTATGGAATTTTACAGACGCTTTTTTTTTGTAATTACATACAATATGTACCTATTTTCTTGTTGATGATAAAAACGTTGGATTTATTTAATTATTCGTGGCTTCTAAAGATGATGTACTTTTGATCAATTTTCTAGTTAAAATAAATTTTAAAGGAACGAAACTAAGAATAAGATGCTTAGCAGTTAGCAGGGAAACATAAACTATATAAGAAAATAATTCTTGCTGTGGTATTTTATTCAATTATCAATATGCTGTAAATTTGAAGTGCAACAATCTTTTTGCAAACAATATTTCGATAAACAAACAACTCCGGAAAATGCTTGAATAATAATGAATCGTTACTTGCTTAATATGTATGTACGTCTCACTGCAGTAAGTTGATTTTTGTCAATAAACCTTGTCTATAGTCCGTGGCACAGAACAGGGGGGCAAGTCTGGTTCAGTCGTCGAAATCAAAACCCTCGTGATTACCCAGATCATGGATATAATTATTATATGGAGTTCTATAATATCTTTAGATGTCATAGAACTCTATACGATAATTATATCCATGATATGGGTAATCACTAGGGTTTTGATTTCGCCGGTCGAACCAGACTTGCCCCTCTGATCTCTGTAAGTACCTTCATTATAATCTTGACATAGAATTATTATACCAAATTGTTCGGAGGATGCACAACGCAATTTCAAAACAACTTAATGTTGTGACTTCTCTTCCGCTGAATTTATTTATATTTTTTATATATTTACCATTTTTGTTATAAGATTTCAGTCGGTTCCTCTAATTAAAATCATGACCATTCCACCCAGTTTTATGCAAGACGAATCGCTTATAAAATTTTAACAAAGTTCTTGTGCATCCCGTACACAGTCAATCTGGATCACGTTCCGTAGTTAAAAATCAATGATCGCGATCCAGATTGACTGTATTACTGATAATACTGATTGATTGATTGACGGCCTGCCGTTCCATATTAATCTGGATCGCGATCATTGATTTTAATCATGAATCGCGATTAAGACCGACTAAGTATTGAAGGAGATTGACGTCTTGATCTTTATTAAACTATAGTTATAATTGCACCAAAAATTTAAATTATCAATGTTTTTATTAATACTGCGTATCTTTTGTAACGCTCATAATACAAAGTAAAAAATAGATAATAACATTTTTTTTATTTTCTTTAGTGCAAAATAATGTAGTTACCTTCATAATACTTTAACTTGTTTGAAATATAAAAATATCATTCACATTTATAAACATTGTTTCGTAAATAATTCATTTGATTTTCCTCAATATATTATATCTGCATATTTGATATTTGTTTTTTCTCTAAGACTTTTCACCCAAAAAGGATGTTGCAGCCGTTACTAATCAGAAACATTAAATTAAACAGATATAGTCACAAAAAAAACAAAATTTAAATAATAGTCATATTCTTTACAATACATTTAAAAATTAAACCATGAACTTCTTTACGAAAATAAATAAAGTTTTTAAATGTGTATTATATCAGGTTATATCGAAGAAATTTCGTACATCAATATGCATTAATAATAATAAAATATTTTTTGTACATATGGTAAGTTAGTTATTTTCCTTGAAACCGAATTTATTATGTATATAGCTTTTTTGTACAACAATAAAACATATTTATAGACTATCCATCTTATGTAAGTATATCATTTTCTTTTTTACATCTTATATGAGATTTTCTGTTTATAGTACCTGCATTGGTTGCAATACTTACACGAGTTTAATATTATTTTATTTTGTAGCAGGTACAACTTACCTTTCACAGTATAGTCTTTATAGTCTTGAATAGCAGAAATAACCCGATAAATAAAAAAACATTAATTTAAAAAAAAATATCTTTTTTGAAAAAAAAAATTAATTTCGTTCTTCGTGTATTTTGAATCTCTTGAGATATTACGGATGTATATTATTTAGTTATTTCTTTTTTTAAATAATAGGTAAATACTATTAAAATAGCACATCAATTAAAAATCACGACGCAATAGAAATTGACCGTCAATATATTTTAAATTGTGTAAACACATTTGTAACAAATACGTTTCAAGTATGTATGTAGGTGCACATTTATAACTTTTAACGTTTCAATATAATGTGCTAAGTGCTCATATCTCAGAAGAGTTTGTATGACATATACACCTACAACACTAAAAGGAGTAAACAGACGTATGATATAATGTTAACTGCCTATTTAATATAACTAGGTAGTAATAAACTACAGATAGTGGAAATCACATCTCGAATGTGTGAAGTATCTTAAATACATGTAGCTCCAGGAAATTTTAAATGGTTATTTATTTTTATTTTATATGTATTTATTGTAAAAAATATTTTAAATATATCACAAAAATACATAAAATGAGCGAGTGCATTACATTGGTTCCACAAAAAAATATCATAAGACATCATAGATGAAAAGAAGTAATAAAACTAAAACAAAAAAGCTATAGGTAAGTACATGTAAAAAAAGAAATTAAAAAACATGTACAATACCTATCTACCTATAACTATAAAAAACATTTTACCCACACCTAAAAAAGTTTAACCACAAACCAAGTTATTAATATTAACTTATTTTATTTTTCGAATAGATTCAGAATTTACGAATAGCTTTTATTCTATTTCTCATTCCATGCTCATCGCGGAGTAACCCAAGAGAATCGGGAACCACACATACATCTTTACAAGCGAACTATTGTTATTTCTTTACTATCGTCATTTATTTAATCCAGCTAGTTAATCTCAGTCAATTTTTAAATTAAATAAACATTCGATTCAAATTAACATAAATACAATTCAATGTGTTAATGACTCATAATTAACATATTGAATTGTATATTATATGAATCAAAATATTTATGTTTGTTTATATACCTAACCCATATTTTGATACCGTTACTTGACGATAAAACGCCACACAATACTTTAACCCAAATACCTGTATTAGATAGAAAAAAAAATGGTTCACTTATGTACCTAATTAAGTATGTGAATAAATTTAGAAGACAATTATGTCATATAATATATATCACATCGAGTCACAAGGACTTCGGATTTTTTAGTTTAGCGTTGAAATAACTTGAATATTATATAACTTTAATGAATATTCAAATAATTATAGGTATTTTATCTACCTGTAATTTTATTTAAAAATAATGCTTTGTTTAGAATGAATGTATGCAACGGTTTAAGGCAAAAATAAACCATTTTTATGAAGTAACTATACGTTTGTTAAATCAACAAGTATATGTAGGTTTAATATTAAATATGATTTTTTATTATATTAGGCAACCCACCCTTAGAAGAGTGATTTTTGATAAATGTTAATTATTTTATGCAAATATTGAATAAATAAATTATACGATCACTCGTAGTTGAGTGGAATAAGATAATATATTGATATGTAATAGGCCAATAGCACATATCTATAAATCGTTTTGTTGTCAAAATCACACATAGTACCAATCAAGCAATTTAATAAAAAAACAACCAAGTTGTTTAGATGGTAATAAGATAGTTGAAACGTATGTAAATATAATGTTAACATATTTCACCGCACTAATGACATTAAAATCAATAAGAGTAGGTACTTCTAAAATATTTTTATTTTGTTTGATAAACCTGACCTAGAATATCCAAGTGTAAAAATAAAATTAATTCACAGTTTTCATTTCACAACAATATAATAATTCGTATAAATTAACCTTGTTACTTGAACCATTTCATGTACCCAAATAATTAATATTTTTCTTTTGCCTACATTGATTCATTATGTTTGTTCCACTTTCGTTTATTACTACGAAAGTCATGTTGACAAAATGATGTAAGGCATACCAGATATGTATCAAAACTGTATCCAACAAAGGCAAGCCGTAAATGACTTTCAACCATATTTTTTTTAACATCTAACACATACAATAACACGCCACGCCAGTTTGATCCAACTGTAGATTTGTTAAAGAGAATTTATTAAAAACCTTTATTTTTACAAATGTATGTGTGTTACTGTCTATATTTCAATGTCTTTTTAAAATATTGAAAAGCGCCGAAACACTAACTAGATAATTTTATATTTCTATAAAATTATATATACCTACATTGTATCAGTATTTCTCAATTAGGTATATTTTAACAATTTTTTTTAAAAATTGAATTAAGTGACGACATCGTTTCATAAAATTAGTATGGCAGAATACACAATATCTATGGGGACTCTCAATAGTTCGATACTTAGTCTCCATACATACATATATATTATATATACCATCAAGCTTTTTGCATATTCGGGGTAGGAAATAGGACTGACCTCCACACTATCGTTTCTTGATATACATGTTTTTTTTATAAAAAAACGAAATATTTTAAAATAATGAATAATTTAGAATTAAGGGTTTATAGTTTGGTAAATATTCTTCAACTACACAGTTGGATCTCACGTTTTACATGCAACTAGTAATTAATGGCAATTCTTTCCAGTCAGTGATAACAAGTGGTAATGTGGTAATGTACAGTGATAACATATTTTAGACTAGTCAAATATACTGTTACGTTCTATATCAGACTATCATTTTATCGAAATATTTTTATCGCAGTGTTTCTATTTTCAAAAGATTCACACGCATCGATATCATTGCATAGTATATTACATTATGTCCTCAGATTTGCATTTGAGATTACATTATGAACCAAAATATAATTATGTAGGTGCAGCGATTTAGTTTACGCATAAGTAGGTACATACATATTATGTTAATCCCACCGTGATACTAAAATTGGTATTGTTTACACATAATGGTTGGTACCTACCTTCTTATAATATACTAACATACAACCTAGTACGTATTGTGTCACAAAATAAACTATTACCTGCCAATGAAATAATTCCACTGCTTCTTCATCGGTAACAATAATCAAAACATTTTATTTAAATTAACAAAACTATTTTTTTTGTCGGAAATGGAATGATCCTTAAAAATAATTTAATATAAAATTTTACTTTATACGTCTTTCCTGTATGAAATAATTTATTTATGAAACATTAAGGCGAGTCACTAGTTTATATATGATTTTATTTTTTAAATTGTTTGTCGTGATTATTCTCATATCGCACGATATTTTATTTTTATCTTGGGAAATACACATAGTGCAAAATATATATATTTAAAAATAAGTTTTATTTTATTTTATTTTTATGAAAAATAATAAAAAGAAAATAAAATAACGGTCCATATCCGGAAAAATGACTTCAAAACGCCCGAATTTATAAAACATTCAAAGCATTTTCTCGGTGCTTAGCATGATATACATTTTAGTGTCCTTAGTGTTGACTCAAGCACTGAGAATGGTTTGTTAATAAGGCGTGACGTCTGTAGTAGTTCAAGCCTTTAGTACAGATATAAATTTTTCTCATTTTCATCTATAAATTTAAATAAATTTACCTACATACTATAGATATTCCTTATAATTTACGCAATGCAAAGAAAAATCTTAATGGTTTTGTTTATTTAATGTAGCTTCTCGGACAACTAACAAGTACTATGTCAAATAATTATTTAACATACACCCAATAACATACATATTGCCACATTCTGGATATCACAGATCCAGACTGAAAACACAATTTAAAACTGTGTCTGCACCGGGAATTGAACTCGGGACAGGTTGCTCCAAGTGATTATGACGGGCTGCAATAGGGAGACGCCTCGGAATAGGAATACGTCAGATGTCGTGGCTCCGCAACATTCGTGAGTGGACCGGCATCAGAAACGTCGGAAAACTGTTCCGCAGATAGAGATGCCTTCGTAGCAGTGATAGCCAACGTCGGGGGTACCTGATATGGCACGATAAGTAGAAGAAGATAAAATAACTACGTTTGCCATTATATTTTTTGCATTGACAGTATAAATGTAAGCGATCTACGGACTATCGTGCAATATTTTTAAATTGTTCATTTCAACGCGAAGAAAACTTTGAAAAGTGTGTCCTCAATTTATTTATTTAAATTACTTGTTCATCGTTAGTTTGACTGCTATAAAATTAAAAATGTAGCTACCTAGAACAGAATGTTTATTGTCTGTTAAGTTTGAGAAGTGCGGAATAGCATTATGACACTTTCACTGAGAAGGTATCAGTGTGTTGCCTACATATGTGTCTGTAGATATAGTTGTTGATAGGAATGTCCACAACACGTACTGGTGGATTACGTGATTATTATAAGCAGTTTGTGTTGTTATATTTCACTAGCATTTAAGTACCCACCTACTTATTTACTATTGGCGAATTATAATTAGATGCTTACCTTCCAAAACACAATATTATATGTATGTATGTATACTCCTCTTTGCCTACCTGTTGATGTACACAGGTAATCGATTTCAACGATGTTACTCGATTTGTGAAATAAACCTAATTAAAAAATGTTTCTAACGCATATCTTGTTTCTTATAATCATTTATTCAATTTTTAATATGCATTTCATGGATGTGAATGAAGCCAGAAAAATGGGTACTTAAGTCAATAGTCAATTGAGATAAGTCTGGCGTTCGGTTCTCTCTGCCAACCTCAAATAGGGAAATTTCGTGTTGCTATGGCATGGGATGGTTATTTTGAATATGTAAAAATATTTCACTTTTATTATTGAACTCAAGCTGATTTCACCATACAGTGAATCCTTGATTAACATCAATTAAATTGCTATGTCAAAAATGAAATATTATCCGTTGTTTTGCAAGTTATTTATTATTAAAAGTTACAGTGTTTTCACATATCGAACTTTTCATACTCTTATTAAATATTATGGAAATAAACTCGTCTCTTATTCAGTGTAAAATTACTTTTATTGTTGGATATAATAATGCCTGATGCAAATTATTTCCGGTTGACGCCAACATAATATTAATAAAACACCGCTTCTTCCTTCCACGTATCGTATTCATGAAAGTCGCATTGAAAACAAAAAAAAAACGAATGGGTTGCGGGCAACACTAAACTCTCCACTACATTGTACCTAAGTGTAATTTTTTTCTTCATGAAAGTTTGAGAATTCCTAAACGCATTTTTATAAGATTCGTAAACAAATATTATTTTCCCAGAGGACTAAGTTTTCATAACACATACACACAAAAACATAGTCACTTAACTCATATTTTGCATTCTCTACATGATACATGTTCAGAAATTGATGAAAAAAATGCTTTAACAATAGACGAGCATGTAGTAGACGATGCATAAATGTTGATGAGACGATGGATATGTGTAAAGATAGATATGTGGTGTTCGGTTATCTCTACCTACCCGTACGAAGATGACGTGACAATATGCAAATGTAAGTGAATTCTATTAAATTTATAATAGTAGAGAGTAATAAAATGCAATTTTCGATAGAAACACATACAATATCAATATGAAATTGACTACTCAAATTTTCCCAAACAGAAGCTATATTACTTATGTTAGGTATATACGTTTATCAAACAAATATGCAATTTCTTCAAAGGTCGACAATCTCTGAAAGCATTTTTTACTGTATTTAAAATTCTAACAAAATAAAAAAATTCGATTTTCCAGACCGTGAGAGCATTTTGAAAGATTTGATTTTTTGTAACTATCATTATGTCAAAATTTCGGATTATTCACAGATGCTCGGGTTTTATTTTAGGCTGCAGAGAATACCTATACAAAAAAAATATGAAATCATAGGAAAGATATTAACTGTAGTACATGGAAAACTAATCAGCTCTAGGTCTATGTACTTTAACATAATATGATGTAAATATGAATACAAAACCAAACTGATGGTGATTGATAGAGCATGTAAACTTCCCCCAATAAACTCTCTAAACCATCTTGAGATAGTACATGACTTCACATATCTGGGTTCCAACATATGTGACACCGGTGGTTGTGAAGCGGAAGTGAAAAGACGCATCGCCATGGCAAAGGGAGCACTGGGAAAGCTCACATGTGTATGGAAGGACAGGACCATCACGAAAAACACGAAGGCTAGACTCATCAGGGCTCTGATATTCCCGATGTTCCTGTATGGTGTGGAAACATGGACAGAGCGAAAGAGGATCGATGCTTTCGAAATGTGGTGCTGGAGGCGTATGCTGCGCATCCCATGGACAGCCAGAAGAACCAATGTGTCAATTCTAGACGAGCTAAGGATCGAGGATCGTCTATCGACGATATGTTACAGACGTATCCTTCAATTCTTTGGACACATTGCCAGAAGGGAACCAGACTGCCTCGAGAAGCTTGTTGTGATGGGCAGCGTGGAGGGACCGAGATCTCGTGGTCGCTCACCGACCAGATGGAGCGATTTGGATAAGTCCACAATGGGTTCTTCGGTGACTGGTGCTCTGCGTTCAGCCCAAAACAGATTGGCATGGAGGCGGGCCATACGTGTGGCGACGGACTGCAGCCGCTATCCTCAGTCATGAGGAAAAGGACGAATGAATGAATTCGTGGCATCTCTAGTATGCACTCTCTACACGATACACGTTGAGAAGTTGATGTAAAAATACGTTAAAAAATTATGAAATCGTGACTATCCACTATTCTATAGTAGTGGAGAGTAAAAACAGCTTTGCATCAGCGAGTCTTGAACGCACCTTGTAAAATCAACAGATTAAATATTAAATATTATATAGCCGATCGCCCACAGGTGATACACGGCATAAAAAGCAGGAAACACTAAATTAAAAATGGTAGTGCTTAGTCGAATTATACATTAAACACATAGGTATAATATGAACTGCATTGTTTTCTTTGAGCGCCTTCATCAAACGAAGGTTTTCCATCATCAAGGTGATTTGTTCTTAAAATGCATCTTATTCGTTACGCAGATAGAAATTCTTTGATCAATCAATTATATAGTCTCTTTTATTTTGTTATTCAATAGTTTACGAGAATTTTGTTTAACTTATTACATTAATTTGAATCATGTTTTATTAAATTTTGCTTCAAAGTGATGGAATTGCAATACTTCTATCTGTATGCACCATGTCTCGAGGAAATTTTCTTAGTGAACTAGGTCTAAATAACTTCAAAATTCCTCCATCTAAAAAACCTCTATCCCATTTATTTTATTTATTTATTTTATTAACAACACAAAGATGAATTTACAAATTCAATTACATACTAGAGCTAGAAGTATATGTGTATTTATAAATGTGTGTATGTGTGTTATTGATATGTTTGTAATTACTAGGGTAGGATGAACACTTCACTAGTAAGTCTTGTGCCGAGGTATTCATTTGAACAGTTGTGTGGCATAAATACTACATAATATTTTTTATTAATAAGGAATATTTTTTAATTGCATATACGCAAACATTGGATTATTTTCCCTGTCGGGAGTCATAATATTTTTATTGACAAACAATTTAAAATCTCAATAGAAACGAATTCGTCTCTATTGAGATGTTAAAAAGTTTGTCAATAAAAATATCATTTGACCCCCGACAGGGAAAAAATCCAATGTTTTTATATTCGATTTACATACACATTGGTACAAGTAGGTAAACAAGACAAAAATGAAATAATATTTCTGGCGCAGTTCAGGGGTAACAACTGTGCGAGACACCGTCACCTCATTTATAAGGACTGTTGCTTTCATTGTTTACAAATAAAACTGATTTCTCAGTAGATGGCGTTACAAAAAGGTTTCTTCGTTACTTCATAGATGGCAATCGTATAATTTCTTATTTTCAGGTGAATTGTTACAATTATTAAAATATATAGAAATTTTTAAAATTACATTGATAAGGGAACTCAATAAGAAGGCATAATTGGTGAACGTTGCGCAAGCGCATAAAGTGATCATGTAAACCAGCCGATATCGTAAGCCCTGTAGGTTCCTGGAGTTCCTGGTTCTTCCATAATATCCCAACTTCGTCTGTATTGAGATGTTAAAAAGTGTGTCAGTAAAAATTAGATTATATTATATTAGATTAAATTGTTATTGAGAAAATATGTGAATATGTTATTGATATGATCTGAAGCGGTGTTTTTTGTAATTTTGTGGTAACAGTTTTAGTGAGGTTGGTAGGCATGTAGTTTGATGGCATGGTGCTTAAAACGTCTTTGTCCCTTACACATTATTATCTTTCTTTAAAGCTCACACCCTGTTATAAAATCTTAGAAATATTTAATTTAACGTGGGGATTTCAAAAGTTTTAAGTTATTAAATCAGCTTATTATTTTTATATTCAATCTCATATAAAATCACACCGAAGGCCTTTGGTCTAAAAAAATCGTAAGTAGATTTACCACATCCGAGTTGGTGATGAATAATTACACGGATTATTAGTTTAACGACCTCTTCAAAATTTTGGAGAAAAAATCACTTAAACATTACATGGCCATTACTTCCTACAAATTATTGATAATTTATTGCGTTCGTATGCGGACCTTCCAAGGTAAGATTTTTTATATAGCATAAGACATAGAATTCAACAAACTCTCATTTTCATTGATTGTCACCTTGATTTCTATGTATAAGTTGGTATTTAATTGCTAAAAATAATAAATAATTAATCATTCTTAAAAAAAATAATCCCTTTATAAATAACGTAACGAAAACGATAAATTCAGTAAAAAGGTGACAAATGCAAATTGTTATTCAAAATGAAAACCAATTAACTAACAGAACACGATGTTTTTTTACGTAGTTGAAATAGCCATCCTCTTTAATGTGTGAAGAATAAAAAAAATTGTGATTATGTATAAATTAAATTGTATTTTGTTCTATTGTTATATTTATACTATTGGAAATACATTATCCGTTCATTCTTCTTTAAAAACATTGTAACATTTTTTTTTAGTTTTAAATCAAATTGAACTAATTCATGTATAATTTATTTAGTTTTGTTTAATCTAAATACCCTTAATAATTCATAAATTATTTGTTTATATAACATGTGTATTAAAAATTGGTACATTTTATTTTTATAATATTATACATTTGGGTCGTCGAAGTGCAAATATTTGGCATTAATAGAATATATTATGTTGAATAATGTATGTATGTATGTTTATGTTACATAATAATAATTTTCTACTCCAAGGCCAAGTCATTCACATTAGTAGGCCAAATAAATTATCGTAATGAAACGTGTTATGGATTCATCGTTAACTTTCATTCTTGAATTGCAGCTAGGGTTACCAACAAAACAAATGACACAAATAATTGTTATTATTTATACAAACATGTTGACAAAACAATTATATTCTAGATACTCACCTACATATAAGGGCTATTTACATTAGATATTTGATATTTTATGAGTTAATAATACCTACTTATATGTATATTCCTATCCAAAATATATTTTTTAAAACTAACATACATTATATTACCGACCAAGGCCGGATAAACGTGTTTTTGCGCCCGTATCAATATATTTGCATCCGCCCCCCCCCCCATTTTTATGGAATTTTAAATGTAGAACAATTTAAAATTATGTAAAATTACATCGGGTATAAAATGACGAATTAGTTGGTTAATATTACCTAAACCTACTTATATAGTTGTTTATAAAAAAAATAGCCACAACAATTGGAGATTCATAATAATATTACATATTTACACCATCATGCCGAGCCTCTATTCCGAGATTTTTGATTTATATAACATTTTAGAATTTTAAGCGCCCTTTTTAAGACTACCGTCGTGACTTCTTGTTCGTGATTGTTCTATGATTTATCCGGCCCTGTTACCGACTAACTTACCAACTGTGCTGACCGCCGTGGTAGGTACAGTTGGTAAGCCGTTTGGTTTCTGTGCTGGCGTCCTTGGTTCGATCCCCAGTAGAGGATAAATTTATTTAAATTAATTTCTCACGCTAATATTGCCTCTCTAGGCTGAAAACACTGTTTAGTTGGAAGAAATTGGCATATGGCAATAAACTCGCCACTTGCGCAGGGTGCAAGGAAGTGTTTATTTTTATTATTATTATTAATGGCTCTTATAGCCTCAAATGGAGAAAAATTGGCCAGTGTCAAGTTATAATACATTTATTTACCATTTAATATTGCTTCTTGGACAACTAATAGGTACTATGTCAAATATTAATTTAACATGCACCAATAAAAAGTTGCCACATTCTGGAGACTTGCGATATTTATCATTTCACAGATCCAGACTGAAAACACAATTAAAAACTATGTTTCCACCGGGAATCCAACCCGGTCATATAGTTTAAAACATTATAGTTTTCACATTTTATACTTGTTGTTTATTTGAACACTTCCCTACACCCTGTGCAAGTGGAGAGTTCATTGCTAAATAGCGATTTCTTCCGACTTTCCATATTATATCTAGAAACTGTTATCAGTCAAATCTAGCAATTAATCAAAGATTAAATACAGTGGTCTCTTTGGAACTGAACCCGCTACTGAATCCAAAAGTACCTACATTGTATAATTACTATGATATAGGACCACAATATTATTGATCAACAATAATATTTTATGAACAATGAAGCTATGAAGTACCGGGTTAGAATAGTCCTTTCACTCTTTTCTATTGTAATCGTTTTTGGGTGTCCCGTAAAAGGCGGGATATGGGAAATATACAAAATAACACCTCACATAGTTCAGCAATTAACCCATTAGGAATATGGCCTTTTTAGGTGAGACAAAACTTTAGGCGGTGTGTGAAAATTGTCGTGCCGCGGATTATGTACACCCGCACAGCATATCCCACAATGTGGATTATGTACACCCGCATAACATATCCCACAATGTGGATTATGTACATCCGCACAGCATATCCCACAATGTGGGGTATCCCACAATGTGGATTACGTACACCCGCACAGCATATCCCACAATGTGGATTATGTACACCCGCACAGCATATCCCACAATGTGGATTATGTACACCCGCACAGCACATCCCACAATGTGGATTATGTATACCCGCACAGCATATCCCACAGTGTGGATAATGTACACCCGCACAGCATTTCCCACAATGTGGTGTATGATGTAATGGAATGAATGAATGAAGTATGTACGTTGAAAAAGTTTTAATTACTTTTTAAGTACTTGGTACCTATGCAGTTTTTTTTTCAAATAACCAGCCCTACCTGACCTAAACATTATAACTAGAATTAATACCCTTGAGGTGAACAGAATGGCGCTATAAATTATTACATTGACCTTTCTATAGTTTCGTATACATTAAAATCTTAATTATTTTAGTTTTATTAAAATTCAACATATATAATTCTTCATCTTTTGGCGTTTGCTTGTAATTAATGTCGACTCAGTTATTAATAGATACTGATTCCGATATCTAACTAACGTTCATTATTTCATCACATTTTTTTTATACAATAACCTATTTTTATAGAGTGAATACGTCCTTGATATACATTGGTACTTCGATACAGATTTAAAAGTATTTCTTAAATAAAGCACAAATATCTGTATCAGGTAAAATGTCAAAAAGCCAACTAAATATAAGACCACACTAAGTTCACATTTTATAATCTCACCATCATTTTGAATATAAAAGAAATATTTGTTTAAATCACATAATATAGTATTTTGATCTAAAAAATCTTCCCCAAGAAGGAGGTATAATTTTAACTTTATCGGTTGGAGCAAGAATCAGGTAGTTAATAATATTTTATGTTTTTTATTATGTAAATAGGCATATACTTATAAAAGTATTATTCCTCGGATAGTGGAATTTTTCCCGCATTTACGACGCGATAAAAGAAAATTATTGTACATAATTTGCATTGAAGAACATGTAATGTTTGACCTGGAAAAATTTATACCTAGCTTTGTTCTTCGTGCGTATGTTAATACTTATCAGTTAAAATAGGTTTGTGATATTACCTATATGTAACATAGAATAACTCATTGTCATATATAATAATAAAAACATATATTTGAGTGTAATTGATGAAGGCTATTAAAAAAATTTAAAGGAAAAGCACTGACATGGTTGCCTTATGACAAATAAATGTATGAGAAAAGGGTGCCTACTGAAATATGATTGGCAAGACCATTAGAACAAATTTTAAAACTATTGTATAAGAAAATATTTCCACAATATTTTATTGAAAATAAAAAAAACGCATGTTATCCTATATAGGTATTAGGTAGATAGGGTAACCCGCGTATTGCAGTCTTTAAAATGGCTGTTGTTTAACACCCAACGTTTCGAACAGATAGTCCTTCCCATTATCATAGGGAATATTGACTTGTATTTCGATTTCTGTTTGAATTAGTGACGAGCACACCCGTTCAACGTAGAAGTCAACATCCAAGAATCCTTGTATGTCGATATGTGAACAAATCGGCAGTTGCATTATTTTTGTTTTGTTTTATTACATGAACACAATACTTACTTTTTCAGTAAAGCATTAGGTGTTTTATGTACCTACAGTAAAAATAAAAAAAATTATAGAATAAGCAAAAGTTTTAAAAATATTCTTTTTTAAATAAAATTAATGTGCTGCCTGTTCAGCGTACTAACTACGCAGTCAAGGGTGCATAATAAATAATGAAAATTCTCAATAATGTATGCCCTTAAATTCGGGTATGAAGGTAGGTACTCGATTTATCTATCTTTATTTTATCTTATTTCGATAACTTCAAAATATAATGTTACCTTAAGTACTTGTGGATAATTTACGTAGTAGAATTCCATTTTAAATTATATTAAAATAAAACAATTTGTTTTAGATTCTACGTGTATTTATAAGTTCGTCGATAGCTATTTCGCCTTGCTAGGGCATCTTCAAGACTATGACGGCGTGGAGTTTCTGTCGGGCCGTCATAGTCTTGAAGATGCCCTAGCAAGGCGAAATAGCTATCGACGAACTTATAAATACACGTAGAATCTAAAACAAATTGTTTTATTTTAATATAATTTATAATGTTACCATTTTTTAATAATTAATTATTATTAAAAATGCGCTGTAGAGACAGTTCCATTTGATTCGTTATCTAACTATGTACACGACCTTCCTTAACTCGTTTCTTATTAAGAGTATGTACCTGTAGCAAGTATATATTTACCAGCATAGTCAAATCTGATTCTCACAGCGTGCTGCCAGAGGCAAGAACCAACATAGTAAGATCCAATTATATGATGCAATAAATATGTTCTGCCTTTTTCATAACAATAACAAAATACCTTCACGACACGAAATCTTTGAAATAAAGATTGATCACCGAATCTTTATTTTTTGTATATTTGTTGTGTCTTGATTATTTCGTGTAGGTAGTATAAGGTATGTAATTGTGTTGCTTGTTTTTAATTTATTTTACTGTAAAACTAATGCATTGGTGGTATAGAAATGAAAAATCTGAGAGTTGTAGTTTTTATTATAATAGTACTAAAAGTATTTAAGCATTCAGTCGAAATAAATAAATAAAATATTCTATAATTAAGTCAATAACTCACAGCTTAGGGTCAAACAATAAGGTTTTTATAGTTATTTATTAATTAGTCAACATGTATGAAATTCATGAATATGGTAAGTGAATTTATTTATTTTTATTTATTTATATCCAAAAACATACAGTATATATGAGATACAAAATATCTTAAGTTAATATAAGCTTATTCATACATAGTTAACATACAAAGTAAATATAAGTTATTTCATTTCAATAAATGTCAATTAACCACTTCGCTGGTGCTTACATAGTTTAAGCCATATCTTTTTGTTTGTATCTTTGTTACTAGCCCCCTCACTAGGCATAGCCTGTGCTAAGGTGTAAATATTTTTAATGTACTAAATGTATATGTAGTCTCATATTGCATCTGGTTGATATTGTACCTACTCTAAAATATCCAAACATATTGGATAAAACAGATTTGTTGTGAGATAAGACAAGAGTAGAAAAGCAGACCATCTGAGTAAATGATAATATTTCTTCTTCTTTTTTCAATAAATCAGCTATCTTTGTAAATATGTTTTACAGGAGTCAGTCATGGTCCTGGAATGAGGATGTCCGACTTTTCTCCATCTGGTGGTTTTCCTGGTGGTCACTGACCCCCTTTTCCACGCATTGCGATTTTGGGAAGACTTTCTGAATCCATTCTTTAAACGTGTTCCCTCCAATATCGTCTAGTAATTCTATCTTGATTTTTTTTTTGGATATCCCAAATGTCGATTTGTTACAGGATATATGTATACAAGAGAATTTATTTCTCGTATCATATCAACAATGTTTAAAGCCAAGATCCGCAAACTTTGTATGGCCAAATCTACATTTTGCGTGTTTTTATTCCAACATTAAGTGAAAATATCAACGCAAAGGCTTAAGCAGCATATATATTATGTACATGGATGAACTCATAATTCGGTATGAACATCCGTCCCTTATAACTTTTAATCCGCTCGATATACTGAGCCAATTTTTTTGAATATTCTCTAAATTTTTGAGAATTTGATCTTTTTCCCAGTAAAGTGTTTCAACATTGAATTTTTCTTTATTTTCCACATATCACAAAGAGATAAAAACGAGAATGCTGAAAATTAGAATTAATATAGACAGGCACTATATCTCAAATCATATTTAAACAAAAATTTTCAGGGTTTCTCAAACTATTTATTATTATATTATTTATTAATTTATTAATTTATTCTTGCTTTTAAATATATACGTATTATTTTTTACAACATTGATTAACTGGTTAAATAATTTTCTGTGATAGAACCAAGATCCGAAATGAGAGTAGGGCGATCAAGCTATCGCCTTAAACATGCAATATAGGGAGCTAAGGACAAATATTTTGCGCAATCGTTTCTCCCTTTTGGCCCTCAAGTTGAATGGTGTTTTATATCAAAATTACGTAAGAGTATACTGTTGTCCAGAAGCCGCACGGCCTATACAACTACATAATAATGTACGGTGATACTACGATGATACGGCGTACAAAAAAATATCTAAAAAAATAAATTCTTGTAATTTAGGTACTTATTGGGGCGCCGATTCGAGTATTTGCCAAAGGCAAAAGTTCACCTCATCCCGGCTCTGATAACTTATCGATAATACAACCTTCAACTATTTGGATTCTTAAAGAAACGCAATGCGTAGTTAAAATGAGTCAGTCGTGTTTAATTTTCTAAGAGATCTTGACTAGCTTACCACATTTGTCTGGATATTTCAATATTTTTGAATTTTAAAAAGAGCAAACATGTCAATTTACTGTCGACCTCAATAATAATTGACTTCTGATGTTTTCAAGTGCTCCCGAGGTTGCTCAAATATTTTGTGCTAAAGAGATGAGACATCTAGAAAAAACGACGGATTGTGTCAACAAATAGAATAAACAATTCAAAGATTCGGCAGAAATGGACGATTGCGTCACGCTTTGGATGTTGTCATTTAAAAATTACATATTTAGGTACAGATTCTTCCCAATTTGAAGATCTTTTTGAAAACGGTAGTAGGCTAGTACTACAAAACACCTTCCAGTTTTCAATTCAACTAGGTACACGAGCATTTGTAAATATGCAATACCCCACATTTTCATTCTTACAAGTAATATTCCCAATCATATAAAAAGTCCCCAAGGTATAGTGCCTTGTTCTACCTTTTCTTCTTCTTATTTCAATGATCTGTGGTCTACTTATCAAGATTCAGTTTTGATCTTGAGATGAGAATATCCGACTCTCCCTCCTTCTATTTAGTGATCTTCCTTGTGATATAGATATTCCTGATGATACATAATATGCAATAAAGTATAAACATATATGTAGATATTTATTATAGTTTACTATAAATGTTCGCTCTTCTAAACATTTATGAATACGTCAAAAGTTTTTTTTAATTATATTTCGAATCACCTGGCATAAAACTCAAACTACTTCACTAAACCATAGCAAAACGTTACTTAAAGTATGTGAATATGTTCTTAAATGTGATTAATTTGCTAATATTTACATATGTACATTTGTTGAGTTCTTTCGGTAGCATTAATAACTATTATATTGATACACAGCGATACTTCTTGAAAAAAAATATATGGTGTCAATTTATTATTAAATGATGTTTTTAGTTTTTTAGCATGAACACAATATCAACATGTTTTTTTAAACACACAAGACATAATTTATCTAAGATTTTTCTAAGTTTAATTTGTCGATCGGCAATTCTTGATTGTTTGTAGATATATCACAAATATAAAAAAATACTTGGTTTTAGTCTGACGATGTTCCTTGCACGAAACGCGTCGATAATCAAATAAATATCAATAGAACTAAAACCAAGTATTTTTTTTTATATTTGTGATATATCTACTAAAATTTTTCGCCTAATGCGCGTATCTTAAGAATGCGATATATTATCTCGCTATTTAATGATACGTTGTATTTGACAGGTAATTAAATGATGTGGTAGAATTTGTATCTGTGATAAGCCATTAGTCGAATAGGCAAAATACGCTAATGAACGTTCACGATTGATGGGTTTTATTCATTTTTTGCTCTGGCCTTTCAATGCGTTGTTTAACATGAGCTTCAACGGATTTGTTATAGTTTAGTTAGTAGTTGTCAGATATAAGGAAACTAGAGGTCAGAATCTCATATTTGTACATATGTACATTTAGGGAGAAACAATTAAGAAAAAAAAAATTTTTGGTTTATTCTTTTATGTATACAATTGTATGTAATATTATTCTGTAGATTTACCAACAAATAAAATAACATATTAAAAAAATGTGTGGCAGTATTACAACAGTATGAAGTAGGGGATACCAAAAAATAATTATCGTATTATTTATTATTAGTGGTAGCTTTTAATGTGTTGCATATTTGCTAAGATGCAATAAAGAGTCAGCCAATTTCTTCCCTCCTGAGAATTGATTAATCCAGGACATAAGCTTAGAAGTCAAACAAGCTTTTTCGTACCTACATATAATATATAAGCAGATGAAATAAGTCTACTAGATCAATTTAAAAGCTTTAAAATTTCGCTAATCAATTTATAAATGATGAATGATGACTGTTATTAAACTCGAATCAGAAATCAATAATTTGTTATTTGTCTCATAAATAATATATTTTGCTCTTATTAGAGTCAGAAAACCACAAAGGATCCATGATACTTAAAGATATCATGATAGAAATAAATAATAATTAGATAAAAATATATACAATAACTTGTAAAAATGTATGTGCCACAAAGTAATAGCAAAATCGTATAATAATATATACCTATATACAAATAAATTAATATTAAATAGAATAAATTATTTTCTATTGGTTAAGTATTTCTCTATTTTACTTCTCGGGCAACTAACAGGTACTATGTCAAATATTGATTTAACACGCACCCAATAACAAGTTGCCACATTCTGGAGACTTACGATATTAATCGTCTCACAGATCCAGACTGAAAACACAATTAAAAACTGTGTCTCCACCGGGAATCGAACCCGGGACCTTTGGATCAGCAGTCAGACACCTAACCAACTGAGCCATGAAGGCCATGAATTACTTGATTAACTCGTTTTATAACATCGTTAGTGAATGAATGTACTAACCTAACGTTTATTATTTATCTGAGATCACAACAATAATATATACATAGGAATATTATTCAGTCCAATATAACAGCTGATTTAATGGACGCGCTAAACTTATGACAGGATGTTCTGCCAGCGCGTTGTTCAGCCAAAATATTTTTTGTTGGCTTATGAAAATACGATAAAATGAAAATACAAGTTAATATCTATATATCATTATCACTAAAAATAGTTTCGTGATTTGATCTCTTATCAACCAAATCAACCATCGTTTTACTATAAAGGTTTCACTTAATGATCAAAAATAACAATCATTGAACCAAACAATTCACGCTTCTACTCAAACTATCATTTTAAAAAAAAGGAGTTATTTGATCTTTGCATTGCATAGAAGTTAATTTAACTGCACAATATTAAGAGATACGTTTTACACTAGCGGACTATTTATAAACACATATTTAATAAAAAAATCTTATTCTTTTTTAGGCCTGTTGGCCTGTTCATGTCCTGCGTCAGCTTGCCTCCTGTGACGTGAACTGCCAGCTGTCCATCCATCTATTGGGAGGACGTCCTGAAGGCAAAAAATATGATAAGAAACTAATTTGAAAATAATATTATTAAATGACCGATATAAGGGGTCGTTACAAAACTATTTGTATAAATGAGCGAAGAATTTTAAATCTGATGTTTATATATACATGTTATGGATGATTGCAGTTTATAGCCTTACACAGAACTTGTTTTTCCGATTAGTGTCTTATTGGAGTATTTGATGAAGGATTGATAAGTTGATACGACAATACGGAAACAAAACCACGATCTAAACATAATATGAGATTATTGTCAATAGCACTCTTTACTTCCGTATAATAATCATATTGTGTATCTCACAATGATGAGAGTGAACAATATACCTACAACTAGTGCCGATTCGTTTTAAAAACAAAATTCATGATAATAATTAAGTTGGTACCTTATTAATGTTATTTTAAAAATACAAATTAATTGTTGGTCTAATTGAGACGAATGTTTACTCTATAAGACACTAATTTCTAAATAATTTTATTTCATTTTATTTTCGCACAATGAAACAATCTGCCCTTACACTATTTTCTTTGATTTGAATAAATTACTATACCCCGTTCATAATTATTTTTTATTTTTTTATTGCTTCTAGGGCAACTAACAGGTTCTATGTCTAATATTAATTTAACACACGCACCCAATAACAAGTTGCCACATTTTGGAGACTTACTCACAGATCCAGACTGAACATAATTTAAAAACTGTCTCCACCGGGAATCGAACCCGAGACCTTTGGCTCAACAGTCAGATGTATAACCAACTGAGCCATGAAGGCTGACGTGAAAATAATACTTTTACCTGAAAATGTATCGCATTACGCTTTTATTGTATTAGCTTACTTCGTTTTAATTTTTTTTTTAATTCATTTTCAATATAAAAATATCCATTATAAGAGTAAAAAATCCAACTTTTTTTAGTGTAAGTACACTAGATCTAGCATGCATATTTACAAAGATATTTTATAATGATATAAATGTATTTCAGTATACCCCTATCATAAGTGGATTTGAAAAAATAATTGTATGGCCCAGGTGATTTGATTGATTTGATTAGTTGATTTCTCATCACAGCTAGTGAGATAAATAATATGTCATACCAAAAAGTTCATATTCGTTTATGTGTTTTTGTGTTACAATTCTATATTATAAATTTTCTCTTCATTCACTTTATATCTATACACAGTACATTATAAGAAAAGTAAATAAATAAAATACCAACGTGGGTTTATTGCTCAAATCTGAGAGTTTTTGGTTGACTTGTTTAATGTTCGATGGACTTTATGTATTAGATTAACTTGTTGTCACGAAATGATGTATGCCTAATATTTCCTGAAATGGAATGATATAATGTAACCTTGGCATTAATATTGAAACACACTATTATCTTATTTATGCTCTAGACTAAAGTCCAAAGATTCCTTTATTTCCTTTATTTGAGATCGATTACGTATATAATTGGCATTAAAATTATAATTAATATGGTAGCTATACCTGCTTATTACATGTTATAATATCATTGCATATTTTTTGAGAGATTAATCATTCTTCATTGTTTTTATTTTTTTCTTCGAATATTTATTCAGTATCGCATATTGGCCACATTAGATATGCCGTTAGACAACTTATAGTGGAGGTAATACGGAGTATGGGGAGAAAATGATTTTATTACCTTAAAAAACTCAGCAGTGGTTTGAGATTCCGAATGCGGCGTCACTAATTAGGTTGGCGCAGGATCGTAATGATCGTGATGGTCGTCTACCTTCGTTAGGAGCGGCACAAGAAGAAGAAGTTTTATTCAGAATTATATTTTGAGTTCACTTCTTTACTACATTTATTTTTCAGTACATTTATTTATCGAATATGTATTTTTAATCTTCACACCCTGAGAAATTAATATTACGTTCAATATCTGCAATTTATCGGACAATTAAACAAATATATAGTATTATTTACAATTTTCAATCCCATTTTTTTCTATTAACAAGCCATATGGTTATATGGTTATTAATATTTGAAAAACAAATGTTATTATATAATTGTTATAATATGTAGAAGATAAAAGAATAAAACATGAATAAAAACAGTAAAAATGAGTCGCAAATGACACTTAGGAATGTAGAGAAGTATATATTAGATGACGGATGGATGAAATCGAAATTATCTGAAATTTTGTATTTATGGAATTTTACAGACGCTTTTTTTTTGTAATTACATACAATATGTACCTATTTTCTTGTTGATGATAAAAACGTTGGATTTATTTAATTATTCGTGGCTTCTAAAGATGATGTACTTTTGATCAATTTTCTAGTTAAAATAAATTTTAAAGGAACGAAACTAAGAATAAGATGCTTAGCAGTTAGCAGGGAAACATAAACTATATAAGAAAATAATTCTTGCTGTGGTATTTTATTCAATTATCAATATGCTGTAAATTTGAAGTGCAACAATCTTTTTGCAAACAATATTTCGATAAACAAACAACTCCGGAAAATGCTTGAATAATAATGAATCGTTACTTGCTTAATATGTATGTACGTCTCACTGCAGTAAGTTGATTTTTGTCAATAAACCTTGTCTATAGTCCGTGGCACAGAACAGGGGGGCAAGTCTGGTTCAGTCGTCGAAATCAAAACCCTCGTGATTACCCAGATCATGGATATAATTATTATATGGAGTTCTATAATATCTTTAGATGTCATAGAACTCTATACGATAATTATATCCATGATATGGGTAATCACTAGGGTTTTGATTTCGCCGGTCGAACCAGACTTGCCCCTCTGATCTCTGTAAGTACCTTCATTATAATCTTGACATAGAATTATTATACCAAATTGTTCGGAGGATGCACAACGCAATTTCAAAACAACTTAATGTTGTGACTTCTCTTCCGCTGAATTTATTTATATTTTTTATATATTTACCATTTTTGTTATAAGATTTCAGTCGGTTCCTCTAATTAAAATCATGACCATTCCACCCAGTTTTATGCAAGACGAATCGCTTATAAAATTTTAACAAAGTTCTTGTGCATCCCGTACACAGTCAATCTGGATCACGTTCCGTAGTTAAAAATCAATGATCGCGATCCAGATTGACTGTATTACTGATAATACTGATTGATTGATTGACGGCCTGCCGTTCCATATTAATCTGGATCGCGATCATTGATTTTAATCATGAATCGCGATTAAGACCGACTAAGTATTGAAGGAGATTGACGTCTTGATCTTTATTAAACTATAGTTATAATTGCACCAAAAATTTAAATTATCAATGTTTTTATTAATACTGCGTATCTTTTGTAACGCTCATAATACAAAGTAAAAAATAGATAATAACATTTTTTTTATTTTCTTTAGTGCAAAATAATGTAGTTACCTTCATAATACTTTAACTTGTTTGAAATATAAAAATATCATTCACATTTATAAACATTGTTTCGTAAATAATTCATTTGATTTTCCTCAATATATTATATCTGCATATTTGATATTTGTTTTTTCTCTAAGACTTTTCACCCAAAAAGGATGTTGCAGCCGTTACTAATCAGAAACATTAAATTAAACAGATATAGTCACAAAAAAAACAAAATTTAAATAATAGTCATATTCTTTACAATACATTTAAAAATTAAACCATGAACTTCTTTACGAAAATAAATAAAGTTTTTAAATGTGTATTATATCAGGTTATATCGAAGAAATTTCGTACATCAATATGCATTAATAATAATAAAATATTTTTTTGTACATATGGTAAGTTAGTTATTTTCCTTGAAACCGAATTTATTATGTATATAGCTTTTTTGTACAACAATAAAACATATTTATAGACTATCCATCTTATGTAAGTATATCATTTTCTTTTTTACATCTTATATGAGATTTTCTGTTTATAGTACCTGCATTGGTTGCAATACTTACACGAGTTTAATATTATTTTATTTTGTAGCAGGTACAACTTACCTTTCACAGTATAGTCTTTATAGTCTTGAATAGCAGAAATAACCCGATAAATAAAAAAACATTAATTTAAAAAAAAATATCTTTTTTGAAAAAAAAAATTAATTTCGTTCTTCGTGTATTTTGAATCTCTTGAGATATTACGGATGTATATTATTTAGTTATTTCTTTTTTTAAATAATAGGTAAATACTATTAAAATAGCACATCAATTAAAAATCACGACGCAATAGAAATTGACCGTCAATATATTTTAAATTGTGTAAACACATTTGTAACAAATACGTTTCAAGTATGTATGTAGGTGCACATTTATAACTTTTAACGTTTCAATATAATGTGCTAAGTGCTCATATCTCAGAAGAGTTTGTATGACATATACACCTACAACACTAAAAGGAGTAAACAGACGTATGATATAATGTTAACTGCCTATTTAATATAACTAGGTAGTAATAAACTACAGATAGTGGAAATCACATCTCGAATGTGTGAAGTATCTTAAATACATGTAGCTCCAGGAAATTTTAAATGGTTATTTATTTTTATTTTATATGTATTTATTGTAAAAAATATTTTAAATATATCACAAAAATACATAAAATGAGCGAGTGCATTACATTGGTTCCACAAAAAAATATCATAAGACATCATAGATGAAAAGAAGTAATAAAACTAAAACAAAAAAGCTATAGGTAAGTACATGTAAAAAAAGAAATTAAAAAACATGTACAATACCTATCTACCTATAACTATAAAAAACATTTTACCCACACCTAAAAAAGTTTAACCACAAACCAAGTTATTAATATTAACTTATTTTATTTTTCGAATAGATTCAGAATTTACGAATAGCTTTTATTCTATTTCTCATTCCATGCTCATCGCGGAGTAACCCAAGAGAATCGGGAACCACACATACATCTTTACAAGCGAACTATTGTTATTTCTTTACTATCGTCATTTATTTAATCCAGCTAGTTAATCTCAGTCAATTTTTAAATTAAATAAACATTCGATTCAAATTAACATAAATACAATTCAATGTGTTAATGACTCATAATTAACATATTGAATTGTATATTATATGAATCAAAATATTTATGTTTGTTTATATACCTAACCCATATTTTGATACCGTTACTTGACGATAAAACGCCACACAATACTTTAACCCAAATACCTGTATTAGATAGAAAAAAAAATGGTTCACTTATGTACCTAATTAAGTATGTGAATAAATTTAGAAGACAATTATGTCATATAATATATATCACATCGAGTCACAAGGACTTCGGATTTTTTAGTTTAGCGTTGAAATAACTTGAATATTATATAACTTTAATGAATATTCAAATAATTATAGGTATTTTATCTACCTGTAATTTTATTTAAAAATAATGCTTTGTTTAGAATGAATGTATGCAACGGTTTAAGGCAAAAATAAACCATTTTTATGAAGTAACTATACGTTTGTTAAATCAACAAGTATATGTAGGTTTAATATTAAATATGATTTTTTATTATATTAGGCAACCCACCCTTAGAAGAGTGATTTTTGATAAATGTTAATTATTTTATGCAAATATTGAATAAATAAATTATACGATCACTCGTAGTTGAGTGGAATAAGATAATATATTGATATGTAATAGGCCAATAGCACATATCTATAAATCGTTTTGTTGTCAAAATCACACATAGTACCAATCAAGCAATTTAATAAAAAAACAACCAAGTTGTTTAGATGGTAATAAGATAGTTGAAACGTATGTAAATATAATGTTAACATATTTCACCGCACTAATGACATTAAAATCAATAAGAGTAGGTACTTCTAAAATATTTTTATTTTGTTTGATAAACCTGACCTAGAATATCCAAGTGTAAAAATAAAATTAATTCACAGTTTTCATTTCACAACAATATAATAATTCGTATAAATTAACCTTGTTACTTGAACCATTTCATGTACCCAAATAATTAATATTTTTCTTTTGCCTACATTGATTCATTATGTTTGTTCCACTTTCGTTTATTACTACGAAAGTCATGTTGACAAAATGATGTAAGGCATACCAGATATGTATCAAAACTGTATCCAACAAAGGCAAGCCGTAAATGACTTTCAACCATATTTTTTTTAACATCTAACACATACAATAACACGCCACGCCAGTTTGATCCAACTGTAGATTTGTTAAAGAGAATTTATTAAAAACCTTTATTTTTACAAATGTATGTGTGTTACTGTCTATATTTCAATGTCTTTTTAAAATATTGAAAAACGCCGAAACACTAACTAGATAATTTTATATTTCTATAAAATTATGTATACCTACATTGTATCAGTATTTCTCAATTAGGTATATTTTAACAATTTTTGTAAAAATTGAATTTAGTGACGACATCGTTTCATAAAATTAGTATGGCAGAATACACAATATCTATGGGGACTCTCAATAGTTCGATACTTAGTCTCCATACATACATATATATTATATATACCATCAAGCTTTTTGCATATTCGGGGTAGGAAATATGACTGACCTCCACACTATCGTTTCTTGATATACATGTTTTTTTTTATAAAAAACGAAATATTTTAAAATAATGAATAATTTAGAATTAAGGGTTTATAGTTTGGTAAATATTCTTCAACTACACAGTTGGATCTCACGTTTTACATGCAACTAGTAAGTAATGGCAATTCTTTCCAGTCAGTGATAACAAGTGGTAATGTGGTAATGTACAGTGATAACATATTTTAGTCTAGTCAAATATACTGTTACGTTCTATACCAGACTATCATTTTATCGAAATATTTTTATCGCAGTGTTTCTATTTTCAAAAGATTCACACGCATCGATATCATTGCATAGTATATTACATTATGTCCTCAGATTTGCATTTGAGATTACATTATGAACCAAAATATAATTATGTAGGTGCAGCGATTTAGTTTACGCATAAGTAGGTACATACATATTATGTTAATCCCACCGTGATACTAAAATTGGTATTGTTTACACATAATGGTTGGTACCTACCTTCTTATAATATACTAACATACAACCTAGTACGTATTGTGTCACAAAATAAACTATTACCTGCCAATGAAATAATTCCACTGCTTCTTCATCGGTAACAATAATCAAAACATTTTATTTAAATTAACAAAACTATTTTTTTTGTCGGAATTGGAATGATCCTTAAAAATAATTTAATATAAAATTTTACTTTTTACGTCTTTCCTGTATGAAATAATTTATTTATGAAACATTAAGGCGAGTCACTTGTTTATATATGATTTTATTTTTAAAATTGTTTGTCGTGATTATTCTCATATCACACGATATTTTATTTTTATCTTGGGAAATACACATAGTGCAAAATATATCTATTTAAAAAAAAAGTTTTATTTTATTTTATTTTTATGAAAAATAATAAAAAGAAAATAAAATAACGGTCCATATCCGGAAAAATGACTTCAAAACGCCCGAATTTATAAAACATTCTAAGCATTTTCTCGGTGCTTAGCATGATATACATTTTAGTGTCCTTAGTGTTGACTCAAGCACTGAGAATGGTTTGTTGTGAAATGAATTTTTCTCATTTTCATTTAAAAATTTAAATAAATTTACCTACATACTATAGATATTCCTTATAATTTACGCAATGCAAAGAAAAATCTTAATGGTTTTGTTTATTTAATGTAGCTTCTCGGACAACTAACAAGCACTATGTCAAATAATTATTTAACACACACCCAATAACATACATATTGCAACATTCTGGATATCACAGATCCAGACTGAAAACACAATTTAAAACTGTGTCTGCACCGGGAATTGAACTCGGGACAGGTTGCTCCAAGTGATTATGACGGGCTGCAATAGGGAGACGCCTCGGAATAGGAATACGTCAGATGTCGTGGCTCCGCAACATTCGTGAGTGGACCGGCATCAGAAACGTCGGAAAACTGTTCCGCAGATAGAGATGCCTTCGTAGCAGTGATAGCCAACGTCGGGGGTACCTGATATGGCACGATAAGTAGAAGAAGATAAAATAACTACGTTTGCCATTATATTTTTTGCATTGACAGTATAAATGTAAACGATCTACGGACTATCGTGCAATATTTTTAAATTGTTCATTTCAACGCGAAGAAAACTTTGAAAAGTGTGTCCTCAATTTATTTATTTAAATTACTTGTTCATCGTTAGTTTGACTGCTATAAAATTAAAAAAGTAGCTACCTAGAACAGAATGTTTATTGTCTGTTAAGTTTGAGAAGTGCGGAATAGCATTATGACACTTTCACTGAGAAGGTATCAGTGTGTTGCCTACATATGTGTCTGTAGATATAGTTGTTGATAGGAATGTCCACAACACGTACTGGTGGATTACGTGATTATTATAAGCAGTTTGTGTTGTTATATTTCACTAGCATTTAAGTACCCACCTACTTATTTACTATTGGCGAATTATAATTAGATGCTTACCTTCCAAAACACAATATTATATGTATGTATGTATACTCCTCTTTGCCTACCTGTTTATGTACACAGGTAATCGATTTCAACGATGTTACTCGATTTGTGAAATAAACCTAATTAAAAAATGTTTCTAACGCATATGTTGTTTCTTATAATCATTTATTCAATTTTTAATATGCATTTCATGGATGTGAATGAAGCCAGAAAAATGGGTACTTAAGTCAATAGTCAATTGAGATAAGTCTGGCGTTCGGTTCTCTCTGCCAACCTCAAATAGGGAAATTTCGTGTTGCTATGGCATGGGATGGTTATTTTGAATATGTAAAAATATTTCACTTTTATTATTGAACTCAAGCTGATTTCACCATACAGTGAATCCTTGATTAACATCAATTAAATTGCTATGTCAAAAATGAAATATTATCCGTTGTTTTGCAAGTTATTTATTATTAAAAGTTACAGTGTTTTCACATATCGAACTTTTCATACTCTTATTAAATATTATGGAAATAAACTCGTCTCTTATTCAGTGTAAAATTACTTTTATTGTTGGATATAATAATGCCTGATGCAAATTATTTCCGGTTGACGCCAACATAATATTAATAAAACACCGCTTCTTCCTTCCACGTATCGTATTCATGAAAGTCGCATTGAAAACAAAAAAAAAACGAATGGGTTGCGGGCAACACTAAACTCTCCACTACATTGTACCTAAGTGTAATTTTTTTCTTCATGAAAGTTTGAGAATTCCTTAACGCATTTTTATAAGATTCGTAAACAAATATTATTTTCCCAGAGGACTAAGTTTTCATAACACATACACACAAAAACATAGTCACTTAACTCATATTTTGCATTCTCTACATGATACATGTTCAGAAATTGATGAAAAAAATGCTTTAACAATAGACGAGCATGTAGTAGACGATGCATAAATGTTGATGAGACGATGGATATGTGTAAAGATAGATATGTGGTGTTCGGTTATCTCTACCTACCCGTACGAAGATGACGTGACAATATGCAAATGTAAGTGAATACTATTAAATTTATAATAGTAGAGAGTAATAAAATGCAATTTTCGATAGAAACACATACAATATCAATATGAAATTGACTACTCAAATTTTCCCAAACAGAAGCTATATTACTTATGTTAGGTATATACGTTTATCAAACAAATATGCAATTTCTTCAAAGGTCGACAATCTCTGAAAGCATTTTTTACTGTATTTAAAATTCTAACAAAATAAAAAAATTCGATTTTCCAGACCGTGAGAGCATTTTGAAAGATTTGATTTTTTGTAACTATCATTATGTCAAAATTTCGGATTATTCACAGATGCTCGGGTTTTATTTTAGGCTGCAGAGAATACCTATACAAAAAAAATATGAAATCATAGGAAAGATATTAACTGTAGTACATGGAAAACTAATCAGCTCTAGGTCTATGTACTTTAACATAATATGATGTAAATATGAATACAAAACCAAACTGATGGTGATTGATAGAGCATGTAAACTTCCCCAAATAAACTCTCTAAACCATCTTGAGATAGTACATGACTTCACATATCTGGGTTCCAACATATGTGACACCGGTGGTTGTGAAGCGGAAGTGAAAAGACGCATCGCCATGGCAAAGGGAGCACTGGGAAAGCTCACATGTGTATGGAAGGACAGGACCATCACGAAAAACACGAAGGCTAGACTCATCAGGGCTCTGATATTCCCGATGTTCCTGTATGGTGTGGAAACATGGACAGAGCGAAAGAGGATCGATGCTTTCGAAATGTGGTGCTGGAGGCGTATGTTGCGCATCCCATGGACAGCCAGAAGAACCAATGTGTCAATTCTAGACGAGCTAAAGATCGAGGATCGTCTATCGACGATATGTTACAGACGTATCCTTCAATTCTTTGGACACATTGCCAGAAGGGAACCAGACTGCCTCGAGAAGCTTGTTGTGATGGGCAGCGTGGAGGGACCGAGATCTCGTGGTCGCTCACCGACCAGATGGAGCGATTTGGATAAGTCCACAATGGGTTCTTCGGTGACTGGTGCTCTGCGTTCAGCCCAAAACAGATTGGCATGGAGGCGGGCCATACGTGTGGCGACGGACTGCAGCCGCTATCCTCAGTCATGAGGAAAAGGACGAATGAATGAATTCGTGGCATCTCTAGTATGCACTCTCTACACGATACACGTTGAGAAGTTGATGTAAAAATACGTTAAAAAATTATGAAATCGTGACTATCCACTATTCTATAGTAGTGGAGAGTAAAAACAGCTTTGCATCAGCGAGTCTTGAACGCACCTTGTAAAATCAACAGATTAAATATTAAATATTATATAGCCGATCGCCCACAGGTGATACACGGCATAAAAAGCAGGAAACACTAAATTAAAAATGGTAGTGCTTAGTCGAATTATACATTAAACACATAGGTATAATATGAACTGCATTGTTTTCTTTGAGCGCCTTCATCAAACGAAGGTTTTCCATCATCAAGGTGATTTGTTCTTAAAATGCATCTTATTCGTTACACAGATAGAAATTCTTTGATCAATCAATTATATAGTCTCTTTTATTTTGTTATTCAATAGTTTACGAGAATTTTGTTTATCTAATTACATTAATTTGAATCATGTTTTATTAAATTTTGCTTCAAAGTGATGGAATTGCAATACTTCTATCTGTATGCACCATGTCTCGAGGAAATTTTCTTAGTAAACTAGGTCTAAATAACTTCAAAATTCCTCCATCTAAAAAACCTCTATCCCATTTATTTTATTTATTTATTTTATTAACAACACAAAGATGAATTTACAAATTCAATTACATACTAGAGCTAGAAGTATATGTGTATTTATAAATGTGTGTATGTGTGTTATTGATATGTTTGTAATTACTAGGGTAGGATGAACACTTCACTAGTAAGTCTTGTGCCGAGGTATTCATATGAACAGTTGTGTGGCATAAATACTACATAATATTTTTTATTAATAAGGAATATTTTTTAATTGCATATACGCAAACATTGGATTATTTTCCCTGTCGGGAGTCATAATATTTTTATTGACAAACAATTTAAAATCTCAATAGAAACGAATTCGTCTCTATTGAGATGTTAAAAAGTTTGTCAATAAAAATATCATTTGACTCCCGACAGGGAAAAAATCCAATGTTTTTATATTCGATTTACATACACATTGGTACAAGTAGGTAAACAAGACAAAAATGAAATAATATTTCTGGCGCAGTTCAGGGGTAACAGCTGTGCGAGACACCGTCACCTCATTTATAAGGACTGTTGCTTTCATTGTTTACAAATAAAACTGATTTCTCAGTAGATGGCGTTACAAAAAGGTTTCTTCGTTACTTCATAGATGGCAATCGTATAATTTCTTATTTTCAGGTGAATTGTTACAATTATTAAAATATATAGAAATTTTTAAAATTACATTGATAAGGGAACTCAATAAGAAGGCATAATTGGTGAACGTTGCGCAAGCGCATAAAGTGATCATGTAAACCAGCCGATGTCGTAAGCCCTGTAGGTTCCTGGAAATCCTGGTTCTTCCATAATATCCCAACTTCGTCTGTATTGAGATGTTAAAAAGTGTGTCAGTAAAAATTAGATTATACATTAAATTGTTATTGAGAAAATATGTGAATATGTTATTGATATGATCTGAAGCGGTGTTTTTTGTAATTTTGTGGTAACAGTTTTAGTGAGGTTGGTAGGCATGTAGTTTGATGGCATGGTGCTTAAAACGTCTTTGTCCCTTACACATTATTATCTTTCTTTAAAGCTCACACCCTGTTATAAAATCTTAGAAATATTTAATTTAACGTGGGGATTTCAAAAGTTTTAAGTTATTAAATCAGCTTATTATTTTTATATTCAATCTCATATAAAATCACACCGAAGGCCTTTGGTCTAAAAAAATCGTAAGTAGATTTACCACATCCGAGTTGGTGATGAATAATTACACGGATTATTAGTTTAACAACCTCTTCAAAATTTTGGAGAAAAAATCACTTAAACATTACATGGCCATTACTTCCTACAAATTATTGATAATTTATTGCGTTCGTATGCGGACCTTCCAAGGTAAGATTTTTTATATAGCATAAGACATAGAATTCAACAAACTCTCATTTTCATTGATTGTCACCTTGATTTCTATGTATAAGTTGGTATTTAATTGCTAAAAATAATAAATAATTAATCATTCTTAAAAAAAATAATCCCTTTATAAATAACGTAACGAAAACGATAAATTCAGTAAAAAGGTGACAAATGCATATTGTTATTCAAAATGAAAACCAATTAACTAACAGAACACGATGTTTTTTTACGTAGTTGAAATAGCCATCCTCTTTAATGTGTGAAGAATAAAAAAAATTGTGATTATGTATAAATTAAATTGTATTTTGTTCTATTGTTACATTTATACTATTGGAAATACATTATCCGTTCATTCATTCTTTAAAAATATTGTAACATTTTTTTTAGTTTTAAATCAAATTGAACTAATTCATGTATAATTTATTTAGTTTTGTTTAATCTAAATACCCTTAATAATTCATAAATTATTTGTTTATATTACATGTGTATTAAAAATTGGTACATTCTATTTTTATAATATTATACATTTGGGTCGTCCAAGTGCAAATATTTGGCATTAATAGAATATATTATGTTGAATAATGTATGTATGTATGTTTATGTTACATAATAATAATTTTCTACTCCAAGGCCAAGTCATTCACATTAGTAGGCCAAATAAATTATCGTAATGAAACGTGTTATGGATTCATCGTTAACTTTCATTCTTGAATTGCAGCTAGGGTTACCAACAAAACAAATGACACTAATAATTGTTATTATTTATACAAACATGTTGACAAAACAATTATATTCAAGATACTCACCTATGTACATATAAGGGCTATTTACATTAGAATTTTGATATTTTATGAGTTAATAATACCTACCTGTATATGTATTGTATATTCCTAACACACATTATATAACCGACATTATATAACCGACCAACTTACCAACTGTGGTAAGCCGTTTGGTTTCTGTGCGGGCGTCCTGTGCTCGATCCCTAGCTGACGAGAAATTTATTTTGACTAATTTCTCACGCTAATATTGCTTCTGATACCACGATGCCACGTTGATAACTACCAACTGCATAGAAACGCACTGCCGTTAAAATCTGTAAAAAAGTTAAAAGTCCAGTAATTGCATGTGATAAAGGATTTTCTAAAATAAATAGGTATTTGAAGACTTTCTATTCTTCTTAATAAGGTACTTAGCCTTTATACAAATAATTGTTTTTGAATGTTTATTATTATTGTCGGCCTTCGTGGTTCAGTTGGTTAGGTATTTGACTTCTGATCCAAAGGTCCCGGTGGAGACACAGTTTTTAATTTTGTTTTCAGTCTGGATCTGTGAGACGATTAATATTGCAAGTCTCCATAAATGTGGCTTGCAATATTAGTCGACTTGGTATTGGGTGCGTGTTAAATTAATATTTGACATAGTACCTGTTAGTTGCTCGAGAATTTATATATATATATATATATATATATATATATATATATATATATATATATATATATATATATATATATATATATATATATATATATATATATATATATATATATATATATATATATATATATATATATATATATATATATATATATATATATATATATATATATATATATATATATATATATATATATATATATATATATATATATATATATATATATATATATATATAAAATTGTACTTAGATGCAATGTTATTTTTATTTTCTTTTGAGGGATGTTTTTGAATATTATAATGTATGAATAATTTTTATATTTTAAATTATGAACGTGTATTGTATGTTTTTTAAATAAATAAATAAAAATTACCTGCGATTGTACGGAAAGGCCATGACATTTGCTTCGTCGTTATCTTGAATCCAAAGATATACACAAATACCGAGTTATATCCTTGGATATCCTAAATAATTTAAAAAAATAATCTTGTGGCAAATCCATCGGATTGTGTACATCTCTTAAATTGCGGTACTCTTAACGATTGACAATTCTTTCTTGTCTTCTTTCTATTTCCAACAATAAAAGATCCATCTTTAGAAAATATCCCGAAAATGTTATAAGAAAGTCATGATTTAAATGTCAGTGAAGTGACAGATCGATGTTATGGATAGCGCTAAGCGTTAGTGACACCTCTAATGCTAGCGCTACGATATGGATACCTGCGAGGGATAGTATCCCTTTTACTGTCACTACAAATTGAAACGAGAATCGCGTTTTCTATAATTTTACGGATTGTAAGGATCTTATGGATTATAAGGCGTTATGGATAGCTAAAAAAGAACGAGAATCCCGCCTCTGGACTGGAAACACTGTTTAATTGGAATAAATTGCCAAGGAAGATGCAAGGAAGTGTTTATTATTATTATTATTACTTAAATGGTTCTTGTAGCCTCAAATGGAGAAAAATTGGCCAGTGTTATAATACATTTATTTATTTAATATGGCTTCTCGGGCAACTAACAGGTACTATGTCAAATATTAATTTAACATGCACCCAATAACATGTTGCCACATTCTGGAGACTTGCGATATTTATTGTTTCACAGATCCAGACTGAAAACACAATTAAAAAATTTGTTTCCACCGGGTATTCAACCCGTTTATATAGTTTAAAACATTATAGTTTTCACATTTTATACTTGTTTGTTTATTTATTTATTTGAACACTTCCCTACACCCTGTGCAAGTGGAGAGTTCATTGCTAAATAGCGACTTCTTCAGACTTTCCATGTTATATCTAGAAACTTTGTTATCATTCAAATCTAGCAAATAATCAAAGATTAAATACAGTGGTCTCTTTGGAAATGAACCCGCTACTGATTCCAATAGTACCTACAATGTATAATTACTATGATATAGGACCACAATATTATTGATCAACAATAATATTTTTTGAACAATGAAGCTATGAAGTACCGGGTTAGAATAGTGCTTCAACTCTTTTCTATTGTAATCGTTTTTGGGTGACCCGTAAAAGGCGGATTATGGAAAATATACAAAATAACACCTCACATAGTTCAGCAATTAACCCATTCTGGCCATTTTAGGTGAGACAAAACTTTAGGCGGTGTGTGAAAATTGTCGTGCCGCGGATTATGTACACCCGCACAGCATATCCCACAATGTGGAATATCCCACAATGTGGATTATGTACACCCGCACAAGATATCCCACAATGCGGATTATGTACACCCGCACAGCATATCCCACAATGTGGGGTATCCCACAATGTGGATTATGTACACCCGCACAGCATATCCCACAATGTGGATTATGTATACCCGCACAGCATATCCCACAATGTGGATTATGTACACCCGCACAGCACATCCCACAATGTGGATTATGTATACCCGCACAGCATATCCCACAATGTGGATTATGTACACCCGCACAGCATTTCCCACAATGTGGTGTATGATGTAATGGAATGAATGAATGAAGTATGTACGTTGAAAAAGTTTTAATTACTTTTTAAGTACTTGGTACCTATGCAGTTTTTTTTTCAAATAACCAGCCCTACCTGACCTAAACATTATTACTAGAATTAATACCCTTGAGGTGAACAGAATGGCGCTATAAATTATTACATTGACCTTTCTATAGTTTCGTATACATTAAAATCTTAATTATTTTAGTTTTATTAAAATTCAACATATATAATTCTTCATCTTTTGGCGTTTGCTTGTAATTAATGTCGACTCAGTTATTGATAGATACTGATTCCGATATCTAACTAACGTTCATTATTTCATCACATTTTTTTTATACAATAACCTATTTTTATAGAGTGAATACGTCCTTGATATACATTGGTACTTCGATACAGATTTAAAAGTATTTCTTAAATAAAGCACAAATATCTGTATCAGGTAAAATGTCAAAAAGTCAACTAAATATAAGACCACACTAAGTTCACATTTTATAATTTCACCATCATTTTGAATATAAAAGAAATATTTATTCAAATCACATAATATAGTATTTTGATCTAAAAAATCTTCCCCAAGAAGGAGGTATAATTTTAACTTTATTGGTTGGAGCAAGAATCAGGTAGTTAATAATATTTTATGTATTTTATTATGTAAATAGGCATATACTTATAAAAGTATTATTCCTCGGATAGTGGAATTTTTCCCGCATTTACGACGCGATAAAAGAAAATTATTGTACATAATTTGCATTGAAGAACATGTAATGTTTGACCTGGAAAAATTTATACCTAGCTTTGTTCTTCGTGCGTATGTTAATACTTATCAGTTAAAATAGGTTTGTGATATTACCTATATGTAACATAGAATAACTCATTGTCATATATAATAATAAAAACATATATTTGAGTGTAATTGATGAAGGCTATTAAAAAAATTTAAAGGAAAAGCACTGACATGGTTGCCTAATGACAAATAAATGTATGAGAAAAGGGTGCCTACTGAAATCTGATTGGCAAGACCATTATAACAAATTTTAAAACTATTGTATAAGAAAATATTTCCACAATATTTTATTGAAAATAAAAAAAACGCATGTTACCCTATATAGGTATTAGGTAGATAGGGTAACCCGCGTATTGCAGTCTTTAAAATGGCTGCTGTTTAACACCCAACGTTTCGAACAGATAGTCCTGTCCATTATCATAGGGAATATTGACTTGTATTTCGATTTCTGTTTGAATTAGTGACGAGCACACCCGTTCAACGTAGAAGTCAACATCCAAGAATCCTTGTATGTCGATATGTGAACAAATCGGCAGTTGCATTATTTTTGTTTTGTTTTATTACATGAACACAATACTTACTTTTTCAGTAAAGCATTAGGTGTTTTATGTACCTACAGTAAAAATAAAAAAAAATATAGAATAAGCAAAAGTTTTAAAAATATTCTTTTTTAAATAAAATTAATGTGCTGCCTGTTCAGCGTACTAACTACGCAGTCAAGGGTGCATAATAAATAATGAAAATTCTCAATAATGTATGCCCTTAAATTCGGGTATGAAGGTAGGTACTCGATTTATCTATCTTTATTTTATCTTATTTCGATAACTTCAAAATATAATGTTACCATTTTTTAATAATTAATTATTATTAAAAATGCGCTGTAGAGACAGTTCCATTTGATTTGTTATCTAACTATGTACACGACCTTCCTTAACTCGTTTCTTATTAAGAGTATGTACCTGTAGCAAGTATATATTTACCAGCATAGTCAAATCTGGTTCTCACAGCGTGCTGCCAGAGGCAAGAACCAACATAGTAAGATCCAATTATATGATGCAATAAATATGTTCTGCCTTTTTATAACAATAACAAAATACCTTCACGACACGAAATCTTTGAAATAAAGATTGATCACCGAATCGTTATTTTTTGTATATTTGTTGTGTCTTGAATATTTCGTGTAGGTAGTATAAGGTATGTATATAATTGTGTTGCTTGTTTTTAATTTATTTACTGTAAAACTAATGCATTGGTGGTATAGAAATGAAAAATCTGAGAGTTGTAGTTTTTATTATAATAGTACTAAAAGTATTTAAGCATTCAGTCGAAATAAATAAATAAAATATTCTATAATTAAGTCAATAACTCACAGCTTAGGGTCAAACAATAAGGTTTTTATAGTTATTTATTAATTAGTCAACATGTATGAAATTCATGAATATGGTAAGTGAATTTATTTATTTTTATTTATTTATATCCAAAAACATACAGTATATATGAGATACAAAATATCTTAAGTTAATATAAGCTTATTCATACATAGTTAACATACAAAGTAAATATAAGTTATTTCATTTCAATAAATGTCAATTAACCACTTCGCTGGTGCTTACATAGTTTAAGCCATATCTTTTTGTTTGTATCTTTGTTACTAGCCCCCTCACTAGGCATAGCCTGTGTTAAGGTGTAAATATTTTTAATGTACTAAATGTATATGTAGTCTCATATTGCATCTGGTTGATATTGTACCTACTCTAAAATATCCAAACATATTGGATAAAACAGATTTGTTGTGAGATAAGACAAGAGTAGAAAAGCAGACCATCTGAGTAAATGATAATATTTCTTCTTCTTTTTTTAATAAATCAGCTATCTTTGTAAATATGTTTTACAGGAATCAGTCATGGTCCTGGAATGAGGATGTCCGACTTTTCTCCATCTGGTGGTTTTCCTGGTGGTCACTGACCCCCTTTTCCACGCATTGCGATTTTGGGAAGACTTTCTGAATCCATTCTTTAAACGTCTTACCTCCAATATCGTCTAGTAATTCTATCTTGATTTTTTTTTGGATATCCCAAATGTCGATTTGTTACAGGATATATGTATACAAGAGAATTTATTTCTCGTATCATATCAACAATGTTTAAAGCCAAGATCCGCAAACTTTGTATGGCCAAATCTACATTTTGCGTGTTTTTATTCCAACATTAAGTGAAAATATCAACGCAAAGGCTTAAGCAGCATATATATTATGTACATGGATGAACTCATAATTCGGTATGAACATCCGTCCCTTATAACTTTTAATCCGCTCGATATACTGAGCCAATTTTTTTGAATATTCTCTAAATTTTTGAGAATTTGATCTTTTTCCCAGTAAAGTGTTTCAACATTGAATTTTTCTTTATTTTCCACATATCACAAAGAGATAAAAACGAGAATGCTGAAAATTAGAATTAATATAGACAGGCACTATATCTCAAATCATATTTAAACAAAAATTTTCAGGGTTTCTCAAACTATTTATTATTATATTATTTATTAATTTATTAATTTATTCATGCTTGTATTTCCGAAAATATCGTAAAACACCGAAACACCTCAACTAGGTAAACAAATTTTCTCTGAAAAACTACACATTGTATCAGTTCATCTTATTTTTTTTACAAATAATTAATTTAGTAATGAGATTGCTTCATAAAATTTGTATGGCAGAAAACGCATTATCTACGGGGACTCTTACAGTTTGATATTAATTATTCATACATACGTGCATAACATCAAGCCCTTTATGTATTCGGGGTAGGAAACAAGGATTGAACTCCACATTGTAGTATTCTGACATACATATTTTGTACAAGAAAGCAAGATATTAAATTATTTGGATTGAAGGTTTTATAGTTTTATTTATGTACCTATTCTTCATTTTTACACACAATCACACATCTGCAGTTGGAATCATGTGTTACGTGCAACTAATTATAATAGTTCTATAATTGCTGCTATTGTTCTTTAATTAAAATGTTAATACAATGTAGAAACTGTGTACCTTATGTATGTATAATTATTATGCTTAATTGAGATAAACATATCATAAAAATTATATTTTACTAATTATTAATATCATTTCTAAGAAAAAAATACATGTCGAATTTTACATCATCGATATTATGACGTTTATTTATATATTTATTATTGATAAATTAATAGTGTTCATAATGCGTATACCTACTCTCTTATACTATTTCTGTAGATTCTCATTATGTGAAAATCAATAGGATATGTACATATAGATGTAATTTTGATCATATGTATTAATATGTTTGTTTCCTTAATTTAAACAAGTATATATTCATACCTATATATGCAGAAACATGTAGGTACATATGTAATTTACTTCCATCCATATAACCGTAACTGAACTATAATTTTCACTAAAATGCATTAGACTGTTTTATTTGTAATTATTTGTTGTTTTCCTACGTTCCATATGTTATAATCGCAACATTATATTAAACGAGTTTAATTTAAAGTTTATGATCCATAATATATTGATGCCATTGAAAGCTATTAAATAACGCCTACGAATCTTAATGCTGTGACTGTCATTTTTATTTAATAATATATTATTTTCAACTAGGCATACAACGATTCTGGTTTCTAGTATTTTCTTACACAACAATATTCACCATTGTTAAAAAGACATGATTATACTGTAATGTTATGATAATATTATTCGTAAAGGTCGACTATAGTACTTATTGAGAACACTGTTTCGTTCAAAAAAAGTCATCAATGAAAGTTAAGAAATGTATGGGTACTTGAAGACATATTATACTTACATACATAACAATTATCAACCTACCACAAGATCAAATATGTGTCGTATTCAAGGATCTCATCCCAAGTTCCATACACAACACAATGTTGTTTAATTTATGGCATGATGACCATTTGATATCAAATTGAATCTTTGGAAACGTAAGCCATGGAATATAAAAAAAATAGAAAATGTTAATGTTAAGGAAAAATAATTTCGTATTTTTTGTGTTATTTTTATAAAACACAAAAATTCGCGTTATTCGTGAAAAAATACGAAAATTGCGTTATTCGCGAAAGCGCAAAATTCGCGAAAAAAACGGATTTCCCGCAAACGCAAATAATTCAGGGGGGCAAGTCTTGTCCAACCGGCGAAATCAAAACCCTCGTGATTAACCATATCGTGGATATAATTATCATATGGAGTTCTATGACATCTAAAAATATTATAGAACTATAAAAATGGGTAATCGTAAGGGTTTTAATTTCTCCGGTTGGACAAGACTTGCCCACAGGTCCCTTATTATTGGAATTGGAATAATTCCTATCTCTAATTAACTATCTAATAAATAATCTATCAATTAATAAGAAAAAAGATATTAAAAATTAATTAATTAATTATCTCTAATTAATAATCTATCTTTAAGTTTTTTAGTGTATAGGGTCAACAAACATGGCATGCAACTATATGATGAACTATTTTTTTTGTAATTTATTGAATAGACAAAAATTCTTATTATTTCATTCCATCAACTTTACTTATCAATAATATATGAAATATTAGACACCAAATATACCTATATCTTATTAAAAACCGAATGTAAGCATTTTTGCTTATTACTTAGGTACAACCTCATATACATGTGGCTATTTATGTAGGTACATTTTATAAATAATATAAAACCAATAATCCCCACCATTATATTATATCTAGAGAATAATATAATGGTGGTGGAATGAGAGGTTGGGGCCGCCCAAGGAAGGGATGGCACGTCCATGTGAACGGTATTTTGAAAGACGGAAATGTTAGAAGCGTGAACAACAGACGAATATGTATAAGACGATGTATGAATGTTGACGAGGCGATGAATGTATGTCAAGATAGAAGTAAGTGGCGTTCGGTTCTCTCTGCCTACCCCGTGAGGGAAATGGCGTGATGGTATGTATGTACCTATGTATGTGAATTATTATCTATGTGGGATTTTTTTTGTTCCAGCAAATAATCCATCAATATACTAGAAAATCTTAGAGATAAAATATTCAGCATATTTTATTTATTTTTGTACACATAATTTATACACTGGCGGGTTTATTACCAGACGGCAATTTCCTTCAGCCAACCAGGTAGGCTTCTACGACAGTGACATTTTACGAAAAATTAAAAATCGACATTTTTCACAATTCAACAAATTATGTCTTTGTCGTGAGCAAATATTATTTGCCCAGAATCACGGGCTTTTACATTATTATTTTCCACGACGATTTATAAAAACTAGTGGGTTGTGACTAACACTAAACCCGTTTCCAACACTTATATTCAATTAGGTACATTTTAATCCATTTCTCTTAGTCCAATCTTTCCGATTTTTACTTAGGATGAAAGTTCTTGAAAAAGAAAAACAAATGGGTTGTGGCCAACAATACACTCTTTACTACAATCTAATTTTAAACCACTTCCCAAAGTCCATTATTTAAAATTGAAGGGACAGGAAGAGCTGAATGGTAGGCATGGTGAGTGGGACAAGAGGGATGAAGGGATGTAGGGGACTGATTTTTTAATTTCTTATGCATGTTAATTTTTATTTAACGAATTTTTGAAGAATTAAAAAAATACAAATTAGATTTTCTTAATGAACTAGCTTATCACTTCACATTTAAGATAAAAAAAAACTATATACTATATTTTAATGTGGTAGCTTTTTTATCAGGTACTATGTATTTATCAGGTAAATATCTTGTAAACAAGATTCCTAGTCATGTTTTACAAAGTATTACCATCATACAACTTAATAAATCACAATTGATAGATAATCAATATAATAACAATAAAATTAAAACATATTATATAGCATGATGTATGAGTATATCCGTATAATCGATAACGTATATTTAAAAAAAATCAATGCAAGGTAGTCTAGTGTAATAATCATTTGGTTGTTAATTATTTGGTATAGATAAAATTATATGACGAGTTCAATAGCTGATGCTATTTTAATTCAGCAAAAACATATGTATATTTATGTATATTTTAAATAAAACTATTTCGGGGTGAACATTTGTAAAGCAAATTAGAAAATGCTGGCTGCTGGCACCACTTATGGTACATAAAAATTTAATGAGGAACAAACAATATGTATCATACGAACGACTTTTTAAATTAAAAGAATCATCTATTATCAAATGAATACAAATTGTACGAATGTAGCGTATGCCTAACCTTTATTAAAATAATGCGAAATAATAATTCTTATTTGTTTAACGCAGTGCAAATCCATTTCAAAATTAATGAATAAATTTACCTATAATATTTGTTTATTTGGGCTTTCCTGTAGACATTATTACAACTCGCGTAAGTGAGATTCATTATATATTGTGTTAACGCGCCATCTATCAGTTTTTTTTTAATAGAATAAGTCGCGACAAAGTGGGCCCCCATCAGAAATTCCGTACACCCAAGCGTCATACACACCCATGCGTCAGACGCACCCAAGCGTCCGTCGTACCCAGGGACCATCGAATCCGTCGTACCTTAGTGTCCCGCACCCAAGTGTTCTAAACTGAAAGAAACACACATACACCAAGTGTAGTTTTAGAAAATGATCTATTTATATATTATTAAGTCAAAGAATGAATATAAATCCTTGTAATAAGTACCTACTTGTGGCAGGATTCGAGATCGCGACTCTTGGATTACTAACCCAACGCGCTAACTGCTCGGCCAATATGAATAAATAAATATAAATTAATTATTTAATTAAAAGAGTTAAATTAAAATATTCATACAAATATATATTTGATAAGATGATATTTCAGTAAAAATATTAAAACAATATTTTGCGTTAAAATAATTGCAAATGTCTACTTTCATACATATTAATTTGCTAGCAAAATCAATAACATAATGATGATCTGATCCAACTGTCGATTCGTTCATGAGAATTCAATTCTCTTAATGAATCGACATTATTAAGCTAAGATGCGTGTACGAAGGAAAATTTTGTATGGTGTAGTGGACTTTTTGCATGCTAATAACACCAACTAGAGGCCTCGCAGCATATATGTTCCCATACATGGATTTACTCAGAATTCGGAGTAGAACATTTTATGTGAGTTTTGTGTGTCTGTGTGTGTGTGGGTGTGTGTGTGTGTGGTGTGTGTGTGTGTGTGTGGTGTGTGTCCCCCCCCCCCTTATAACTTTTGATCCGCTCAATTTACAGAGCCCAAATTTTCAGAATATATAAACAGTTATAGGCCTACAAAACTTTTTTACTCAGTATTGTGAATTTTTGTTTCAGTCAGGGGTTATCAACTTTTGAATTTTTGGTTTATTTTTCCATATATCTCAGAAACCATAAAAGCTAGAACGCTGAAAATTGGTATAAACATAGACAAATACAAAATCTCAAATTTGTTTTTTCAAAAAAATCCAGGGTTTCTCAAACATTTTTTATAAAGAAAAATATTTTTTTTATTATAAATTTATGAATTTAACTGCTTATATTTCCAATTTTTTTTAAAATATCGAAAAAAGCCGAAACACCCCAACTAGATAATTTATTTTTCTATAAATAATATAAATATTGTAGAAGTAAATCTCAATTTTTTTAACAGTTTTTATATAAATTGTATCATGCTGTTTTCATATTCTGAGTAGAAAAAAGGACTGACCTCCATACTGTCCTATCTTGACATACATACCTACATGTGTTGTATAGAAAATAAAATATCCTAAAATATTCAATAATGTGGATTTATGAGTTTATAGTTTGGTACTTATTCTTCAACTATACATACTATCGCTATCAACGGTTGGATCTCATGTGTAACATGCAACTAGTTTAATTTAGTACATTTCAATGAAACAATTAGTTTTTGAATTATTTTTTCGATCATTACTCCTCACTATAGTGGAAAGTTATGAATTCACAATTTTTAGGGTTATTTTTATGGCAGATTATCAACTAGTATCATGCTGAGATTTTATTCTGAAAGTTACATTACAATGTATCTGTATTATGTGTACTGTGTACTATGTACTACGTACGGCATGTTTATTCTACTTTATCGATTATGGAGTAAAGTACTCGCACTCAATCGTTTCTTTTTAAATTTTGCAACTTTGTATATTTAATACTCGCTTAGACCCCATTAGATTTTGAAAGATATCAGATCAATGTATCTAATTTTTTTTAACTGTCAAAGTGACCCCAAGCTCAGGAAAATTAACATTTGATGTTTTTATTTTCAAATTGCTAAAAAGGCACATCACTTTCATAAAATGGCATTGAATAATAAAATATAGATTTGTTATAGATTGGGCATTGAATAGTAAAATATAGATGGCATTGAATAATAAAATATAGTCCATATAATAAAATTTTGATATATATTTAATATATAGAATAATACAGTCTTTACAATAAAATATTTTAATCAAAAATAATCAAAAAAATATATTTCACGCAAATGCTGAAAATTTTCCATACAAAATTTGAATATTTTGTGGCTTCGTAGTGAGGAGTATAGCTTTGGCCACACCCCACTCGTTTTCATAAGTTTTATCTGAGATATTCATAAAAAAACAATAATTAGGTAATAAGGGGAACTAAATAATGATATAAGTTAAAACAATACACCGTGTAAATAAAGTGTATTTTAAATATTATAGGAAGGCTGAGTGGAGTTAACATTATATTATTATTAACATAATTTTCTTTCCTCGCCAAAATTTCATAATAATCTATATAGTTTGTTTTAGATTTTATATTCATATTTTTACAATACATCACTATATACCCACGTATTTTTCTGTCATATAATATTATTATTATTATTACCAGGTCATTCCACTCAGAAGCGACCTCGGCCTAAATTTTCCTACTTTCATAATTATTACAGTCAAAATATCGTTGAACTCTTCACACATTCTTTCGACATGACGAAAACAATCGACATTTCGGACAACATGCAATGCGATTCAATGGCGTAAAAAATATTATTACTTCATAAGAAAAAATGCAACACACGACCTATTATAATGCGATCTTATATTTTTTTAAAGAAACTTTGAATATTTAATATAAAATCTTGTTAATGCCTGTATTGTACATGCCTTGATTCAATGGATATTGTCTAGATAGTTCATAAGTAACGTTCCTACTTCTTATTGTTATTCGTCGACATCTTAAATATACCAGGGGGAGCAACTCCTGATTTAATGCAATGGGTATAACAAAATGTGTAATGCAACTACATAATATTATAAGTGTTGTTAGAAGAAATTAATGTTCTATATTATTCACAAAAGATAAATTAACTCATGATAATGGAATAAAATAATTATTTTCGGTGTAGGTTATGTACGAGTGTGTGTAAAAAAAATCTATATATTTATTGAATACAAAATAGCAAGTGCTCCGTTTATTCAATTACCTGCCATATTACATTTTTCAATATTTATTAACAGATCTGCCATTCCGTTGAAACATACCCCCCAAGTATAAATATTCCTTCATTTGTTCTAGCCATTCATTCTCTACTTATCTCTATTCGTTCTCTAGTTTTTTTTTCGAATACAGTCACATTCATTTTCAGTACGTCTTCATTCATTAGATACTGAATTCATCCGGGCATTCAGCAATCAAAAAGAAAAAAGTGCTATAAAAAGTAAGAAGTGCTTAATAACTTTTTAATGAAATATAAAATTTTGGTAACAATGTAAATATTTTGAAGGTGTTTCTTGAATAAGTATTTTTTTTTTTTTTTTAAAAAGAATGAATAATGTCCTTGTTTTACAAGTACATATACATCCTTATACATTCCCTTAACTAAGCATAAATGCTTGTACTATAGGTGAATGGAAATCGGTCGTGGCAGGATTATTTATATTGTATCAGTATATAAATAATAAACATTTCGTTTTTACTTGGTTTGTGCCTTTCAGAGATGTTTTTATGTCATTTTTATTAAGGAATAAGTTATTGATAATATATTTAATATATAAAATAAAACATAACCAAATATTTACTAATTATTCCAATGAATAGTTATTGAATCCAGATAACACACAACAAACTTTAAGGCAATTAAGGATGTTTGTAATAAAATACATTATTATCAAATATATATTACAATACTAATTAAAAATATGTTTTGTTTCAGGTAAAAGGCAACAGTTTGCTGATTCATTGCATGTGCTATTTTAAAGTATGTACAAACTTTTTTACCTATGGTATTTACGAAAAACAATACTTATTTTTTTATATAATCAAAAAGGCTAATAGGATTTTTTTTTCAACCTACTGTCTTTTTAAGATTTTATAAGTAAATTCATAAATGAACAAATGTTTCTGAAGAATATTATCATAGCTCTTAATGAAATAGGTATTAAATTCACGGGTACATTTGAAAAAAGAACGCAGAGAGTAGAAATATACGAAAAAAAATACAGATTTTGTACAATTGAATACCTATCATGATTATTAATTTTTCATTTTTTGATCTACAAACATACATTCATTATTATTATCAAAATAATTAGACATCATACTATTTTTTACATAATATTTTCTAGGGAAAATTAATGCTTTGTTTATAGATACTTTACATTTTGAATCGTCAACTGGTTGAATATTAATCAAATACCTATTTCATATCATAAAGTCATTAATAACCCAAATGAAAAGTACTAACTGTGTCGTTTTCGACATTGACGTCTAATAACACCACAGAACATCGTCAAAATAAAGCTAAGTATATGACTTTTGTGAACCCATATATATTTTTTACTCCCTGAAAAAGGTTCAAATATTACTGTATAATAAATGAACTGACCCAAGGTCGGATGGTACATCCAAAGTTCATACTTTACATAATATCTCTAATGATTATTCACATGTTTTTTTTCCAAATGTCAATATTATTTTACCAGACAATACCACGAAGTAAATAGTGTCTTCCTCAATATAGATTTTGATTACAAAATAAAGAATGTATTTTATTGCTTTTAATATTTTTATAGAGTTTATTTACATTATGTATATTCTTCTAGTCCTCGCCCTATTATAATAACTAGAAAGTTGTGACTAACACAACACTCCACTGCATAAGTAAACATGATACCTAGAGTGAACTTATATGTAATTTAGAAAATATACAGAACACAATATTTATATTTTCTGCAGATGAGTATTCCTTTTGTTTACAAGGTACTGAAAAAAATATCATGAGAGTTTTTTGAAACTTTTGATAGATAGGTAGATTAAAAATTCCGTTTCTCTAAAAAAACTAACCAGCTCAACTTAATGTACGAATCACAATGTATTACAATTTTTTGTATTAAATAATGTGATTAAAGAATGTTTTAACTCCCGTGTCACGTTGGTAAGCCGTTTGACTTCTGTCCTGCGTCCTGGGTTCAATCCCCAGCAGGGGAGACATTTATTTAAATTCTTTTCTCACGCAAGTCTTGCTTCTCTTGACTGGAAACACTGTTTAGTTGGAAGAAATTGCCATTTTGCGCAGGGTCCAAGGTAGTGTTTTTTATTATTATTATAAAATTTTGATTAATGTTCCTACATAGGAGATATAAAGTTTGATAGTACGTCATATACCTACTCCAAACCATCACATGAAATATTATGATATTCTTCTTATTCTTTTGTCTTCTACAGTAGTAATTTTTCCCAATCATCACCCTCTACGTGTAGAAAAACATAATATTTTACAAAATGCTCAAATTCTTCTTCTTTCTCAGCCATCTCTCCACTGCTGGATGTAGGCCTCTTCTAATAGCTTCCACTCGTCTTTTTTTGGGCTTTTCGAACCCATCCGCTTCCAGCGACAGGGACAATATCATCGGCCCACCTTTTCTGGGGCCGGCCTATCCCCCTTTTCATATCCCATGGTCTCCAATTTAGAATTCTGGGTGCCCATCTGTCCGTACCCTGACTGGCTCTAATTACTATAATTATTTTTAAAAAATGTATACCATTACATATGACAGAGATTTTAGAACACCTCTGTCATTCTCGAGTCTAATCTATGGACCTTAATTTACATGACAATATATTTATATTTATAAACTAATCTGTTTTATCACCTAGTTTTGACAATTTTTCGCATAATGAGTATATATTGCTAAAAAATACGTTATTGGAATTATATGATTCATACAAATGCGTTAATCTTACTAAAATATTATAAATTTGTATATCGAAGGGTAAAATATTTAATTAGGGAATCATTTAAAGCTAAATTTTAATCCATCAATTATTTAGAAGATCTACATATTATTTATATTATTTTTATTGGTCGGTAGAGAGCTATACAGTCTTCACAATTTATAAAACAGACAAAGTACATTGCTTTATTAGTAGACCAGTGAAAACTCAATGGGATAATTAATATTGATACAAAAAATACAAATAATGTATAATTGATTTACTAGAACATAAAAAAAACACTAAAATAAGACAACTGATTAAATAAAAGTACTAGGAAAGATAGGAGGAGACAGCTGTCCTAAACACACTGAGAGAGCTCGCAGAGATGTCGATATTGTATGTATATACATACTTATATAATGAGTTATTATTTTTCTGCGTACCTGTTCTAGGCGTTTTGTTTATTGTAATTTTAATCAACCTTGGAGCAAATCTTAAGATTTTATATTAAGGTTAACATTTCACTAACATATATACGACGTTATTTTTACCTTGAGATTATTAATTTTTATTTTGAGAATTTATGTACGCACACGCATCCTTTTTTCAACTTTTTTTTTATTAGAAATATGTCTTTAGCAATATTGTATTAATTTGTGTCTTCATCATGATAGAGAAAACATTTTTTTTGTTATTTTTTAAACAACATTGATCGTCATATAAAAAAGCCTCAATGATATAATTATTAAGCTAGAAAAGTTGAATCGTAATTTTCTATAGCATTACTTACAAAAAAATAAAAATATTTAAATAATACAACACTTAAAAAATATAAACATAAGATACAAAAAAACATATACAGTAAAACAAAAATATGTTGTCCGTAACCAGAGTATAACTTAACTTTAGGCTAACTTATCTTGTATGAAAACATAAAAAATACAGAAATATCCAATTTTCTGTAAATATATTTAAGCATAACTGGAACGCCGGCTGAGGATAGAAGAGGTTGGAGGCACTTGTTGAAGGAGGCCAAGGTTCGATTTGGGCTGTAGCGCCATCGAAGAAGAAGAAGAATATTTAAACATAACCTACTCAAGAAAATATCGATCGTGATATTTTTTGTCATCCAGCATACTGACAACCAGCATAATGGGTTCAATGCCGAACACGGATTACAATTTGAATCAACATTAGAGTAATTTTAAACAAAAATGTGTTCACCGGGGTGGGGGCAAGTCTGGTCAACAGGCAAAATCAAAACCATCCATGTTTACCCATATCATGGATATAATTATCATATGGAGTTCTATTACATCTTAAGATATTATAGAACTCCATAAGATAATAATATCCATGATATGGGTAAACATGGGTGGTTTTGATTTCGTCGGTTGACCAGACTTGCCCCCCAGAACTATCACTTCAAACTACCATATCCTTTTTGTAATCCCCTGGTGATGTTCTTTATCATTTTAAACTCATCAATCGTTCTTTATTTTATGTTATCTTAGAATAGCAAAAAATCGACATTTCATTGAAATTTTAGTGCTTTTGAATTTTTTTTTAACATGTCTATGTAGGGGACGCCAGCTATTAGGATTTGGGTCCATTTTACTCTTCCGAAGAAGCGCACTACGTAGCGTCGGGAGGGGTTTGCAATCTAGAAAAGAGTTTATTAATTTGGATTTTAAAAAGACCCGGGTTGTACGAAGGTGGAAACACAAAATTCGGAAGATCGTTCCACAGTCGGGCTGCTGTATTAATAAAGGAGTTCGAGAAGCGACTTGTTCGTATATGTTGAAGGTACACTGTGAATTGGGTCCAACATAAAATTATTCATATTAAAATCGTCGGATTAAATAAAATATATCAAAATGATGGGTTTTCATTCTATCAGTTAATCGATAACATAAAAATAAATCATGTTTCTAGAAAATTTCAAAGAGAAATAAAAACTGGAAACATTATGTAACAATGAATTGCTAAATGTCAAAAAATTTTAAAGGGACATAAATTTATATCGTTTTATACCCTCTCTCTTGTTCTTATCTCCATGACTGAGGATGAGTAGTTAACTCAAAATTCTTCAAAGAGGTCAAATTGATTTGTATATTTCATATTATGGTGGTTTATCTTGCAACTACATATATAATGATATCAACATTATATTAACGTACATGTTTCTCTAATATATGTATGTCACATGACAACACAAGTATATATATTATGTTTTATTCCTAAATAAAGAACGACCTTTGAGCTCGGTGAGTTGCTATAACGTCACTTGGGCGTCACGACGCTGGACGTCGGCCAACACTGCGTATGGCATCGCGACGCCGACGCCCAGCGTAATCAAACGACACGACATGATAATTTGAGAAAAATTGTCTCACTGACATAATTTTTGTAGAGCACGATGTCTCACTTACAATTTTTGTACTCTCCACTAATGTGTTGTTGTGAAAAGTTATGAATAGACAATTTCACGCCTTTTATATTTTCATTTATAATTCTTAGTAGATCGAGTAATCAGTTTAGTAAATGAATTAAGTAGGTACTTATAGCTTTGATGTTCGTTTTTTTCAAAAGTATGGAATATCGTGTATTGCTTTTGACGTGTCTTAAAATTTTCTATTATCTATACAGCCCAAACTTTAAGATCAATGAATTTCGTATTAATAATTTGTGAGAGGAATATTTGTACTTGGGGAGTATGTTTGAAAGGAATGGAAGACCTGATAAAGACATTGAAAGAAGAGTTATGGCAGGTAACAGAATAAACGGAGCTCTCAGACCAGTAATGTCCGATCCAAGCATCTCAAAGGAAGCCAAAATTGCCGTACATAATGCAATTGTAGTGCCCACTTTGATGTATGCCAGTGAAAGATGGACGTGGCAAAAGACGCATGAAAGTAGAATAAATGCTGTGGAAATGAGATCACTAAGAAGAGTATGTAATAGAACGATATATGATAGAATAAAAAATTAGGACATAAGGAGAGAATGCAAGATAAAGAAGGATATTATATGTAAAATGAAAGTGAATGCTTTGAGGTGGTTTGGACATATAGAAAGAATGAATGATGAACGACTGACCAAAAAAATATACATGGGTGTAAGAGATGGAGTGAATAGTAGGGGCCGCCCCAGAAAGGGATGGCATGACCATGTGAATGATATTTTGAATGAAGGAAATATTAGAAGCTTGAATAATCGACGAGCATGTATGAGACGATGTATGGATGTAAAGGAAGCTAGGAATGTATGCAAAAATAGAGGAGTATGGCGCTCGGTTCTCTCTGCTTACCCCGTAAGGGATATGGCGTGATGGTATGTATGTATGTAATTTGTGAAATGTGTACTGTAGTCTTAGACGTATTTAGATCTCGAAGATTTGTCAAAACAATGAATAATAATCACTCATTTTTCATAATGGAAAATTTAAATTTTATTTAAAAAAAAAATTTAACTAAGTTTGAGGCTGTTTATTCAAAAATAAATAAAAAAAACTTTATAAATCAAAAAAATAATGGGACATAAAATATTTGGTTTTTAATTGTCAAATTATAAATTGTAATGAAGAGCTTAGTATTGGTCACAACCCAATACTTATAATCATTCCTTCATTCGATCTTTAACAATGTTTCATTGGTACACTTCATAGTTATAATAAATAAACATTAATAATAAATATGAAATAAATAAGTAAACATAAAATAAATTCAAATCTGTACCGATTATACTACTGTGGCCACGCTGTGGCACAGTAGTAAGCCGTTGGGTTTCTGTGCGGGCGTTCTGGGTTCGATTCCCAGCAGAGAAGAAGTTTATTTAAATTCATTTCTCACGCTAATGTTGCTTCTCTGGACTGGAAACACTGGTTAGTTGGAAGAAATTGCCAAACGGCAATAAACTCGCCACTTGCGCAAGCTGCAAGGAAGCTGTTCATCATTATTATTACTATATAACGTTTTATGAAAACCTATTAATCGATCTATTTTTTGCAATCTTCCATATTTTTAAAATATCCAGTTTTATTTTATATGTAGCAAATATTTTTTAATGGATAAATGAGAATATCATAATTTATGTTAATCTAAATTATCCAATTTTGAGAATGCAATTGCACTGTCCTTTTATTTCATTGTAATTGAGTAGGTATAATCTGTTTCTATGTCACCCAGATTATACCATTAATTTTGGTCATACGCAGTTATGCCATAGATGTGCAACGTGCAGGTCGACTAGTTTTTTTTTATATTTATAAAACAATGTTGAAACTTTTATTCGTTTTAAAACATCGTTATTCTACTTCACGGGAATGCTGTGTTATCAAAAATAAATGACGAAACTACTTCGTTAAATTTTGTTAATAGGTACATATGAATTATTATCGATAATTTTTCTCTTGTTTTTACTTTCTAAAAATTAAATATTTTTGAATAATACTGATTCTTTAGATTTATTTATGTTGTCATTTGATAGTGAAATATTTCACAAGTGGATTATTTTTGCTAATATTTGAATAAAAACCTTTGCATATTTATATTCCAAGTGTATACAAAACCGATTTTTAGATTTACCTCTTATTTTGAGATGATATAAATGATAAATAAAAATGAATGCATTGAAAACTCATTAATACTAATCTATCACTTAAAACCAGAAGTATGATGAATTCCATCTAAAAATTACAGTTTTCTGTAGTACTTACAAATATTTTGTTATATTGGTTGTAGTACTTACAAATAATTTACTGTTGGATGGAAGAAATTAAAATTACTGAATGGCAAAAAGCCCACCAGTGTACCAACAAAAAACTCAGTAATTCCAGAAATAATTGAATTAAATTTTGAATAATGTACCATAAAATCCTCAATAAAATGGAATTGTTTTGCGAAAATAATTCAATACATTTATTTCTTCAACTTATTAGATAGCGTTCATATCACATTACTGTCCAATTGATTTACAATTAAGCAATTCGTTTGATATCTATTGTTTAGATTTGAAAAGATAAAGTTGATGTAATAGCCTGACATCGTATGTGACTTTAAGAGTTATATTATGTATTGTATAGATGGCCTTCAAGCGAAATTTCTGGGCCAGAGACCCACATCCATAACACGTTATAAGTTGTTGCAATTAATTGGAACCAGTCGCCGGAGACCAGAGTCATCACTTTCGCTTACCACCAACTACCAACTAAGAGTGCACCGCGCCATTGTCACAGTCACAAGACACCGACAGCACAGCGACACTTTGATCGACCATTTTTCACATAATGCAATTTTTGTGGAAATATTGAATCTACCGAAGACGCCGACCACTACCGCCGCTGTTGCATGGTGGTATGTCGTTTTAAGTATGTGCTGGTGTCCTGGGTTAGATCCCCAACAAGAAAGAATATTTTTGATTTTTTTTTACCCAATCATTACTTCAATGGGTTGGTAACACTGTAATAATCTAGCAAACTTTTACACTATTAACAATCTAAAGAAATCTTTTACAAATAACACGAAATTTACTCGCGTGAATATTCATCAAATAGGGTGAACGGTGCATTAAGAACAATAATGGCTGACCCGATTATCTCAAGGCCAGCAAAGCTCGCTGTGCACAATGCAATAGTCGTACCAACATTAATGTATGCAAGTGAGACATGGACATGGCAGAAGACGCATGAAAGTAAAATTAACGCTGTGGAATGTGTGGTAGAACGATCTATGATAGGATAAGGAATGTGGAAATCAGACGAGAATGCAAGATTGAACGAGATATTGTGAGTAGAATGAAAGTAAATACACTAAGATGGTTCGGACATGTGGAGAGAATGAACGATGAGCGCCTGACAAAGAAAGTATACAAGTTTGAAAAGAGTGGAATGAGAGGTCGAAGCCGCCCGAGAAAGAGTTGGCATGATCATATAAATGAGATTTTGAAAGATGATAATATACGAAGTCAGAATAATAGGAGAGCATGTATGACGCGATGCATGGATGTAAATGAGGCAAAACATGTATGTCAAGATAGAGGTGTCTGGCGTTCGGTCCTCTCTGCCTACATTTGAAATAAACATTCATTTATGTACACGTAGGTGGGTATGCGTACTGCGTGAAATCTGCACTAAATGGATGTTTTCCATCAATTAAGTTAAAAAATTTGGTACCTGCCTAATCCTAACTAGTGTATAATTTAGTTTAATAATGTTCGTCAATAATTGGCTCACTTTTAATGTAAAAAATGTATATTTGTACAATTGTTTATAGCTGTTGACAAACTAATATGTAGGTATATAAAATAAAAAAGTATTAAACTCACAGGCTTTGAGTGCAAATTGAGAGTTCATAAATATAAAACCTACTTAATCTTTGTATGACTTAAGAAGCAACACTTCAAAACTACCACTATTCAAAAAGTACAAAATGAGCTTATATTGGAAATAATAGAAATTTAAAAATCTCGAATAAAAATTATAAATTTAAAACAGTTTCATAAAAGCTCAAACTAAAATAGATTCTTTAAGTTTGAGCTTTTCCCGAGTAGGTATGTATATTTGCATATTTTTTATATGAATAAGTTTATTATGTGAGTACCCATATATTAAATCTTTAAATAAAGAGTGAAGAAATATCTGCATACACAAAAATAACGTAGGTACGTGGTGTATAATATGGCCGATACAGGAAAGGAACCTGTTAATCGAATTTCGCAAGTAAGATTATATCAAATTATTTTAAACAAGAACCCGCGTAAAATAAATATCAACTTCAATAATTTTATCCTATGATGTATGTTATAGGTATATGTGCAGACATAATCTTGTCACAGAAGCCAAACTATGTTTGTTTATAAATCATTCACGATCCACCTATGTATGTTATAGGTATATGTGCAGACATAATCTTGTCACAGAAGCCAAACTATGTTTGTTTATAAATCATTCACGATCCACCTATGTATGTTATAGGTATATGTGCAGACATAATCTTGTCACAGAAGCCAAACTATGTTTGTTTATAAATCATTCACGATCCACCTATGTATGTTATAGGTATATGTGCAGACATAATCTTGTCACAGAAGCCAAACTATGTTTGTTTATAAATCATTCACGATCCACCTATGTATGTTATAGGTATATGTGCAGACATAATCTTGTCACAGAAGCCAAACTATGTTTGTTTATAAATCATTCACGATCCACCTATGTATGTTATAGGTATATGTGCAGACATAATCTTGTCACAGAAGCCAAACTATGTTTGTTTATAAATCATTCACGATCCACCTATGTATTTCACTTCCAATTCTATATCATCGTTTTTTTTACTAACATCATAATAATAAATAAATAATGCTTGCACCTCATACAGGTGGCGAGTTTATAGCCGAATGGCAATGTTTCAATATATTCGATGTTTCCAGCCAACTTACTAAAGAATTGATTGGATAAAATGATTTTAATTAATTTCTCCTCAACTGAAGACACCGGCACATGATAGTTTTCATTTTTATTAAGAAAAAATCCATCAATTCTTTAGCTTAACTTCTATTTAGATAATTAGTTAAAAGACCGAAGCAAAACACAGTTTGAATTAACTGAAAAAGTATTATTGACAATTTTATTGACAATCATCCTTGGTGTAGTAGCTATAAGTTCATAATTCTATTTTACTCCTTACTACCCCAAGGTGATATAGTGAGTTATGAATACGCAATTTATAAAGTATTTTTTTATTGCAGATTATCATATTGTATCATATTGAGATTGTATTCTGAAAGTTTAATCACAATGTATCTGTGTGTGTATTGTGTACCTACTATGTGGCATGTACTATGTACGGCGTGTATATTCTGTACCTACTATGTGGCATGTACTATGTACGGCGTGTATATTCTGTACCTACTATGTGGCATGTACTATGTACGGCGTGTATATTCTGTACCTACTATGTGGCATGTACTATGTACGGCGTGTATATTCTGTACCTACTATGTGGCATGTACTATGTACGGCGTGTATATTCTGTACCTACTATGTGGCATGTACTATGTACGGCGTGTATATTCTGCTTTATCTATTATTCGAGTGCTCACTCGAATCTTTTTAAATTTTGCAAATTTGTATATCTAATACTCGCTTAGACCCCATTAGATTTTGAAAGATATCTGATCAGTGCTTTTCGTTTTTTTTTTCACTGTCAAATATTTTAGTGATCCAAGCTCAGGCAACCTACAATTAAATATTTCATTTTCAAATTGCTAAAAACGCACATCACTTTCATAAAACGGCATTGAATAATTATCGAGTTTTCATAATAAAATATTTAAATCAAAAATAATTAAACAAGCTCATTTTTTTATGAAAATGCTGAAAACTTTCCATACAAAATTTGAATACTTTGTGGAGTGACGTGGTAGTGAGGAGTTTAGAGCGTTGCCCACAACCCTCTAAACTCCTCACTACCACGTCTCTACTCTTTAAATCAGTTTTTTTTCGATTCACATTCCGTAATATTTTTAACACATTTGTTTAATAAACCTCATTTTAACTGAGTTTGTTTTACATTGATGCGTATTCTAAAAAAACATAAATATTTCATATATATATATTTCAGCATAGGGGTTGGTATATAATAAGACTTCGTTACATTGCAGAAACAATAAAATAGTACTTAATTAATGTACATTTTTTAGAGGAAAGAATACATATATTTTTCATGAACAACTCTTAATGGTGATTAATATGTTTAGTAGTGTGATTTTTAAAATATCATGGACAACGGCTATTGCGAACCCATAACTCTAAACAACATGTGTTTTAGTTAACGTTCTTGGCAGTGAAATTATTATTTTAATAGTTAATTCAAAGACGTCCAGTCAATTAATTAAATTACATAATAATAATAATGCTTAGCAAAGTTTGTTTTCATTTACAAAAATTTTCATTTTACATACGGACAGTATTATATGCAAATGACAAAAAAAAGCGCCCACAGACAAAATAGAATTTTATTGTGAAGCTATTTTCGTTAGAGTTCAACATGGCAATAAAAATAATTTTATTGGTAATAAGAAAATAAATTTACATAGTTTTTGTTTTCGGTTGAATAAGATGACCCTCAATATCGACACAACAGATTAAGTCATCAGTATTTTATAAAAATCAAAAGAGAATACTTTTTTATTCGTATAGAAAAAAATACATTACTTTGTAGTAAAGATTATTTTAATTACTAGTTGTTTGTAACACGTAAGATCCAACTTTCGGTCGCGATTGTATGTGCACTCGAAGAATACGTACTAAACTGATATTACGTCGTCTATCTCACTAAACATCTTCAAGAAAATAAATAAGCCCGCCAGTGTACTAATTATATTATTACAAGATTAAAATAAATAAACTATAAAACCAAAAATCCAAATAATGAAATATTTAATACATTTTTTTCCTAATATAAAAAATGTTTGTCAGTATAGGATAGTGTGGAAATTATTTCTATTAAGTGGTTTACAAATAAGTAAACAACATAATGGTATGCATGTATGTATGAAGTTTATGTATCAAGCTATAAGATTCCCCGTAGATATTGTGTATTCTGCCATACAAACGATGTCACTAAATACAATTTTTATAATTTAGAACGTTTTTCGATATTTTTGAAATTTTGGTTAATACAGGCAGTAAAACATTTTTTTACTTAATTAAATTTATAATAAATATATAAAAAAAAACAAAAAATATAGAAAAAGATTCACAGTAAGTAAAAACATATTTCCTTTTACCAGAGTGCAAGCACTTGTGTGTAAAGGAGAAAACACATAAATTAATAAAAAAAATAGTAATTAAAAAAGATTGAGAAACCTTGAGCCTTTTTTATAAAAAAATAATTGTATTTTTTAATGTTATACCTATTTGGACAAATTTTCAACGTTTCAGCTTTTACGTTTTTTGAGATTAATGGAAATATAAAATCAAACCCTTTAACCCCTGACTGGAACAAAACTTCAAATTCTGAGTGTAAAAGTTTTGTAGGACAAAAAATTTCTATATTTTTGGGCTCTGTGCATCAAGCAGATCGAGAGTTATAAGAGGGGGATGGACACAGACATGCAGATATATAATTTTCAACTCCGAATTCTGAGTCGGAATATCAAACCTACTTTTTTTACCAAACTTTACTGGACAATATTGGCTCCTGCAGCGAATTAAATTGGGTGAGGAAGGGGTCATACCATCATGGATTTTATAGTATACCTACACAAAAGTATGCAGACAAGCTCAAATGAGACAGCTTTCGTAGCAAGAAATATCCTTTTTCAATAATTTCTCACGTACCTACCTAATCATTTGTTTTATTTTTTTGTTATGTGTATTTTTTAATGGCAGTGAGTTTTGAGGCTTGTTTTTATATTTTATGCGTGTGATTACATAATCAATTGCTCGTCGTTAGGTAAGTGAAATAATGTGAGGATATCTTGGGTATTATAATTCAATTATATTCTTATTTCTATCAACAATTACGATGAAATAATAATATTACCAAATATTATGTAACGTGCCTAACATCTGACGGCATCAGACGGCACATTGTCGTATCTCCTTCCTTCTTACAATGACCTTATTTAACTAAGTAATGAGTTTATATACGAATTTGACATTTGGGCTTATTACAAAACGATTATAGAAAAAAAATCTTGCACATAGATAATTTATGACGAATCCGTAAGACAAATCAAAATCGTAGAATGATAAATACTTATATTCCGTTGATTTTACTATAATACATCAACATGGCGTTTCATAGCGTCCATAGACGTTTCAAAGCGTTTGGTTATCAAAAACACACTTGACTATTATTGAGGTATTTTCACGTTGATTGATGAAAAATATGTGAAATCCCTCATTATAAATAAAATGTTACACGTATGTTACTCTCGTTACACATATGTTACACAACATATTTTTCATGTTTTATTATGTTTCATTATGTTACTCATGTTACACATATGTATGTTACATGTCACGCATATTGGGAAAATGTGTATTAAACTTATCTTATCTTATTATTATCTTGCTAACGATGGAATCCTTTGGAAGTAGGTATTTTTGTAATCCTAGATTAGTACGGATCATCAAAATCGTGATTGATGGTTGTCAACTTTAGAACAACTCAGTCAACACAACACGTGATCATTCCATAAATATTAATTTAATAGACATATGCTCCATCTTTTTTCTAGGATTTTCTTAAATAGGTAATATAAATCATTTATTTGTGGTTTGAAAATAATGTTAACTGATGCCATATCATTAGTATATATTTGATTTCTTTATCATTCAAGTAAAATTCTTCTTCTCTTCCTTTATCTATTCCGATTAGTTTTAGTAAGTTAATTTTGAAAAATATATATTTGATTCGATTGTGGCAACCTTGTTTGTAATGCAAGTCACTAGTTATATCCCTACCACAATTGTTCTCATTTTTTTCTGATGGTTTATGACTCCATCGTACCATGATTTTGATGATGTCCAATCCATTTTGCACGAAGAATTATGCTGATCACGATATACCCGTTTGTACATCAAAGCAAATGCTGTCATAAGCAACAGCCATATTTTCTACTGTGAAAAGTGAATGTTAATATAAAAACATCTTTCAATTGTTGAGAAAAGTTTTCCATAGATATTCTTTCTCTATAGTTTCATCTGTTAAAATTTTCAAAATGCTCTCGCGGGCTGGAAAATCGTGAATTTTTATATTTTCTTCGAAGTTTTGATACCTTTCAAAAGTGCATTCAGAGATTTTCAATCTTTAATGAAAAAAAAAACACATGGTCTGTTATATTAAGTGTGGAGGAAAAATGTTTATAACACAAATATAATAACTACTATTGGGGAAATTTGAGTAATCGACTTCATATTGATATGTATTCTTCTATATTGACACATTTCCATCGCCTCATCAATATTTATGCGATGTCTTATACATGCTCGTTTATTGTTAAAGCATTTTTTTTACATAAATTTATTAACAGGTATCATGTAAAGAGTGTATAATATGAGTTACGTGACAATGTTTTTGTGTCTATGGTGTATTATGAAAACTTTTGTCCTCTGGAAACTAATCTTTGTTTAGGAATCTAATAAATGTAGGTACTTCATAAAAATCCATTTAGGGATTGTAACTATCAAGAAGAAATAATGTACACTCACTATGTAGTGGAGAGTTTAGTATTGGCCACAACCCACTCGTTTAGATTAAATTTGTGAGACGATCAATATCATGTCTCCAGCGTGTGTTGACTTCTTATTTGAAATGTACACCAAACAAATAATCTAATGGGAATTTAAACTAGCTCGCTAAAATAAAAGTCAAACTAATTACTACTGCGCCATCTTCTTTCCCTTAATTCTATCTCCTTATGCAATCCTTGTAGGTACCCACCTTTCTATTTTTTTCTTTATTCACATGCTGATACATACTGTATCTAATTGCCTCAACAAATGGATATTGCTGGTTGGAAGATATTAGCATAGGTAATAAACCCTTCATTGTGTGCGACAAAATCTAGTGCAAGATGTATTTCTTTTTTTCTTGTACATATATTTTTTTTATCATTTATTTATATTGTTATACTAAGACATTATAATACTAATTTAGCTCCCGGCAAAGACTACGGTGGAAACTAGTATAATAGGTATCTACTCAACATAAAACTATTTCACATAATATCTTAATAAATTTATATGAATATAATTTATTAGTATTTATTTTCATTTATTTGAAAACAATTTTGATATTCATTGGTTATGAAGCTACCTAAGTTGTATAGAATTACACGGTACAAAAATATACTCGCAAACAATGTAAAAGTAAATTATCGCCGATTTGTTGGAGATGTTATGTATTTTCATACTTAACAATGTCAGATCTTAGATACTTTACATAATATATGATTAGTATTTATTCGTTTTAACACTTAACGTTGCTAATTATCGGTTACATAAGAAGTCACATAACATAAACTTCTACACTATGTGAATCTATGTATTCAGTCATCACAACTATCGGTTATAAAAACTACCTACTTTGAACCTTACAACAAAATTGGTTAGGTTATCTTAACCGCATTAATAAAATGAAAAGAAATTAATTCAACTGGAGGCATTCATAAATAGTGAAATCAAAACCCTCATGATTACCCAAATCATGAAAATATGTACTTACCTAATTATCATATGGAGTTCTATAATATCTTAAGATGCTATAGAACTCCATTACTCCATATGATAATTATATCCATGATATGAGTTATCATGGGGGTTTTGATTTCACTTTTTCACCGGGCTTGTTTTCCAGAGCTTTAAATAGTTATACCAATAGTATTTTTTATTTTTACAAAAAAATGATAGACATATAAATGTTAGGTTATAGTTATACCTAAACAAGGAACCTAGTAATAAATTTTATGCATATAAACACAAATTATTTAAAAAGAAAAAGGTAGAAGAAAAGGTGGTGGGAGAGGGACTAGGGGGTTGGGGAAAGAATGAAGTGAGGATAAATATGAATATTTAAAATATATATGAGATTCAATGATCGACCACGAAAAAAAGGCATAACTATGAGGATGTTAATAATATTGTCTAAAAGTGAATCATATTTCATAATCAAACGAGTGGGTTGTGGCCAACGATTAACAAGTCACTCCACTTTGTTCATTTTTTTAAAATATTTCATTATGAAAAGTTGATAATTCTTCAATGCCTTTATGTGAAACTGATATGTCTTTTTACCAATTTGAAAATAAAAATATCACATTTTAGGTTTCTGGAGCTTGGGGTCACTTTAAAATATTTGACGACTAAAAAAAACGAAAATATAATTACATCAATAAACTTTTGCTCTCAAAATGGAAATAATATCACGTTCAATTGGAAAAATTCCAATTGTCATTTTCAGTGTATTTCGTTTCTAATAAAATTTAAAGATTTAAATGAGCATTGATGTCCAATCAGCATTAAATATTAGCATGATAATTGACCACTGTACAATATTTGGATTGAATTGGGTCAAAGATGAATTAATACAATAAACCTGATTGTTTCTGTCATGGCTACGATTTTTTGCAAGGTAAGCAATGGAATACGCAGAAGCGATATTTCAACATCGTATAATTTTGCGCATAAGCATATACCTATATTCAATACAGAGAGCCAAAGAGAAGTAATTAAAAATACCCATAAAATAGTCAAATTAGCAAACCTCTTTTTGTAAACGAGTATAAATCAGTGGTCATATGGTCAACCTATTGAACCTATTACACCAGTGTACTTTATTTGGTTTAATTGACATTTTCTGAATATCTATATATGTAAATAAAACAATCACGACTGGCTGGAGCAATTGTAATGATCTCTTATTTGTTGGATTCTTCTCCGCCTTAAAAAGCAGAATAACTTTTTAAATATCGGAAAAAATAACGGACAAAGATACAAAAAGAAAAGCAATCATGGTTTCGCTGGAATCCCGGCCCACGAGCCCTAACGACCAGAGCACCATTCAGAATAGGAGAGTCACATGGGATTGCGATCATGTATGTATATGGGCTTAAAATATGTCTGAAAATTCATGCAAAGAAAACTATACGGAAAATTAATTTGTAAATAATGCCGCCGCAATGCGAGCGTGAAAGTATAGAGATTTTTATATTCTTTTACATATTATTTTTATTATAGTAGGTATAGCAATAAACTATTGGACTTAATATTTTTTGTATTCATTTTATTACATAAACAAAACCCTAAATTGATTTTAGCTAAAATTTAACACGACATCCATTGACTGTTAGGCGGTAGGTACGAAGTTCGCTGGGTCAGCAGTGTTATATAAATTGTATACCTGTTTATGTATGACAATACCCCCTTGGGAATCAATTATGAGCGAAATGACCCTTTATAAGTTCAGTCGAGACCTATAAGAGTTGGTCTCAGTCGAGACAAAATTTAACCCAGATCTATTAGATCGCTCGTAAGCATTTCAACGTTATGTTGATTCTTAATTACCTATAGTTTTTTTTCTAGATAACATGAACTTTTTTGTTTTGCTGAAAAAGCAAATTGAAACTAATTTAAAAACTTGTTAAATACCTCTAATGATACCTTCAATTAATCTTGGAAAGTTTTCTAGGAGCAAGATATTAAAAAAACATTCGTTAACACGCTGTCATGCGTTGATAATACTTTTTTGCCATTATTTACTATTCAGTTTAATGGTATAAAAAGAAATATCAAGAGTTTTGAGAATTTTTATATATGAATTTGTGATATTGAATGTAGGCAACCAATCAATATGCAATATGGGATTTTACTATGAAATAAATTGACGCTTTTTGAATAACGAATGAATCTTACATATAAATTCGTCATATATGACTTATAACGTATTATTGGAAATCCCTAATTGATACAATGAGTAGCAATAAGTGTTTTAAATCATATCCTAGCGAAATTGTTTTAAAAAATAGCGTAGGTGCGTATTACGTTTTTTAACACATTTTAAAGATTAATGTTTTGGAGTCACGTTATGATTTTAAGTCGTGCTATTTTGTCAAAAATAGAATAGTATTGGATTAATGGATGTTACTTTTTCTAATCAGGTAATTTGCTTCCAGGCAAAGATCAAATGGTGTAGGTAACCACTTATGTAAGTATTAATATTGTCTTGTCTTGGTGTGGGGTTATGTGTTAAACACATTCGACAATTATACTCGGTTTATTGAAATATGTTTTTTATGTGAAAGATCATTAAGTTACACAAATTCGTAATTTGAATCATACGATAAATATTAGGTGCGTTATAAAATGATGATTCCATACAAATATTTGGTAACATTTATATTGTAATTCATTACAATACATACTGATTTTATTGCTTCTCTATTAAAATACTACATAAGTTATTCTATGGTTTTTGTATTATAATGTATCTAATTTATATTACGCATGTAGCATTTGTATGTTGACCATGCTTGTACATTATTACATTATAGAACTAAAAAGACGTCTATGATTAAATATCCATATCGGTTAGCATGTTTACATAATGAAGAATTTTGACTATTGTCACACATTTTACGACCTAATACACCAGTGATATTCAATAGTTTCTCCACTGAGTATTTACGATTTAAATACCTACTATAGATTTGACGTAAGCACAAAAAAATAAAGGAAAGTGAGTTTATATCAAAAGTGCAGTTTCTTCAACCATACAAAGATACGTGGTAGTAATCTGGTTTAGCATCCCAGTGGACCCAGGGAGTTACTCATGACACGTTCTTAATACGATATTAGCTTGCCTTGATCTTAAAAATGTATAAATCTGTACTCGATTATAATCCAATATTAATATTTCTCTATATTTACCTATATAATCATAAATAAATGTCAATATCAACGTTTAGTATGAAATTGTCAGTAATTGTATAAATGAATATTGTTATTCAATTAATTTAACCTCAAAGATTGCTTAGGTCTGAAGCTGATCTTAATGTACTTTAATCAACCTAATGAGTAGTCCTGCAGGATTGAATCTATCTATATCTATTTCATTCACATATTTACATACTTAGGTATATACCTACACAATCGTTTTCTTACAACACAATGAATTATATTCGGCTCTCGGGTGGATGGTATTATAGCTTTCAAATGTGTAATTTACCTACACCTACCGATTTTTTTCCTCGTGTGTCTAATGTATTCGTTTATTTTTTTCGACTTTTGTAGGTACACAAAATAGAAAAGACCCGTTATAATTCTAATTGAACACCCCTAATAATAACTATATTGTAACTGAACACCGGAAGTAAATGTTGTATACAATTAAAATAACACAGGTAGGTAAGCATAATTACCTGTTAGTTACGTCCACAAGAGTCTGTCTGGTTGGATCATTGTTGACCTCAGGACGTAAACGTGTTTGACGCATGGACATGGACAACCGGGTTGATATTTACAATTTTACATTCACGCACTTACGTGACCTTATACCAGGTGACAGACACCTTTGGTTTGTGAGATGTATATTGAAAAGTCAAAGATATAGAGCCATCCGTCGTTTCCGGAGACACTCTGAAAGAAATATTAATGACAATCGAACTGGCTACTTGCGTTTTAGCCAAACCTTTGTTATCAGTAATAAAGGTTTATCTACTATTTGACTGTACAGTTTGGCGGTGTGCAGAAAAAACATGTAGTTGCATAAAACCAAATGTTTTGTAGTCACTATAGTTTGGTTAATTATAACATGAAATGTTGTAGATATTTACAAAAAAAAAAATCAGTGCACGCTGTGCTGATTCAACTAAATCTTATATGAAATGTATTCATCACATTTTCGGCAAGATTTTGACGGTCAATGCTCAAAATTCCGAGTTCCTTTCTAATGATTTTCATATTTGTACTAATGATAATTACATATTGCAAAAAAAATACTACATGGTATCCCATAGTATGTTCTGAATTGGTCACAAATAAGAATTTCAGTCCGAAGAAGTTTATATTTTATGTATCCTAGCTGACCCGGTGAACTTCGTACCTCCTAACAGTCAATGAATGTCGTGCAAAATTTTAGCTAAACTTAATCAAGGATTGTATTGAAAAAATTAAAAAATATTTAGTTCAAAAGTTTATTAGGATATATTAATAATAAATATGAAAAAATAAAAATTCAATTACACTTTCACGCTCGCATTTCGGTGTGTTTAATTTATTTAGATTAAATTTTTGTATTGTTTTTTTTACGTGAATTTTTCCGATATTTTATGTTGGAGACGGTTCCAACAATCAAGAGATCATTACAATTGGTCCAGCCTTTCTTGAGTTATGAATGGTGTTATTAACCCGACATTGTTTTATTTGTTTAGATATTAGGTAATTCTCGGGTAACTAATAGGTAGGTAGGTACTTAAACAAATGTTAATCTCACAGATCCAAACTGTAAACACAATTAAATACTGTGGCTCGACCGGAAATCGAACCCAGGACCTTTGAATCTAACCTAACCTAACCGACTGAGCCACGATGTATTATTAAGAATATAAAAAATATTTTTGAATTTTCGACTGTCTCGTGTAAATTTCAAAAGCAAATTTCATTGCAAATTTATATTCTTAAAAAATATTTATCAATTTAATATCATAAACTGTTCAAAATGAATAAAATATTAAAAATATTTATCAATTTAATATCATAAACTGTTCAAAATGAATAAAATATTAAAAATTACTCTTCACGCTATTTACTTAATTTATGTACATTATTTTACTGAGCAATTAGTTCTTCGCTACTTGATAATATATCATATGATCAACATGAATAATTTATGTGCATATCTTAGTAACAAATTAATATTCTTAATAAATTATTTTTTTTATAATTTATTATTAGCAAATAATTTGTTTTTCAATATCTCCAATTCTTCTCGTCATTTCAAATCACACAGTCTCTGTCTAAGATGTGTAAATTTATACATGGATCCGTGATCAATACATATTTAATATAGACTCTACCTGCATAAAGTTTCCGATAAACAATTGGTATAAAATGAACATAGTTGTATTATAAAAACAACCTTCACCCATTCAAACACTGAGTTTTCTTTATCTAGCCCTACTAAAAATTATTGACCATTCATTCCACTTAATTTAGAATATACCTACTTACACTTCTGACAATAGAAAAATAATGTCATGAATGATGACGTTTCATGAAAATGATAAGTAGTAAAATTTCCCCATTAAAATCAATCTCAAATTCATTCAGCATAAAATACTAATAATATTGAGTAATTTGTATTTTGACTGATGCATCATATCCATATGTCATTTTATTTGCTTGGAGAGACATGTATGTAGGTAATAGTGTCAAATATATTGGAGTTGGTATTACCGATTTTCATAGACCCATATTAAAATAAAACTTTGCCACATTTTTTTATGTGTAATTCAGCTTACGTTATTGCTTGAAATATTAGGAAGTAAGAACATAATCAGTTTTGAGATGAGCATAAGTAGTATGTCTTACTACAAAATAATTCTACCATCATAACGCTACAAGGCACGCCATGTAGATTAAACATTGCATTACATATCAAAACATAGTAGAAAACCTAGGTATCCTTTTTAAAACTGTTTATTTTAGGATTTGTTTTTCGAATATTTCGAAAGGATTTGTTATTTAACAAAACAGATCAGTGTATTAATAATCCGTTATCCGAAATATTTATTAAATACCCGTTATTAAATATTTTTATACAACTCTCATACGTACGAAATTGCCTAGTCAACTCACCTCCATATTTCTCATAATAACTCTCGTCAAGAGTTGTGCTTCGTACGAATATTTGATCTACCTACGTTAACTACACAGCGAACAGATAAGATTTTATTGCTGTTATTTTTGTTTATCTATTTCAAGTTTATTCTTTCATATTTTATTTTGATTTTATTATTATTTTGACCGCATTATGATGAATTGCTATTGATTTTTAGGTTATTTCTGTTTTGCATTTGATTTGTTTGACAGCTATTTGACAGCTGCAGTTTTTGTTTTGTTTTTTAATTTTTTCAATTACATAGTACCTACATAGGTACCTTTATTATTTTATTTAAGTGCTGAATCGCGAAAATGGAGGTGGACGAGACTAAGCCTCCTGATCCGAGGGCCTTGAAACGTAAGGCTGATGATGCTTTACTTGTGCAGGGTTCCTCGGATCCGGTAATAGGTCGTTCCTCTCCTCAGCCTTCTCCGCCCAAAAAAGATTATATTAAGAAATTTTACCCTGCTTACTCTACAGGGCCTTTTATAGTGTACGTCCAAAATATAGAAAATAAAAATATTAATACTATGTCTTTTGGAAGGAAATTATTTAATAACAAAATCAAAGATATTGCTATCGGTGGAGTTAAGGGAGAAGGGAGGAACAAAATTGTACTAACATTTACCTCTGCACTCAGTGCAAACAACTTCATTACAAGCGATTTTGTTGCTAAAAATGATATAAAAGCGTACATACCTATTTTTAAAATAACTAAAATGGGTTTAGTGAGGTCCGTAGATTTAGACTTAAGTGAAGAAGAAATTATAGAATTTACAAGTGTACCAGATTCTTGTGGTAAAATAATAAAAGCCAGGAGACTGAACAGGAGGGATACGTCATCAGGTTCCACGAAGTGGGTTCCATCCCAAACGGTGGTACTTACATTTGAGGGACAGTCCCTTCCCAGGAACGTATTCCTGTTCCACAAATCGCTACCCGTTGAACTGTATACCTACCCCACTTCTCAATGCTATATTTGCTGTAAGTTTGGCCATATTATGAAAGATTGCAAATCTAAGAACAACCCGAGATGTCTAAAATGTGCCGACCACCACCTAGCATCGGAATGCCCTGTCCCAGCAGGCTCAGAAAAATGTGTTAATTGCAATGGTCAGCACCCGGCAAATAGTTTTACATGTTCCTTTGTGACTAGAGAAAGAGAAGTCAAGTACATAATGGCCAAAGACAGTGTTTCATACAAAGAAGCAAGTAGTAAAATCCCCGCTCCTCGGAAGAGTTATACTGAGGCAATTAAAACTGTAAATACTATACCATCTCTACACCGCTCAAACAGTATATCTAAGTCTTCTCGAAATCCACAAAACAACCAAATATTCGATCAAAAAGGCCATGATGCCTGTTTACTTTATAATAATGGCCAATTAAATGACCCTCAAAACGGGTGCGCATTAAATAACCCGCACAAAACGATAATAAATAATAAATCAGTTGATGTGAGTTATGGTGAAACCTTACAAGTCATTGCAAAAATATTAATATCGTTGATATCTGATACTCCTAACCTACCGTCCCACGTTGCCTCTGCCATGCCATTTTTACTTGACTTACTGAGCCAAAAAAAGTAGATAATCATAATGGCTTTGAATAATTGTAATACTCTCTCCATTTTACAATTTAATTGTCGAAGCGCAATTGCTAATAGATGCGATATAATTCATTTATTACAAAAATATGAAATTAAAATTTGTGCATTAAATGAAACCTGGCTGCAAAGTGGCCAGTATTATAACATTCCGGGCTATGATTGTGTTCGGGATGATCGTTTATATTCTAGAGGTGGAGGCACTGCCTTTTTAATACATAGATCGCTTTCTTGGAAACGAATCTCCTTACCACCAAATCAAGAAGTTCAAGTAGTTGCTATCTCGGTTTCAAATATTACATATATCTCTACATACATTCCTCCCCATAAATCTTTCGATGAACATTATTGGAACTCAATAATGGATCTCGTTCCTCCACCTTATGTAATTCTTGGAGATTTCAATAGCCATTCAGTGAGTTGGGGATCCGCATGGACAGATAGTTCAGGAAGATGTATACTATCATTTGTAGACTTGCATAATTTATGCATACTGAACGATGGTTCTCCAACCAGATTTTCCCCTCCTTCTCAAAACCCTAGCGCAGTGGATTTATCAATAGTATCTTCTTCATTAGCCTGCCAGTCCTTATGGCAGGTAATGAGAGATCCATTGTCTAGTGATCACTATCCCATTATATTGAATTTGCACATTAGATTTTCCCTCACATCGAGATTTCCTAGGCAGGGAAAAAATTTCAACAAGGCCAATTGGCAGGAATATAATGATTCCATCCAAGTTAAACTTGATAGTGAATGTGGCAGTTTATTTTTTTCTCCAGATGTAGAGGAATGCTATAAAACTCTGAAGGGTATCATACACGACTCAATTGACTGTTCTGTACCCAAATATTCTGAACACCAAAATAAAACCCGTCCTTCTCCACCTTGGTGGGACAGAGAATGTACTGAAATGGTTAAAAAGCGTAAATTTGCAGTAAAATCTTTTCAAAATAATATGACCATGGAAAATTTTCTGTATGCCAAACAAATCCAAGCGCAAACAAAAAAAATGTTACGCCAAAAAAAAAGAAGAGGATGGTATAATTTCTGCAGTTCTTTGTCGCCTAGAACCCCCACTTCAGTGGTTTGGAACTCTATAAGACGTTTCAGAGGCTCAGTCGTCTCCCCAAAAAAATCAACAAGAATTGATTCATGTCTTGAAGAGTTTTGCGACAAATTGGCACCTCCTTTTGTTCCCAATTATAGTGAACTGAAGATGCAGACTATTATTCCTCAACCTCGGCTGTCAATGCTAGACTCTCCTTTCTCGCTGAGTGAGTTGATCATCCCTTTGAAAGCTGTCAGGAATACATCTCCAGGGTTAGACGACATCCCTAACCCGGCTTTTAAATTCCTTCCAGATGACTTCAAAACTCATGTCCTTTCATTTTTTAACTTATGTCTATCTACAGGTTACATACCTGAAGAATGGCATTCCCAAAAAATAATCCCCATCTTGAAACCTGGAAAGGATCCTACTTACAGTAATTCATATCGGCCAATTGCCCTATCTTCTTGCGTTTTAAAGATACTTGAACACATGATTAAGAATAGGTTGGATTGGTACATGGAACATAACAAACTCATACCTGCTCATCAGTTTGGATTTCGAAAAACTAAGTCGTGTTTGGATAATTTAAGCATACTTGTTACAGATATTCGTATTGCATTTAATAAAAAAGGAGCGGTTATTGCCAGTTTTTTGGATATCGTTTCTGCATTCGACAACGTCTTATTAGAGAGATTGAGTGAGATTCTATTGGGCTTGGGAGTACCGCGTCTTTTGACGAACTTGATCCATAATATTCTCTCTGAGCGCAGTATAGTTATTGAGACTACCGATTCCCGATTAGTTAGAAAAATATATAAAGGATTGCCTCAGGGATCTGTCTTGAGCCCCATACTTTTTAATCTTTATTGTGCACAAATACATTCCGTTGTTACGAAAGATTGTAAAATCCTACAATATGCGGACGATATCGTAATATACTCGTTTAGTAGAGATATAGAGACTGCAAAAGAAAACCTGATAACGAATCTTCAGAACTTAAATGGCAAGCTTAATTCACTGAATCTGCATCTGGCCCCTTCCAAGTGTCAGACTGTTATATTTACAAAAAAACGTAAGCTCCCAAATATCGTTGTAACTATTGACAACATGACAGTCTCCTGTGTTAAATCGGTCAGATTCCTAGGTATGATCCTTGACTCAAAGCTTTCATGGAAACGACACATTGATACTGTGGTTTCCTCATGTGAGAAAAATTTTAATATTTTACGTGCTGTGAGTAGAGTATGGTGGGGAAGTCACCCGACCACAATGAAACTCATGTACAATGCTTTAATCCGCAGCCATCTGGATTATGGAAGTTTCATTCTCGACCCTCTCCCCAAATATCTCCAAAAGAGACTCGATGTAGTCCAATCAAAATCCCTTAGACTGGTGCTCGGAGCTATGGGATCATCACCTGTAAATGTCCTTCAAGTGGAGAGTGTAGACCCTCCTTTGATTCTCCGAAGACAATTTCTATCAGACAGTTTCCTTCTTAGAAGATTTTCAACCCCAAACAAATTGCTAACAGACCCATTAAAAATCCTTGTGTCTCTGCTGAAGGAACATATAAGGAGGGGCAAACAAATTCCATGTCTTTGCAAGAGTTATATATATTTCTCTCAATCTCACTACCTTCCCCCAGAATCTACTGTTCCTCCTTACTACAATATCCCTTACGAGGCAATTATCCACATACCAGAGATACATAAAGACATTGGTATTCTCAAATCTTCTTTTAACCCTTCTGAGAACCGTTCAATTTTCCAGGATTTTATTTCATCCTATCCCTCCCATATTCACATATTTACTGATGGTTCTAAAATGTCAAATGATTCTGTTCTGGGAGTCGGGGTATTCATTCCTAGTCTCAAAATTGAGAGCAAATATAAACTTTCATTCCAAACTTCTATATTCTCTGCGGAATGTGTGGCAATCAAAATAGCACTCGACTCCATACACAGTCTAAATCTTCAAAGGGCAATCATTTTTACCGATTCACTCAGCTGTGTCTCTGCAATCGCATCTAATTTAAATACAAGACCTAATGACATAAATCTCTGTGAAATACATAAAAATTTCTACAATCTGAGTTCCGTAGGTAAGGATATAAAGATTGCTTGGATTCCCTCACACCGAGGAATCGAGGGCAACGAAATTGCGGACAGGTTGGCCAAATCCGCCATTGAGTCGGGCGAAAATTTAAATAATTTCTTTCCTACATTCGACGACGTAATCCTATCGCTCAAGTCTCGAACTTGGAACGAGTGGGAGAAGGAATGGAACTCTCCGACTTCGAACAAAGGCAGATTTAATAAAGATATTCAACCTACGATTCCAAGAAAGCCTTGGTATACAGCTTATCAGTTGAACAAATGTGTCGTCTCAACTATAATATGTAGAATGCGGATCGGACATTGCTCAATAGCCCCTCATCTATTCAGAATAGGAGTTGTTAACAGCCCATACTGCGAGTGCGGTCAGGATCTCGAGACACTGAACCATGTGTTCTTTGCCTGCCCGTTGGTCTCGGATAGAGGTATGTACGGAGAAGTGGTGAAAATAGAAAGACCCTTTAATATGGAGCATCTGTTGGCGATTGGCTCACGACATGTAATATTAGAAATCGCTAAATTCATCTCCACCACCGGTATAAAGATATAGCTGATTGTAGGAAGCCTTTCACTCGACCATTAGAAGGTGACTGACGCATTTAATGTTTTATTGTAAATTCTTTAATTGCTTGTACATATGCTTCCCTTTTGCAATAATTTAATGTAAACCCCTATTTCTCTGAGATCTAATGGAATTCTGTTTTTACTCTTCTTTTCAACAGTAAATATATTATGATCTAAAATGTACAGCACAAATCCGCCTCTATTGGTGGCTGTGCCTTATTAAAAAAAAAAAAAAAAACTCTCGTCAATATTTTTTTTTTTTAATAAAAATGAATATGTCCTTGTTAAACAAGTACATATACATCTTCCTACGTTCCCTAAAATAAGCAAATTAATGCTTGTGCTTAGGTGAACGAAATCGGTCGAGGCAGGATGCGAACTCGCGACTACTGGATTACTAGCCCAGGGCGCTAACCGCTCTGCCACCGACCCATCTAATATGTACATAAGTCATATTTATAACTCATTACCAAAATGTCTACGCCACATACCTATCATTATTATCCTAAAATTCCTTTAAGGATTGCTTCGTATAAAAGTGTGCTTATGACTAATTTTATTTGTTATATATTTTTTAATTCATGTAAGACTTGAAAGAATACATAAATCTCTAGATGTTTGAATACACACGAGTTCAATCTCTTACAACTGAGTCATCAATACGTTGCTACGAATAAATTAAAGACATAAAAATATTCTACTGCATAATCAACTAGGAATATCCCATCGAGCAGTTATTTGAAGAAACAATAGTTCATCTCTTGCATTATAAATAAAGATTCTAGGTACTCCAAAGTTGAATAAAATGCTCACAAGATATGGAACCCATACAGAGTCAGACTCAAGATAATTAGTATTTTTTTTTATTACGGTCTTTCAACATATCTTTCATATTTTCTTTACTTATCTATGTATATATATACCATAAAATTTCAAACTTTTATATTGTTATCACTTTCTTGCACCCTATAAGATTGGTATGTTTTTTGCCGAACGTCAATTTCCACTAACCAGTGGATTTAATTGAGAAATCCGCGCTATGAAGTAGCGCATCTACGTCACAACAAAAAATATTTCCATAGATATGTGTTTATTCGTTCTTTTTAATACTCTTTTTACTTTTTTATATTTTATTCGCAAACAATATAGCTTTTTTACATAATATAGATACACAATTGAAAAATAAATAATCCAATTATAATGTTTCACTAAATTATATAAAGATAGACATTTATTAATTATATACATTGTATTCCAAGAAGACAACATTGATCAGGTGAACGGGTTCAAGGAATGAGATTTAGGATATGGTTAAAAAAACTGGGAATTGGGAAATGAACTGGATGGATGAAATAGGTTAACTTCCCTAACCGATGCTTGTAGTCGCGTTAAGAGGGTGACTGCTGCCAACGTACCTATTTTTTCAATTTGATATACCATCATTATTAAGTACAAAAATTATGTTTGTTGACTTTCAAAGCGATCCATGGCATGGCTCCCACGTATCTTTCAGACTTCTGCATCCCTCTCACCGTAAACGAGCGACAACAAACACATCGGTCAGCCACCACATCTGTGATTGGCAAGTTGACTGAAATAAATAGAGTCAACACTTCATCTTTCGGTGATCGTGCTTTTGCTGTGGCCGGACCAGCCTCGTGGAATAAACTACCACCTGAACTGAGGCAAATCGACAACTTAGCACTATTCAGGAAACACCTAAAAACTCACTTCTTCCGCGAGTCTTACAATAACCCCTAATATATTCAAAGCGCCCTTGAGGTGAGGTTATCACAAAAACGGCGCTATAAAAATAATCCAAATTTATTATTATTATTATTACTAAACGAATCATTTTGAAAAAAATAACCTAGTTAGTTTGGATATTAATAAAGAGAAATATACCTTAACTTTTTGATTATGTTCTGTATGTATTCTTATAGGAAAATAATAAGCATACCCCGATTTTAGACATTTATCTTAAATTTGTAAAAAAATATAAGGTATAAAGTAATATTTTTTTTATAAATTAAAGAAGAACAAAATACCTGGAAAAATATGATATGACGTTGCATTAACGCATCAGGTTATGTAAATAAACCAAAAAAACTTTTATTACGCAATGGCGCTGAATGGAAAATAAATGTTTTTTAGGTTTATTTACTAAACCTGAAGCATTAATGCAACGTCACATCAAATTTTTCTAGATATTTTTGTCTTCTTTATACCTTATGCCTTATAGTTTATTAAAAATATATGATAAACGTTGAAAATCGGGGTATGCCATTATTTTTCTACAAGAATTTATACAGAACATTATCAAAAAGTTAAGGTATATTTTTGTTTATTAATATCCAAACTATCTAAATTATTTTTTTCAAAACGATTTGATAAGAAATAATGATGGTATATCAAATTGAAAAATAGGTACGTTGGCAGCACTCCCCTCCTTAATGCTTGTAGAGGCAGGGCTTAGATTATTGTAGTTGTTTCAACAGCGGTTGATAAAACTATTTTGATAGTAATTTGTTTTTGGCGAAGGTGTGTAAAAATAGGTTGTTGTGACGTTGTGTTCGAGAAGGGCAGTTAAAAGGCAACAAGATAAGGTATATCGGCCAGATTACTGAATATTTTTTAAAGAAAAAGAATGTCTGTATTTTTTCTTCGTTTTTGTCAGTCGTTCAGTTGTCGTTCAAGTGTAATTGTATATTTGATTATGGAAGTTCAAGGATTTGACATACTTCTTTTGGATTTATTCTATACGATTTATATGTATGTTGTAGTTAAGGCTCCACACAGTTAAAACGAACTCTAGGGGGTGTATTTATAAAACATTCTCAGTGCTCAAGTTAATACATAGCACACAGAAATGTATGGAATTTGTCATGCTAAGCATTGAGAAAATTCTTTGTACGTTTTATGAATTCGGGCCTAGGTGGCTTCTTATTAAGGAATTATAAAGAAGAATAAAGGAACTTGTGAGTTTAAAAGATTTCGTACATCTAATTATAAAGCCCAAATTACTATAGCTCTCGTTCATGCTATCAATGTGTGGAATGAATGAGAGTTGACTGTCAATGATATCACCTGTTCCCTTGCTTGGAGTTTTCTCGATAAGGAAATATTATTAATTGTATAACTGTCGACAGACGGTTATTTTTTCTACAAAAAGATATGGAGAGGAGTTTATTGACATTTAAATGTTGTGATTGATTACCTTCACAGCAATTAATGAGACTATTAATATCATACTGTAGAAGTAAATAATCTTCAAATGATGATATTGTTTTAAAAAAAATTGCTGTCATCGACAAATAAAAGGACTTCCGAGTCTGAAAAACAATCATTGAAACTTTTTTTGAAGAAATTCACTTTTTTTACTATTTTAAATATAATTGAATATGTCTTACCAGTTCGATTCTGTCTAATAAAATATTTCCGTCGCGAAAAAGTGATTTATCGCTTTAGGACTTCGAAGGTCTTTTCATTTTCCTGCTTTTTCTTCCTCTTAATGTCTACATGTGCACTCTGACTAATGTTTTCCTCACCTCATAGCTCAACTGTCTAATTGAACCCAAATGAAGATATTCTTGACATAATTAATCCCTTTTGCGAATAGCTGATCAAACATGTACAAGAAGATTAGGTAGGAATATGTATTATCTAACTATGTATTAGGTAGAACCGGAATTCGTTTTTCTACTGTCAGTATCAATTATGCCGACCACCATGGCACAGATTGTGAGCCATTTGGCTTCTGTGCGGGCGTCCTGGGTTCGATTCCCAGCAGACGATAAATTATTTAAAATCATTTCCCACGCAAATATTGCTTCTTTGGGGTGAAAACACTGGTTGTTTTGAAGAAATCGCCTTATAATTATATATTTTCTATATACGCAGGGAGCAAGAAAGTCCCGCATTCACAAAAATGAATCTTGCTGTAAGACTCTTTAAATTATTGTAAACGTTTGTTTTTTGACATCACAAAGCATAGTTATACGTAGTTTGAGATCAAATCGCATGAACTGATCGATGGCAACATTCGAAATATGAACGTGAAAGAAAATATATTTTAAAAATGACAGCATTGCAATCACTTATGAACAACTACGACGGCCACTTTAATATTTGTTATTTCGATAAATTGTGATATATTTTTTTTTTTTTAATAAGGCACAGCCACCAATAGAGGCGGATTTGTGAAAATTGTGATATGCGTTATTATAAATATGGTTGTTTTTCTTTAACTGAATATATATAAAACAACAGCAAAACTTTCATTATTAAAATATTAACTAATATCTGCACAGCGATAAATAAGACATGGACATAATTTTATAATCCGTATTAAATCAAAACCATGAACGTTTTTGTGCATCACTATTTTTACCTATTTATAGTCCTTATAGATAGGTACTTGAATATTACACAAGTGTAATAATTATATATGCCTAATTGTTTCATGAAGGTTACATTTTAATCAATTGAAACGTACAAGTTGGTATAGTAGAATAGGAGTAATGTTAGTTTGACTCAAATAACACGAAGTACATATGTAAATGTAAGTCAAAGTAAGCAATGATATTTGGAAGATTTGTTACTAACTGTAATGGTTCAACAAATACATCGCGATTGCTGACTATATTAAATTCATCGTTAGGTAGATAATTTCACAATGTTCTAGTTCTTTCAGGTACACAACACAAGTCATTTATGATATTAAAATTCAACATCAAAAGCTTTTATAAACATACGTTCGAAAAATTAATATAATCATTGAGGATAGCTATTTTTACTGTTCATAAAAACATAAATAATATTATATAATTACTAGTACCTACCTTGATATTATATATATATATATATATATATATATATATATATATATATATATATATATATATATATATATATATATATATATATATATATATATATATATATATATATATATATATATATATATATATATATATATATATATATATATATATATATATATATATATATATATATATATATATATATATATATATATATATATATATATATATATATATATATATATATATATAGTCACAGTAAATTTATAAATACGAACATGAGTATTTAAGTGCGAGGACCATGTAAGTGATATTTAGAAAAAAAAACTAATTAATATAGAATCCTGAACAATCGCGATGTGATAAGACGACTGACTGCAACAGTGTTATGATAGACGACTTACTGCAACAATGTTATGATAGCACTCGATTATCTCTGCCTACCTCATTATGTACATGGCGTGATGCATTCATATGACCTTTTATAAGTTTTTTTTTGATTAACTTCGTTGATAGCTACTTTTTAATTTATAACGAAATAACTAAATTAATATTTGACATAGTACCTGTTAGTTGCCCGAGAAGCAATATTAAATAAATAAATAAACTATAGACGAAGTTCATTAAAAGAAGTTAAATCTCAACAAAGCGTTTTATATTGATCTGTAATGGAATTCCCTCAAATTAATAATAGGTTACCCAATAATAAATTCCTTATACATTACTTGGTTTATAAATATTCATTCATTCATTCATACCATCACGACATATCCCACAATGTGGAGTAACCAGCCTTATACAAGGGAGCACAACGCATGCGCGTATTACCAGGCACCAGTCTCTTCTCACCTAAAAAGGCACTGTATTTGGCTATTGTATTTTCGATTACCTGGCTCTTATGGGACACTCAATAAGAGTGGATGCACTATTCTAAGCCGGTGATTCACATCGGAGCTGAAATAATATTAGATTTATAAAAAATATATTACCCAATAAAAACACACAGAGATATGTGGAGGAGTACTAACAAGTGGATTTTAACTATGTTCATCATCAACTTCCACTTTGTTTACAAAACAACATTAAATTGTATGAATTAAATCGTTTTTTTGTGTCCTCTATTATTTTTATTTTACACACTAAATGTTTGAATAATCATGGGCGGTCAATTTTCATCGATAAAAAGTGTGCGAAGAGTCTTCCCATAGCTATAAATATCGAACCCCTTTTTGTACACTTGTACTAAAGAATATGTGGGTAAGAGTATTTACTGTGGCTAGTTTCATGGTATTGCAATGAAGTAGCAGAAGAAGGGTGCGAGCATTACAGAGGATCGCGTGAGGAAAAATGTTTATGTAGGTAATTTGAAAGTAAGGGTACGGGGAAGGCGCCATACTAAATATAATATTGTAACACTACCTTTACCATCATGTTGAATAGGTATTTCATATTCCTCCTACAATTTAGAAAGCTCTCAATAATCGGAAATTGGCAATCAATTAATTCCCATTGTTATATAAGTCATAACTGTTAACTTCTCTTCTTCCATAGGTACTTCTAATCATTCTAGTGATAGGTTGATAAACCTGTTTTTCTTAGGAAGTGTGCCCTAGCAAGTCCTACTCTGATGTCGAGCTTCATATTATATATCTCGATATCTTGGTGGTCGACCTCGTGGGCAATTGCTAAAATGCACTTGTTGAGAACAATTCTTGCCACGTGGACCCTCTAAACTTGTTTTGATGAAAATCTAATACCTAGGAAAATATTGTTTTTTAAAGAATGAATGTTTATATACCTACCTACACATATTTTTGTATTTATTCAATTCGTGTACAATAATGTGTACAATGGCGCGCATATGAATATAATATGAGGATATTCCAACTGTCGATTTGTTCGAGAGAATTTATTTATCTAAATAAATCGACAGTAAGTCGATTTAACCTCAGTCCCGTGTGAGAGAATTTTATACAGTGGTGGATTTTTGCATGGTTTTTCTAAATTTGAAGTTCAAAAACACGAACCTAGAGGCATCGCAGCATATATGTTATGTATATTTACATATCATGGATGAACTCAGAATTCGGAGTAGAACATTTGGTGTGTGTCTTACAAATTTTTATCGGATTGCTGAAGAACGCCCAAAATTTTCAGAAAATAGAAGAAATAGTAGAAAATTTTAGGACTAGAAAAGTTTTATGTTCGGGAATTTAGAATTTTTATTCCAGTCAGAGGTTATCAACATTTGAATTTTATTTTAAACAAGAACGCTGAAAATTTGTATAAATATAGACAAATATAATATCTCAAACTCTCTTCTCCTTAGCGTTTTTGTCCCGTTTCTATCGGGGTACGCTTTAACCATGATCCTGGAATTGGCGAGTCTGGTTATTACATTGAAGCGACTGCCACCTGACCTTCGTAACCCTTAGAAAGGGAAACCAGACAAATTGGATCATGGCTACACATAGCTAAATATAATATCTCAAACTGTTTTCATTTAAAAAAACATTTTTTTTTCAAACATTTAAAAGCGCCGAAACACTCGACTAGATAATTTAATTCGCTATAAATAATACCCATTATAGCAGTACATCTCTGTGTGACATGCAACTAGTAATAATAATCATAAATTCTTTTGCTATAGATTAACTAAATCGGTCGAAGCTAGATTAGAACTTGCGACCTCTGGATTACTAATACAATACGCAAGCCCCTCTGCCACTGATCCATCTTAAATATTTGTTACCGTTTTTATCCAAATTAATTTATCTCACTCAAATCGTACTTGACTAGACTGGAAAGACAATAAATTGTCATTTGGATGTAAACTCGCCACTTGTAGGTACAGTGTGCCAGGATTTTTTAATCTTCCATTTTCGCATAATATTATTGATTGAATGAATGTTGGAATTGTATTTGTATAATTACCTATTGCATTATTTTTACTTTCAATTACTTCAACATCATCGTTTTAAATTTTTTTTTTCATTGGCCCTGACATTATTTATTTGTAATAAAATTATAATGTTTTCTGACCTAGGTCATTCGTGTTAACCAATCCAGTAGCAATTAAGAAATATCATAATAGGTAAACCCAAGAAAATAAAATGTACCTATATGCATATAGTAATTTACCCACCACCTAATCTAAACATTCGGAGTGGATGACAGGAACGGCTGGAGAAGGATTTTGGAGGAGCAGGGCTGTAACGCCAATAGTGATGATGACAAATCAAAAAAATCATGAAAATAAAAACATCCGTCAAATTTGTTTTATCACAAGTTCTACGTGTAGGTCCTACGTAACTACGTGTAGGTCCTACGTAACTAAGTGTAGGTCCTACGTAACTACGTGTAGGTCCTACGTAAATTTTCATTACATTTCAGCTTGATGCTTTAAAAAGACTAGAAAGTGACTGTTCACTTATTTATTAATAATTAATGTCCATAAGGTTGCATACCTACGTATCTAAAAAACATTTTCCGTATGATATTTAAAAAAAACTAACTCTAAAATCTCGTTTAATCCAGTTTCAACCAAACTACAACGTCTGGGAATTGTAGTTGTATATTTATTTTGATTAAAACTGACCCCAGAAAAATAAACGCATATTATATTGCAAAAACACTCACCTATATACTATTCATATATCCAGATCTGGCTCAAGTGATTTACATTTTTTTGTCATTTTTTTTATTTATTTATTAAGATATTTATTTTTTTAATAAAAAATAATACGATTTAATTTTCCCGCCAAACTGCAAAACAGTTTTTTGGCAAGACAGATTCTCTTAACTTATGTCAAAAATGAAAAAACAGAACCTAAAAGAAAAAAATCCGAAAAAAAATTAAATAAACCTTACAAATATACATACCTATAATCAATCACCATCACTCAACAATAATAATTCAGAGTCTAAGGAACGCTTGACAGATGTTTCAGAGTATTTTTTAGTTACTATTTTCGTTTCGTCCGACTTTAAAATATTTTAAAACCTTCTAATTTCTTATTTTAAACAGTAATACATCTTGTTCATTTAAATATTTTATTAGGTACATATTTTCAGCAGCTCAATACCGACGAAGTTATAATATTATAGGAGACCCAGGAAATCAAGGCACCTACAGGGCTTTAGATCTGTCATCGGCTATTTTACGTGATCACTTAATGCGCTTACGCAACGTTCACCAATTATGCCTTCTTATTGAATTCCCTATCCAATTGTTTGAAAGTTCTATATATTTTAATCATGAAAATACGTGTGTTTGAAAATAAGCTTAAAAAAATATCATAGACTTCCGACGTGGAAAAAAATGTATGTTTGCGTATATGCAACTATAAAAAATATTCGAATTACTAAAAGAAATGCGTGATTTTTCGTTAATGAATCAGTATTTATTTTAAACATTACTTACAAAATAATTAAAAAATATACGAATGTAACTGTGTTTAAAACAACACAAGAAAAATGTACGGTTACTTACTAAAATAATAAATTACCGTACGTACAAAAATATTCCCCTCTATACTGCAAAGTTTAATTATTAATACGTAGGTTATGCTTAGATTAAGTAATTATACCTTTTCACTCTTAATATTTGCGACTTAACTATAATTATATAATCCGACGCTTATCCCCCTTTTTATATTGCCGAAATTGAGTAAACGTCCGATATTAGTCAAGCCGCAAATAGTACGACTCCAAAGTGTACGTTTACAACATATAAAGTAGAGTTATATATTGAGGTTGCTTTGCGAATTTTCTTGTATTTTTTATTAATATAATTTTGTTTGTAAAATCCATAGAATAAATAAATATTGTTGTCTTGATGCAGCACTCGGATCTAGACGAGAACAAAGATAAATGATGGTGACAGTTGATTCGTTCAGCATTCAGTGAGACGCTTGGAATATTAGGCAGTTTTAAAGAGCAACTAGCTATGCACACAACGCGCCGCAATGTTAGACATACAATACATATTAACATAAAACAAATTGAGGAAACAACACGTTAAAGGTCGTCCAAGGAACAAGTGGGTGGCATTACTATATTTACTTCTTGTTGTTAAATACATATATGTACCTACACTGTACACCTTCAAGTAGGAAGTCTGTAAGAAAATTAAATATTTGCACACCTGAACTACTTCGTCATTTTACAGCATAATACCATACCTACCTAATAAAATTATTTCCTTTTTAATCATAGTTTTAACGATCGATTTGCAAAGAGAATAAAATTAAAGCTACCTACGAAGAATAATAGGACAAAAGCGAAAATAGATGCTATTGCCAATTCAAAATGATACGTTTATGATATATTTTTATATCTCGATCAATATTTAGCAGCTATAGATTATAAGATAACGAAAAAGGCTTATAAATGTAATAGGGATTATTAAAAAAACTGTTCTCAAATGCCTTAATTGTGAATGAACATTCCACATAATGTTATGTGGATTTATCTGCTTTTTTTGATAAAAATACATAATCATGTAATAATGTCGTGTCTACATTTTTATTACATACAACATCATCTCTCTCATTCACAAGGCGCCATAACTTAACATTGTGTATCACGTTAATCTAGTTCATTTTGTATTCCCGAAAGCAATTTTATTAGACATTTGTGCACTCTTAACCTTATGGAAAATTCTATTACTTTCCTAAATTCGAGGAATGGAATAAAAAAATAAAATTTAATAAATCTCACGTGATCACCTTATGCACTAGCCCAACGATCATTAATTCAAAAATTTACTGAGTTTCCTTATCAATCATAATATTATAGGTACAATTATTTACATGTTCAGAGATCAAGCATTTTTAATATGTCATGATGTTCGTAATCTATTCAATATTTCTATATGAAATAGGTACCTACCTATAAGTAAACAATTATATCAGCATTGATCCGTTTAGTATATAAATCCCTTCTGTGGTCTTTGTGTCGCGTTCATTTTGTTTGGAATCGAACATTTTTGTATTGTGTTGTATAACCTTTATGTACCTAACCCGTCTACACACGAACGATCATTGCGATTTGTCGAACTATTGGTCAGACAATTCAATAAAATTTTGTTTTGTCAACACACACTATCAATATACTATATTATTTGTATGCAGAATGTGTGACAAAACGCAAATACCTTTATCAACCCTGCAATTAAGGGTCGTATTACGCATGTTATATGAGAAAACGGTAAGATAATCTTTCCCTCTCCAAATTCTCAAGTCGTATTACACATGTTATTTGGTATTACAGAAGTTATCTTACCCTATCTGCATCTCACGCGACTGTCATTATCTGTCAAATTACGATATTTGTGAGATTTCGGTGAGGTAATGGTGAGGTACCAATTTAGCTACCTTATCCATACAAATGTGGAAAAAATAGTCAACAACATATTTTTTGGAGACTTCTGTAATTTAAATAATTATATTTAAATACTAACTTACACGAATACGCGAACCTCAAGGCCATATTCGATAAAAAAGCAGTTATATTTTTACAGACGCACTGTTGAATTTGTTAAAAAAAATCTCATTGATTTGAATTTTATGACCTAAACAATGTCAGGTATCATAAAATTAACTCGATGCTTATGTGAAGAAAGTATTTAAAATCCATAACTACAAAGTTTTACATGTATGCTAATGAAAAAAAATCATAATAATTGTAATACAAGAGGAAGTAAAATGAACAATTTTAGGAGTGTTCCATTACTAGAAATATGTGTATGCTTAGGTTAGGTTTGGATATGGGTACTTTCATTGTACATATTTAACTTAATGAACTCTTGTTTTGACTACACTGGTTGAAGCGTCCAGCGCGAGTTGACTACATCATTTGTTTGACAGTGTTTAATGCTTTGAATAACCTGGCACCACAATACATTCAAGAGTTATGTCAGAGAAAAAAGCTAACTGGGAGGCATCTCACACTCAGGTCTTCTGGATCACAGAGTAACAACTCCCTAAAGAAGTTAGACAGAGACAACTAAGCGGCTTACAATGATCGATACTTAAGCGTGAGTGGTCCTATAAAGTGGAATAGATTGCCTCCAGATATCCGTAGTGCACAAAGCAAGAGCACATTCTCTAAAAGACTGAAAACAGCTTTGTTTCATAGAGCAACATTAGACAGAATATAAGCGCCCTTGGAATGATCCTGAATCATTAAACGGCGCTATATAAATTATTTATTATTATTTGATTCTAATAAAAATAAAAAATTTGGCATTTTCTTAGCAAATCCAAATTTTAATTTGATTATACCAATGAAATAAGTTTTGCATCAAAATTTCCTGACTACATACAATGAAATACTACAAGACGCTACATAATATTATATGAATTAAATTCTTTTCCTGATTTTAAAGTGTGCACTTTATATATTATAATCTAATATAGTGGACCAAGGTTTTAATTTTATCAGTTACCAATTTCATTCTTCTATAACACAAAAATTTACTCAAAGAATAATAAATCCATTTTTTACCCTTAAAACCTGATGCCATACGCCTCTAATCTTGTAAACATTCATGCATCGTGTCATACATGCTCGTCAATTGTTAAAGTTTCTTACGTTTCACATGGTCATACTACACTTTTCTAAAATGACCCATACTATTCACTCCCGTCTCGTACACCCTTGTATATTCTTTTAATATGGCCAAACTACCTCAGGGCATTCACTCTCATTTTGCTAATACTTACTTACTTAACGAGTCCGGAATTCAGATTTTGCCACTCCAATGTGTGGCGGCAGCAATCGCCCTGTCGGTTAATCTTATCAGGTCGTTCATGTGACAGCCTTCGTCCAGTTTTGCTATAATATTCTTCTTTATGTATCACAGATTATACTTTTAGTTTTTCGAATACCAGTATCTTAGATTTACTAACATTTAAGTAATACTCAATTCGTTCTGCAGGCATCCTTCATACACTTTATTCACTAAATATTGCAATCACACGTTCTGCAATCAAAACTGTTTCATCTAAATAATAAATAATAAAACTGTTTAATACAAATAAATATATGAGGTACATATTTATTACAAAACACATGAAATGTGGACTTATACTATATACTTACATGCCATCACGCCATGTTCCTCACAGGGTAGGCAGAGAGAATGGAACGCCACATTTTTTCATCTTGACAAACATTCATCACCTTGTCAACATTCATGCATCGTCTGTTGTTTATGCTTATTACATTTCTGTTTATCAAAATATCGTTCACACGGTCATGTCATCTTTTTCTTGCAGGCATCCTTCATACACTTTATTTACTAAATACTGCAATCACACGTAATGCAATCAAAACTGTTTCATCTGCATACATCAAATCATGTACGATTGATTTGTATCAAAACAACATTTACATACTTTAATGTTAAAGCAGTGCAACATTAACAGCGTGCAATTAAAAGACATTGTATTAAAGTATATTTGTTTATTTAACATCAATAAAAAACGAGTGGGTTGTGGCCAACACTAAACTCTCCACACCATGATAAGCGTTCATTTTTTCTTCTTGAAATGTTGACAATTTCAATATGGTAAAGAATGCTTATGTTGTATGAAATATTTTAATAAAAACAGATAAATTTTGTTTTAAAGAGCGATAGAGCATTTTCAAAATTATAACACGTGATATCATATGAAGAATTTTTTTGTTATTTATGGAAAGCTAATCAGTTCTATGTTCAAGCTCTTTACCTTATAACATGAAATCAAATTACTGAACTTTTCCATACATAAGAAATTTATATATTTATATACATTTTTTCATACTAAATTTTACTACCAGGAATATATATTTTCTAACGATAGTATATTTTTATGTTAAGATAGCCAAACTATTAATGCAGTATGGTGTAGAATGATTATGTTGTATGAAATATTTTAATAAAAGCAGATAAATTTTGTTTTAAAGGACGTTAGAGCATTTTGACAATTTTGACATGTGATATCATATGAAGAAATTTTTTGTTATTTATGGAAAGCTTATCAGTTCTATGTTCAAGCTCTTTACGTTATAACATGAAATCAAATTACTGAACTTTTCCATACATAAGAAATTTATCTAATTACATTTTTATTCATACTAAATTTTACTACCAGGAATATAAATTTTCTTCCGATAGTATATTTTTATGTTAAGATAGACAAACTATTAATGCAGTATTGTGAAGAATGCTTATGTTGTATGAAATATTTTAATAAAAGCAGACAAATTTTGTTTTAAAGAACGCGAGAGCATTTTCAAAATTTTGACACGTAATATCATATGAAGAAATTTTTTGTTATTTATGGAAAGCTAATCAGTTCTATTGTCAAGCTCTTAACCTTATAACATGAAATCAAATTACTGAACTTTTCCATACATAAGAAATTTATATATTTATATACATTTTTTCATTCTAAATTTTACTACCAGGATTTCTTTCTAACGATTTATTCTCTAACGATAGTATATTTTTATATTAAGATAGACAATTTTTTATATTAAGATAGCCCCATAAGCAGAATCGGTGGTGTTGTTTACAATATCAGATGTTGTCTTCTAAGAGGTTTTTCTCTGTGGTCATGGTAACATTTCATAACTGAAAAAAAAGGAAAAATAATAGTAACATAAAAATAATAATAGGCTAATTTGATAGGATTTTTCATAACAGTCATTGTATTAAATAATAGTAGAAAACCAAAACATATTTCATATTAGTATGAATGATGATACTAGCACAGCATGAATTATACCAAAGAAGTTAATTATAATGACATCTATGGATTTAAATTGTACCAACATATTCTATCTACAGTTTTGGCTTTACTGATGTATGATAATATAAAAAAGTATTTTAACCAATCTTGTCAAAATCAATTTAAAGTATATATAGGACTCGCCAAGCGAATGTATATGGGTGATATCACCTGTGTATAAACCAATTTTAACAATTTAAATTGTATCAACCAATAAAATCAGTTGGTGTTCGACGTTATACAGCGTATTGAGGCACATTTCCCCTGACCTTTGCAAAAATGATTTATAAAACTGTCACCTACATCCTCTTATATGGCGAGCACTAATAACATTGTAATTGTTTCTATAGACACTCAAAAGATTATTTTTAAGTAAACCATGTACGCTCAAAATTTTCTTATACTAGTCGTTAACGCCTTTATAAAGCATACTTTATGTACTCAAGATTTTTATGAATAATTTTAAAATCCAATACCTACCGTCGACTGTCGCCATAAGTCTTCTTCTTCTTTTTGGATCTGTTAGCCTGTTAAAGTCCTGTGTCAGTTTCCTTCCTGTGACGTAGAATGCCAGCTATCCTTCTATCTTTTGGGAGGACGTCCTGAAGGTCTGCTTTCTTGGCGAACCCTGGCTACTTTTGTTTGTTCGTGTTCATTCCATAACCTATGTTTCATTGTTCCAAGTTTTCTAGAGCAGAATGACAGTTCTCTGAAAACATCATTTTTGTTGGTTAAAATGTACTAATTTGCGTACAGTAAAATATAAATTGTGAAAAGTGCAAAGATATTATAGTAAAAGACTTTATATTATGTATGGGAGTTATCTAGTTTACGGTTATGATAAGTAATTTCATATAAATCTTGTTTTTTTATAACTCTTGTTCATTGTTGTTTTTTTTCAGAATTGTCAAATTCAACATCTTATAAAAGCAATAATGAACAAAATTAATAATCTTTTTTAGTAGATATAGCAAGAATACAGATTCCCACTATAATATAAATGCTTTCATAAGGTACGTTGTACATTATAAATCAATGTTTATAACTCATATGAAAATACTGTAAATACGTAATAAAATAACAAAAGTATTTAATTAACTTACCAGATTCCAAATAATTGTGCCCAGCCGGCAACGTTTATTTTGTTTTATGTGTTTATTTATCTAAATATCTACGAAAATAAACGAAGAAATTGCAATATAACCTCGCGAACTTTTATGACCAAACAACAAAATGTCAAAATCGTACGGCATGGATTCACACGAACCATAGAAAATAGAGTTGCCATTAATTAAAAGTAGTGGCGCTCGCAGACGATGGCCAAAAAGATACACTCAAAGTAAGGTAAGATTAATCTTAACTTACTGTACATTATAGGTTATCCAAAATACCGTTGCCAAGAAAAGATAGATCTTTCCTTAAAACAATCTTACAGTGAGGTACCTCAACTTTTTCTTATTTTTTTCTCAAGATAACTAACGAAATACCAGTAAATGCTTCGAACCGTCGCGCGTCGTTGTCAAAACATATATCACATGAAAATGCATGTATGTGTAAAACTTATTCAAATAATGTTTTATCATCCTATGCCATACATTTACCCGTGTTACTTACACTCAACATGAACAAAAAATTGAGCCAACTTATTATTTATATTCTCTGGGGAATTATTTTATTTTTATTTAAAAAAAAAACACGCACAGAGAATCAACAATATATTATAAACCGGATACATTATATAAAAATAAATACATCTCGTTGGTGGAACGCCGAAAAATAGTTAAAAAAAACCCTCAAATTAAGCGCGTCCACAGATTGCTTAAAATTGATATTTTATGACGCCTTTATACATACATACTTACCACCTTTTCTTTTAAATAAAAAATGAATATGTCCTTGTTAAACAAGTAAATATACATCTTCCTACGTTCCCTAAAATAAGCATAAATGCTTGTGCTATAGGTGAACTAAATCGGTCGAGGCAGGATTCGAACTCGCGACCACTGGATTACTAGCCCAGCGCGCTAACCGCATTGCAATCGACCCACCTCACATAATAGTTATATTCAAAGCACCCTTGAGGTGAGGTCATCACAAAAATAGCGCTATAAAAATCAGGATACCTCCTTTAGGATACCATCTGACAACCCTACCTATAAAAAGCTAAAATTACTAAAATTTTAGACAGGATCGAGTCGTTGTGAAATAGGTATGTAGGTACTTAGATATTATTTTTATCTTGACTATCAAATAGTATGCATAAGTCACGATGTCTGATGTGAACATTATTTGTATTTCTAATTCATGAAAATGCAAAATCATTCGTTTTATTTTCAAATGTACACAAAACTACTTTTAAATCAAATAACAATATACACATCTGTTGTATCCTTTAAGAGTATATGTAAATCTGAAGTCATCGATTAATTCTGTTAGCTTAGTATTTATCTACATGTTTATATAAATACCTACATTTAGCGGTTTTCTTGATTTTTGATGACATCATTCATACAACGCTGATCTTTTAAGGTTATTTTCTTTTGAAAAAATGAACACAAATTTTAAAATTCCGACTCCAAAACCTTGCTGCGGCCACTTGGGTGCGAAGGACACTTGGGTGCAAAGAACACTTGGGTACGAAGGACACTTGGGTGCGAAGGACACTAGTAATATTTGTTTCTGCTAATGAATGGAGTGTTTCATACTACTCATGGAGTTGACTAAGATTAGTTTCATTCTTTGAGATTAAAATTAATGAATCGTATCAATTTATACAAAAAAAATAATGATAATTTCATGCTAAAATTTAATCTTAACGAATTTTTATGGTTTAATGTAAATCGATATTAATATTTGATTATGATCGAATATTGATATAAACGTTTTTAAGATATAAAAACGTATCGAATCTTGAGTAGCTCTGCTTATTTTTGTAATGCTCGACTTCAAAAGTTATTTGATACAAATTAACATATTGTAATCAATGTGGTTTTCATATCAAATGTGTTGTGTTAGATGTAAAATTAAAGTGATTTATAATTAAACTGGGATTTTATTTATAACATTTTTATTTTTTTATGTTTTCATCGTTGCTGTTTTTAAAGTCGATTTTTATTTTCCCTTTTCAGTAATGTTAGTGAAGGTATTAGTATTTGAAGGTTGTGTACATATAGGTACTTAGGAGACTGACGATTTTAAAATATCGCGCAATAGAGATTTAGCTTTTGCGAGTGTGAATTTTGATTTTTTGAGAAATAATCTCTGACGCTCCTTATTGCCTATAACTTCACATCTAACACTAAAACATCAAAAACACTCTGAACTCTTCATAACAATTAAAATATCTGCCCATGACCGCCCGCCCTACATGGTAGCGGAACATTCGACAGTCGATTGAGAGTGTAGTCACCACCTTCAGTCATGAGGTCAAAGAAGAAGATGAAATAATTGCTTTCCAACACAAATATCTAAAATGGTTGACGTGGTAAAGAATTATTCCCCCATATTATCGTAATCTGTAAGACATGTTTGTCATACAGAATTTGATATTTTTTCGGTGTAATTTATAAGCTTGATCACCTCTGGAACACTCCATTCTCATTAGCAAAAACCTAAATAAAAAAAATTGAAAATCCTTTTCAAATTCCAGTACAGACAAACTAGTGAAGTTAAAAAAACTGAAATCGATCTAATAACGAAATAAATAACGCCTGAATATCATGCAACATGTACAGCAATCAAGCTGGAAACAGTTTCATCATGCATTGTCATCGGGAATACACAAATTTTGAAAGTTTCAGAGCTCTAACTAGTGAGTTAAAAATCGATTGTAAAATTCTAGATAAGAACAGCCAGGTGGAGTTAAAAAAAGGGTGAAAAAATAAAAGAATCAATAAAATCGGATAATATTGTAAAGAATTAGGTACAACCGCTGAAGTTAAAATTGAAGAGTATAATTATTCTCTCACGGTTCTCCCATGATCAAATCTTGACCAAATTGAAATGGAAAGATACTCGCTTTCTAATGAAAAAAGATTTATCGAAATCGGTCAACGTTGTAAAAAATTTTCGCTGAATATACATAAAAAAAATCACATCGAATCAATAAGTCGGTTAAAAATAAATCTCACTACTCGTAAAGTAGGTGTGCAGAGTGGTTTGATTTTCACACCGGCATCCTTATTATTTGATACCTTAGTAGAAGAGAAATTGATTTTAAAATATTACTGACGCCGATAGTTTGTAAGAAATTCCCATTTGGCAATATTCGCTCTGTACTATGATTGTGACATTTTATTTTATTTTTTGTATTGTTTTATTATTGTCTTCGTTCAATTGTTGGTCGGGTACCTTGAACCTGAATAGATTTTTTTTAATTTCTCTTTATTGTAGTTTATTTTTTTACTGTAGATTATTGCAGAATTCAGTCGATGATTATTTATATTTTATAATTATTCAGTTTCGACTATATGACATATGTACCTACGCCTGTCATTGGAGCATTGGAGATCCTATGGGTTTATATTATGTTTTTGATTTGTATGTGTAGGTATATGCCAGTGTGCTGTTGGTGTCTTTATAAATAAATATTAACCTCATGCACAAGGCACCAAGTATACGATATACAATTTGAATAAATTGTTCCAAATGATTTCATTTTTCTGAAAATTAAGACTTTTCATGAACCCTCTGCCTATTTCAAATAGTATTTTTTTTTACAAGAAAAGAGTTGAATCTTTTCTTAGGTATGTACATTTTGTACAAAGAAAAGAGTTGAATATTGTTTAGTATACTCGTATTTTATGTTTTGTTTTTCTGTGATTATGAATTATTATCTTTCCTACTATAAGTGTACTTGACCGTACACTTATAGTAGGAAAGCTAGCCTACTTCGCCCTCGTGCCCTCCATGTACTTAATTTAGATCGTAAAAATACTAGAAAATAAAATCGTTTCTCAATTAAAAAATAAAGCAAACAGGTAGGCTACCTGACTACTCGTTCTAATAATCATACCTATATTTGAAATAATTTAACATCAGCGATGAATTTCCTGATTAGACGGAAATTGATAATATTTCACACTTCATTGAATCGATCTGACACGCTACTTAAAGTATTAAATAATCGTCTGGTAATTACTGGTTGTATTAGAAAAATACACTGACAGTTCAAAGTATTAGTAGGTCATCTTCGTCTCGCTTTCCTTAATATTATTTCTATTGTTTTACCTATTTATTACGTAAAATAAATTTTTGTAAATACAAAAAAAGGACTTGTAGTTCTATATTACGTTTATCAATGAAAATAATTATTTTGTATTTAAGGGAACTAGGTACTATATTATAGGTACGTACATAATATGTATATATCTACATTAGGTAAATTAAAGATAAACGCATGGAAACATTAAATTGTTTTAACATCTTTTTTCTCAATAATAATCAGCAAATACGACACAACCCCAAACGACAAATTAATTTACATACAAAAATATCTACATTAATTTCAATCGTAGGTATTTTAATATAATTAGTTTTATGACTTCATGCTTTAAAGATACGTTTTTTTTTCTTTTCGCGTTAACGTGATATATACATACATACCTCAAGAACTCAAGTTTTTTCTCTTACCCAAGTTGCCTTTCTGGTGGATCACACAATAGCAAAATGGCGTGTCATGTTTCGTTCGTCTCGGTTAAGATTTAAAAGTAAAACCTCGTGTTATATGTAGCCTTTTTTGTTTGCCTGTTAACATACGCATAGTAATAACCCACTTATAGGTATATCAATTGCAGTGACGCATTAGATCTTTAATTACTAGGTACTTAGATAATTTATATTATCTATTTATGTAAATATATATTTCTTCAAATCTTGTTGCTAACTTTATGCACTGGTGTAGTGTTCGTATTCTTTCCTATCTAAAAAGGTATATACCTAACTGCTGTACGTATGAATCATATAATAAAAATATTTCACTTCCTTGCACCCTTTGCAAGTGGCGAATGTCATCAAATGGCATTTTTTCCAGCTAACCAGTGTTTCCAGCTCAAAGAAACAAGGTTGGAAGCTCCTTCTTTTGATGGTAATAGAACCCAAGACTGTAAAACTGAAGCCAAACGGCTTACCACTATGCCAGGGTTATCGACTTTTAAAATATATTAGTTAAAATAAAATATTTTTTCCATATATTAATAATAAAGTATAAAATCCTTATAAACTCGGATTCTTGGAATGGAAGGCATATAAAAAGTAGATAAAAAGGCAAAAAAAACATAAGACGTAGAAGAAAGTACGAAAAAACTACAGTAATTTTATGCTTTTTTAAAAAAACTTTACTATCATTTTATGCTATTTATTAACTACAGTAATCAACGCGCTTGCAATCCTTACGACCATATTACCTCACATTAGTTTTAAGTATTAAATACAAAATAATAAATTATGCAAATCAGCGCATATTACCTATTTTATCGTGTAACATTCGTCAAAGAATGAAATCAAGCATGGGCCAGCAAATTGTACATAAAGGTATTCAATATAAGTAATAATAAAAATTATTGAAAAAATTCGACACTGTAAGAAAACATTGATAGTTGATAGCCATTTTCCTCCACGAATGGTACTTCCGCGCCATCGCACGTGACTACCTCAAACCCGTAACTACCGTCTTCATGTCACATCATTATAACACTTCTCGGCCACCGAACTTCAATAATACCCGTGAATAATAATAACATCAAATAAATAACACAGAAAAAAAATATTTTCATAATTAACTTAAAATAATTTATAAGTACTACGATATTATTGACTTGTTTTTTGATAAATTGTGGTTAGGTATGTATATACCTACTATGTTAATTATGTTTTAATATGTTGTTTATAACAACACATTATTGAATCAAATTTAGTTATTCATACACATTTTAAATGTCTACATACCAAATGACTTACATTTGTCATTATTGTTATATGAATGTTGTTGAAAAAATCTTCGGTAAATGATTTTCTTACATTGTATAGTGCTTTAAATAGTATGTAAATTGATACAAATAGAGAGAGAACAAAAATATTTCCTCTATTTACTTTCCTTTAATATTTTTATCACCAATTTCCCTTTCACTCAGAAATTATTATTTTTGTACAATTAAATTACATGTTTATAGATGACGTAATATCTAATTAAAATAATTTTGCTATACTTCTCGTACCTACCTAGCTTACTAATAAGCTACGTTCACGCGAACAAAACTTATAATAATTTCATGAAAGAAAAACGATTTCAGCTGAAATATTTTCCGTGCAGTCAAAGCGAAGGTTTTTCGTAACAGGAGCGCAGACTAGGCCAGCAAAATATTAACCAATACCATAATAGCAAACTGTGTCTAACGAGCACGTGGTCCCTTCCCTATACTTCCTACTCCCTCTTTCCCTCATACTTCCAATCGTATCTTCGTCAGCCGTCGCCCTCGTCTCGTCTGTCTCAGTCACTTTTTATCCGTTCGCCGTTCGAGTGGTTTGCGTGCGCGGCAACCACGTTTTGGCGGTTACCGCCATTTCGATTCGGGCATTCGGCTACCCGAGTGATCGGAATGATAAGTGTAGATAATTTTATGTAATAAGATTTAACAAATGCATTTTTCTTCCGCTTGAAGTCAGCATTTTTTAGGGCAATAAAATATTACTTTTGTGTGATGTTGTATTGTCACATAGTGTTAAAATAGTGTATAATATGGGCGTTTCTACATATGATAACAGTAAGTTTTGAGTAAGGTTCTCATTTATATTCGCGGTTGTTGTACGCGCCAAGTGGGCGGAATCGTATATTTCGTTGTGTTTTTGACAGAAATATACCAAAAATTGTTGCGCAACAACGAATACATCCGGAGTCCACTCTGTAGTGCATGTATTTTTATCGCGATTGACGTTTTGGTTTGACAATTCGGCTGAAATAATGACAGCCGGTGACAGATACATACCTCTTCCGAAATATACAGACAACTGATTACTGGCGCGAGGGTCATCGTTCAATGAATGGTGAATCAACAGTGTGAACCCAAAGATTATCAGTTATGTCATATCTACTATCATCTCTGTGATCTGATCGTCTAATTTTAATTTTGTTCTTGTTTCAGATACTTCAACCATGGCGCTCATTCTACGGTACATCGACGATATGCATAGAATAATGAATAAACACGGTGGTAAGTAAATGTGACATAATATCTACACTATAATTTTATGCTATTTCTTATTAGCTACTTATCTCTTGACACAGTTTAAATAACAGACATGTACATAAATTTGTGCCTATAGAATTGACTAGATTCCTTCAAACCCCACATAATTCTATATTCAAATATGTAAAATAAAATTTATATCCAGTTGATTATTATAATAGGTTATTCAGTATTGGCAACAATTCATCTTCAGTTATTTTTTTGTACATTCATAATCGAATGTAAATATGTACTTTCATTTATATGTTTCATTTACAAGCTTTTCTTAAATTATTTGCATAAAAATTGCATCTAATATGAAATACTAATTTGTGAACAATCTAGTATGAAATAAAACTCATGTAGAATGTGAAAATTCTATGTATTGTAGGGAAGACAGTATTATATTAATAACATGATGGTGCTTATGTTATCATTATTATTATGTATTATTAATTTGCTGTCTATTTTCCTCTTAGAAATATCCTTAATATAACTGATAGTAAACCGTTAGCCCTGGATAAAGTTTACTTAGTAATTATAAAATAAAGAAATAGATTTATTTATATGAATATATATGAATTAAATACTTACAAATATGTGCTTCTAGACGATCAAACATATTCCAATTTAGATGGTTGCACTCAATATTTGTGGTATTTGCTGGTATTATTGACTAGAAATGTTTTTTTTAGGATTAATCTTAGAATCACAGATTTTTATTTTAATATAAATGTATTTTTATTTTAATGATGTCGTACAAATTTTGTATGAAAAATTAAGTGAGGCATTTTCCGGGGGATTTTCGACGTTTTGGTGGGCAGACCACATCGTTCATCTATAGAGAATAACGACTAATGTGAATTGTTTTCGGATTTATATGTCGAAAAAAACACTTTGTTCATTATGATTTAGAGAACAGTTATCTAGGAAGTGTTGAAATGTATGGAAAACTGCAATATGTTGCCAACCAAAACATCAAATGCGTGATATATCATGACTCACTTATTGCACTGAGTACTCCATCTAGTATATTATATGAAAATCTATGGTTAAAACAGATTATAAGTTTTATTTCAATTTTAAATGATGAATCATTTTACATTTAAATGATCTTATTAAGAGAAATTATAGAACTTCTTACCTTAGATAATATTTTTTATGTAAATAATTTATATTTTTCTGTTGTTTGATAGTTAAAAAACACAAATCACTTTTCTAAGGGTGGGTTACCTAGTATAATAAAAAAATATTAAAATAAAAACTATATATAGTTTTTTTTTATTTGACTTATAAATAAAATGACTGGTATACTCAATATGAAAGAGTATAATAATATATAATACCTACAGATATATACCGTAGATGATCAGCAAGCAGCTGATACTAGCAAAGATTATAGAATAATACCTAAGAATAGATACTAGTTATTGTCATAAAAAATAAAGTGAATTTTTATACCTATTTATGTTTTTACAAGACAAAATAATTTCATCTATTTAAAATTAAATACACCACAAACTGTATGTTGTCAAGTTAAACCCATTAAACATTGAATTTTACGTTTACTAATCTTTTTTTTTATTAGATGGGTCGATGGCAGAGCGGTTAGCGCGCTGGGCTAGTAATCCAGTGGTGGCGAGTTTGAATCCTGCCTCGACCGATTTCGTTCACCTATAGCACAAGCATTTATTTGCTTATTTAAGGGAACGTAGGAAGATGTATATGTACTTGTTTAACAAGGACATATTCATTTTTTATAAAAAAAAAAAAATAACCAAATCAATTGTACCTGTCCCAGCATGATATTATATTTTCGGTAACATTTGAAATATTAAATTGATTATCAATGTTTTAAAGAGTTTAGTATTGGCCATAACCCCCATTTTTATATATTGTCATAAAAAGAAAGTTTTAGCAATATAAGATTATGGGAAATGGTTTTAAATTTGATTGAACAAAAGCATTGAAGGAGTCTAGTATTGGCCACATCCCATCCATTTTCATATTCTTTCATTAGAAGTAATTGTGTATTGACAATTTGAACCCTACTGTATGATGGAAAACGGTTTAAAATTTTATTGAACAATAGCGTTGAAAAGAGTGTAGTGTTAGCCATATCCCATTATTTTTTTATATTTTTTCATCAAGAGTAAGTGTGTATATAGTATATATAAATATTTCTGCACAATTTAAGTATGGGAAATTGTTTTAAATTTGAATATAAACACTAAAAAGTTTAGTGTTGGCCACAACCCCCATTTTTTATACATTTTCATTAGATGATGAATATAAAACACTATTAGATGATGGGAAATGATTTATATTTTGACTGACCAAAAATATCGGAAAGAATCAAGTCTTAACCACGTCTCATTCGTTTTTATTCATTTTTATCTAGTGTATATAGTTTTTAATATTTCTGCACAATAAGATTATTAGACTTATAACTGACCCAAAGGTAAAAGAAGAAGAATTAGACTATGGGAAATAGTTTGTTTATTAAATGTGTATTGAAAATTTAGCAAGATAGGATGATGGGAAATGGTTTCAAATTTAATTGAACAAAAGCATGGCAAAGAGGTATTGGCTATTGGTCACATTGTCATCAAGTGTGTATGAGTTTTTAAAAATTCCACTCCTCCCTCCTCCCACTTATAGAACACACCACTGATTTTTTTAATGAATTCCATGTAATAGTTTGTAGGTACTTACCTATGTTTGGTTCTAAGCCATAAAAAAAGAAACAACTTTTTTTTCTTTTTTTTTAACAAACTTTTTTTTTATTTTAGTCGTAATAATTAGAAAGTTCGTTTTCGACCCTTTGGGATGAGTGAAGCAAATTTTTATACTCTAAAATTATTGTAGTATTTTTAATGAAATCAACTTATATCAAAACATTAATATTACATTTCTATACTTTTATTTATTTTTGATCCAATAAGTTACACTCTATTATAATCAAGGTCATTTATGTACATATTATATAAATGTATAATCATTGTATGAATACAACATAGTTTTATGTATAATATAAAATTATAAATAACTTACGTGTTCAATTTTTTTTTTAGTTAAATTCAAATATTAAAATGCGGAATATTTAACCTTGTGTCAGCAAATTATAATTGTGTGTTTTATGAAAGGTGTTTTGGAATAATTAAATAAAATTATAGAATTAAATACACTGCTAAATACTTAATTTTACTATTTTATGATTACTTAGATCATTTTTAAATGCTAATATAGAATCAATATACATTTGCATTTGCAATTGTGTTGATTATTCTAGTAGATATTTGACTAGATAACTTTTAAGGCAGACCCATTATTATTGAAAAAGAAATTCCTTATTAGATAGTAACTCTGTTGTACTTTTAAAATCAATTTGGTACCAAACATTATACATGACATATATAATATCTTATTCTCTCCCTTAAATCCTGAGGTTCAAATAGAAAAATAGTAGTCATCTACATTTTTGTTTTATTTTATTATTAAAAATATTGTTTTTATTGATATGAAAACATTGTCTGATAGAATTATGAATATTCCTGTATTCAAAGAATAAATTACTGTTTTAATTTCAGATCCTCGCACCAATGATTGGTTTTTGATGAGCTCCCCTCTACCAACACTAGCAATATGCCTTAGTTATGTATATTTAGTCAAGGTGAGATATCTTATTTACTCAATTATTATCATCATAGGCATATATACATATTTCAAGTTACCAACTATATACTTATACATCATTTCATATTATTTATTTTATATGCCTTTTAAGAAAATAAAGCTAATTACATTATAAATAATTTGCAATGTTTTATAACATGTAGCACAGCACATTTATGTATGTTGTTTCAATATAATAAATTCATAAAATAGTGAAAATGTTATCAGTTTCAAACAAAAGGTCCCACTGAAAAATAATGTTAATTGCATTTACCATAGCAATCTTATCCGTGAAGTTGAATATAGGCTTTTTAAATACCTGGTATCAACAAATTTCTAAAACATGAATACAACCATCATGCCGTTTCCCTACTTAGGATCGACAGATAATATGGAAAGTCACACAATTCTATTTCTGTTCAACATATCTTAGGTCAAATTCACATTTAACACTGCCTAAGTCACATTAGATATAATCTATAAATGTTTTTTGAATTCATGGGTCCTTTGTAATCTATTTGTATTATTATTTCTGCAAAGGGCTGCAAGCAGTCTTCAAAAGCAAAACTGTGAATAAATGCACTTATAGAACAACAAATTTGTTGTAACTAATCAATGTAAGAAAAAAGATTTTTTATACAGATAATATGTTCAGTCCCGCAATAAGTGGAATGTTGATCTAATTTAATAATAGTGTTATCAAAAACTGACTTGATTATTCCATATCAGACATTCATAATTTTTTCCTAATTTATTGAAATGTAAAGAAAATATCTAATACCTAATTGTAATTGTAGATAATTGTAATCTGTGTTCCTGCATTCTTTATTTTAATCACAATTACTTACATACATAATATATTATGTTGAATCACTTATCTATCCTGATCTTATCATTTATTTTATCTTATTCATGTCATCATCCGTTATCATAATGTTTCTTTCAAATTGATCAAATATAGAACATATTTTTATGATCCGTTATTGTTTTTTATGATAATTTTGATTGATACTTCCTAATATATTATGCCGACCACCGTGGCACAGTTGGTATGCTGTTGCTTCTATGCAGGCGTCCTGGGTTCGATCCCTAGCTGAGGAGAACTTTATATAAATGCAATTCTTGCTTCTATGGGCTGGAAAAATTGGTTGGTTGGATGAAATTGCCATATGCCAATTAACCTGCCACTTGCGCGGGGTGCCAGGAAGTGTATTATTATTACATCTGTAGCAAAAAAATTACATGCCTAAAAGTATAATATTTTACAACATTTACAAAAACTATTTTAAATATTAAAAAATATTTTGTAAATATTCATACCAAGTTTTAAAAATAAAAAGTCCACACGAAATTATTTATAGAATCCTTAGCCTCCTGCAAAATCTAAGTAATAACTAACTTGTGTTGTACTCCTACACATTTGAAAAATTCTATCTATGTTCTGTTTTTTTTTCTTAATTATATTACCTCTTTGGCAACTTATAAAAAATATATTTTGTTTTTATATGATTAATATTGTGAATTATAGGTGCTGGGCCCACGGATAATGGAGAACAGAAAGCCAATGCAGCTGAAGAATACCCTCATATTTTATAACTTATTCCAAGTTATATTTAGTACATGGCTGTTTTATGAAGTAAGTATTTTTCACTCAAATTGTCTTTTTTACATTAATAATAATATGTCCTATGTTTCTCACTGCTTAAAGCATAATTTAGTTTTAAAAGATAATTTTTATAAATCATTAAATCTGCTGTTTCCCCGTGACTTGCAAATGTATACTGTAACATTTATAAGTACAGGTATACTGTCCTGAGTGACAAAAATATATCAAAGATGGCTAGATGTGATACAATGAACAGCTAAAGAAATACTAATGAATACTTGTACATTCTGTTTATACAAAGTGACTGAATATTTTATAGAAATCCAATCAATACAGAGCTAATAACAATTTATTGTTGGTTTTGTTTTAATTATATTATGTTTGTTACTAGTGTAGGATTTTATTATTTTTAAATTGTTTTTATACTCCGTTAAATATCTATGTAATTATTGTATTTATTCACTTTTGCATATTATTGATTTTGTTGGTATTATTTTTAGATAAATTTCAAGCTTGTCAATTTACTTTCTTCTATAAAGTTAATTACTTTTTGTTTTAAAGAAGAGAAACAAATTGTATTGTTCTTTTTAGTTAATTGAATTTGCTATTCGTAAAATTTCTTGCTTTGTAGAGTGTATGATTATTTTGCTTTTTGCTTGATTTGAAATTTTTTCTAAAGATTGGATATCTCTATTTTAAAATTCAATTTTCTTGTTAAAATTTTCTAGTTTTGTTTTATAATCGTTACAGAGTGTGAGTTGCATTATCTTTTTTATCTTTTCTTAAAAGATAAAATGTCTTCTGTTATATTTTACAATGAAATTAAGCAAGTAGGGGGGAGCGCAAAAGATCCTAAGGGTCGCAGTGGATAAGAATACCCTCTAATAATAACATATCTTTTTCCTGACAGTTCTGATTTTATTTCTAAGAAATTCTATATTTTTATTCTATACTTTCTTCATAGCATTTATAATAAAAAAATGAATGAACGCTGAATGCTTCAAAGAAATGTTTATTGCAGTTTAATTTGACAAATGATTTTAATTTGCACTTTAGTAGTACAGTGGACCCCCTGTAATCCGGCCCTTATAATCCTACATGCCTGTTCTGTTTAATTAACTGAATTCCACATCAAATGTTTTGTAGGACATAATATAGAATCCACCATTTTTATTGAATTACAAGGTACTCTTTTTCAATAAGTTGCGGATGACAAGAATCTGTGCAAACCTTGCAAAACCTTTGTAGGATTTCTGCAGGTTGACTGTAAATTTAGTTGAGTGATGGCAGTAGGGTAAGCGCGCTGGGTTAGTTAGTAATCCAGTGGCCGTGAGTTTAAATCCTGTCATTTCCAATTTGATTTGCCTATAGCACAAGCATTTATGCTTCATTTAGGGGATGTATATGTCCTTGTTACAAGAGCATATTCATTCTTTGAAAATACATATATAGTAGCATTTTATATAATTAAGTAGTTCCAATCTAATTATAAATATAAATATACATATTATCTCTAGTATTATTTATGTTTAAGGTTTCCTATTAACTTCTTAATAACTTAATGAAGTTTTAATGTTGCTGATTATATAATTGTACATAATTTAATATGCACTTTTTGAATTGCATTAAGCACAATAATTATTAAAATACTGTATACACTTTATTTGAAAATTGACATTAAAATAGTTGGGTCCATATATGGCTTTCTTCTCTCTGGTCCTGGGTTTGATTCCTTGTGGGTCATTTTTTTTGCCATAATTTCAGCCTAGATTTGTGAAATGATTAATAAATAAGAAGTCTCCAAAATGTAGATACCTACTCCAATATGTGCATGTTGAATTAATATTTGACATATCTGTTGCATGGCCATAAATAATATTTTGCAGTCAATTTTTATAATGACGACCGCCATGGCATTAGTGTTAAGTCATTTGGTTTCGGTGTTGGTGTTCTGGGTTCAATTCCCAGCAGAGTAGAAAATCATTTGAATTCAGTCCTCGTGCAAATTTTTCCTCTCTGGGCTGGAAACACTAGTCAGTTGGTAGAAATTGCTATATGGCAATAAACTTGCCACTGGCACAGATTGTAAGAAAGTGTTTAAGTATATATCAATTTCTACGTTCAATCATGACTTTACTAAAAAATTATTGAATAAATTAAATATTATATTGAGTGTACACAGTAAAATGCCTAGCTTTCTTTGAGTGCCATTTGTTTGTAAATTGTGTGTGAAGAGTGTTATTAATGTAGTATAATATGCACATTCCCTGTTTTATTTGTCCAGTGTTTAATGGGAGGCTGGTGGGGTGAATACAGTTTCACCTGCCAACCGGTGGATAAGACAAACTCCCCGACAGCTATGCGTGTAAGTCCACAATACAGAAATTACCACATTGGAATCAGCTCTCCGACAATACCTACCACATTATATTATAAATTACTTTTATTGATCTTACATTCACAGCTCCTCCCGACGAGAGGCCTTCACATCTGTCGCATCTGTAAATACTCCATGTCTCTATGGTGTCCTGATAGGAAGAAGTCATTTATTTTCAATCACAATATTACTTAACAGCCAATATATATATACAAAACTTATATTTTCCCACAAAATGTCACATCAAATATTGTATTGCCAGTACTGAATGATTTAAATCACTTTTTCTTATCAGGTCAATTAAAGTAGTTAGTTAATATTTAACAATTTTGTAAATATTTTGTTTTAATGTATGATATTCCAGGAATTCTTTATTCGGGTTAGTTAACATGTAAATAAATATCTTTAAGTTGGTAACTTTGTGTAAATATTGTAAAATATTCCATTATGGGTATGGTCATTTCATATAGCCATCTGACCGAGCCTCGTAGATTTTCGTATAGCCGCCTTTTGGTCAAGTCTGCTCCCTACAATTTCTATACCAATCTCGCAAGCAATATTGGATATGGTTAACATACTTTGTTTTATTATCCATTCAAACTTTCTCCAGTATTGAAACTTATTTGTAGATGCTTCAAAACAGTTTTGTGCATGTAACAAAAATTTCCCTTTACTGAAGGACACTTTTCTATTGAATTTCACAAGTACTTATTTCTTAATTTTCATGCAGCTAACCATTAATGATACTAATATCTTATTTTCAGTTAAAATGTTTTCAAATAAAATTTCTAGTTTCTGACTGAAAATTTTAAAATATTTATTGATTCATCGAGCCCATAATTTAGAAATGAAATATTTTTTTACAAACTCAATTAAATGCATTTAATAAATTGAAGTCTCTTACTCAATATTCAATGCATTATTAATAATTATTCACACATCATTAAATAGTTTTTAAGTGTTATCGCATTATTTAGCAGGTAAATATTAAAACAATGGTGTTCTTTACAACAATTAATTCGGATGAAGTGATAGTTCCGGAATATATTACATTTTTTTCTAATACTTCTTTACAGGTTGTATTACGAAAAATCACTTTATGCACAAAACATATACGCACAAAATTGCCATTGATCACTATCAGCCATACATTTTGTAATCATATGTGAAGAAATGTTTTGTTTTATATTTTGTTATATTTTTGTGTAAGCTCATCTTGGGTTATAAAGGAGACAATTGGCAGAAGCAGTGGTGTCCAACTAGTCACTATGTGTAAATAGATTATTATAATGTTGCAATTTCATTGACGGTTATGGGCTTCATGTACAATAATATGATTATTTCAGTGTTGGGGTTTTTTCTATGATTGTTACAGTTGTCAATGTCTGGCTGGATCACGGGTCGCTACAGCCTCAGATGTCAACCTGTTGACTACGGCAATCATCCAGAAACACTGAGGGTGATTCCATAATTCATACTTGCCCTGTTTACTTGCACGTTATTCTTGTATCTAGACTTTATTTTTCATTTGTAATTAGTATTTTTGATTCCTTTTTTTTTTAGTGTGGAAAATTTTTTAGCAAGTAGATGGGTTTTTCATTTACAATTTGTTATTTGTGTTGGATGGTTTTAATGGTTGACCTTCTAGTTTTATGTCAGTAATAGATAATTTGTACGAATCTGCCCCAAATTATGTTTGTTCGTTAACTCATACTGTTTAATAGGGAAAATTTCTGCATGGGGTAAACGACATTTAGATATTTAAAAAAAGCTGACTTCGGTATTTAAATATAAATATATGGGTCCATAGCAGAGTGACTTGTGTACTAATCCAGTAGACACTGTTTTGAATCCTTCCTCGACTGAAAAGACATTCATCATTTTATTAAAAAAAAAAATCCAGGTTTGAAGTCCCAGTAATTATCATACTTAAGGGAAAAAACAAGATAATGTCTCATATTTTTATGAGTTAGAATATCATTTTTTTATCGCTGTAATTTGGAAGGTATATGTTTTAGTCACATAGAATATTCATTTTGATTCTCAAAAAATGTATATATCATTACTGAACTGTCATTGCACACATACTTGTTTATTATCCTAAATATTTCATTTTAAAGTTATGTCAATTAATGGGGCAGATCATGTCAACTAGTTCTATAGAGATTTTATTATGTCAATTACTGGGACATAATCACTCGTCAGTTTTTTTAAAGAAATCTTAGGTATAAATATTTTTTTGAGAATCAAAATGAATCTTCTATGTGACTTAAACATATGTACCTTCCAAATTACAGCGATAAAAAATGATATTCTCACTCATAAAAATACTATGATACATTATCTCGTTTTTCCCTTAACATGACAATTACTGGAACTTCTATCCTACTACTACTATAATTATTTATTTCATAGTAAAAAAATGAGAATTATTCCTATTTCATGTTTATTATTCACATTCATAAGATTTGATGTTTACCTTGATTTCGTTTAATGAATCTACAAAGGTATAAGATTTTTTTTCATCTTGCACACATTTTATTTTGACCTAAACCATCTACTGAGTAACACATTGTTCAATGTATTATCAGTCTGTAAATAAAACTTTACAAACTGATAGTACACAATACTCTTTCGTGTCATTGTTATGTTATATCACTATATTATTTATTTGTAGATACTTATATAGAGCATATTTTTTTTTTTTTCATTTATTTTGGTACAATTTTTTGTGATATTTTAAAATGTATTTAACAATGATGCAATGTGATCAGGGGGGCAAGTCTGGTCAACCGGCAGAATCAAAACCATCCATGTTTACCCATATCATGGATATAATTATCCATAACATAATTATATCCATGATATGGGTAAACATGGATGGTTTTAATTCCGCCTGTTGACCAGACTTGCCCCTCGGACCTCCTAGTGAAGAATCACAAATACAAAAATAAAAAGTTTTACCAAATTGTTTTGTATGATGTTTGGCATTCCAAAAATAAATTCAAATTCCATATAAAAAATTGACAGAAGCATTTTTTTTTTCATTTTTAAATTATGTTTATATTTTTTACTATTCCTGTATACTTACTAATGGCAAAATTTAAACTTGAATTTGGACATCTAAATTTGTGAATATCGTATATGTAAACAAATTTATTCCCAGTACTATTCACATTAATTAAATACACTTAAAAAATATCTGCATTATTTGCTTTTTCAATAGAAGAAGTTTGTTAAGTATTTACTGAACTGTGTTCAAAACATTTAGTTTTGTTTACTTAATTTTTAATGGAGTTTGAAGGTAGTTTTATGTTTGCATTTTGTATTAATTCAATATTTTTTGTTTAATGTTATATGTACATGTTTTGGTGTATTTTGTCTTCCTAACTTTTGTTTGTTTGTCTTAATAATTATTGTCGAAAGAAGAAATGTAAATAATGTTCTTTCTAACAATAACAATCTTTTAAATTGAAATACATAATATAAATAATTTCGGTGCCACTATTTTTACGACCGGAATTGACGGGAAAAGCGTTTTCCCGCCAAAAAGTGTCTATTTACACGACAAATTTTCTGACGTCATCTATGTTTTTAGGTCATTTATAACCATAGAAAGCGCAGATAAATCAAAATACAAAAATATTTACCTTTGTCATTTTTTCAATGGTCATAAAAATGCATCATGGAAACCAACTAGAAGAAAAAATAAATAATATTGGCATCTTATTACATTTACTTAATTTTATAAATCATTTTTTCATCGAGATCTACAATTATAACAAAGTATAAACAAAGGTAAATATTTTTATAACTTGATTTATCTGCGTTTTCTGTGGTTATTTTTGGTTTTCGTCTATGGTTGAGTCTTGTAAATAGTCGTAGCCAAATAATTTAGTACAGCAGTATAAAAATGTCATTAAAATTAAATTTTCACTTGTGTGTTTCAAATTCTGTTTCTTCCTGTGAAAATTGAACACTCGTTATTGTATTTTCAAAATCTATTGAGTTTTACTTATTGTGAAAAATAAAGTCATTTTAAATTTAAATATTTTCGTACTTCGTCTCTTGAAAAACTCACATCAGAAACAAAAAAAAATACATTTTTAAACCTAATTTTCTTTTAGTTTTATCTAGTATTATTACCATTTTTATCACATATTACACACATTAAGTATAACTAAGTATATCTTTTAGTTTTATCTAGTATTATTACCATTTTTATCACATATTACACACATTAAGTATAACTAAGTATATCTTTTAGTTTTATCTAGTATTATTACCATTTTTATCACATATTACACACATTAAGTATAACTAAGTATATCTTTTAGTTTTATCTAGTATTATTATCATTTTTATCACATATTACACACATTAAGTATAACTAAGTATATCTTTTAGTTTTATCTAGTATTATTACCATTTTTATCACATATTACACACATTAAGTATAACTAAGTATATCTTTTAGTTTTATCTAGTATTATTACCCTTTTTATCACATATTACACACATTAAGTATAACTAAGTATATCTTTTAGTTTTATCTAGTATTATTATCATTTTTATCACATATTACACACATTAAGTATAACTAAGTATATCTTTTAGTTTTATCTAGTATTATTACCATTTTTATCACATATTACACACATTAAGTATAACTAAGTATATCTTTTAGTTTTATCTAGTATTATTACCATTTTTATCACATATTACACACATTAAGTATAACTAAGTATATCTTTTAGTTTTATCTAGTATTATTATCATTTTTATCACATATTACACACATTAAGTATAACTAAGTATATCTTTTAGTTTTATCTAGTATTATTACCATTTTTATCACATATTTTTATCACATTAAGTATAACTAAGTATATCTTTTAGTTTTATCTAGTATTATTATCATTTTTATCACAATTTACACACATTAAGTATAACTAAGTATATCTTTTTCATTTTACTTCACATACGTAGTAACTATGGATATTATTTGAGTCAAATGATGGTTTTATTTTCTAATTCTAGATAAATTAATTATTTAGGTTTACATAGATGGGTCAGTGGTAAAGTGTTACTAATCCAAAGGTTGCAAGTTTGAATCTTGCCTTGACCTATATGAACCACAAGCTTCAATGCTTAATTTAGAGAATGTATGAATGTAATTGTTACAAAGACATATTCACTCTTTTTTAAAAAATGTATATATAATAAATATATTTTTTATTAGGAATGATTTACAATTTAAATTCTAAATTAGGAGATCCCAGGTTCAAAACCTATCTGTGAAGATTGATGTGCTACAGAACAGTTGTTTAATATTATATTCTGTATTGTAGTATAAAGATAATTATTTTTTAATGTATGAGTTATATCTTTTTAATCATCTTCATTTATCATATACTCAAAAATCATAGCAAAATATTCAATGCTCTTAACTTGCGCTACTTCATTATTTACAAAACACAGTAATTTATCACTCATTAATTTATTTAATTATGCTCAGTTCAAATAAAATATCTTTACTAGGAAAAAAATGTAGTTATATTATAACTTAACTTCTCAATAATACAAATATATTACACTTTTTTAGACCAAATATAATAATTAAAATATTATAAAAAAGTTATTCAAGTATTTTTTTGATTTCCTTTTCAATGGTTCTAGATTTTTATATAATATTTTGATATTTACAATATTATAAAAAAACACTAGAATAGTTTCAACTTCAGTTCGATCTTCCACAAAAAGTGGTCGTATTCTCAAAACCTAGAAAAATACAGCAGGCGTCCTGGGTTCGATTCCCAGCAGAGGAGAAAATTATTTCAATTAATTTCTCACGCTATTAATGCTTTTCTGGGCTGGAAACACTAGTTAGTTGGATGAAATTGCCATATGGCAAAAAAACTCGCCACTTGCAAAGGGTTCAAGGGATCGTTTATTTATTTATTTATAATGTTTTCTCTTGTAGAGTTAAGTTTGTGTTTAGTTTTGAGAAGTTTGAATTTATGAAAAGTTGACATAGTTTATTTTCAACTTTTATACCCAAATATTTTATTTCTCCCTAAAAACAACCATTTTTTCAATATTAGGCCTTTTTAACCGATGACAAGTTCCGATGAAATTGTAGTCCAAAAAGATCAATAAATTGTGTTAAATCGAAAAAAATAATTCCTTATCAATTAAAAAAGGAATTTTACAAAAGCAGTTGTCTGTATTGTAAAAAATTTACTGTTTATATATTTGTAAAAAATATTGCAGACTTACCGTTTTATATTTTAAAATATTGTGTGTTAAATGTATAGAATAAAAATCTGTAAAAAAACACAGTATTACGTTATTATATTGCCAATGTTGACGGTATTTATTTTGTAGAACTCCATTTTATGATGTTTTTTTTAAATCAAACAAATTTATTATAGTTCCATAAATGTATTTTCCTTTTGGCCGATTAAGCCCTTATCAACTATTATTGTCAGCCGAAACTGTCAACCTGTCAAAAGGAAAATACATATTTGTAACTATAATTTCTTTGATTTTGAAAATCCTCATAACTTTGTATGGTATTACATTATTTTATGCCTTATTTGTTTATTGTTTGTGCCTAACATTTATTCTTAAAATTACAACAGCATGTTTGAATGACAAATAACTTAAGGCTGATTAACATTTTTAGACTACATTTAGTTAATTATTCTATAATATATTTGGAAGGTATAAATCATTTGTTTTTCGCTTTCCAAAAATTTAAAACATAACATTCATTGTATTTGTGTTCATAACATGATGGTAGTCTAAAATTGTCCTGTCTAAGTGATATCTCTGTACATAGACAATGCTTCTGGATCTTTTTGCTTGTATTCCTTGAAGGATAATTTGCGCTTGTGTTTTGCACATAATGCACGTTTCATAGCTTTTTTTATCTGCATGCATCATCCTTTAATACACATCTCATGTGAGAAAATTCAATTATGAAGATGCAAATCAAATACACATTGTTCATTATCATTATGTACTTATAAAATTATCACTGTAGATTAAAATTTGATTTACGCTATTTAATTTTATGTATTGACACTAAGATTTGTTTTTGACCATTATATAACTGCCTATGATAATCCAAAACATTTTAGATTTGTTTGTGTGTTACACAATTGATATTCATTAATTGAACTACCACAAACAATCGAAACAAAACATAATTTGTAAGGTCTTGTAAAAAATAAGCAGCATTTAATGTGATGTTATATTTTCGTTACTAAAAAAAATCTTTTTTATATTCACACATTATAAAGCATATAAATATAATCCTTTACTGACTTAAGACTTAACTCAATATCATGTCTAATAATTAATTACTTAATCTGTTTCTTGGCATCTAAATTACATGTTAGTATAGTTATTGAAATATAACTTGAGAAATAACTCAGGTTGCGCAGATCTCAAATTTTGTTTTTTTTTTTTATTTGTATATAAAGGGTGTCTCGATAAGAGTGCACTTTTTAAATATTGTGTCATTTTTTTTTCGTGCAAGTGGCAACTCTGAAATTTGACAGCTGTCACCTATGATTGTTCCGATTATTAAAAATGGAGGGCTACACAAAAGAAAAATACATTAAAATTATGAAAACACATTACAAAAATGGAGATAATTTTCGACAAAAATTATCTTCATTGATGAAGTGCATTTCCATCAGAATGACTTAGTGAATAAACAAAACTGTCAAATTTGGGGCTCAGATAATCCTCACGTGATCCAGGCCGAGAAACAATGCAACCACAACGAGTTACTGTCTGGTGGGGATTTTGGTCACACCGCGCACATTTCCAGACCAAATCATCTCACGAAATTCTGATGTCAACTGGACACAAAGATCACGCGATTTAACCCCGTGTGATTTCTTTCTTTTGGGTTTTCTTAAATCCTGTGTATACATATACAAATAAACCAAAAACAATTCCTGGGCTCAAGGCCGAGATCTAACGCGTCATCGGTGAGATACAGCCACGTCTTTGTATCGAAAATTTCACGAAAAGAGTAAAGCCTGTCATCAGAGCTGCGGGGGCCATTCGCTGGATATTTTATTCCATAGTTAACCGGAACATGTCTACTTTACAATGCAATAAAAATATCACAAGTTACTCAATGAATACGTGTTTTTATTTTGAAATTAAATAGTGCACTCTTATTGAGACACCCTTTATATTTGCAAACCCCCCTCTATGACGAAAATTCCATATTTATTTGCCAGAAACATTAATTTTTGTAACAACAACTTATGAAACATCTGTAATCTGTTTATAAATCACAATAATTACAAAAGTTCACTATAATGTCAATATTTTCTTCTACTGACTTACAATATATTTCCATATTACAATATATTTAGATGGGTTGATGGCAGAGCAGTTAGCGCGCTGGGCTAGTAATCCAGTGGTTACGAGTTTGAATCCTGCCTCGACCGATTTCGTTCACCTATAGCACAAGCATTTATGCTAATTTTAGAGAACGTAGGAAGATGTTTATGTACTTGTTTAACAAGGACATATTCAATTTTTTATATTAAAAAAAATATATACCTACAGCACTGGTTAGTTGGAAGAAATTGCCAACGGCAATAAACTCGCCACTTGCGCAGGGTGCAAGGATGTGTTTATTTATATATTAGTAGTAAATTTTATTGCAATTGAATGAACATTTATTTACAATGCAGTTTTTATAGATGGTTGAAAAATACTAATTGTCAATACATAAATTGGTATATTTCAGTTGCAGACCAAATCAATACAGAACTACAGTATTCATAGTTTGTGTACATAATTCAAAACATCATCATTTGAATAAAATTACTTATCTTTATTCACATACCTACTTCATTCATTAAAAAATATTTTGACTATTTTTCTATACAAATCATCCTTTCTTATTCACTTCTACATGAATCTAGATGAGACATAAATAATATACAAGAGAGAGTGATTCCATTTTTTATTTATAATTATCTTATCGTATACATAAATTTATTTTATTTTTCATTTAATTTTGCCACAGCTAGTCTACATATTATTTATATAAAGTGTTTATTTACTTATTGAGTAGTGTGAGTTTATATTTGTTAAGAGTTTTTAATTGCACAAAAAAATAATCATTATTCCACACATTTTTGTGGTTTGAAGCATGAATTTTAACTTTCAACTGTTATAAACATAAATTTGTGCCTAAATTTTTTTTATCACACATTTTTGTGGTTTGAAGCATGAATTATTTAAATTTAAACTTAATTGATCAGCATAATAAATTTGTTTTTATGAATATTGCTTGTATAAAAAGCATGTACAATATGTGTGTGCTTGTCAATGTTTTTATTTTCTTATTTCTAATCGAAATATTTATTTATATAATTTATGTACAGGTTTAAATCAAATTCATTATATTATATTTTTGTAATTTATAGATGGTCAACATCTGCTGGTGGTATTACTTCTCAAAGTTCACAGAATTCATGGACACGGTATGATTATTCAAATACTTTTTTATGTATAATTTGACATGTTATTTGAAATGTTTTTTTTTTTTATTACAGAAACCTGTCAAATGTTTTATTGACTAAAAACTAGTTTTGTTTCTTTAACATTCAGTGATGGGTTTTTATATAAAAATGGTAAAAAAATAAAATTTAACAAGGTACAATAATAAGTAATATAACAAACAAAAAAATACAATTAATTTGTATAATTACAGTAAAGAATTAATTGAAAAAGCTAACATGGACAATGGACAGCCAAGATACATTAAGTACAACAACAATTTTTTTGTATATGAACACATTTGTGAAATATGCAGAACTATTAATATTTTGCATAACCTGAGCTCCATGTTCTTATTAGAAGTTTGTCACAGAAATGCCATCTTACATTGAGATTGTATGGATCACAAAGAACTGATACATTAAAAGAATGAAGCTGCTTGTCAAGATCATAGTTTTTGCAGAGACCTACGAAATACAATAAGTTTCCCAATAATTTATCTTTGGAAAGAAGCGCAAATAATACATATGCATGTATTTTTTAATGTTTTGTTGTGTAATTTCAGATATTCTTTGTTTTGAGAAAGAAGAACTCTCACATATCAACTCTCCATGTTATCCATCATGGATGTATGCCGATGTCAGTGTGGTTCGGTGTGAAGTTTACTCCAGGCGGCCACAGCACATTCTTTGGTCTCCTCAACACCTTTGTCCACATTGTCATGTATTCATATTACCTCCTGGCCGCATTTGGACCTCGCTTCCAGAAATTCCTCTGGTGGAAGAAATATCTCACTGCCTTACAAATGGTACATATTATTGTATTATTTTTACTTATTAACAATCCTCTGTAAATAAGATGAGTCAGTGGCAGTGTGGTTAGCACGCTGGATTAGTTATCCAGTAATAACGAGTTAGTTTGAATCCTACCTTGAACGATTTTGTTCGCCTTAGTTCTTCGTATAAGCATTGATATAAATCATGCTAAGTTAAGAAACATAAGATGTTTAAAAAAATATATATTGTTACAGTTAAGTGTGATCACTCAATGCCTTTTATATAAAATTATTTTCAAGACATGAATTTTAAAAAAAGACATTTCTTGGGTTTGATTTCAAGTAGAATAATTTTACAAAACCAAAAAACCATTAGATATTTTTATCAAAAAATTTTTTACTATCAATATTTTCGAAGTTACTTTATGTAAAACTTTAAACTATCTCTTTTAGTATAGTTATCTTTTTTAAAACACTATTAAATTAATTCTGCTTCATTATTGGCAGCCCCCATACATAAGCCGTGATGACAAACCAATGATCGTGATCCAGATTGACTATGACATATTAATCTGGATCGTGATCACTGATTTTGATCACAATCCGGATTGACTGTGTATATAATTGCCCGTGCACAATAGATCAGAGATAGTCGCAGTGCGGGGGCGTGGGGCCCCACTCCTAACTAATAATTGCCTATATGATTACATAAAATAATTGACTGCGCATAAATAATTATGATATAATTTCAGCTGCAATTTGTTGCGATCATGATACACGCCTTCCAATTGCTCTTCATTGATTGCAACTATCCTAGAGCCTTTGTCTGGTGGATCGGAATGCACGCAGTTCTGTTCTTCTTCCTTTTCAATGAATTCTACAAACAATCATATGTTAAAAAGGCGGCAAAGGTATATAAGCATTTATATTCAATCTATGTACATAGTCAAATATTTTTTCTATATTATTAAATTTTCTTTTTTTTTGTTTTTTTTTGTACATACAACTTTTCTTAAAATGTGTATCAAATGAATAGACATGATCATTGGTCAGATAAATAATGTGATTATATTGTGTATTGCAGTTAAAGGCTGAAGAAAAGTTGAAAGCTGAGGCGAATGGTGTAGTTCACGAAAATGGCAAGTCACACAGCAATGGTGTGATGAACGGATACTCAAATGGTATTCATGGCAGTAGTAAAGCATCAGATTACTACATGACAGCTCCAGAACTCCATCTCCGTAAGACACATCCAGCTGGCAACTGATGCTTGTACTCTTCTTGTATATATAGATTTTATATAATCACTTCTTCTCATGTCATACGTCTCCGTTGTCGTTGTATGGGTTGTGAATAGTAACAAGTGCTGATATACTGTCGTTATACCACATATATACTTATATTTTTGTTATATAACATAGTTATGTATAAAGTGTACAGTATCAGAGAATGAACATTAAATTGGATTGTATATAATATATGTATTATGTAGCTAGTTAATTACTGCGATTTTTTATGTAATTTTAAGGATATGTGTTACTTTTCGTATGCCATAATGTTTTAGAGCAATATAAGACTTGTTAACAAATTCACTAAATAATTTAATCTTATTTTCATGCATCTTGTGGCGTCCCTGTGCTTTCTGTTTTGTTTCCTATTTACCAATTCAACTTTTTTTATACATTTCTAAATGTATATTCTTTCAATTTATTCTATATTCAAGCATATTTAATATGTGTAACTTAGTCAAAAGGAATTATGCTGTCTTTTTTTTATTTCAAAATAAAATCCTTTCATCTTATTACTATTACGGGAAAAATTATAGAGCGTCATTTTCGAGATACTTTACCTCGAGGGCTCTATATTATTAATCTTATATATTATGTCAACGATAAAATATATTATATTATATATCTTCCCATATTTATTTTAGTATATACTCATTTTAAAAGTTTCCATAATAAATTCAAAATACTTCCAAAGTTTGTACAAATCATTTTATATTTATTTTTAACATTATTTTGTTCTTTTTATGCTTTTTATATAAGAATACTTAAAGATTCATCTATCACTTGTGTAAATGATGTATAAAAGAGAAACATTTGAACAATTACTAAATTAAAAACTGTTTCTTTATTCATATATTATATTTTATCCATCTAACATGATACTTTAGTAAATTCCTTTATACAATATTTTAAACTATTAATTATTTAATTATTTTTGTTATTAAATACATGGCCATAATTTATTTTGTGTAAGAATTTTTATTTAATATGTTGAAATAAACATTTCATTCATAGCTATAAATTCACGAGAAATAATTATACCAAATATCTATTACATTGTTTTAATAGGATAAGTATTTTTTTACATGACTAAAACAGATATGCTTCCTCATAAACGAAAAAAAAAACAGATCTTTAATATTATTATAATGATTTTTTCATATTATTATTTATCATCTGTTTATAAAATGAAATTTTACATTTTTATTTCAAAGATTCTTTAAATATATTTTTTAACAAAACCGTGCTGTGTACTTAACATGTTAACACTAAGTGATGCAATGTTATGACAACAATTATTAGTTTCATAAAAATAAAATAAATTTGTAAAATTGTCAAAGTCTGAAATGTTTTATATCCACATGGAACTCCATTAGTATGTCCATTAAGTAAGTTTCTCATTTCTACTGCCAGAATCACTATTTGGGGCTTAGGATCATAAGGGTGCAACTACAAAGTACACATTTGTACATTTAATACACACACTACATGTTGTAGTTAACCCTTGTGACCCCAAGCCCCCCGTCTTGTTACAACTGTTAAAATTAAAATTATCATTCCTACTCAGCTTTCTTATAATATAATTAAAATAATTTAAATTTGATAAAGTGTTCATTGCGAAGCCAACAATATAATTGTGAATTACATTTCTATAGATTTCACATACAATGAGATATTTTTGTTTCATCCCTTTTCCAAACTAAAATAGCATTATTTCAAAAGTGCTTTTTTTTCAAACAGATAAAAAATCTTGCATATTTATTATTTCAGAAGAGATATATATTATTGAAAATCACCAAAACGCGAATGAGATTTTTGATTTAAAACTTTTGTTTCAGTAAAAATTTCTTCATTGAAATGTTACATACTTTCTATAATATATATTATGTATCAACAAAAAGTCAAATTGTTACTATCGCAGAACAATCATCAAAAATTATTTAAAAGCCTGAGAATATTGTTATATTCATGCATCAAATAATAATCTTTAATTTTTGCATAGTTCGTTTTATTCATAAGATAATTTTTTTACGACCTAGAATAGGTGTAGATTCCTTTATGTATGATGTTTGAAATCTCATTTTAATTTTAAGATAAGATTATTGCAATAAAAAAAGCATGTTTCAAAAAAATAAATATTATATTAGATTGGTTTTGCATTCCAATTTATTATTATGAGATAGTGCTTCATCGTGGAAGGTGTCTTCCATCCTCTGTGATGTGTACACTTACCTACCTTACTTAGTAATTACAAATTACGTTCATTTTTGTATGTGTGATTGTTTAGTCAGATTTATAATCTTTAGTCGAAATGAAAATCATGTAAAACCATCAGAAAAATTTGGGGGGAGTGTGTGTTATTTTATTTATATCCAACTGTCTTATTTTAAATCAGTTTATGATTCATTTCCTAACTTTTTTTAATAATATTCGTTCTACATATTTGTGATTTCGACAAATTGTTATTACAACATAATATCTCATCCACTGAATGCATTTTTAACATCTTGTTTTTCTGAGTTAATAGAAAGTCAGTTTATGTTTACCTAATATACAAATTTATGTATTACTATGTTTACTGTTATAGCATTTCTATTTGTTCAAAAAATTAATTATTTTTGAACAGCTGTTGATTCAAATTAATATGGCTCAAAGAAGTGTCAAATATATATTTTTTTAATCATTTGCATAAAATAATATATATTAGATGGGTGGTGGAAGAGCGCTGGGTTAGTAATCCATAGGTAACGAGTTTGAATTCTGCCACATCTGGTTTCATTGACCACAAGCATTTATGCTTAGATATTCATTATTTTTCTAAAGAAATACATAAGAATTGGATCATAGACTGAGTTGGAAAGAATAATAATATTGGTTATCTGGTTTTAGATTTTTTTCTCAAGGGTTAATATTTTGAATCTAGACTATAATTATATTTTAAATAATAAATTATCTGTAATAATATTGTACAATGTGAATTAATTAATGCTTGAGTTTTCTATTTCAAAGACTAATCATGTTCAATTCACTATATTCTTTTACAATCAAAATTTGTATTATTATTTGGGACTAATCATTGTTGTATTCTGAAATAAAATAATATAATCTCAAAGGTGCATGAACACAGAACACACCATAAAGATTTGTGAAATGTTTGCCATTCACTGATAAATATGAACTTAAATCAACATTTGTATGTTTTGTAGTCATCTTTATATATTTTTTTTTATTTATGTATGTTTATATTAAAACAAATAATGTGTGCTTTAGAAAAAGAATTGTCTAAAGAATATATTATAAATAAAAATTTAGTGTCGGAACTTTTTTAAGGTTTATTTTGAAAAAAAAATGTGTACATATGATTTAGTTTATTTTTGCATTAAATGCATTATTTAATAAATAAAAAAATAATTACCTTTTTGTATACCCATTAGGTTCTGGATCATTTCACACACTTTTACTATTTTAAATTTATTGTTTAAAATATAAATAAGATGTGTTTTTTTATTATTTTAAAAAGCATGAATAGTAAATTCCTCATCTATGAAAATCATGTACCATAATGATGTAAAATGGAAGTACTGATTGTATTGTTGTAATGTTCTTGAACTATGAATTTCTTTGATATAATAAATCATGATTTCAATGGTCGATATTCAATGGTAGTGTAATGAATAATTAATTGTATGATAGAAGTTTTGAATGATTCAAAATTATTTTACATAATAGTTATGTTACAAAATTTAATTTATTGTCTATGGATATTTAATTGAAAATGGTTTAGTAAATGGAATGTATGTTTAAATTTATATATTTACCTATCCCATCCAATGATGTATCTAAGTGTTGATCGAAACCTACAATAAATATAATGCATAATATGCAATAATATGTCATACTTATACCATTTCATTAATATCATGATGTTGGTATACTTTTGATATAACTTTGCAATAGGCATGATGACTAATTTTGAAAAACTATCTCACGATGTTTTTACGCATTCACTGTTTTCAAATATATATACATTTCTACATAAAATAAAGGTTTAGTAGCAAAAATCGCCATTTTAAAATCAAATTTGACATTTACGCCAAAAAACGCTTGTAGTATCATGGCGGCTGCCGACCCTGACGGTGACGTCACGATATTGTAAACTGCATATCACTACTATATGTAATATATGTATTCTAGGACGATTTGTGTATTTATAATCAATTCAAAAGTGCATAAGTGTTGTGCGGTCCCTAAATGTACAAACACGACGAAAAAAACACCTACTGAGGTATATGTTTTCGTCCCACGCGAAAAAAAAGAGAAATAAGTGATTAAATTTCGCACGGCGAGACATAAGTGTATTTTATTAAGTACGCGTTTACAATGAAGTACAGTATTTGTTCCCCCACTTTTAGCTCTCAATAATATAATATTTACCATTATTTAGGCAATAAGCATATAAAGAACTTCATTAATGTCCAAACGTCAAAATAGGCCATCATACGTTTCCGGCGTATGTTTTTAGCTTATGAACACATAATGTAGAGAGAAGAAGGAGCATATTTTATCGATTTTCGAGATGTAAGTTGTATTTAAATTACAGATAAATAAAGTACTTATATGTACTTATTATTAAGTTTTTACGTTTCGAAATTCTGATGAACAAAAGTCTTTGTTCGACGCAAAGAAATATCCGACCATCAAAAGTTCCATTCTAGTTAAGAGTAGTTAAGACAGGCAGAAAAATAACTACTTTGGCTGCTATTGCTAAAAATAACGATAGCAGATAAATATAGCTTGTTATTAATACAATACAAATAACGAGCGCTATGTAATAATTCGTATGCTGCTAAAATTGTAACGATGTTTTAAAACGCATGCTTCGCGTAATCGCCGTCGTTTCGCGAATCGCTTCATTGCATGAAAAAAATATAGCTTGCTAGTTTAGTTTGGCAGTGACCAGCATCATAACATGTCGAACGTTCGTCAGCTCACCATCGCGTGACAAAATTGTAGAATACTAAAACTAAATTAGTTTACCATACGTTGCGAGCGTTCATTATTTATTTATTTATTCAATAAGAACTAAGTTACATACAAAATACAATAAACTTAGGCCCGATATTACAGTCGGCCCTCAACTCATTGAGTTTGTTAAACTCAAGATTAATGTTAAGGGGAGATTGAATCCATTTCCGTATTACAGTGCAATATAACATGTCAGTTACTAAATCTTCAATTATAGACATATTTCACTTTTTCTGTGGTTATTATCTGTCAAATTTAAATAACCTCAAATAATACGAAATACAAAACGGGACGCTACGACTTAAAATACCATTGTTTTATTATCCAACATGGTAAATTTAATTTTTTTCACCAAAATAATGCTTTTAAATGCCCATGTTCAATACGGCTGTCAGTTTGTTTTGTTGTGTGGCGCCACCGTCGATACAACTAACGCCTTTAGTGATACAACACTGAAACTACACACGTTGCCTAACGCCTCTAGTGATAGAAACTGAAACTACACGAGTTGCCTAGCAAATGACAGTTGACTCACAGTTAAGTACTTAATCTGCCAGAAACGTTGAGTTAAATATTTGTCGTTTTAGTGACATATTTGAGGGAAGATTAGGCCTAAACGGACACTGTAATACGCTATATTTTTGTGAAACTTGAGTTTAGCTCTTAAACTGACACTGTAATACCGGCCCATAGTATCCCCCGATAGGTAGGCGAGTATCTAGGTAAATTGAAACTATTTGCTTTGATGAATCCTTGTTCCATTGCTATTTTATTGTTTTGTTTTAGTTTTAAGTACCTAATTAAAATATTAATATATCAAAAACACCAAAATAAACATTGTCCAGACCGACAATTAATGCGTATATTGTATTGAAGACTATCAGAAGAATTGACGCGACCATACTATGACGTCGTGCGCTCTGATTGTTTTTTCTCATAAAATGGCGGACTAACACATTTTGTATTTTTATATTTATAATATTATTATTCACTCCTTTAAAATGAAAATAAGTACATTTTTTAAATCTTTATAACCTATTTTATTTTTTAAAATCATAATTTCAATGATTTTTTCTTACAGTCATCACACCTATTACATAACATTCTATTTTTTTTTAATATATTAATCATAATATGTATATGAATCATAACAATTATCCCATATGTATATTAGATTCATCATAATACATTGCCCCCAAGTCAAATTGAAAACGCTGTTCGTTTTCGCCAAGCGCTAATTTTTTTTGTATGGGATTTGACGTTTGTTGTTTGTTATTGTAGAAAAAATTTCTACAACAAACGTCAAATCCCATACAAAAAAAATTAGCGCTTGGCGAAAACGAACAGCGTTTTCAATTTGACTTGGGGGCATTGTGTATTTCCATTTCAACCTCATGTAACACTGTACAACTCCCACAAACAATATAATAACATCATTTTATTTTATAATCAAGCAATGAAAGCCACCAAGTTATTTATTTCTGAAACGTTAAATATTCTCCACCACGTTACAATACTCGGTGCGTGTTATAACAGATGCGTCAACGATTCAATAGAGCGGATAGCGATATTATTTGGTTTATTGTCCCAAATAAACCAAATAAATCAATAAATAAAAATAGCATGTTAAAAATAAGCAGCATATTCCATATAGCTTGTTATGAAAAAAATAGCCATTTCGAACAACACTACAGTTGACAGTAACAAACACAATTGACAGTAACAATATGGTGACGTCATGCGCTCTGATTGGTGTTTCACATAAAATGGCGGACAAACATATTTTGTATTTTTATTTTAATAATATTAATATTATTCGCTCTTTTAAAATGAAAATAAATATATTTTTTCAAATCTTTATAACATATTTTATTTTATAAAATCATAATTTCAATGATTTTTTCTTACTGTCATCACGCCTATTGGAATGGTCAAATAATTATAATTCTTTCAGTATGTTGTACTGTTATACATGTTTTAAATTATGAATTACTTAGAAAATTGTTTTTTATTTGTTTTTTGTGAATGTTTTATTTTTTTTTTTTTATTTACAAAACGAATTTTTGAAATATTATACATTCTGGTAAAAAAACATTTTCTTTCATTTTGCACCTATTTTTTGGGATATTATACATACATTTGGCATTTCTTGTCTGCTATGCTAAAAATACAACTGACTTTGCAACAGAAGAGAAATAAAATTTGATCACATCTTTCATTACCAATCTTCTTCCTTGGCCCAAGACACATATACATATATTACAACTTGTATATTATACAAGTTGTAATATACATATATTATCATTATTATACAATGTCCTTTCTAATCCAAACTTACCTCAATATCTCAGATAAATTCACTGACCTATCAAGTCACAGGCTTGCACTTCCATCTACTGAAAGTACAACACTATCTATTCCAATTCATAGTACTAAATTTTTCAGCTCTTCATTTGAAGTACATTCAGCAAGATATGATTGTGGTAGTGTCCGATCGAAGGTCAGATTTTTGGTTGAAACTACTAAGAAATTTTATAAGAATACTGTTAACAAACCATAAAAATATTATAAGTTATGGAGTTATACCTGTTACTGCGATTAGGTTTGACTATTTAAACAATTCAATGTAGCCCAAATTCATATGCATTTGTACAGTCAGTTTTTACTATTCTTGGCAGAAGCTTCGGATTTCTTATAACTCATCCTTTTGTTTTCAAAAGGCACTGTCTTGTTGATAAATTTTAGTCTCGAGAGACGGTGGGCGATGATGGTGTCCGTTCCGAGTCGGAAGCTTGAAGAGAGGAACGGACGTGCACGCACTGCACTATCTCTTGAAACGGAAATTTATCAAAAAAGTGCCTTTTGAAAATGTCTGTTGTGATACAGGCGAAACATTGGCAGACGACTGATCCTCTTGAGGACCAAGATTTGACGCGGGTTTTCCCAAAAATAATAATAACCCAAAGATTGTATACACCCTAGATGGCATCCAACTTAAACCGGTCCAAGAGCAGAAGGATTTGGGTGTTATTATATCTCATAACTTAAAATGGGAGTCACACTTAATAGCAATGACCAAGAAAGCTAACAGTGTCATGTATCTCATTAAGAGAGCTTTCAGTTGTCTTCCACCTGCTCTACTTGTTAAATTATACAAGACGTATCTGAGACCAATTATTGAGTATGGGTTTCAGATTTGGAATCCATATTTCGAGAAGGATATTCAGTTGGTGGAGAGTGCAGAGAAAATTTACGAAATCGGCTGCAGGTTTGAGTAATCTGTCCTATGAGGAAAGACTGGATGCCCTGAATTTGACAACCTTGGCTGACAGGAGGAGAGGAGACCTGATAGAGACATACAAAATTCTGAATGATTACGACTGCCCGGTGCTTCATACTATGTTTCATCTGAACAGGAATACACATCTGAGAGGACTTACTCTAAAATTAGACAAATGCAATTTCAGGATGAATCCAAAAAAGAATTTCCTGAGTAATAGAGTTGTGAATGATTGGAATGGACTTCCACAGCGTCTGGTTGTTGCCGATAGTGTAAATGGTTTTAAAAATGGACTTGACAAAGTGTTGTGAAATTGTCATTGTCTGGGTACATCAGCTACAGCTGCCTGCCCAGGAACAAATAATAATATATATTATAATACTATAATATGGTCTGATGTATGAAACTATGAGTTAGCTGAGGCTATAATTACACAAAAAAGTATATGATACATTTTGCACCAAGTTTTAAACATGTAAAAGCTTTGTGCAAACTGAGTACCAAATTAGTTGAACATTTACCATTTATTTGTTGACTCAGGAAAAAGAAGTCCCTTTATCAAATAATGGTCAAAATTCATCACTTCTGCATTAATATACTCTTCATGTACTAACAGGTTTTTCTAATGTTCATATTCTGTACTTGAGCATTTAAAAGTAGTGGGTAAATTTTTACAAAAATAATTTGACTGAAATTTCAGGCCAATAAGAGGAAAGTAAAGGCAACAGGATTAATAATAAATCTATTTATTAACACATTTATAATAGTTTATTTTCTGCAAAATCTCTACATTAGAAATTGCCGGTTTTGGGGACATAGTTCGTTTTATACCGGTCACTGCTGGTCCCATAAAAGTTAACACAAATTTACATCCATTAAGATGATACAAACACATAAATATATTAATAAATATCTAAAATGTTTAATTTAGTATTAATTACATCCTTATTAAAACCTAACACCGTCATCTCAAATTTATAGTAGGTAAGCATCAAATCTCAATTACAAACTCATCATTACAAGATTTTAATGTACATATGTGTGCATGATTTATTTCACCATGGTAAAAACATTGGAGATAGAAATGAGTAAACAATAAACCTTTGAACCCAAAATTAACTAAAAATCAATTATTCAATGCTTGTGTGTATAGATTATAAAAAAGCATTAGCCCAAATTGAGTGTTGTATATATCAACTCTCATGAGCAAGAATCTCGTCACCCAATATGGCACAGTGTAACACATGCATTCTTAAGATATTGTAATAGTAAAGAAGATATGTATATCATTTAATTGTTTATCTATAGAAAATATTACAAACCAAATCAACATTATATATAAGACACATTACACAAATCAACCATTTATTTATTATATCCATCTGATTGATAAATTACATCAACCAATAAATTTGTCAATGACAGTAAATACTATAAAAACAAATTCTACCATGATGATACTAGTATGCACATGCAATGCAATGTATTTTTATTCAATTTTACTAAAAATATATTCCAGTTCCACAAATCAGTGTCTATTGAAAGGAGAGACGGTTAGCACTCCCCTTGACAAGGAAGGAATTCCACAAAACAAATAGTATAATAAATCTTGAAATTATACCAAACTCTGCAGTTTTCTCAATCTATTTGAACACAAGAAAAAATAATACAATTCTATTTATGACTGAAATTAAAAAAAATGTAAGTTTAAACTCACTGACTGGGGATGATAATGTGCTAAAATAATGAGTGAATATTTACATACAAATATCTAAGATTAGATTTAACACAGACCAATAATCTATAGATATGACAAAAAAAACACTAATATCAAAAAGTATATTTTGTTAACAAAGGAATTGAAATTTCGATAAAGCAAACTCTTTTGCTGCTATATAAATGTAACATTAATATCCAATTTAAACATTGAATGTGTTCCACTTAACTTCATGTACCAATTCCCTGGCCTAAGTTGTAGCTTAAGTCAGCTCTGTGTATTATTTACTCTGTAGGCTGTAAATGTTGGATAAAATTTGAAGACAACACAAAGAATTAATTACTATTTTGTAGACATTTTCTATTTGAGTAACCTGAAGACACAATAATGTATAAAAAAAATGAAGTTAGTAGAACAATATAAAGATAAAAATAAAATCTTATAAAATGCAACTTGAACCGTGACAATAAACATAATATTTGCTATAGTTACAAAAAAATAGTTCACATTAGATATTTAAATGAAAAAATACTAGTCAGGAATATTTATGACTTACAAAATAATCACAATGTTTTTTTTACTAAATAAACCAAGATCATAAAATATAAATGTTAATGAGGTTACATTTTGTACTATTCTGTTACGAGTAATATGAAATTTGTATTGTACATTGTTATTCAAAGAATAATAATATAAGATAATACATTTGAATAAACAGCAGAATGCAGAAAAATTCTTTACTGCTTTTCTAGTCAATCTGATATCTGGTATTAACCACAGTTTGGTAATACTGAGTTTAACTGATGAATTATATAAAATTACTTATAGCATTCATATTTTCATTACACCTAAAAAAAGCATTAGAAATAAAAGATTCAGAATATCAAAAATTGTATTAAAAAACCTACATTGGAGTAAATAAAATGCAAAATCGGCAGTGGATTTCGATAGTTTCTTTCAAAATTAATGTTTTTAACTGCATAAATGAACACAATTTACTATATATTAAGAAGGCATTCATTAATATTAAACAATAATAATCATTTATTAAAAGAAAAAAAAATATTTTGAATTATTTTAAAAACATAATATACATACAATAATAGTCAACTCTCTTCATGGATACAATTTATTTTAGATTCAAATTCAGCATCTGTCCATTTCTTTAGGATTTATTTTTATTTGCAGATTAGTGATTAGTAATTATATTTATTGATTTTAGTAAATTTTCGATAAATGATTGTTAAAACAATTTTAATTGCAATCATGGTTTATGAAATTACATCATTTTTGTACATGCATAATTTTGCATATTTTTAGAAATAAATCATTATATATTGTAACTAATATACCATTGAAGGTATGATATTAGATATACAGTTATACACAAAAGAAAATAATTACTAAAAGCTTGAAGAAATCGAGGGAAAATAATCAAATATTCACAAAATTATTTAATCACACGGTGGTACATATTATGAATTATCAAAACCAGAATTATAAATATGTATGTACAATATTTATAGATATACATAGTTTTAAGGTAACTGGGTTCATTTATTAAGTAAAAAAATGGCACAAATCAATTATTACAATGTATATTTGAAATTGTTCATGTATTGACCTTAAATACATATTTATGTAGGTACATATTTCATGGCCTATTTACAATAAAAAAAAAATGTATAACTAGTAAGATTCAACTTTATTAAATTATCTTCCAATAGTGCATATTTGTTATGAAATTCAGTGTGTATTGTGATAAGATTCATAATTTTTTTATTGAATTAAGTACAAAATACCTCATTTAAATTCAGTGTGTCAGACTTTAAGTGCATCCAATGCTACCTGATTCAATTTCCAGTGAAGTCACATTTTTTATCACAATGATTCTGCGGATGATTTGTAAAATAGTTAAAATTGTACATTTTAAATACATGATAAGGTTAAGAACAAATTATTTAAAAAATTCTACACAAGATATTTTCTATATTTAATGTTTAAAAACACATCCAACGTAGAATACTACATATATTTGGAAAAGATTAAAACTGGCTGAAACATTAAATTTATATTCTGAATTTCAACCAACATATTAGATCTAATATATACCTTACTCTTGACACTGGAATTCGATCCCAGTTTCAAATTTTCCTTTAGATCTTAAATTATCGGCTATTATGATTAAAATATATCTACATACCGCTTTATTCTCTATTACAAAGGTAGGTTCTTAGTAAAAACATTATATTGTGATCATAATTATAGTGTAATAACGCCGATTTCATTTGATGTACCACATGATTTCAAAATAATATCCGTAATAAAATATAATACAAATTTGCAAATACAATTGAAGTTTATAAGTTGTATCAATTCTGCAGGGATAATTTTTATTTCAGGTAAATAAGAACTTGTACATAAATATTTTTAGCATTTCATAATATTATTATATTTCATTTAACAATATGCATATTTACTTACTTTTCTTATATAAAGATTTTTTTTTATTAACTTTACATTAGACCAATTTTTAAATCCCATAATTTTAATAGATAAAAGAAGTAAGTATAAATTATAGAAATAAATAAAGAGAATGAAAAATATATTTTTGGGGTTGATATAAAAACATTTTGTACAACACAATTTTACTATGCCAAACAAAAAAAAATAGATGATTAAAATATACAGAAAAAATTAAACATATAATAAAATTATTTCAATTTTCAAAGTACCTTAAATATTATTATGTATACATACATGTATTTTAATATGTCTACGTATCACAATAGGCATGATGACTAATTTTGAAAAACTATCTCACGATGTTTTTACGCATTCACTGTTTTCAAATATATATACATTTCTACATAAAATAAAGGTTTAGTAGCAAAAATCGCCATTTTAAAATCAAATTTGACATTTACGCCAAAAAAAGCTTGTAGTATCATGGCGGCTGCCGACCCTGACGGTGACGTCATGGTATCGTAAACTGCATATCACTACTATATGTAATATATGTGTTCTAAGACGATTTGTGTATTTATAATCAATTCAAAAGTGCATAAGTGTTGTGCGGTCCCTAAATGTACAAACACGACGAAAAAAACACCTACTGAGGTATTTGTTTTCGTCCCACGCGAAAAAAAAGAGAAATAAGTGATTAAATTTCGCACGGCGAGACACAAGTGAATTTTATTAAGTACGCGTTTACAATGAAGTACAGTATTTGTTCCCCCACTTTTAGCTCTCAATAATATAATATTTACCATTATTTAGGCAATAAGCATATAAAGAACTTCATTAATGTCCAAACGTCAAAATAGGCCATCATAAGTTTCCCGCGTATGTTTTTAGCTTATGAACACATAATGTAGAGAGAAGAAGGAGCATATTTTATCGATTTTCGAGATGTAAGTTGTATTTAAATTGCAGATAAATAAAGTACTTATATGTACTTATTATTAAGTTTTTACGTTTCGAAATTCTGATGAACAAAAGTCTTTGTTCGACGCAAAGAAATATCCGACCATCAAAAGTTCCATTCTAGTTAAGAGTAGTTAAGACAGGCAGAAAAATAACTACTATGGCTGCTATTGCTAAAAATAACGATAGCAGATAAATATAGCTTGTTATGAACACAATACAAATAACGAGCGCTATGTAATAATTCGTATGCTGCTAAAATTGTAACGATGTTTTAAAACGCATGCTTCGCGTAATCGCCGTCGTTTCGCAAATCGCTTCATTGCATGAAAAAAATATAGCTTGCTAGTTTAGTTTGGCAGTGACCAGCATCATAACATGTCGAACGTTCGTCAGCTCACCATCGCGTGACAAAATTGTAGAATACTAAAACTAAATTAGTTTACCATACGTTGCGAGCGTTCATTATTTATTTATTTATTCAATAAAAACTAAGTTACATACAAAATACAATTAACATAGGCCCGATATTATAGTCGGCCCTCAACTCATTGAGTTTGCCAAACTCAAGATTAATGTTAAGGGGAGATTGAATCCATTTCCATATTACATGACATGTCAGTTACTAAATCTTCAATTATAGACATATTTCACTTTTTCTGTGGTTATTATCTGTCAAATTTAAATAACCTCAAATAATACGAAATACAAAACGGGACGCTACGACTTTAAATACCATTGTTTTATTATCCAACATGGTAAATTTAATTTTTTTCACCAAAATAATGCTTTTAAATGCCCGTGATCGTTTCAATACGGCTGTCAGTTTGTTTTGTTGTGTGGCGCCACCTTCGATACAACACTGAAACTACACACGTTGCCTAACGCCTCTAGTGATAGAAACTGAAACTACACGAGTTGCCTAGCAAATGACAGTTGACTCACAGTTAAGTACTTAATCTGCCAGAAACGTTGAGTTAAATATTTGTCGTTTTAGTGACGTATTTGAGGGAAGATTAGGTCTAAACGGACACTGTAATACGCTATATTTTTGTAAAACTTGAGTTTAGCTCTTAAACTGATACTGTAATACCGGCCCATAGTGTCCCCCGATAGGTAGGCGAGTATCTAGGTAAATTGAAACTATTTGCTTTGATGAATACTTGTTCCATTTATATTTAATTTGTTTTAGTTTTAAGTATCTAATTAAAATATTAATATATCGATAACACCAAAATAAACATAGTCCAGACCGACAATTAATGCGTATATTGGTATTGAAGACTATCAGAAGAATTGACGCGACCATACTATGACGTCGTGCGCTCTGATTGTTTTTTCTCATAAAATGGCGGACTAACACATTTTGTATTTTAATATTTATAATATTATTATTATTCACTCCTATAAATTAAAAAAAAACATTTTTTAAATCTTTATAACCTATTTTATTTTTTAAAATCATAATTTCAATGATTTTTTTCTTACAGTCATCACACCTATTACATATTTTAATATATTAATCATAATATGTATATGAATCATAACAGTTATCCCATATGTATATTAGATTCATCATAATACATTGTGTATTTCCATTTCAACCTCATGTAACACTGTACAACTCCCACAAACAATATAATTACATCATTTTATTTTATAATCAAGCAATGAAAGCCACCAAGTTATTTATTTCTGAAACGTTAAATATTCTCCACCACGTTACAATACTCGGTGCGTGTTATAACAGATGCGTCAACGATTCAATAGAGCGGATAGCGATATTATTTGGTTTATTGTCCCAAATAAACCAAATAAATCAATAAATAAAAATAGCATGTTAAAAATAAGCAGCATATTCCATATAGCTTGTTATGAAAAAAATAGCCATTTCGAACAACACAACAGTTGACAGTAACAAACACAATTGACAGTGACAATATGGTGACGTCATGCGCTCTGATTGGTGTTTCACATAAAATGGCGGACAAACATATTTTGTATTTTTATTTTAATAATATTAATATTATTCGCTCTTTTAAAATGAAAATAAATATATTTTTTCAAATCTTTATAACATATTTTATCTAATAAAATCATAATTTCCATGATTTTTTCTTACTGTCATCACGCCTATTGTCAAGTAATACAATAATTATTATTAAGCTTTGGTGACAATATATTGCACACACTATGTCCTATTCTGATTCGTCTAAATTATTCCGTCTGAATTTTAGTAGGTATATGAAAAGTGTCAAAAGGTTGACTGAATTTATAAGGGACTCATTACGTCACACCACGTGGATAAAATCCTTTTATGCCGTCCCCGGTCTCCCGTTGATTTAGACATTTTCGTATTCTGATATGGATCAGAATAAGACATACTATCGATTATTCTAAATCTCATGCAATAAAAGATATACAAATATACATTACATTAAAAATATGTGTTTCAAGTCTCTTTTGTGTTTAATTACAATCAAGATATTACATAGCCTACAAGTGTGATGATAAAATTTTGAAATATATGTTATTTAATGATATAATAAAACTCAATCAGAAAATATGTATTTTTTGTAATCAGAGAATTCATTCAACCCCAAAAATATTTTTCCAAGTCAATAAAAATTATGATATATTTGAAGAAAATTATGTAATAAATAATGTAAGAATCAATTATACTCAGTGATAGTTGAGGGACACTATACCATGTCTGTAATAGTTTATTTGACCATGAACCAATATAATATATAAATGTACATTAGGAATAGTCTCACTAGAATATTGATCACGACAGTTTACAGCTGGGAAACTTCTTGGAAGACAGACATGAGATGGGCTTCTTCCATCTTCTTTTACCACTCGAGTGATTCATTTGGGAATCGTTACCCGCTTTTCCATTTGATGTTGATTTCTCTTCTGCTTGACATTCAATATACCTCTTTTCTTCTGTCAACAAAAAATAACATAACATCATTGAATACAGATTATAAGTTTTTCACTCCATAAAACAAAGTCATAAACAACCTCATACATTCCCTAAACTAAACAAAAAGTGTAATTAAAACTATTATCATTCTTCTTAATGTTTATATCTCAACACATTATGTGTTATTTTTAAGGTACAATTGTGATGTGACAATCTAATTAATAAATGTCATTTTGATACTCGCTCAGACACGGGTATGTTCCCAGTGAAGCGGGTGTCGGTCGCACATAAAAAATAAAAGTGTAAAGAATTAAAATAAATAAATAAATTCATTGTCACCATGTATAAGTTACTTACCAAAAATGTATTTTTTTTACTAATATCAAAAGTATTTGTAAATGTATCAAAAGGAATATAAATTATATAATATACAATTTTTTACTGCCATCGGTGGTAGTAAAAAAAATATGAGAATTTTTTAAATTTTGGTTAAAAACTCCATAATTCATTTTTAACGTATTAAATTAAAAAAAAATTTCAATCACAAATCCAACTATGATTTAACAGTACAAAATATATATGTAGATTTTTTTATATTCGCTAATAAATTACTAATGATAAATCAAATCCAAGATATCAAAACACATCACAACAAAATTGATGTAAAAAAATATGCATAAAAATTGTGAAATCATGGCTCTCCACTACTATGGAATAGTGGAGAGCCATGATTTCACAATTTCATGTTCAATTTTTTTGTAATAGGTTAATTAACAAATCAAAATTAAATAACTAGAAGCAATATTTACAATATTAAAATATGTTAATGAACATGTTAAAAATCTCAAAGGGAAAAACTTAATAATAAATAAGGCACTCGGATATACAAAATTATATTAACCCCTTAAAGAATATTTTTTTTATGAATGAAAATTATATGTTGAATATATTTGTTCACTTTTATAAGGATTATCACTATAAAATATGTCTGTAAATAATACAATGGTGCTAAAAGTGTAGTGAGGGAAAAATATATTTTGATATGAAAATATTCATAAAAAATAAAGCCCAACGCGACGTCCTACGTAGGCGATTCAAAGCGAATACGAAGCGGCGCGGCGCGAAAATAACAAACAGTCGGTAACTATGGAAGCGTCCTAAGTTACCGACCGCGAGTTGGTTTCAATGCGGCGCGGCGCGATGCGAAGGGAACGCGATCAGTTGGTTTGATATTTTCGCGCTAAATGATAGCGGTGCCATTGTTTTTAGACATGTCAGAAACAGAAATTTTAATTTCTGTCCATGAACGTCCCATATTATGGGACAAAAGAATTATTATATCGAACCGCGATTTAATAATTCTTTTGTCCCATAATATGGGACAAAAAAATTATTAAATCGCGGTTTTTAGGATTTGGCAAAAATAAATGGGACTACAAGTAAACACATTTATTTACGAGGGCCTGTGTTAGAAATGAAGACACAATTTTTTCAAAAATTTTTTTTATTATTTTTCAACATAGTCCCCTTTTAGAAAGATACACTTCTCCCAACATTCCTGCCATTTTTTTAACCCCTCCAAAAAATAGGATTTGTCGAACTCTCCAAAATATGCCTCTGTCTTGACGATGACTTCCTCGTTTGAGCTAAATTTTTTTCCTGCGAGCCATTTCTTTATGTTAGGGAACAAGAAGAAGTCGCAGGGAGCCAGATCGGGTGAATACGGGGGGTGTGACAGCGATTCATAACGCAATTCATGCAGTTTGGCGGCGACAACTCGGGATGAATGCGCTGGTGCGTTATCGTGGTGAAACAACACCTTCTTTTTCGCCAAATGCGGCCGTGTCTCCTTTAATATTTTGTCGAAGCGGTCCAATAACTCACTGTAGTATTGTCCAGTGATCGTTCTTCCTTTTTCTAAAAAATCCATGAGGATGACGCCCTTTGCATCCCAAAAAATCGTCGCCATGACCTTTCCGTCTGATGGGACCGTCTTCGCCTTCTTTGGAGCAGATTCACCGGCAGAAATCCATTGTTTTGATTGTTGCTTAGTTTCAGGTGTGTAATGATGAATCCAGGTTTCATCAACGGTGACAACTCGACGCAAAAAGTCCTTCGGATCTAGCTTAAATTGCTCCAAACACTGCTTCGAAGTTAACAGCCGCATCCGCTTGTTGTCCACCGTGAGCAATCGCGGTACCCATCGGGCCGACAATTTTTTCATCGCCAACTTATCATGTAAAATATTAATTGCCATTCCAACCGTCACTCCTACGGCATTTGCTACTTCGCGCACTTTCGTTCGTCGATCAGCGAGAATCATGTCGTGGACTTCTTCAATGATTTCCTCGGTAACCACGTCTGCCGGTCGTCCTGGTCGCTGCTCATCAAAAACGGATGTTCGCCCACGTTTAAATTCGTTGAACCAAAATCTGACAGTTGTCATAGATGGCGAAGTGTCCCCATAAACAGCATCCAATTTTGCCTTTACCTCCTCGCATTTTTTCCCATCCAAAAACAAAAAGCGAATAACCGAACGATACTGCTCTTTTTCCATCTTATCGAAAATCACGAAACACGTCTCACTCGAATGACTGCCAAATCCAAACTAACCTATCAATCAGTCTGAAATTTGTTTTGGCGTCGTTTGATAGATGGCAGCACACGATGATAACACCAACTTCCCTCAGGAACGTCCTCTGTCGTCAAACACGGGTACTTATTGAACCGCCCTCGTATTATTGCTATTTTACAATAGGATGTTGTTCAAAACACATAAAGTTTTCTCTCGCTTGCACGAATGTCAAATTTTGATATGTTTCCTGGAAAGATGTATATTCAGTCTCATTTATTAATTCAAGATCACGTAATTCTCCATACAAATTGTGATATCCCCCATAAATATGCCTCTCTAAGTACACAATATTAGTTTCACTTCTCTGCCGTACATACTTCTTGAGTATTTTATATACGTACATCCATGACAGTAGCTGGCGGCAGAGGAAACGATTCGCGCACACGTAGGACAGAGCCGCCGCATCGCATTGAATTCGCTTGTATCCACACCGCATCGCGTTTGCTTTGAATCACCTACGTAGGACGTAGCGTTACAATATAATTGAATAGAAAAAAAACACTTTATTGTACCCTAGAAGTGGTGGACTTAATCCAAGATAATTAAGTTGGTTTGAAGAATAAGCCATACGGTAATCTCAAATACAGTATCCACTCCAGAAATGCATTGATTATGAAAAAACATGAAAAAATCTAATTTGTAAATAAAAAACAATACCTAAATACCACACTACAATATTTGAACACAATATAAGTTATAATCTAACGGTCTTACTTATAAGAATTCATTAAAAACTTACTAAACGCGCAACTAGATAATCACGACTAAAAGATTGTCTTAATTCTTGATTGTTAAGATTGGTATTAAAAAATCTTACTTATAAACGTATACTAATATGTGACTAACTAGTACACCGAACTGTTTGCAAACACTCATTTTTTTTATATGGTCGCATTGGCTTCACAGATGTCAAAAAATAGATAAATGCATGCAATTTTTTCTGTCAATCTCAATATGCGTTGGATCATATGTGAAAGATCCACCATTTTGAAATATTTGGTATAACGCGTTAGTCTTGCGTTAAACAACCTCTCGACCCATCCTAATGTGACGTCTACTAAATAAAGGTATAATAAAGATAGTCACGGTTTATAAGTAAACTTTTTGCTAACCACGCTTTATTACTAGGTGCTATAGATAGTTTATGTTTATAAGTAAGACGGTAATTGTATAAATTTGTATGTTGGGTGTCTATAACAATCAAATAAATAAACATGTACATAAAAAACATTGAGAAAAATTTTATAATTAATAAATAATACTTTTGGGTTGAATTATGTATTTAATTCTGTAAAAATACAAACATTCATATGTGAGCATGAACAGAAATTGATGTTATTGCACCCTAAAATAATGTGTGATAGTGACTCAAACTACCAAGGAAAGTTATCAAATCTGGAGTGAGGTGGTTGTGGGATGGGTGATTTCTTGTTTACACTTGCAAGACAATCTTATTTCACTCCCAAACAACAAAATCATAATTATTTTCACCCGAAATAACTCAGATATGGACTTTTCTGCAGGTTAAGCTAACCCGAGTATACTGGGTATGGCTCCTAAGGGGTTAATCTTCACTGACTGTACATTAAAGCTAATGATATTGTATGGACATAGAAAAGAAACTCAATAATTTTTTTTGTACATTTTATGTAAAAATAAATATTGTGTTATTAAAAGCGATATTTTATATAGATAATTATAAAAAATTGAAAATATTAGAAGCGGGAAATAAGTCATTCTGTAAATATAATCAGGACAAACCTAACAGAACATTCTACACTCGGCTACATAGGCTGAGCATGCCCCTTGGAAACCCCTCTGAAATAATTTTATTCAAACATAAATAAGTGGATTGGTCGAATTAAAATATGTTTTCGTATCAAAAAACTAAATTAAAGTAGTATTATTAAACATAGGCCCGGTATTACAGTCTCAAGATTAATGTTAACGGGAGATTGAATCCATTTCTGTATTACAGTGCAATATGACATGTCAGTTACTAAATCTTCAATTATAGACATATTTTACTTTTTCTGTGGTTATTATCTATCAAATTTTAAATAAACCCAAATAATAGGAACTACAAAACGGGACGCTACAACTTGAAATACTATTGTTTTATTATCCAACATGGTAAATTTAATTTTTTTCACCAAAATAATGCTTTTAAATGCCCATGTTCGTTTCAATATGGCTGTCAGTTTGTTTTGTTGCGTGGCGCCACCGTCGATACAACTAACGCCTCTAGTGATAGAACACTGAAACTACACTCGTTGCCTAACGCCTCTAGTGATAGAACACTGAAACTACACTCGTTGGCTAGCAACGAGTCGAGAAATGACAGTTGACTCACCGTTAAGTAGGTACTTAATCCGCCAGAAACGTTGAGTTGAATATTTATCGTTTTAGTGACGTATTTGAGGGAAGATTAGGCCTAAACGGACACTGTAATACGCTATATTTTTGTAAAACTTGAGTTTAGCTCTTAAACTGAGACTGTAATACCGGCCCATAAAAACTTAGTTACAAGAAAATGTATTAATTTCTTTATACTGCCATGCAATTAATGAGATAGGTACTAGATTATGTTTATATCTGATGGAGTGATTCATATCAAAATATACAATGTTTAAGAAATTTACTTTTCTCAATATCTAAGTTATGCTTGGGATACATAACAGCATTGACACTCGACACAAATGTGTCAATGGCATCTACATGGTAATCAGTTTTTTGTATTGACAATGGTGTATACAGCTGTCCCAGCTCTTGGCATACACACTGAGTGTCTAATACTGTTGTGTATTCCGACAATAAAATTCTAATTAAACAAAGAAATCAGAGAAAACCAGAGATATAAGAGGACCATATGAATTGTCTTTCAAACAACAGTCGACAATATTTGAATATGTAAATTTATACGTAGGCACATTTACTGGTCCCAATCTGCATGGGATAGGTATAGATAGCTACATAATAGCCATCCCCACCTCTTTTGAGATTGACTTAGACCTATTGATCTATATCAGTGTTTTTCAACCTTTTCGAATATGCGACCCCTACAATTAAAAAAAAAACTGGCAAGCCCCAGGACCATATCAAAACAATATTAGTGATTTCAAAGACAGCATATTTAATTTTCTTTCTTGAGACTATACTAACAGAGTAATCAAGTGCAATGTGCAAAATAGTCGCGGGTGCTCTGTGGACAACAAAATATTATAGGTCAAGAAGTGGTCTGTGACCACGTAGGAACAGTTCTTCACTGGATACGCTAATTATTTTCATGACCCTGAATGGCTTTAATCACAAACAAGAGCCTCCAAGGAAGAGGAAAACATTCTAATGGTCAAGCATAAAATCAAAAAATTCATTGAATGAACAATATACATTGAATATTGAATGATAGATTTATAGCTATGAGACAATTTTTCCCAAAGCATTTTCTTACGGTGCTTATGTAATAAAATATATACATATATTACCGTTGAGATCATGTTCAGTGTAGTATATTTGTGTGTTGTTTCTATCAGTAGTGTCGTAGTGATAGTCCATGAGATAAGGCAGGACAGTCATACGATGAAGGTGATCTCCTTGCAAAGCCGGAATCGGCACCCACTGTTCACCAACTAATGCAGGTTTCCTCTGCATCCATCTGCAATAACAGTACATTATCATTCGCCAAATATGTAGCTTTTTAATATCATAACATTCACCCTTTAACCGTTTCCGTGCTGATCCCGAGACGTGTTCGTAATGAATCATTTGCTACACCAGTGCAGATCACATTGGGTAATCGGGATGAACAATGCTTCACTTAGAAATCTTATTTATCGACATATCCAAATTATAACAATTACATTGTGTAATCGAACCATTTCATCCCGAGACGTAATCACGATGCGCACTGAGATAACGCTCTGCATGGATATTAATGTTGCTTACAACCCATATCAGTAACCCCTTCGAGTTCGTAGAGATTGTGCGCAGGTTTAGAAAAATATTTTTGTTCAGTACCTATTAAATATTATAAAAGCAAAGTATTTTGTTGTAGATTTAAATGTTTTTATTTGTTTAACGTTGATTAATATTTCAAAATAACTCTTTTTTTGAAGTTCATGTGTTTTTGAGAGTTACTTTGATTTTTCTGTGTTACAGACTTTTAAAATCTTACTAGGTGATGGCAAATTATATTGAACATTTTTTGCTATAATGAATGATTTTTGCTATTATGAATGTTCCAAAAAGTACTCAGAGCCTGTTGAGTTATTACAGTATTATTTATAACAACCAATGTTTGTTGGCGGAGCACATGTCTTAGCGCTTACAGATAAACTTCATAGACACGTATAAGGCACCAAGCAATTGTTGAAAACTGTGATTGTTTTGAAAGAAATTTTAAGCTGTTTTTTATTCACTATATACTCTCCCATATCTTTTTTTACCTATGTGATATTTGTTAGCTAATTTAGTCATGATTTTGGAAGCTGAAATGTTGAAAAAATCAATTAAATAGTATGCAGAATAACAAAAAAAGAAAAAATGTATTCAACATTTAAACCAGCTGAAAATGAATATTATCGTGAAAGGTTTCAAGTATCTCAGGTGAATTAGTTATTGAAATGATGATTTTAATTTTGTGCAAAAATTGTGCCGCACTGAGATGTTATTTTGTTTAGCATACGAGTAGCACAGAAAAGGTTAGGAATAATAACAAACATGACAAAAATATCCAAAGATCCTTTTTAAATGAAATATTATTTTAATAAAACCTAAATTACGCAAACATTAAATAATTGGTACTCTTATCATCTTTATAGGAACATTATTTGTCATGTTTATATTTTCAAATCTTGAAAATATAAAACATGACAAATAATGAAGTCAGAGGCTGATGGGTATAGTTACCAACCCAGTGAACCTGTAGTAAAAGAGTTTACTTTTTCCAGTTTTAGTATAAGTTTACATTACAAGTGAACACTGTGAAATCAGACATATCAACATATCGATACCTCCTACGTAAACTACCGTAAGCCACATTTTTGCGATTTTGAGTTTTTTACATATTTGGGTTCCTTTTGGATCGATCTATCAAAATAACAAACAAAAATAATTCAAAAAATCCTACAAATACATTTCTTACAAACTTAAAATATCGTATCTAAAATTTAGACCGACGTGTAGTACTGTATAAACAAATACTATTGTTTACACGGAAAAAACGCAGAGAATTCTGTGACGCTAGTATAGCATTTTCCTGAAAGTATTGACTCTGTTGAAATTATTTAAATGGTAAATTTTAAATAATATTTTATTTATAACTCATATTCAATATGAACGCAATATGTTAAGATTTGTGTTTCCTGTGAACATTTGAAACTTTAAACTGCTCTCCTCTAAATTTGACTTTTTGCACTTACGGTAGTTTTCGTAGGAGGTATCGATATGCAGTTGCCTGTCTGATAACACCTTTAATAATAAGCTACACATAAAAGAAGATTGATATTTCAAAACCCCCATTAGTTAAAAATATAAACAATATACTTACGGATGCCGCCTAATCTGAGGAATAGTGAGCCTGTCCTGTGGTTCCCTCTGCAAGAGCCCCTTTAATAGACTAACTAAGGCCTCTCCTAATCCTGAAGGCACACTATACTCAGCACGGCCAATACTCTCAAATAACCTATATATATTGTCACCCTCAAATGGATACAAACCAGTCGTTATATTGTACCTGTAACAACGACAAACATAAAACAATATTTCTATTTCAAGCAAATTTACTAACTGTAATTTCTCTGTGACAATTCATAGAATACAATTAAAATATAATAAAGAAAATGTCAATGATATTGGTATTCTATAATAATTTAACAAAAAATCTCTATAATATATATACTATTTTTTTATCAATCAAATTTAATCATATTGCCTCAATACTAAGATTACAATTTTAATATTATACCTAGTAGAAATGATGATTATAGTTTAAGTATATACTTCTTCTAAGTGTGTCCTGTCTTGGTCCGTCCGTCCCCCCCCCCTCGACGTTAAAGACTCTTCCTGTCCTGTGTGGTGCGGAACAGGTCCATCCACTCCCGAATGTTTTGGAGCCAAGATAAGTGTTTCTCTTCTCTCATTGAAGCTTGATAGTATTGAGTAAATTAATAAATGTATTCTACCTACGTTCATTACATTTAGCGTGAAACTGTTTATCTACATTTTAAATAATAAACAATATACAAAATGTGAAAAAAATAACATACAACGTAACACCACTGCTCCAAATATCCACTTTGAATCCTGCAAAAGTTTCAGCTCCATTAGCTATCTCTGGTGGTTGAAAGGCTGGGGAGCCCTGTCCTGTGTGACAGATATCTCCAGCAGAAAACATGTCTAAGGCCTATAATAAAATACAACTATATTACTTTTCATACATACATATATTAAATTATCTCTTCCTATCACCTCCCAATTTGAAGAATAGTCTTGTGAGTTTTCTCTCATCTTTTGTTAGTTCTGTAGATTATGCAACCTTTGAATTATCTTAGATAACATATTGAGGTCCATCTTAAGACACTCATTATCATGGTAGATATAAATTCATATTATAAAATATTAAACAACTATTAGCAGATAACTAATTAAGTTTGTGGAACGTTATATTATATATTTTTACACATTTTCTAATCTTCCTTTTCATATGTTTTGTCGGGTCCCCCCCCCCGACGTTGATGATCACTTGGAAGAAACTCTCCCTGTCCTGTGCGGAGCAGAACAGGTCCTCCACATGCCTCGTTCTGGTCCATTCCTGAATGTTTCAGAGCCAGGATTTAGCTTTACACAAAACTTCAACATATTTACTAATAACTTTGTAAACATTGCTACTGGTTTTGGAGTTAACTGTACAGTTTAAAATAAGCCAGATGAGGAAGCAGTTAGCTACAAAACTGGTAACATGATTACCAAAAAAATGTTGGAGAGAAAGAATGAAAATAAATAAAAATATTCTATAACTTTTATTTATGTAGTGTATATTGGTAATTTTACATATTTTGTAATTATTATAGGTTATTTATTATTATTGTTTGATGAAAATATGCTACTAACTCCCAATAATTTGGTAAATACTGTAATGTTTTACAAATAAATAGAAATTATAATACGGTGAAACAAATAAATTCAAACAAGTATTATATGTATGTACATAGGAATAGAGAATAAAATGAAATGTTATAATAACCTCTGCGACACCAAAGTCAGATATTTTGAGAGTGTGATCAAGAGTAAGAAGTAAATTTCCAGGTTTAATGTCTTTATGTACAACACCTTGACTATGTAAATATTCTAATCCGTCCATCAATTGACTAAAGTATGCCTGTGATTGTTGCTGAGGAAATCTTTTCTGTGGTGTTGATTCCAACATATCCTGTAACAGAATAATACATATTAGTAATCTGTTAGTAGATTTAAGGCCCTTAAGGCCCCCATTCACGATCATGCCATCCTGCCAAACGGCTTGCCATCACTCCAAAATGCACTTGTGAGTTTCAAACAAAAATGAGTTTTAATTCTGATACAAACTGCTATAGCAGTTGTATAAAACTCATCATCAGAATTAAAACTCATTTTTGTTTGAAACTCACGAGCGCATTTTGGAGTGATAGCAAGCCATTTGGAAGGATGGCACGATCGTGAATGGGGGCCTTTATATACCTTGGGCATACGGATGTACACAAATATGCACACTAAATTACCTAACAAATGAAATACAAAAAAATATTGCACATCACCAAATCTGTGATACCTATACAATATTTTATTGTGTAGAAAAGGTAAACTTTGGAGTTTTTTTTTAATATCAAGAATAGTAGATTTTCATATTCTTTTTCAATTGAAGTAAAAATCTAATTCAGATGCCTTGTAGTTTTTTTAACTTCTTACAATAAAAAATTAATAAAGGGTTTTATTAAGTAATTTTACAAGAAAAGTATTAAACAAATTTAAATTTCAAAAAACTCAAGCAATAGAATAAAGATATAAAAATAAACTGTTCTTAATTTCAAAGATGTATCTTTTGAGGGTACTAGGGAAAATATTTTCAAAATTTACTACTTAGTCTACTAAAGCATCTTAAAATGTCATATTTCCAGTTCATGGGTTGTTGATATAACTGGCAAAACACACAGCGGTAATTATTTACAAAACAGGTTCCTTATAGACAATAGAATTAATAGTATATGGACCGCGCACAAAGACATTTTGCTTGACAGGTTTTCGGCAAACATGATTTCGCAACTCAACATATGAGGAAAGACTTGACTTCTTAAAACTGTCAAAACTGGAAAACCGAAGAGAACGTGGAGATCTTATTGAAACATTCAAAATATCATCAGGCCATTATGACTGTACAAACACGAAAAATCTCTTTCAATATAGTCATAACACTAATTTGCATGGCCATAGCTTAAAACTTGTGAAAAGTAGGTTCTCAACAAATCCTCGAAAGCATTTTCTTTCAAATAGAAAGGTGAATTACTTGGAATAAACTGCCCCAACATGTTTTGGATGCTGAAAATGTTAATATTTTCAAGAATAGACTGGACTTTTTTTGGACAAAGGAAAATAGTTACAACCAAATAATAAAATTGGACAGTGAATATAGGCACATCAGCCTTGGCTGCCTGCCTATAAATAAATAATAATAATAATGATTTGAATGGAAAAGCCACGTGACTGCAGTCTACTAATGGCGGTGTTAACACCAAAATAAAGTTAAAAGAATTGTTGCATTTTAACTTATATGAGAATGACATATAATTGTTGCAATCACTGCCCGCCCCATACCCACAATTCAGTATCCTATTTAACCACGTCCTGATAAGACTACCGAATTCACATCTCTTCTGTCATTTACCTCTCCACCACACTCATTTAAACTTAAAATTAATTCTCACCGCGCGTGTATGACTAGTGCTACAACTTGTGACCATTGGGACAAAAGAGAAGACATCAGGACAAATTGGAATAATCAAGTAAATGAGTGTGATCCATAAATGTTTTTTTTTCTTCTGCCTTGCAGTGGTTGCAACATAATATCATATTTGGTTAGAATAAATCACCCCTGTCATAATATAGTCCACTTATTATTTTTTATTTATAAATTAATATCCGCGTCACCGCAGGCGGCAAGGCAAATCTTCATACAAAAACAAACAATTTTTATAATTAAAATTACCGGTTATTTTATAGTCAAACTGAATACATTTTAATTGATTTTGAAAGTTTCAAGTTTATAATTAATATTAAATGTTTTTTTTTTCATAATCATTATTCATATCCTATTCATTGTTTATAAATCCATCTATTTGAGATTCATATTCTTTTTCCCTACATAGAATAATCTACTATTAATAAAAATATGTAACTGCTCAATATACAAATCATTAATTCCAGTAGATGACTTGCAAAGTCAAATATTGTCTTTAGACAGTTTTTTCCTCAAACTGATTTTTGTAGAAAGATGCTTTTAAAAAACATTTTTTTATTAGGCTTAATTTGTAATAGGCTCGTTAACGATGAATAGTTTATTTTTGTTTTGGTTGCAATGATCTAACTAGTTTTCCTTTAAGAACCCTTCGGAAATCTCAAATAAAAAAACAATTTAATATTATTTAAATTTACGTTCATAAAACGCTAAGAAAATCAAATGGCAGAATCTATTCATGGTTAAATTACTATATAATATGCACGAACATGTTGTGAAGCCGAAGTGAAAAGACGAATCACCATGGCAAAGGGAGCACTGGGAAAGCTCACAAGAGTGTGGAAGGACAGGACTATCACAAAAAACATGAAGGCTAGACTCATCAGGGGGGCAAGTCTGGTTGCTTATTTACCCAGGGTATGGAATCATTCCATTTTATAAACCTCATGGCAAGTCCCGTCTTTGGGTTTTGGTGAGCGAAATAATGATTTCACGAATGAGTACCAAATGGCAAGTCCCGTTCAAGGCTATCGAAAAGATTCCATCGATAATCGGGGTTTTGATTTCACTTGCAAAATAGGTCACGTTTTACGAGCTGTCAAATTTGTCCAAAGTTTAAAATGACGAATCTTTTATATATTTCAGAAAAGTGCCTCAACTTTTTACAAAAGTATACAAATAAAACCAACGTTTCATTCAAAATTATTTATTTTAATCCAGAAAGGTTATTTGTGTGCAAAATGACCACTTTAATATTACGTCTTTTTTTTTGTTTCTGGCGTGTTTCTCTAGTAAAATTGATTGTTTTTCTATGTTTTATTTTATTTTGATTTATTTTTTACACAATACACGGCATAAGCCATTTACATGTTACATAGAATTATATTTTCTTTTAATTAACAAAATTATATATTAAAAAGAAAAACAAAAACAGAATTAACAATACATTTCATTTAAAAATTAGACAGTACTGGTCGAATATATAAAAAATAGAGAAACAACAATAAATTGACAAAACAAAATTTAAAAAAAATGTTTTTACACAAAGAAATAAGCACATACACCAATAATTTATTAATTATTGTAATAACATATTGTGAAATATTTATAGGGTAATTACAAAAAAAAACAAAGAATAAGGAAAAGAAAGAAAACTGCAAAGTTAGCTATTCAATTTGAATTCTGGAAAGACCTATAAATATTTTTTTTGAAAACCGGCAGGCTATCCCCGAAAATATCTGCATCAACACACAGCTCATTTTCTAGCCTATGTAATCTCGGTATTGGAGAGTTAAATATATAGTTAGTGAAAGCGGCTCTCTCATGGAAAAGCACAGCTTGTCTAGTCCGTCTAATCGGAACATGAAAGTTGATTGCACTTACAAGCTCAATGCAGTCCGTTGCTCCGTTCACTAACTTGTGCAAAAATGAGACGTCCAATAACCTACGTCGATCGGCCAACGAATGTAAATGAAAGCCACGCATCAAGTCGGGATAATCAATATTTTCTATGGAACGACCTAATTTATAATTTAAAAAGCGCAAGAACTTGCGCTGCACTCGTTCAATCGCTATGAATTGAATAGCATAATAAGGTGACCATATCACTGTGTTGTACTCAAGTTGAGGTCTAACCAGTGATACATAAAGCGATCTGAACGACTGCAAACTTCGAAGGTCTGTTACCAGACGCAATAAAAAGCCTAGGGTCCTCATCGCCTTTCCCACTATCTCTTCAATATGCATGTTGAAAGAAAGACTACTACTAAAACCTATCCCCAGGTCCCTGATGTGATCGACAGTTCCAAGGTCCCTACCATCTATTCTGTAAATGAAAGAAATAATATTCTTCTTTTTCCTGTTAAAATTGATGACCTGGCATTTGTCTATGTTTAAGTGCAGAGAGTTACGATAACACCATTCCGTTAATCTATCTAAACTATTTTGTAAAATGTGACAGTCTGCAAGACATTCCACTACTTTGTATATCTTCAGATCGTCGGCGAAAAGCAATACATTTACACCGAAAAATATTTTTACTATGTCATTTATGAAGATGTTGAAAAGAGTTGGTCCTAAGTGGGAACCCTGTGGGACACCACTTGTGGCACTTATAGGGAACGAGATGCAGTCTGAGATTTTAACATACAAAGTTCGGTTTCTTAAATAGCTTGATATCCACGATAGAAGGCTGCCTCTGACTCCATAACCTCGAAGTTTTTCAATAAGAATACTATGGGGTACTTTGTCAAAGGCCTTTGAGAAATCAGTATATATAGCATGCCCCTCTGAAACCCCCTGTAATATGTAATCAAGATACTCGAGCAAGTTGGTCTGTGTTGACCTCGCCGGCATAAAACCGTGCTGTCTAGATGTTATGACAGCATTGATCGAAAGTGAGATCCGAGAAAGTACAATTGACTCGTACATTTTAGGTATTGATGATAAAATACATATGGGTCTGTAGTTGGTAATTAAAGAACAGTCACCCTTCTTAAATATGGGTGTGATAAAACCTGTTCTCCAAACTGCCGGAAACCGACCATCATTCAAAGACCTATTAAACAGTGCTAATAAAGGATCAACTAATGCATCCATACACCCCCTCAGGAACACATTAGGCAACTTATCAGGTCCAGGCGACTTTGAGCAATCCAAACTGCAGATGGCCCTTACAACATCGTCTCTATCCAAACGTAGATTAGGCAGATCGACAAAAACCTCGGGTGAAATCTCTCCACAGGTCCGCTCCCTGGATGCTCATATACACTACCAAAGAAATCAGCAAACAAGCCGACAGTGGTCTGTAACGTGTTCGAGCATTTGTTGTTATAGAACATTTGACTAGGTGTGTTGACACGTTCCTCACTAATAGACCTTACGAATCTCCACAGAGACCTAGAATTTCTCGGGAGGTCAGATTCCACTCTGTCTATGAAATCATTGTAACATCTTTTAGATAACTCCGAACACCTCTTTCTTAGATCTGAGAAATAATTAAAATCTGATATTCGTAAGGTTTCCTTGTACCATTTGTGAGCAACTTTTTTATCAATCACGAGTTTTCTTAGTTCAGGACTGAAACAATGCGGAAAGTTAATTGGCCTAGAATAAAACATCGGTATATACTGTTCGATACAATTATTCACTACTTTATAGAAGTAATCGACAGAGAGGTCAATATCAACACATTCCATCAGGTAAGACCAATCTACGTTAGACAGGTATTCTACGATTGGACCGTAGTCAGCTCTGCGAAAGTCTCTACCAATTTTAGTACACTTCTTAAATTCGGGTATTTGGCAGGGAATACATATGTCTAATGGAGGATGATGTTCATCCGGCGGCAATACCCCGAAGTTGGAAGATGATACTATTGCATTGAAATCGCTACAGAAAATGAGATCAAGAATATGATTGTTATGGTTTTTAACAGCGTTCAGTTGATGAAGTTGTAGATAGTTACACATATCAATTATGGTTGTTGATTTTTCGCAAGGATGATCAAGGGTGGCTACCAATACTGTCTCGTCGTCATCCCCACCCTCGACCCAGTCAATGTTTGGTAGGTTATAGTCACCTGTCAAGACAATCCTAGCGTTAGGAAATTTATTACGTATGTCTTCAATGTCGTTGCAATAAACTCCATATGTACCGAGGTCTGAACCAGGTGGGAAATATGTACATGCTAAAATGATGGTTTGTCCGTTTATTTTTACTGATACAAAAACCTGTTCCAGCCTTCTCTGTTGGACTACAATACGTTTAGATGTTAATTGGCTAGAAACAGCAATCAAAACTCCTCCTCCCCTTGAAAAATCACTCGTGTCTGCACTTCTGTCATTCCTATAAACTCTAAATCCATTGAAGCCCAATTCAGATGTCTTAATAGATGAATTCAGCCATGTCTATATCGTACACTGTTGTGGAGATATTTAACCTGAGCTTATGTAGTTTGGTCCTGGTGCCCCTAACATTTTGGTAGATACAATTTAGTTTTTTGAGCTTTGATTTATTGTGATCCTTGGTATCCCATTTATGAACCTGATGGAGATGTCAGTCTCACCTTTCATTCTTCGATCGTTTAGTTCTGTTTTCAATTTCTTATAGTGGTCCCTCTGCAGCACCGTCTGGTCTCTAAATATCCTGATGCTCCCCTGGGTGTTAAGTTTCTGTTTTAAAATATTTTTTGCTTGGTCTTCGCTGTTGAGTATAACCTTAATAGGTCTGTTCCTACCATTGGACTTTCCCAAGGGAAATAATCTTATCGCAGTCGCGTTGATTGTCTGGTCCAGTGATTTAAGTAGTTCTACCACTCTTTTGGTATCTTCTTGTTGCACTAAGGTGTATGGTTTGTTGGGTTCCTCTTCTAGGTTACATATGATAACATTCTTTCTTCTCTTTTCCCTCTCTTCAATTTCAGCAAACATCTCGGTGACATCCGGGACAAGCTTATTCTGGACCGCTTGAGAATCTCTTACTTTCTCTTCTAAACCCGATACTCTTTCTCTTAACTGTTCATTTTCTTTTAAAATATCATCCATCTTTGCCAGTTTAGTAGAGATTACATTAGATATTAATTCGTCCAAGTATTTTAACTTTTTGTCGAATTCGTCTATTTTATCATTGATAGAGTTTCTTGATATTACTAATTGATTGTGTTTTTGTTCGGAATTCCTCATAAATATATCGATTTTATCAGAGATATCAATCAGGCGTTGTTCGGCTGATAATGAGTTTGATGAGTTGTCTCCATTATGTGGCATTACACTGCCCACACTCTGTTTTGTCCTCTCCTCGCTAGATGGCGATATTGTTGATCCTTGAAACAATGATAAACCACTGTAAGCCTTGTTCGCGGCTGAGCTTTCATGCTTTGACTTTCTTTCTTCAGATGTCGTTGGTGTTATGTTTTTATTTTTTCCGTGTCATATATTTTGGTTGATTATTCTCCATTTTTATATTTTAAATATTGTATTACTTCAGTAGTTAATAATAATAATTAAAAAAAAAACTTGTCCCCGATGTAGATTCGAACTCGATTCTCCTCGCCCAACTTTAATGCAGAACGTGTACGGTGTGTAACCAACCGTGCCACCAGCGCTTTTTTGCGTGAGCGTCGTAAATCTTGTATATGAAGATGTTGCTTTGAACAGGATTTTATGCTACCCACATTGATTTTATTATTCTGTTATATTATGAATAATGACTGTCACTTTTTGTAATGATTATTTGGTGCATAAACAATGGAACTGCGTACCTCTCATTGATAATCCGAGTGAAATATATATTTCAAAAGATGCACAATCACTTATTTCACTATTTGCACACAGTCTGAACTTTGTACGCACAGTTTTTAATCGAAAAATAAATTTTTATACCGGAACGAAAAATACACGACCAGTTTAGTTGACAGTTGTTGAGAAAAAAAAAAATGTTTCGTTATCTTTGGTTTTAATAAGGAGGGAAATATAAAAGGTGTCACTTCATTTCTCGGATCTTATATAATGTTATTTTTCCGCCTCGACTGTATTAATAATATATTAAATTTGTCAAAAATAAAATTGGATTGATTTAGAATTTACGTTTTGAGTTAATTTTACCTACATAAGCTCGCGTGTAAATTTTGAATAAATTCAATAATGATTTTGAAAACGAATCATTCTGTGAAAAGCACATACTTATTTTAATGCTAATTTATTCTGTCTTGTTTGTGCATACTTGTTTGTGAATGTTTCTAAGGTTAATAAATATGTAAATAAGCTTTCTTAATCTGTTTATAGTGTTATTTATTTGAGTTTTCCATTTAAGGTTACTGTCAATTATTACTCCTAAATATTTTATTTCATTTTTATTTGTTATATATAGACAATCGTTATTTTTACATGTCAATACTTTTGTAGAACAATTTTTTGAGTGGATTTTAATATTTAATGCAATGGGAGGTATTTTCTTGTTTATGGTAAAAGGTATATAATAAGTTTTCTCAATATTCAGGGTCAATATATTATTGTCAAACCATTCTTTTAATAAATTTATATCAGTGTTAGCATTTTTTCAAGCTCATTCCATGAATTTGCCTGAAAAATAATTGCCGTATCGTCTGCATATGAAACAAGTTTTCCTGATATTGTCAAATTAAATATATCATTTACATATAAGATGAACAAAAGAGGGCCCAAGATTGTGCCTTGAGGTATTCCAAAATCACTTGTATTCGGTACGCTTAGAGTATTATTTATTTTTACGTATTGATCCCTAGAGGACAGAAAACTTTCAATCCATTTTATTACTGTATCTGTAATTCCGATTTTACCAAGTTTATAAAGAAGTTTTTTTATGACTTATGCTATCAAAATCTTTTTTTAAATCTAAGAATATCGCATGCGATTTTTTTCCTTTGTCTAAAGCTTCATATATTGTTGTTGTGAGGTCAATGATTGCATCCTGTGTGCTTATTTTTTCACGAAATCCAAATTGTTTGTCACTTAATATATTATGTTTACTAATAAAATTTAAAATTCGCTTTTTAGTTACTTTTTTAAATTTTTGATATATTTGATAGTACAGATATAGGTCGGTAATTACTAATTTCTTTGGAGTCACCTGATTTATGAATCGGTGTAACAATCGTTTTTTGTATATAGATGGAAATATTCCCTATTTGAGACTATTGTTTATTATATGTGTAATCGGCTTCTTCAAAAATTTTGTAAATGTTTTTAAGTTTTCAACCGTAATGCCATCGAAACCAGGTGCTGATTCAGTTTTAAGGTTTTTTATTATAGTTGCAATTTCTTGTTCAGATACTATTGCAAATTTTTCTAACTTATCTTCAATTGATTCTGCTTCATTTCCTGAGATCAAGGTGATATTTCTATGTTGTTGGTTATTTCATTTGCAAGATTTTTCCGACATTCGCAAAAAAATTATTGAAAACATTGGCACATTGTTTAGGGTTTTCAGAAACTTGTATTATATTATTGTTAATTTGTAATTTTAAGATATCATTTGGTTTTATTTTATTTTCGATTATTTTATTTATTGTTTTCCAAATCTTTTTACTGTCGTTGCCAGAGTTTGAAACCCGTTTTTTGTAAAAACCCGTTTATGTATTTGACATTTTGTGCTTAGTGCATTGGAGGGCTTATTGTCACTTGGCAACTTCTTCCAACCAACCAGATTACAAAGTAAGACAACATAGAGTATACACAACAGCAAAAATACTGATAATGAATAAAAAAAATATATGAAACATTACAAATTCAGAATGTGAATGGGGGCGAACGCCACACCACCTCTTCGTGCAGTGTGATGTTGTGACACAAGTTAGAATGAGGACCTTGGGCAACCCCCAAATGGACATTAATTCCATACCCTTATTAAATCCCCTGTGGGTCCTAAACTTAATAATAATTGTGAGATATGTGAGTGAAAGAGATAGCATGTCTGTGTGTGTATATAGTGTTTGAATGAGCGCGTGGCGCGGCATTCTGCGTTTCGCCGTTAAATATGGTAACTCCGTATTATTGTAGTTGTATTGACCTTGAAATATATATATTGTAGTGTTCGTGTGTAAATAAAGTGTATAAAGAATATACATCTTTTACTGAATAATAATCAGAGTTCCACCCCAGAAATAATTAGTGTACAAGGACACTGTACTGGCGCAGTCTGGAAACGAGCTACTTAGAAAATTTGGATTTTTTCGAGAAGAAAAAAGATATCGGCTACAACACAGACGACAATAATTTTTTTCACTGTGAAAAAAATTTAGAGGTACGAGTTCGTACAAGTGTACAGAGACACTGTGCGAAGATCTTCAAGGAAGCAGTATTGGCTGAGGAAGACAGGAGTCTTCGGGATAGATACTACTTCGGGAGATTTAAGCTGGACTTCAAGGGGACCAGAGGGGACCAAGGAAGACCAGGAAGGACAACGGGAACGGGAATCAGAGAAGACCAGGGGACCACAAGGTTGGACAAGAGGATTGGCTGCTTGCTGTGAACGAGCTTCAAGCAGAGGCAACGGAAGGGGACCAGGGAGCTGGACCAGGATTCGACAGAGACGACTTCTGCAGAGCCAGGGTCGGGCCGTAGTGCAAGGTGTTCAAACGACTGGACAGGATCGAGTTAAGATAAGTGTATTTTTCTTTTTTTGTCTGTAGGTATTCTTTTTTCGGTAATATGGAACAAAGGAATCAACCACTTTTCAATCACGAGAGTGATTTGTGGAGTGTGTTCAGGGTACGTTTTGAACAATTCATCATAGCTGATGATGAAAAAATTTCTGAATCAAGGAAGAGAGCAATATTTTTAACCTCTTTGTCTGAAAAAACTATTATTTTATTGCAAAACTTGTGTGTGCCAAGAAAAGTTACTGAAGAAAAATTGTCGAAATTATTTGATCATATGGATAATTTTTGTAATGAGACAGTTTCTCCGTATATTGAGAGAGAAAAATTTTATTGTATGAAGCAGTCTGAACATGATTCAGTAAAAGAGTTTGCTTGTAAATTAAAAGAGCGTAGTGTTAAATGTCAATTTAATGATCGTCTTGAAGAATCTTTGAAAGATATTTTTATTATCGGTTTGTGTAATAGTCAAATAAAAGAAAAGTTGTATTTGGAAGACGAGAAAAAGGGTTTCTCTCAGATATTGGAATATGCAAATGTAATAGAATCGGTATCAAAAAATAAAAATGTGATAAAAAGTTGTAAATCAGAAATTTGTGAAATTGAAAGTAAACAGAAAAGTAGGTATGATAAAAATAGTACACATAGAAGGAATTTCAATGAATTTGATAAGAAAAAGAATAGATCAGTATCACCGCATGTTAGTAATAGAAATTTAAAATTTTTTGCATGTTTATCTGATAGTCACTTAATTAAAGATTGCAAATATAAAAATTTTAAGTGTAATAAGTGTAGAAAAATGGGTCATATTGCGAAGGCATGTAAAAACGATCAGTTTGGTAAAAGCAAAAATAGTATTTTTACTATGGAAAATAATACGAACGTAAATGTTGTTTGCAATACGAAAAGTATTAATGAAATAGTAAATCCGTTCATGATTAGTATAAGTATTGGTAGTCAGATTATTTACGCGATGATTGATACAGGTGCTAATGTATGTGTAATTCCGAAAGATATTCATTTTAAGAAGTTTAAAAAGTTTAAATTGAAAAAACCGACAAGTATTTTAAAATCATACGACGGTAGTATTTTGAAATATATTGGTGTGTGTGAAATGGAAGTTACATACGACAATATCAAACAAGTGATAGAATTTTTTGTGGTACATAATGGAAATAATGTTATTGTAGGTAGAAATGTTATGCGTGATTTCAATATTTACTTAGAAGGTGTTAACACTTTACTGACCAGTGTTGATGAAAATTTTAAAAATAATTATATTATTAAAATTAAAGATAGATATCCGGAGGTTTTCAGTGAAAAATTAGGAAGATTTTCCAAAGGCAAGGTTAGGTTGTTTGTTAAAAAGAATTTTATACCTAAATTTTGTAAACCTAGGTTAGTACCATTTTCGATCAGAGAAAAAGTTGAAAAAGAAATTAGAAGATTGGAGAAAGATGGTATAATCACGGCAGTGACGTCGAGTGACATTGCTTCTCCAATTGTTCCTGTTATAAAGAAATCGGGAGAAATCAGGATTTGTGGTTATTATAAAACAACAGTAAATCCACAATTAATTGTTGATAAATATCCTTTACCAAAATTCGAAGAGTTAATGTCGGAAATTAGTGGAAGTAATTTTTTTAGCAAAATCGATTTAAAAAATGCTTATACACAGTTTGAGTTGGATGAAAACAGTAAAAAGTATGCAACGATTTCCACATCGTTAGGTTTATTTTGGTATAATAGATTAGTTTTCGGGTTGTCATCTAGCCCAGGAATTTTCGCTAAAAATTTAACAGCTTGTTTATTAGGTTTAAAAGGAGTTGTAGTATTTTTGGATGATATTTTGGTTTCAGGAAGAACTTTAGAGGAACATGATAGTAACTTAGAGGGATTATTAAAATGTTTAAAAAACTGTAATTTGACTGTAAATACGGAAAAGTGCGAATTTTTTAGGGATAATGTAGAATTTTTAGGACATAAGATTTCGAAAAAAGGGGTGGAACCTTTAAAAAGTAAAGTTGAGGCTATAACTTTAACTCCATATCCAGGGGATGTTCATGAGTTGAAAAGTTTTTTGGGTTTAATTAATTTTTATAGAAATTTTATTCCGAATATGTCTAGTATAGCGAAACCGTTATATGAGTTATTGAAAAAAGATGCAGTTTGGGAATTTAGTAGCGATTGCAAGAAGGCAATCGATGAGTTAAAAAATGTTTTAACTAGTGGAAATGTTTTAGCACATTTTTACGAAAATTTACCATTAACTTTAGTTACGGACGCGTCACTTAAAGGGTTAGCGGCTTCATTGTTGATAGGTAAAGACCAACAAAGGCCGATCGCGTTTGTATCGCGTACTCTGTCTAAGGAAGAGCAAAAATACGCTATTATCAACCTAGAGGCGTTAGCTATTATAATGTACGGGTTAAAGCAGTTTTTTCAGTATCTGTACGGTCGGAAATTCACCTTATTGGTTGATAGCCAACCACTGACGAGGATTCTTAGTGAAAAAAAAAATATACCGACATTAGCAGCTAATAGATTGCAAAGATACGGGTTAATTTTGGCAGGTTTTAATTATGAAATTAAATACATTAAGTCTAAAGATAATTGTTCTGATTATTTATCGAGAGTACCGGTTAGTGAACCAGGTAATAGTTGTGATAATTTAACGGACAATTATTTAAATTTAATATGTGACAGTGAACAAATTTGTATAAACATTGAGCAGATTAGTGAGGCAACTAGTTGTGATGATGTTTTGGTGCGTGTAATGTGTTGTTTACAGACTAAATGGCCAAATAAAGTTAACAAAGACAGTGATTTGTGGCATTTCTGGATAAAGAGAAATGAGTTATCGATTATAAAAGGGTGCATTTTGTGGAATCATAGAGTGACTTTCCATCAATCTTAAGAGATAAAATTTTGTGTATGTTACATATGTAGATCTCACCTTGGTATTGTGAAGACAAAAGGTCTTGCAAGAGGTTATGTGTATTGGCCGAAAATTGATAGTGACATTGAAGAATTAGTTAGAGAATGTTTTGAATGCTCAAAAATTGCTTCATCGGAACCAAAAAATGTATTGACAAGCTGGCCTAAGGAAGAGTAGGTTTGGACGAGAATACATATTGATTTTTTTGGACCAATTGCAGGTAAATCATTTCTTGTAGTATGTGATGCATATTCAAAGTGGATTGAATGCTTAGAAATGAAGAATATTAATGCGTTTTGCACCATTAAAGCATTAAAATAATTATTTTGTCAATTTGGATGTGTCAAAACAATAGTATCGGATAATGGTAGTTCTTTTATGTCAAATTAATTTCAGAGTTTTTGTGTTGAACATGGTATAAAACATGTAACGTCACCAGTATTTTCACCTTCTTCCAATGGTCAAGCGGAAAACACGGTGAAAACTTGTAAAATGTTTTAAAAAAAATTATTAATTAATAATATAAAGTTTATGAGTGATTATGAAAATAGAATTGATAATTTTTTAATTGATTATCGGAATTCTCCGCATGTTTCAACAAAGGTTGAACCAGCAGTTTTAATGTTAGGTAGAAAACTAAGGACAAATTTTGACATTTTCATTCCTGAATTTATTTGTAATGACAATAATGATAATGATGATATTATTGGACATAACTTGTTAAAAAGTCAAAAGAGACAGCATTATTATTATGGAGGGAGAAAGAGGAAGGAATTGAAAACAGGTCAAAAATGTTGGGTAAAAGACTACAGGGTAGTAAACAAACCAGCATGGGTTTTGGGACAGATTACTAGGAAAATTGGGAAGGCAATTTACTTGGTAAATGTTCTTGGTACAAGTTTCACATGGAAAAGACATGTTAACCAATTGAGAACCACAAGTGTAAAGTGGTCAGATGGGGGGTAAATAGATGTTCTCATAGTTCTTGTGGGTCTCGACTCTGAAGCTTATGGATTGCTTGAGTTTGGACCCGGACACCCCAGTTCACTCCTCGGATGCTAAGTTGTGTTTCCTTTTGTTTCAGGTTGTCGGGAGGGATGCCTGGAGGCAGGAGGGAAGAACACTTGGACACTCGATCCTGGACATCGGTTATCCCTGCAGGCCAGTGTAAGGGATGGATGTCAGGTTAAGTGTGGAGGAGTGTGAGATATGTGAGTGAAAGAGATATCATGTCTGTGTGTATATATCGTGTTTGAATGAGCGCGTGGCGCGGCATTATGCGTTTCGCCGTTTAATAGAGTACCTCCGTCTAGTTGTAATTGACCTTGAATATATATTGTATTGTACTGATCGTGTTATAATAAAGTATAAAAGAACATATATCTTTTACTGTACATCACAGAGTTCCACCCCAGAAATAATCAGTGTACAAGGACACTAATAATAAAACTCTTTTATTATGCAAAACAAATCAAATAATGTGGCAGATTTATTGCCCGTAGGCAATTTCTACCAGTCAACCACACTTCCTAAGAGAGCTAAGACTCGAGGGGATACTGTAACAGGAAACCCGGTGACTCATTCCATATGAAATCAACACACTAAAATCAAAAAATTTACTTGACCACTTCAGAATTTGATGAAATTTGGTACGAAGGTTGTCCTAATAGAGATTAAGAAAAATACCAATTTTTTTTCAAATACCTCAAACGGTTTCAAAATTAGAGCTACATAAAATATCCCAAAATCAGCAGAAAAAAAGTAGCCGACATATTTTGAAATCACTATAGCTTTTCTCCTAATTGAGTTAGAGAGGTGGGAGTGATGTCATTTTACTCAGTTTTAAATGCTCTTTCTTGTGATATACAACATGACATACTTTGGGATAAAAAGTTTTTTTTTGAAACTCAATTCAAAATTTTGATTTTCTCAAAAAGTGCATTTTTGATTTTTTTTTTAAAATTACTATAAATAGTTCATATTTTTGGTAAGTGATTCTCGAAATTTCAAAATGGGAGGCTAATGGGTTCAAAGTTAAATAATAATTTGAAAAAAGGTGTTTTATTAAACATATAAGACATCCTACCTTCTACAGATTTCTTTACTATATTACATTAATCATGAACATAAAATTAAATACTTTCATCTTAGGCAAAAGTTCATGATTTGCAAAGTTTTTATTGCTTCTTCAGGTGTTATTACAAAAATACTTCCCGTAGGAGTGGTAGGGTCAACTTTGCAAAGTACTTCCGTCAGTGGTATCCACAATATGTCTGATTTTCTTGGATATGAAAATGATGATGAAAGTCCAGCAGGATGCAAAAATGTCACTTTTAGTTCAGCTTCTTCTTCATTCTTCTCCAACACATGCCAGCCACCACTTTTGGTCATATACAGCGGTGATATATATATACTAACTTCTGTCATTTGTAGTTATTCAGGGTATTTTTGAATGGTCACTATTTCTTCTGTTGTATCTTCAGAAACTATTTTTACACATATTTTTGATACACTTGAATTTACAGGTATATAAGCATGATAATATTGTTGTGTCCCCTTAATAGTTAGTGCTTGGTTGAAACGGTTCCAAAATTTCTCAGACTCGGAAACGGAAATTTCTTAGACTCAGCATACTCATATTGTGTGGAGAAGGTGAAATTAATTCCAGATAAATTTTCAACTGCCCATTCATAAAGTTGGATTGGTGTTATAATTTGGTTTTCATATGGACGTTGTAGGCTTGCTCTTGCAGCAAGTCTCTTCACTGAGCCTCCAACTCCATCACATGGTTCTTTTCCATGGGCAGTAGCGGAAAAATGCCATTCTGCCTCTACACCAAAATCTTGCTTATGCTAGCATAAGTTTATATCATTTTTCTTAATTTTATATTGTGCAGCGCTTCCATCCGAGTAATATAAAATCTTTTTTGGCACTGGTTGAAACTTTGTTGTCATGAATTTGACAAGTTTTTCAAAGAGCTTCAATAAATGTTTATGTAGTCATGGGTCATGTAGTACTTACAAAATAATATTCTTGTAAACAAGTCCACAAAATATAAAATACTTTTATGGAATTAATAGAACTTATAACTTTAACTTATTTGAGCACAAAAGATTTTCACTTTTAAACACCTAGAGTAGGTATGTACTTTGACATCCTACTCATACCATTGAAGATGCAGACTAAACAATAACACTGACAGAAGAAAGAACTGAGAGTGAGCATGTCACATTTTGAATGTGAGGCTCTTGTCAGGATAAGAAACAATCAACAGCCCACTACTAAGTATTAGTTACATCTATACATGTCACAACTTGAAGAATAATCTAGCTGAATGTTATTTATGAGAGTCTCCTTACATTTTCAAATAAAATGCATTATAAAGTAAGTTATAAAAACTATTTAAAACATAACTAAAAAAATATTATTTTGTAAATAATTAAATTGATGTCTTAGAGGTAACCCTCCTAAGCACATAATTAATTATGGTAATACCACTTATACAAAAAATTAAAACACCCTTTTTTAAATTATTATTTAACTATGAACCCATTAGCCTCCCACTTTGAAATTTCGAGAATCACTTACCAAAAGTATGAACTATATATAGTAATTTTTAAAAAATATTCAAAAATGCACTTTTTGAAAAAATCAAAATCAAAATTTTGATTTGAGTTTCAAAAAAAAACTTTTTATCCCAAAGTATGTCGTGTTGTATATCACATCAAGAAAGAGCATTTAAAACTGAGTAAAATAACACCACTCTCACCTCTCTAACTCAATTAGGAGAAAAGCTATAGTGATTTCAAAATATGTCGGCTATGTTTTTTCTGCTGATTTTGGGACATTTTACGTAGCTCTAATTTTGAAACCGTTTACGGTATTTGAAAAAAAAATGGTATTTTTCTTAATCTCTATTAGGACAACCTTCATACCAAATTTCATCTAATTCTGAGGTAGTCAGGTTTAAACCCTGTGTTGATTTCATATGGAATGAGCCCGGTAAGCAAGTAGGGGGGAGCGCAAAAAATCCTAAGGGTCGCAGTGCATAAGAACACTCTCTAATAATAATAATAACACCCCATATTGTGGTATATGCCATGATGGTATGAATGATAACAAAAATCTTTCCTTCTATACTGTAATGGAAGGTTATAAATAAATAAATATAAGTATTTTATACCTATCAGTATGTGTTTTCAGACAAATTTTCGAATTTGAAACATTGAGTAGTAAATAGATTTATAAATTAATATAAATAGTCGATATGAAATTTAATCAAACATTCATTTTGACAAGTAATATGCAATCATAGTATTGAATCAGTATTTTTAAATCGAAGTCGACTGCTACATAGTAAATATATTTATTTCAACATGTGAATTAACAAATAAATATTTAAATTGAACAATTAAGAGTATAATTTACAGATGGAAAGATAATCCACACCCTTCAGAATGACGGGAATTACATTTATATGCGGCACAAGTACGCATCATTTTACTGACTGAAAAACAAATAAAACAAAAATTCATGCTCTAATCAATTCTTAAATATCTTTAAAAATAAGTTATTAATATCAATATAACGTTGAATTTCTAAAAATAAGGGATGAACTCGCTCGCTTTCTGTACTATTCGCAAGGAAAAAATGTCGTTTTGGACTTAAACCAACTGTTTATATTTGCTCAAAATATCGCTGAAGCGCTCAGTCCATTATATTAAGTCTATGTTATAGACGTTTTAACCAACCTATTCTAACAAACTTTTGGTTAAAATTGGCTTCTTTTTGAACACCTTTGTTATTTTCTGTTAAGTTTTCAACAAAGAACTTGCTCTGGACAACAGAGATGAGAACCCTACGCTCCATTACGTATAGAATGAGGAATACTTCCTTATGGATCGAATGCGGAACACAGATATTAGAAAGATCAGCAATGATAGGGACATCATCTGACGGTGCAGGAGCCGAAGACGATTCTGACGGGACTACGTGGCAAGTATGACCATTGCTTTACCGACCTTCATGACATGTATTGTGGAAAAATACAATATTTCATACAGTTTTCGCACTCTTCATTTTTTAATTGATACATATATTTTAACAAGTAGTTATTTTGCAAAATTAATGGTTGTTATAATGTTAGGTTTATAATACACATGCTACATAACATTTAATAATTTATGCTGTTGATGTAGGTATACAAAATTACCATTTTCAAAGAAATAAAATATTAACACGAAATTAAATACTTAGTTTTATAAGTTCAAAAAATAGTTTTAAGATATATATATAATGTTAAAATACCTGCAATACACCCACACAATATTCCATTATCAGGTACATCTTTTGTTTCTCATCATTGTATAACACATCTACTAATTCTATTACATTTTTATGTCTCAATATTCTTAACAACTGGATTTCTCTTTGAACATTCTGTTCACCATTTGGAATTCGTCTTAATTTTTTTTTCTTTAATATTTTTACAGCTCTTCTACACAGTGTTTCTGAATCAAGCATTTCTTTCACTTTTCCGTAAGATCCTTCGCCGAGCATATCACCCATAACATATTTACCAACTAATTTACATTTTTTCTTTTTATTTTGATAAATAATTTCAGCACTATCGACCCTATGAAAAAACAGGTTAGTTGGATCCAAATCTAAATCATCGATTTGATCATCATCCAGCCATTGAACAGAATTAATTTCTAATGTTTCGTTGTAATTAAGATTATCTTCACTTTCCTGGGCAACTTCCAAATTAGAATTTTCGTGTATGAATTCTTCTCCTTTATACAAATTCTCATTGCTGGTTCTTCTGCACATTCTTGGATCCATTATCCTTCATCTATTGGAACACAAAATTTTATAATGAGTAGCTTACATTTCTACTATACAATTTTTAAACTGTCTAAACCGGAAAAATAAATTTATATCACATGCTTTTCTTCAATAAGATATTCTTGATAATTACTGCAAAAGTAAAACAAATAACACTGCAAATTCGCGAATTGATAAATCACAAAAGTTGAGATTAATTTTGTTATTTATCTTTGTATTTGTTATTCTATGGTAGAAGTTAAATGAAAATCTTCTTTTTCTTTGAAAACGAAATATAGCAGCCAGCACCATCTCGAAATATTTTTGGTTCATAATAAAGGCTATCAGACTCAAGACGGCGAATATTGGCGAATAATAAAGGAAATAACAAACGGAAAAAAATAGGATCTAAATTCTTAGATAGTATACTAATACGTTAAGTACCACTAACATTTTTTGAATAAATTGTAATGTCTGCAACAAATATCATAGCAACATCATTGTCAAACGCTCATAATCGTCCACCATAGGTTCAAACGGTGCAGTTGCAAATAATTCTGGGGCGCCAAATATAACAAAAAAAAATATATATATATAAAAAAGACCAAAAATATATAAAAATAAGACCAAAAATATACACCTAAACACAATTACTGCTATTATTATAATTATCTATTAATAATCCAGAGATGTCCATGATGAGTTTTTTATAAATACCTAAATACGAATGATTATATTAAACAATATTAAATTTATACTTAATATTATTATTCGAAGTGGTACACAACGAAAACCGCATTTACATAATCCAACTGTCGATTTGTTCAAGAGAATGACGCGACCTCTCATGTTCGCGTTATTTTTATGTAAATCCGGAGCTAAATCAGCTGACCACAAACAAACATTTGTGAAAAATTTAGTGTGTGAATAAAAAGATTATATTTTGACAATACGATAACCTCCAAAATGTGACATTTACGAGTGAAAAGTTGAACAGTCGATATTAGACACGCGTCGTGTCGACACGGACCACGCTCACTGTGGCCAGAGCAGCTGCAAACCGCACCAGGGGGTGTCGGTTAGGCTCGCTCCACATCGGCAGCCATGGATGTGACACCTGGAGTGCCGAGATGGATCGGCGCACAACCACTCGGCGAGAGCGCTGCTTTCCTGTACCGAAGCGGGTGCTGAGTTTGGAAAGCGTTCCAAACGCTGTTGGATCGCGCTGGACCCTGGAGCAACGGCCTGCATATCCTTGAGACTCGCCCCGTTGCCGTTCGCTCCCGACAATCACCCAACCGGCATCTGCCGGTGTCTGGGACCCGAGGTTGCTTTCGCCGATAGCCTTGCCCCTTCGCCCATCGACAACGATCCATTCCGGCATTGACGGTGCATCAACACTTTCATGGCCGTGGCGAAAAAATTATGTGTGCCCCAAAACTACAATATTGGTGACATTTTTTGTTTTTCCGTGGTGACAATATTTCGGCTGTGTGTGATTTTATTTAATTCATTTTAACGTGTGACGTCCAATATTGACTCTTATTTATTTTGATTTGTGACGTCCTAATTTATTGACAATGTTATTTATGTATTTTAATTATTTATTTTACCAGACATTTTAATAATTTTATCTTGTGACATGACTGTGCTGTCTGATGTTTGTGCACTGGCACTTGACATTTGTGTATCGTCAGACCACGGCTTCAATTATCGTTTACTTTTTTATTCATCTCGTCCAGCGAGGTAATGTGTGGAATATTTAATTCCATAACAGACATTGAAAAAAAGGTGAGCTCGACCTCCAAGCCTCTTGAGAGGAGGGTATCAGCAGGCTGATTTTGTATGAAACACCAAGAGTTGTCTTAACTCCCGAGAAATCTCGGAATTTGGTATTTTGTATGGAGTTTTCCGGTGTTAACTCCGTGAGAAAACTGAAGGGGGCGTGACCCATACATTAGTATAAATTTGCCATATGTAAATAAAATTTCTATGTCCAGTTTAATTTACATATGGCAATCTCGTACATTTACCCGCATTTATCAGATTTTGACAGCTGATCGTGTGTTTTTTGTTTATTTTATTAATATTTAGCAAGGTATTTACTCCATTTTCATTCATTGTTTTGTATTTCATAGCTTATTTACTCGATGCTTTTTATAAATAACATGTTTTAAATAAAATTTTAATTGAAATGGTGTTACGTCAAACGACTCAATTTTGAACAATTTTATGTTATAAAAGTATTTTAACTATAGGTACTACCTATTACCGATACGATTTGTTTGTTAAGCAAGTGATTATTCTAATAAAATTGACACGCAAACATGTTTGTTTGGGTAATATCATGGGTTAACATTTTTTTTATAAATAATTTCTTGTTATTTAGAATGGACAAAAAAAGAGCATCATAATTTTTCATGAAATTTTGAGTCTGCCTTTTATTATTTTTATAATTAAACATCATACATAGTAGTAAAATTGTTTTTTCTTTGTTGCAGATATTATATATATATATATATATATATATATATATATATATATATATATATATATATATATATATATATATATATATATATATATATATATATATATATATATATATATATATATATATATATATATATATATATATATATATATATATATATATATATATATATATATATATATATATATATATATATATATATATATATATATATATATATATATATATATATATATATATATATATATATATATATATATATATATATATATATATATATATATATATATATATATATATATATATATATATATATATATATATATATATATATATATATATATATATATATATATATATATATATATATATACACATGTGTAGAAGTAGTCAATGATAGTATATGATGTCAGCAGTAAGAAAGTGATCTTCAGTATCAGCTCAACTCTGTCTGGCTCAAGAATTCCTGCAGCAGTTGACCATATTATACTATACTGCAAAGCTATTACATAATATGGCTTCCAAACTGGCTTCTATGTGCGACACACTGATGATTGCAAGATTTCAATTACATATCTGTAAAAATAATAAACAAGGTTAATAAAATAATTTACTTTGACCACTATAATGATCATGGTTCAAAAATTTTCATGCTTGTGTTTTCTTTATATCCTATTTTTTCCAACAAAATATATAGTTTCAGAATTATCTGCTCTTAAAATGTGAGTGAATTATCAAACGCACTACATAAATACCATGCATATTAATATGAATCAGTATAAAAAGGTAAAACTAGTGCTTTTATGTGTATATGATGTTTAGTTATCTTCATATTATAGTACAATGTGCTTTTAAATACTATTTATCGATTTAAATATACTTTCAAAACCAACTCCAATATTTTTTTCATTTATTTAAATTTAAACATTTCATTATATATATAATAACAAAGTAATATGTTATCAAGAACAAACTCGAAATTTGTTGTCAAGAACAAATTTAGGATAGGTTATTGTAGGTACATACTTTTAGTCAATACATCGTTCGACATTTCCAACGGACCATCGTCTTTTATAGCTCGCAAAAATAAGTATGACATGCTGCAAATAAACAAAACGTGATTAGTATCCTCATTTTATATTATTATACTCAAAGAAAAACGTCATGTTTCTGACGCGACCTCTCCTGTTCGCGTTATTTTCTATTTTAAATTCGGCGCCAAATCAGCTTACCACAAACAAACATTTATGGTAAAATAGTGTGTGAAAATTAAAATGTAAGAAAAGAAATTTGACAATAATAACGATAACCTCCAAAATGTGACATTTACGAGTGAAAGATTTTTGACAGTCGAAATTAGACACGCGTCGTGTCTGCACGGACCGCGCTCACTGTGGCCGGAGCAGCTGCAAACCGCACCAGAGGGTGTCGGTTAGGCTCGCTCCACACCGGCAGCCATGGATGTCGAGATGGATCGGCGCACCACCATTCGGCGAGAGAGCCGCTTTCCTGGACCGAAGCGGGTGCTGAGTTTGGAAAGTGTTCCAAACGCTGTTGGGTCGCGCTGGACCCTGGAGCGACGGCCTGCGTCTCCTTGAGACTCGCGCCGCCGCTGTCGCTCCCGCCAGTCACCCAACCGGCATCTGCCGGTGTCTGGGACCCGAGGTTGCTGTCGCCGATAGCCTTGCCCCTTCGCCCATCGACGACGATCCATTCCGGCATTGGTGGTGCATCAGCACGCCCATGGCCGAGAAGAGAAAATTATGTGTGCCCCAAAACAATACTTGTGACATTCTTTTATTTTATGTGACAATATTTCGGCTGTGTGATTTTAAGTTATTTATTTTATTGAATCCATTTTAACGTGTGACGTCCAATATTGACTCTATTTAATTTTGATTTGTGACGTCCTAATTTATTACCAATTTTAATTATTTATTTTATTTCAAATTTTATCTTGTGACATGACCGTGCAGTCTGACGTTTGTGCGCTGACACTTGACATTTGTGTATCGTCAGACCACGGCTTCAATTATCGTTTACTTTTTATGCATCTCGTCCAGCGAGGTAATGTGTGGAATATCTGATTCCATAACAGACATTGGAAAAAGGTGAGCTCGACCTCAAAGCCTCTTGGGAGGAGGGTATCATTTCTTTGTTTGAAATGTCAAATTCATGATATATTACGCCTCCAAAGACCTAAGTCGAAAAATAACAATTAATGTATAAACAAGTCAAATACAAAAATAAATAATAAATTTGGTTAGTAATATGTATGAATATTGTATAAGATAAATAATACACACCTTGTAAATGATTGTGGATGAAATAATTCAAGTAATTACTGTAATTAGTCAATTTTACAATATCAAACTCGCGTGCATAGAAAATATAGAAGTAAATTCGTCGCGTGATTTGACAGGAGATAACTCTTATTCTACAAATAAATAAATAATTTTAACCCCGAGTATTTTATTGGGGTTAAGACAACTAAAGAAAATTCGCTTACAAAATACCTAAAACATGCATACATTGGTGTTAACGAGCTAAATCCACAGATAAAACAGTACTTAACTCCTTTCTTCTCCTCTGGTGTTTATACAAAATCAGCCTGCAGTGCGTGTACTCTAGGGACTCCCTTTTTCAAAAATACATAAAAAAAAATATTTGGCTTAAACGTCGGCTATATTGGAAACTCTCTTAATATTGCGGCATAGAAAAGAGAACTTATTTATTGCGGCATGATAAAGAAAACAGTTAATACCATAGATTTTTACTATAATATACTAGATGTCGTGGTTGGTAAATTTTGTACGTAAAAATTATTTCTCAATGCAGATATTTTTTTTACATGGCAACCCATCCATTTCTAAGCACGGAAATAAGGATTATTATGGTAACACTCAAAATGTTGACAAAAGTGTATATTTATCACATGGATGTATATAAGGTTGTTATAGCCGAAAAACAGTGTTGTCGAAAAACAATAATTTTTAATTTTTTCCGCGGCAACATTTTGACGGAAGACTACTAGCGCCCCTGACGGCGTGGGAGAACGACAAGGAAGCCAACGCGTCAGTGACGCGCGCTCTTGGCATCCAACTCTGGTGGAAGACGGACGGTTTAGTACGACGCCGTCATCGGTCGACACGCGCGTTCCGATGGCGGCCATATTTTCGACGAAGCAGGAGGCCTGCGTGACAGGACACGTCACGCGCATGGACGCTGATGGTGCCCCAGAACCAAGATGAGGGCATCAACAGGACAGGAGGTTGGAGGCAGAGCGCAGTGTGTGGCCACCGCGTAGGGAACGCGGCGGCTCGCAGATTGGACCACGAGGGGCAATCCGTGTCGTCTGGAACGTCGGTTCGCCTCCGGTGAGGCCCAGCTGGTATGCCACCTCTGTCGAGATGCGCCGTCATAGCGTGCCGTGGGGCACAGAGCCAGCCATGGGTGACGGTCTGGAGGAGGAGATCAGGAGGAGAAGAAGAAACCACGCCGGACACGAGGAAGACCTGCTAGCCTGACGCAGAGGCTGGGCCCCACCGATCTACCGTCACCACGTGGAAGACAGTGACATGCCTGGAGTAAGGATGTCGCTGTACCCTGGGGCGGTATATTCTGGTCGGCGTCTTTTCGTGTGTTTGCGTGTGTTTGACAGTTCGTTTCGGTAGATGCCACGTGTTTCTCTTTTATTTGTTGTCTGTAGTTTTTTTTTATTATTTTTTTATTGCCATGGACCAACTATAATGATATTTTGAATAAATGCGCCGTACTACTACAATTTCATAGTGTCACCATCATTTGTCTCCTTTTCTTCCCCACACCTTGGCTTGATGTTTCCTCGTGGTAGACGAGAGGTCTCATCAAGGTAATGGATGGAAGCATATATAATGTAACCGCGTGGGGGGGGTCGCCGCCATCTTGCTCGAACCAAGTTTCATAGTGACCACGGATGACCATTGATAAAATTTTTGAAGCTGCAGGGCGATTTCAAGGAAGTGCTGATTATCTTTATTATTTCACTATAGAAAACAAATATATAATATGTATATAGAAAACTGCATATTTTCAAGACTTTACTGTACCTACATACTATAAGCAAAGGAATATAAAAAAATTATAAAATGTATACAATGCCCCCAAGTCAAATTGAAAACGCTGTTCGTTTTCGCCAAGCGCTAATTTTTTTTGTATGGGATTTGACGTTTGTTGTAGAAATTTTTTCTACAATAACAAACAACAAACGTCAAATCCCATACAAAAAAAATTAGCGCTTGGCGAAAACGAACAGCGTTTTCAATTTGACTTGGGGGCAAGTATAACAACGATAAAATTATAAAATGTATAACTTATAAAATGTAAATAAAGCAAAGCAATAAAAATTATTACGTACTTTTAGAAATTATCCGAATAAGTACAATATAATTACAATATTATATAATGGCCAAATTGTATTAAAAATAAAAACTGGTGAAAATAGATTATTTTCTTGATTTTTTAATGGAGTTCTACATGTTAACGCCGTCAGCGATAAAAATGCGGTACCTAAAATTTTTTTTTCTAATGAGATTAGATTAAAAAATGCGTTTTATCTTTAAAAAAACACGTGTGCTTCCAGAAAATACACGTGTTATTATTATTATTTTGTATTGCTTCTCGGGCAACTAACAGGTAGGTGCTATGTCAAATATTAATTCAACACGCACCCAATGACAAGTTGCCACATTCTGGAGATTTGTGATATTTATGTGTCCCCATCGGGAATCGAACCCGGGACCTTTAGCTCAGATACCGAACCAACTGGGCCATGAAGGCCGACAAATGTTAAAAAAACACAAGTTACTTTAGGGACATTATTTTTGTCTGTAGAATACCTACAGCCCAATTTCTAATCTATATACATACATATAACAACAACTTCAAAGAACATATTAACGGTGAAAATAACGTTAAAAATCTAAAAACCATTAATATTAAATGCAAAACAAATCCACTTACCTAAAGTGTGACAATCCTCTTTCTTGGGATGATTTAAATCTACTCGATCGACTTTTGCAACCAAAAGCAACACACATCACCATATTTCTTTTTATTTAATATTTCATAGAACAAATAATACACTGTTTCAACATAAAAATGATTTTAAAAATAATAAATTAGGTATGCAATGGACACCCTGACAGCTAGACGCCAAACGACAGACTGGTTGGAATAACGCGCGGCTTCAAAAATATTACGAATGCCTCTATCTATCCAGTTAGTGTACATCCTTGTGCTACCAGTGCTACATTTGGGTCGAGCAAGATGGCCGCCAGGGGGTTTCTCCACACCCCCTATTGGACTCAAATGTCTTAATACATATTGGTTCGAAAGTTCCATCCATTACATCCATGATTTATCAGCACGAATGGTAATTATTCGGAATAGTATGTAAACGCCAATTTTGTTGATTTTTTGTCTATAGGTAGATAAAAATATACAGATTACGGGAAAAATAATCATTTTCCCGGGAAACGTCTAGAGAAATAAAAAAAATAATATTTAATTACGAAAAATGTATGAAGAAATCCATGCAAATAGTTGCTTTTTTGACATCTATGGGCAAACCATAGGTTTTCATATAATATACTAGATGTCGTAGTTAGCAAATTTTGTATGAATCGAATGTGAGTCATTTTTCCGCGGGACTTTTGACGTTTGGTTGGCAGAAAACATTGTTTTTGTATAGAGAATAACGACTTGTATGAATAGTTTTCGGATTTATTTGTTGAAAAAAACCAGTTTGTACATCAAAGTTATAAAAAACAGTTATCTAGGAAGTTTTCAAAAATATTAGGCTAAAATAATGGGCGGTTTACAGTGTAATTATTTATATATTAACATTTTAGTAATGTCTAGGATCATTAAGAATTTCAGTGATTTTGTATTCAATAATCTCAATTACGGTTTGTTATATTTAAATTTATCCTTACCAATATTTTCTTTATTATCTTTATAATAGTATAAGTAGCGTAATATTACGAAAACACATCGAGTAGCTACGCAAAAATCAGATAAAGGATTAAGCGATTTGTATGTCACAGATTTTTCCTTTGGCAGCCCCTTCCTACATTCCTTTCTAAATAATTTTTAGTTTTTAACCGTTTTACATATCTCATTTGTTAATAGAAACATTCTAAGTGATTTAATTTATTTAGATTGAATTTTTAACAGTGAGTGAATAGGTATATGCTTTGTAGTAATTATAAAATCTGCCATTATAGGTATGTGGTGCTTCCTTTTATAAGGTATTGCACACCCGTCGCTGGTTACCATTTGTGATGGTATGTATGTACTTATTTAAATATTGAGCTCTAAAACGAAACAACAACTGTTGTTTCTTGACATCCCAAGAAACAACAGTTAAATCCTAGTTAATCAGTTTAATTATGAATTAATATTAAAATTATTTCATCTTAACTTAACCTATATCTATTTTATTTCATATTTTTCAATTTCAAAATACCAAAATGATTACCTGTGCATTTGTATATTATCTCCTTTGTTGTGTCGATAAGTACATCTATATCCAGAACATGAAACGGGCACTTTAAATAAAAGACAATATCACGCACCAAAATAAACTATTGCTATGAATATCGATCGTAAATAATCTAAAATATCGCTAGTAAAAAAATATCGTATATAACTTTATTTATTAAACTTTAAAAGTTTCAAACAGAGTAAATGGAGCACTGAGACCAGTTATGAATGATCGCAACATATCAAAGGCTGCCAAAGTTGCCATTCATAACGCTATCTTAGTGCCAACATTGACGTATGCAAGTGAAACCTGGATATGGCAGAAGTCGCACGAAAGCAGAATAAATGCTGTTGAAATGAGATCGCTAAGAAGAATCTGCAATAGAACGATGTATGACAGGGTAAGGAATTGAGAACATAAGGAAAGAATGTAAGATGAAGAAAGATATCATTAATAGTATAGGAAGTGTACATATATGTATCGGGTACCTATAGTGGGAAGATATGAAAACAGCTGAGTTCGGTTACATGATGTTTATTAATGCGACTGGCCCGAGAGAATGTTAAATGAGAACTGAATAAGGTTTTGATTGGTGGGGGTATATATAGGCTACTTCGTATACCCCCACAGGAGTCCCCCCTGAATAATATACTTGGGGGTTCACATACTTAAATACTAAACATAGGATAACACAAGAAAAATAATAAAAAGTAATGTTCGTATTTTCGGCGAGTGCGGCCCTGGTGAGTAGGTATGATGAAATCTAAGTCCTGGTCTGGTTTCGTTATCTTGAAGTAGTGCATAGTTTGATATCTCATATTACATATTGTTGAATAATCACCCGGTGCTCCGGAATGTCTGATGTCAGCGAAAATGAAACTTGAAACTTCTCTGTAGCAAGAAATCGTATCAACCTTATCTTGCAACGGGGTGGTACCATTACTAAAGACTAGGTATCGAGAAATTTCCTTCGAGCAGCTTGTCCTGTCGATGAGGCGATGTGAACGGTTTCGGTTTGTCGTGTCGATGAGACAAGGATGAGCGGTTTCGGCTTGTCATGTCGACGAGACACGGATGAGCGGCTTGGGCTTGTCGTGGTGGCGTTGAGACAAGAGCGAGCGGCTTGGCTTGTAGAGGCGATGAGACGAAAGCGAGCAGCTTGGGCTTGTCGTAGAGGCGATGAGACAAGAGCGAGCGGCTTCGGCATGTCGTGACGTTGAGACAGAGGCAAGCAGCTTTGGGTTGTCGTGGTCAAGCGGATCTAGCTTGACGAGATGCAGAAAAGTTCGCAGGCGGGAGTTGCTGGTAACGTGGTAGACGAATGAAAGTGAACACACTGAAATGGTTTGGCCACATGGGTAGAATGAATGAGGAACGCCTGACGAAGAAAATATACAATGCGGATAGGATTGGATTGAGAGGCCGGGACCGCCCAAGAAAGGGATGGCACGACCATGTGAACGATATTCTGAAAGACGGAAATGTTAGAAGCATGTACAATAGACGAACATGTATGAGACGATGCATGAATGTTGACGAGGCGATGAATGTGTGCCAGGATAGAAAGATATGGCGTTCGGTTCTCTCTGCCTACCCCGTAAGGGACATGGCGTGATGGTATGTATGTATGTAAAAGTTTCAAAGTTTGCTTTCACACAAAAAAGAAACTTCACACATTTTACAAAAAGTGATATAATTTATAAATTAACACAAAAAAAACAACCAAATTAATTAAAACAATAAATAATATACTTTATTTGATAATTATGTCCACTTTTACTAAATAAAAATCACCAATTCAAAATATTATTGAAAAAAACGGAAAAGTTATGGAAAAATGTATGAAAAACTACAATTTATTGCCCGCCAAGAAATAAAGCGCGCGAAAATTTTAAACTCACTTTAATTATCAGGTACGCCGTCTAGGTATATATATTTTATGTCTATGGGGCGAACATTCAAATTAATTTTTAGTATAGAAACACGCGGCGAAAATCTGAAGTTAATGAAAATTCTATGAAATATCGAAAATAAATAAAGTTTAAAAAAATACAAGGTCATAAAATATATAAATACTACTTAAATTTGAATTTTTTGACACTTGGAAACGAGAATTCCGGAGAGATTAAGTATATCGAAATCATTTTATGTCATCAAAATGAAATATTGTATGCTTTGCGCGTGAGCAAAATGCATTATACATTGAGTGACAGTATGCAATGCAACTCTCTCACGCGAATCGCAATAATAACTACATACAAACCTTCTTCTTCTTCAATGGCGCTACAGCCCATATCGAGCCTTGGCCTCCGTCAGTCTTCGCCTCCAGCTTCTCCTATCTTCTGCAGCAACTTTCCAACTGCCCAGCACTTGCAGTATTTGGGAAGCATCCCTTCCAACTTCGTCCTCCCATCGCAGCCGCGGTCTTCCAACCTTTCGTCTTCCACCTGGATGTCCACACAGAACTTTCTTTGGTATTCGCTGTGGTGGCATTCTCTGTACATGTCCGGCCCATCTCAATCTGCTCAATCTGACATGCACAGAGAGCCTGGAAGTTTTGTAGATAGCATACAGCTCATTATTGTATCTAAACCTCCAGGCGTCACCATCAGGCACAGGTCCTAGGATTCTACGAAGCACTCGTCTCTCAAACGTGTCCAGTATTTCAGCAGATTTGGCTGTAAGTGTCCATGCTTCACATCCATATGTTACAACTGTTCTAATAATGGTTTTATACAGCGTGATTTTCGTTTTTCTGTGGACACTTCTTGATTTGAACACCGGTAGAAGAGAGAAGAATGCTCCGTTACCTGTTGTTATTCTGTTTTTTTATTTCTGTTGTGTCCTCATTATCTTTGTTGATTGTGGAACCCAGGTATTTGAAGTCTTTAACAGTTTCAAAGTCATAATTGTCTTTCAAATGTATTGTGTTTCCTTGCCAACGGTTTGCGCTTCTGGTCTGTTTCATTGCTTTTGTTTTATTTTTATTGATCTGCAGACCTACTTCTGCTGCTGCCGTTTCAAGTGGCTCAAAGACTTCTCGAATAGCTGCGAGGGATCTGCCCATAATATTAAGGTCATCCGCATAACCCACTATTTGGCTACTCTTATAGTGTATAGTGGAGCTTGTGTCTACGGATGTTTTCCTAATGACATACTCTAGGGCTAGATTGAAGAGTGTGGGTGCCAAGCCATCGCCCTGCTTAAGACCTTGAGATACTAAGAACCCCTCAGTCATCTCACCCTCTATCTTGACTTTGCATTTCGTACTACTCATTGTTGTTTTCTGGTTTTACTAAAATTTTGCTTAAAATAGGTTGGTTAGGTTTGTATTTATTTATTATTGCGACTCACGCGAGCGAGTCGCATTATACATTGAGTGGAAATTGATTGTAACTCAACCTAACCAAATTAAAATATTTGAAATGATATTCGCACATAATATTATTATTATTATGATATTCATCATCATCATTGGCGGCCCTGTGTGGGCCCTGGCCTCCTCCAGAATCCTTCTCCAGCCGTCCCTGTCCTACACCGCTCTCCTCCAGATTGTCATTCCGATCGCTCTCATGTCGTCCTCTGTATCTTAGCTTGGGCCTGCCTCTACTTCTTCTGCCCTCTGGATTGGTATTAAGAACCTTTTTGGGGACACGATCATCATTCATCCGGCTGATATGTCCCAACCACTGCAGTCTACGTACTTGTATGACTTGTACAATGTTGGGTTCGTCATATAATGCCTGTAGTTCGTGATTATATCGCATCCACCAAAGTCCATTATCATTACTTATGATTTGCTGTGCCAAAAATATTATGATATTACAATCTTTATATAGGTATATATAATTCTTCCGTACGTGTGTATGTCACTGAACTCCTCCTAAACAGCTGAACAGATTTTGATGAAACTTTTTGTGTGTGTTTATGTTAGTCCCTGAAGGGATTAGATTCACAAAAAAGAATTTATTAAAAGAATATTAAAAATGGGAATCGTTATAAATATTTTCGGAATACGCATTTTGAATAGTGGGAACATTGGCTTCCAATATGTCATAATATTGTGCAATGTTGGTTATGACATTAAAACTTGATCCTATTTGTTTTCATAATTTTAATATTTCATGAAATTATTAAGTTATAATGCTATTTAGTTTTTTTACAAGTATATTCTGTTTTATTAAGTGGTATTATGACAATTGGTAGATATATCAAAGTTATCTCAATGTAATGTTTCGTAATATTTCCGTTTAAATATTTAAATTAATAGTAATTTAGTTTTATTTATATTATAATCATTATATTATCCTGTGATATTATTATATTGTGACATAATATTCTGTTCTTGATAGCCAAATTTTAATAACATCCGTAATGTAAAGTGAGGTTATAAATATATATTTTGGGATTGAAACGTCAAGTTCAAACAACAAACGTATATTAGAGAGAATTTTCTATAGTGAAAAAATGTACACCTTCGTACTATAAATTAGGTTATAAATATATATTTTACTTTAAAATAAGGTTATAAATATATATAGATTTTGTTTGAAAGACATATAAATACTCTTATGGCATTTTTAAATGATAACTGGACAAAATTCAAAATGGACCAAGATTATTCTTTCTCCAAATTTCTAAATATCCAACTCAAATAATATAATCAATTATTAGGGGATTCTGTATCTTCGAATATAATAATTCTAATGCATTTGCTTTAGAGAGCGAGAGAGGGGGAGAGGGAGGGAGAAGCAGAGAGAGAGAGAGAGAGAGAGAGAGAGAGAGAGAGAGAGAGAGAGAGAGAGAGAGAGAGAGAGAGAGAGAGAGAGAGAGGACAACGTCTGTCGGGTCCGCTAGTACAGTATATATTATTATTTTTATGATATTACAATTATAACTACATACATTCAAACTTTGTGTTTTAATTAAAGTTATTTATATAAATTCGGTGTTTAAATGAGAAATAGTTTTTGTAAACAAAGTATGGCAAAACTATTGTATTCGTTTCTATTCGCCGATAGATGTCCCAAAACCACCAAATTGTATGGATTTCTCCATACATTTTCCGTAAGTTTATTTAATTTTTTTTATTTTTCCTGGGCGTTTCCCGGGCAAATGACCATTCATTTTTCCCGTAATATGTATAATATTCAATAAAGATTATTTATTAAATGAAATTAAAAAAAATAAAACGCACGTATTTTTCATATACACTTTTCCTATGAGAACGTCAGATACATCGAATTCATTGGGAACAATGACGTCAGTGGGGTGGGGGTTATATGTGGGTGTTTTTGTGGGAGTATGAAAAAATCAATTTTCAACATTTTTTTTCTTTTTTTTTGGGTGGAAGGATTTATTTTTTTCTTTCACATATATTCTTTATATAAAAATATTTATGGAATTCAGCAAAAAAAAATGTGAAATTAGCCTATTACCCCTATGTAATACCTATAGGAATATGAGATGAAATTATCACCTTCTTATTTTTTTAACTGACCGTACGGTCTGTGATACAGAAAGTATGCTTCCTGAGATGATGAAATCCAACTGTTCTTCCATTTCTTAGGTGGTTTTCCAGGTGGAGGATGTCCAAATAATCACAGCCACCGATAATGACAGACACACAGCAGCGGTACTCATCCGAAAGTCCCTCCAGGAGCAGCGGCTGGACCCTGGTGCTGTTGAAGAGGAATCCGGCCATAGGCCGATCCCCTCTCTCCACAAGCGACAGAGGTACGCCCGCTCTCTCGAGGATAGAATGCGTGAACAGCTGCTCCTGAATGAAGACAATCGGAATTTCCGCCTTCGCTACGAACCTAGTCAAGTCGATCGCTGAGGCCTTTGAACGGCCGAGATTAACCTGGCCAAGCGTGGTGCTATTGCTTCTAGCCATTATAATTCGTCGACGCCGCCATCCTCTGCAAGGCCGCAACGTGTGCCGGACAGTCCCAATCACCAGTCGAGTGATCCGCCCTGCGCTATGACAATTATTATTTATTTATTTATTTATTATTATTAAACGGCATACAATGCCTTTTACATACATAGATAAAACACATATTAATGATAACAATAGATATAATAAAAAAAGCAAATAGGTATCCACTTGGCAAACAAAAAAACTTAAACCTAAACAATAAGACAAAAAATAAGAAATAATATAAAAAAATAGATGTAAGCAAACATAAAAAAAAGATATACATAAGGATAAAAAAAAACAAAACAGTAAATTCAATAGTAAAAAAACATTAAATTCAAAAATTAAAAAAAAAATCAATAACGTATGCAAACATAAAAAAAGATGTACATATAGACTCAAAATCAACCTTAAAATTAAATAAAAAAGTATTATTAATAGAAAAAAAAATAGCAGTGTCATGTAAATTATAAATAAACAAAAAAGATATAAAAAACAAACATTTAACAATCGAAAATATGCAAATCCGTACTGAAATATCACAGGTTGTTTCTCTCATAAAAAAATGTGCATATCGTCTGTTTATATTTGTATTTGGATAGCATAAAAATGTCACCTAAATGAGAATATTAATTTCCAGTATTATGGAGTCTATATATTAGCGAGTGATATTCTGTCTGTGTACGTGTATTGTTGTAATAAAATGCTGCTGTCTTTCTAGTGGATCGTCGTGGTATATTGTAATTAATCAATTCTGTTAGTGCAGGGGTATCCAAACTCGAGTGTATTATATATTATAGTGTATTATATGAAAACCTATGGCTCTATCATAGGTTTTCATATAATACACTAGATGTCGTAGTAGAAGAATGTGAGTCATTTTTCAGGGAGGATTTTCAACGTTTTGGTTCCAGACCACATGGTTTTTCTATAGAAAATAACGACTAATGTGAATTGTTTTCGGATTTATATGTCTTTAAAACATTTTAATTATTAATAATTTAGAGAACATTTATCTAGGATGTGTTGAAATGTAAGGAAAACTGAAATATGTTGCCAACCAAAACGTCAAACGCGCGATATTCCATGACTCACTTTTTGTACAGAGTACTACATCTAGGTATATTATAATAAAAATCTATGGGCTCTATCAGCGCCCTCTGGATTAACCATCGATTTTTATTATGATATAATGTAGTGCAAAAAGGAGGGTCATGGAATAATGTGCGTTTGACGTTTTGGTTGGCAACATATTTAAATTTTCCTTACATTTCAACACATCCTAGATAACTGTTCTCTAAATAATTGTTATGCCCGAGAGTAAATTTTGCCGAAAAACAATATTTTTTTTCCTCGGCAACATTTCTGAAAGACACTAGCGGTGTTTGCGGGCGAGCAACGAGACTTGCACGCGCAATGGCACGTGCTCTCATGGCGTTCAACTCTGGTGGAAGACGGACGGTTTTGTGTGACGCCGTCATCGGTCGACATGTGCTCCCGATGGCGGCCGTATTTTTCGACGACGCAGGTCTGCGTGACAGGACACGTCATGCGCATGGACGCTGCCGGTGCTACGGAGCTAAGATGAGGGCATCAACAGGGCAGAGGCGTGAAGGCAGGGCGCAGTGTTGGGCCATCGCAGCAGGGAACGCGGCGGCTCGCAGATTGGACCACGAGGGGCTTTACGTGTCTGGGGCGTCGGTTCGCCTCCGGTGAGGCTCCCAGCTGGTCTGCCACCTCTGTCGAGATGCGCCTTCATAGCGTTGCCGTGTGAGACGGAGCCAGCCATGGGTGACTGCCTGGCAGAGGAGGAGAGGAAACTACGCCGAGTACGAGAAGGACCTGCCAGCCTGACGCAGAGGCTAGGCCCCGCCGGACTTTCAGCCACCACGTGGAAGACAGTGACATGTCTGGAGAGAGGATGTCGCTGTACCCTGGGGCTGCACTTTCTGGTCGGCGTCTCTTCGTGCTCGGTTGTGTTTGAGAGTTGGACTGTTATTCTTCGTTTTGTTTTGTTGTTTCAGTTTTCGACCTGCCGCCAAGCAGGACGGACGCCTCAACGGAGCGAAGAAGCTCCCACCGATGGACATTGAAATAATACCGAATCCACGCCAGTTTGTTTTTTTTTTGTGTTTGTTAAAAATTTTAATTTGTGTCAAAGATAAACTAGTTTGTTTGGTGTTCATCTCAAGTGCGTTTTTAAAGTCACCTCAAGTGCAGTGTAGTCACCTCAAGTTCGGTTTGGGTGAGGTCGGAAAATTCGGAAAAACATCGAACACACAGAAAGTCGGAAAAGCACGGAAAAATCCCGGACAATCCGGAAAATTCCGGTTTCGGATTTTCCGGAACCTACGTATTCGGGATCATAAATTAAAAAGTGGAAAATTCTCGGAATATCAGGAAAAAATTGAGGCTCATATTTTATCGGAAAAGCTCGGAAAAATCTCGAAAAATTTGGGAATTTCCACCATTTAGTTTTTCCGACTTTTCACCTGATTTGGATTTTGAGGTTTTGTTTGTCACCATTCGTTAAAATCCTATTGAGACATCTGCCCAAGTACCCATGAGCGAGGGCGATGGGGAGTCGGCTGCCGAGATATTTATACCTCGGCCGTCGCCGCCGGGGTTTAACACCCCTCGCGGCGAGGACCCCGCCGGGGCTGGTTCCGAGGGTGCCACCTCGGCGGCCGAGGCTGGACCTGTGGAGCCAACCAGTGGCGGAAGGTCCAGGAAGAAGAGGAAGAGAGCGGAAAGAGGGAGTCCGAAGACTTCGTCTTCCGAAGACGAAGAGGTCGTCGTTGTGGACGCCACCTGCGGAGAGCCGGAGGGAGTGAATGTGCCGAAAGTCATGGAGTCTTCCGTGGCACTCGAAAAAATGTAGTCATTGAGAAACGATCTGGAGGGCATCATCCTCAGCGAAGGCTGTCGGATAACTAAGGCTGGGGGGGGCCAGGATCAGGGTCGTTGTGGCCTCGATGGCTGCCTTTCTGGCAGCCTCACTTCAGCGTGAGGCGGAGGTGGTTGGGAGGGCAAGCGGGGCACTTGAAGCAATATCGACGATTAGGGCTGAGATTCGGTCTGCAGTCGCCGCGGCTCCGACTAATGTAGAACCGGCCGTCCGGAGGGAGAAGATGGCGGAGAGAGTGGCCAAGGTGGTCAGTTATTAGGCCAGAGAATCCGGAGGGCATGACCTCCGATAAGACAAAGGCAGCCATCAGAGAAGTCAGGCTGTCAGAGTTAGGGGCGCGAGGGGAGCGGGAGTGGTCGTAGAGACCTCTACCAAGGATGGGGCCAGGGCAATCCTGGCTTCCAAGAGCCATAGGTTTTCATATACTACACTAGATGTCGTAGTTAGCAAATTTTGTATGAATCGAATGTGAGTCATTTTTCAGGGGGGATTTTTGACGTTTTGGTTCCAGACCACATCGTTTTTCTATAGAAAATAACGACTAATGTGAATTGTTTTCGGATTTATTTGTCTAAAAGACATTTTAATTAGGTATTAATAATTTAGAGAACATTTATCTACGATGTGTTAAAATGTAAGGAAAACTGAAATATGTTGCCATCCAAAACGTCAAACGCGCGATATTCCATGACTCACTTTTTGCACAGAGTACTACATCTAGGTATATTATAATCATAGGTTTTCATATAATACACTAGATGTCGTAGTTAGCAAATTTTGTATGAATCGAATGTGAGTCATTTTTCAGGGGGGATTTTTGACGTTTTGGTTCCAGATAGGGTTGCCAGCTCCCATTTTATGTATTAGAGGATTTGATACGATTTAATAAAAGACATAGGATGAAAATAAAGGACATAGGATGAAAATAAAAAATATCAATATTTTTTTAAATAAAATGCTGTTATAGTATCAGTAGCGACATTTATTAATAAAAAAAACAATATTAATACGCAATGTAACGTAGTTTGACGTTAATTGAAGCCAAGTAAGTAGTACGACCTTAATTAGTCTTTTTCCATTTAATAGTATACTTGGTATTACTTTTGGCTGCTCTAAGAGCTTCTACGTTTTCTATAATGAAATTATAAAATTGTTTGCAAATTAAAGGACAAAGTATTGTCCTTTATTGAAGATTTCAAATTAAAGGACAAGATCAATTTTTGGGTCTGAAATAAAGGAAGTCCTTTAAAATAAAGGACGTCTGGCAACCCTAGTTCCAGACCACATTGTTTTTCTATAGAAAATAACGAATAATGTGAATTGTTTTCGGATTTATTTATATAAAAAACATTTTAATTATTAATAATTTAGATAACTGATATTTCCATAGGTATTGTGATCGATATATTTCCATGCATTATGATATCAAAGAAACCCAATAACCATTATTTTACTTCGGCCTAATGTATTTCTTCTATTAATTCTAGGAACGGATTATCGCGGCCCCCCAGGCCTTGTTCATATGTTTTAGCATTGTCTTTTATATTGAAAATAAATTTAAAATGTAAAATGCATTAAGCATATTCCTGGAATCTTGGCTTTCACCCGGCGGTACGGGTTCGTTCTTCAGTATAACCCCCCCCCCTACTCCATGTTCCACGGGCGCTGGGTCGCCCGGCTGTGTCAGTTCAGTTGTCATTCGGTAGGAGTCAGTGGTTGGTCGGTAGTTGTAGAGACCCGCGTGCGAGTGCGAGTTTGCTAGGCTATCGGACGGCCTTAGCATTTTTTCTTTTAATTGTATAAAGTAGTGGTTAAGTTCTTTTCAGGTTCTCTACCTATCATCGGGGATGCTTTTAAGATAGTTTAAGTTACTATTAAAAATAACTTAAATAATCGCATAATAGTGAATAAGTGTGTTTCAGGTCCATATAACCAACGAGGGGTGAATTTAAGCTAGTTTTAAGTTATTTTTAATTACTAAAAAGTGATATGTAGTGTAAGTGTTTCCTCTACAGCCTCGTTACGAGAGCAGCAGTTTGGTAAGATCTTTCCAGTTATGTATATATTATTTTACCATGCCTGTATTTGTATGTATTTGTCTTTTCAGGCACATCGCAGCCGATTATATTTTATTAGGTTTAGATTTTTATTTTCAGGGGCAGAGTTTAATGTTTATTTTTATTATGTTTTTCAGCCTCTTTAGTTATCAATTTCGCGTCCCAACATGGGACCAATATATTTCTTCCCAGCCTCCTTATATCAATCTCGCGTCCCAACGTGGGACGAGTATTTTTCTCCGCCCTTCTTCGGATAAAAGTTGTAAAATACAATTATAATCTGAACAATGTAGTTTTACCGACGAGAACAGACTGCAAAGATCTTGGCGTACACCTTGATTCAAAACTTCTCTTCGACAAACATATTGAAATTATAGTACATACATACATACATACATACCAGCACGCCATGTCCCTTACGGGGTAAGCAGAGAGAATCGAGCGCCATACTTCTCTATTTTTGCACACATTTCTGGCTTCCTTTACATCCATGCATCGTCTCATACATGCTCGTCGATTGTTCAAACTTTTTATGTTTCCTTCTTTCAAAATATCATTCACATGGTCGTGGAATCCCTTTCTGGGGCGACCTCTGCTATTCACTCCATCTCTTGCACCCATGTATATTTTTTTGGTCAGTCGTTCATCGTTCATTCTTTCTATATGTCCAAACCACCTTAAAGCATTCACTTTAATTTTACATATAATATCCTTCTTTAACTTGCATTCTCTCCTTATGTCCTCATTTTTTATTCTATCATATATCGTTCTATTACATACTCTTCTTAGTGATCTCATTTCTACAGCATTTATTCTACTTTCATGTGCTCTTTTCCAGGTCCATGTTTCACTAGCATACGTCAAAGTAGGCACCACAATTGCATTGTGTACTGCAATTTTGGCTTCCTTTGAGATGCTTGGATCGGCCATTACTGGTCTAAGTGCTCCGTTTATTCTATTCCCTGCCATAACTCTTCTTTCAATATCTTTATCGGGTCTTCCATTCCGTTCAAACATACTCCCCAAATATAAATATTCCTCAACTTGTTCTAGCCATTCGTTCTCTACTTTTATCATACAAGCAGTTATACTTTCAGTCTTTTCAAATACCAATATCTTAGATTTACTAACATTCATTCTCAGTTCATTTTGCAGACATCCTTCATACACTTTATTCACTAAATACTGTAGCTCATCCGCACATTCAGCAATCACCACTTTGTCATCTGCATACATCAAATCACGTACGTTTACAGTACTTAGTTTCAGACCTTTATTTTCATTCTTCAATGTCCTAACGCAGTGATCAATATACAGATTGAACAGCCATGGGGATAATACGCAGCCTTGCTTCACCCCTTTATTAATAGGGAACCATGTTGTCAACGCATCGTTGACACGGACACAGGCTCCACTATTTTCATATAGAGACGCAACGGCACGTATTAATTTACTCTTCACTCCATATATTGATAGGATATCCCACAATTTTTCTCTATCCACTTTATCATATGCCTTCTCTAGGTCTATGAACGCACAGAAAAGTTTCTGGTTTTTATGCAGAACCTTTTCCGTAGCCATACGTAAAGAGAAAATTTGATCGATACATCCTCTGCCCCCTATAAAGGCACCTTGCGCATCCCATATCTTGCATTCCGTAATCTTGCGTATTCTCTTATCAATAATTCTTGCATACATCTTGCCAACCGAACTTAACAAGCTGATAGCTCTATAGTTTTTGCAGTCGAGTTTTGATCCCTTCCCTTTGAAAAGAGGAACTACAACTGCATTTCTCCAATCCGACGGAGTGTACCCAGCTTCCCAACATTTATTGAAAAGCGATAGACACCACTCCGTAGATATTTTACCGCCATACTTGATAAATTCGGCTGCCACACAGTCCACACCAGCGGCTTTACCCGTTTTCGCGTGATTAACCGCTTCTTTTACCTCTTCTTCCGTTATTTCATCTCTCTCATTCTCATCAATAATCCATGTCCTCTGTCTTACTGTGTCACCTTGTGCGCTTTCATATAATTCTTTGAAATATTCACACCACCTCTCTTTCACACTTTCGTTATCTATCAGCATATTTCCATCTTTATCATTTATACACTTTGAACCTTTTACTTCCCCTTGCTTTCGCTTAGCTATGCCTTTCCAGAATGTTTTCATGTTACCCGTAAAGTCGTTCACTATTTTCTGACTTTCTTTTTCTTTTATACAATCTTTTTCATTTTTCACTGTAGCTTTTACTCTCCTCTTGCATTCTTTGTACTCATCTTTTGCTCTATTTTCTTTATCAGTACCTTTTACAGATATCCAAAACTTCCATGCTTTCTTTTTCGCATCAACTGCATTATTTACCGATTCATTCCACCAAGCATCACCTTTCTGCATTCCTCTTTTACTTTCACCGCACGCATTCTTGGCAGCCTTGCACACAACACTTTTCAAGTCTTTCCATACTTCATCTACACTTCTTTCACTATGTGTTTGAGAATTTAGTTCATAAACAACATTCCTTATATATTCATGTCTTACTTCCTCTTCTTGTAATTTTTCCACTTTGACGCGCATTGGTGGTGCACTTTTGATTGTTTTAGAGCGCCAGCCGATGAACAGATGCAGTTTAGTAACAAGCAAATAGTGATCTAAAATGTTAGGCTTTATATTTAGAATCAGTAAATACTTTAAAAACCCCAATACATTAAAACAATTATATTTCTCTCTTGTCAGAGGTCAACTTGAGTACGCATCAACTATATGGAATACCCAGTACAAGGTTTACATTCACTCGTTGGATCGAATTCAGAATAAATTCATTAAATATTCAAACTGCCGTTGTAACAATACTTACCAACCTACTATACTAACTTCTTTGACCACAAGACGCACAATTTCAGACCTTGTGTTCCTTCACAGTATACTAAATGGAAACATAGAATGCCATGAAATTCTTACCAATATCAAATTTAATACATCTACTCGCCGGACAAGACATACGTCACTTTTCTTCTCCAATATCTGTAAAACAAATGCTTCCAAAAACGCTCCGATTAACAGAATGATAAACTTATTTAACTCTTATGAAAAAAACGCCGACTTAGACATATTTTTTGATTCACATATAACATTCAAAAATAAACTTACATCTAACATCGTGACATTATAACAATTAGGTACTGATTAATTTTATTTTTCCCAACCACCCTCAGCAATATATTTTCTTTTTCTTCTCAACTCATGAATCTGTCAATATATGTTCGTCTACACACACATGCACACCCTCTCTCACACACACACATACACACCCACACACTCACACTCTTTCTAGATATCTCTTTCACACACATGTATGTATTACTCTTCTCTCATGCGCGCACCCACACTAATTCACACTTTTTTGTTGTATTATTTTGATATTAGGTATAGTACGTAAGAGGTACAAGTTATTTTTGTATTATTATTTATTTAATTTTAATAATTGTATGCATGTACTGTGTGCTGTCCTTTGTAAAATAAAATAAAAAAATAAATAAATATCAATTTGGCTCCCAACGTGGGACAAGTACTCTTCTCCGCTTTCTCTAGATATCAGAACATTTATCTAGGATGTGTTGAAATGTAAGAAAAACTGAAATATGTTGCCAACCAAAACGTCAAACTCGCGATATACCATGACTCACTTTTTACACAGAGTACTACAAGGGGCCGCCCATACCTTATAATCTTTACAGTAAAAATGCAATCAAATTCCCTCATTTGTGAGTTTAGTCACAAGTTACAGTACTGACAACAATAAGTATAAAATAAGTACTTTTTTTATCTAATGGCAATTTTTTTTTAGTGGCAATATTGAAGTAAGCAAATGACCCTGAAGTTAGAGATGGGCTCAATCAGCGCCCTAGAGGAAAACGAACGACGAACAATCCAGAGGGCCTTGGCTCAATTCAGACAAATATTATTTTAAAATTGAATATTTTTCAATTTACAAATATGATAAATGAACAAGCATAAATCTTTTTCAATTTACAATTATGATAAATGAACAACAATTTACAATTATGATAAAGCATATTATAATAAATGTCATTTTCTACAAAAAAATGTCTCATATATTTAACTTTGATTATTAAATAATTAGGATCATTCATCTGCATATAAATAAAGTAGACCTCGTAAGATTGGTTTTGCACATGTTTGTGCACGGCTAAATTCATGTCAGTCTGCCTGTCCATGAATTCGTTTGAAACCTTACTATGTCAAAATCGGCAATTTTACAGTAGAGCAAAAAAATTCATCATTTATTGTTTGACTCATTAATGTATGATAAGACAATGATTATTACATACTAAATTATAATTGATATTTTTTTCTGAAATTAATTAGATGTCATTTTGTCGTGATTACAACTTGATAGTTTACTAATTTAAATGTTTTTTTAAATACAAAAATTATTAGTATCATATCTTCATGATTTATATGATTAATTATTTTTGATTAATTTCTCCTGGCGGAAATCAGATGTTATGGTGGTCTTAGCAACTTTAAATGATTTACAGAAAAGGGGATATATATTAAAAAATGCATATTTTTTTAGATACCAAGCTTTATTAAAAAAAATCCATCGGTTCTATATTTTTCAAATTAGTGACTTGTTTACATTTTCTCCATACCTTTTTTTGTAATACCTTGATTTTCTTTTTTCGATTTTTATCAAGTATATGTGAACGAACAGCTCTCTCTTTAAACGTATTTTTCTTGGAGTGTCCTGCATAGAAATATCATTTTCAGGCAATGTTGGATTTGATGATGAACAACTAGGCACCGAAGGTTCAAGAAGGATGGGTGAAGTTATCTGAAAAAAAAAAATCAATGTAAATTAAGAATGTCCGCAAGTGTATTTATAAAATTTAATAACGTATATCAAAATAATGATTCAATAAGTATATAGGTAAGGATATTTAAAAACTTGTAGGTATATAAAATTTACAAAAAAGTCCGAAACAGAACAAATAAGTAATATTTAATAAACACATAATATGATAAGTACTAAGTCAGAAAAAAAACTATCAACTTACTTCAGGACAAACAGTATCTAATTGAGAGAAAATTGAAGAGACAACATTATTCTTAATTTTTCTTTTATAACCACGTCGGTCAATTTCATCATCTCTGAAATGCTTTGAACAAATGACTGTGCTTGAAGATGGTTGCCAATTTGGAGGACGATTGACAGCGGCAATCCACAAAGCTCTAAGAGCTGGATTTTTTGGAAATCTGTAAAAAATACACATGTTTTTCACGTCCATTTACATAAATAAATTAAAAACATTATAAATATAAAATAAAAACATTAACAATATTGTGTAATACTTAAAGATGTCACATAAAATAAAATTAATAAATAAAGTGCGTATAAGATTATTTTAATAATATGAAATCCCGTTTCACAAGAAATATAAAATAATAACGCCAGTAACTTGTAGGTATTCATTTTGTCAGTGCCAACATATTCAAAATTGTCTATTTTTCATAATTTAATTGTAGTATGTTGCACTATTGTATTGTTGTTATTTTTGTATGTTAATGTGGATTTAAATAAATAAACAAATAAAATTTTGAATTTGCAGAAAAATTATTAGAAAATAAATATTGAAAATAAATTCATGTCCAATGCCCAACTCTACGGTCGAATGAAATATGGCGGCCAATATCGCAGCGGATATATGTGATGTGATTGACATGCTCAATTATCTTAAATCATTAATAAAATATTTGGTGACAATATAAAAACATTACAAATATGTGACAAAATGATTGAAAAAGCATTAACAGTGAATACAAATTATGTTTTTTCTCAAATTGTGCCCAAAACATATTACAATATAATGGCGGATTACGGTCTTATCCACAATTTACAAAACCAATGAAATAGAAAAAAAGTAAAATTTTAAGAAACTATTACAAATAATTATATCGTTCTTAATATTAAATCATTAAGAACGAATCATTCAAAAAAATAACTATACAATTATAATTTAACCATGGCCAGTTGGACACGCAATATTACGTTAAATATAGTAGGTTAGTTTCAATACTTACGAGTGAAAAGATATACCGTGTCCTTTATTCCTACATTTCACCACACAAGACCTTTTCGACATTTTCTTTGCAATAATTAGTTAGAAAAAAGAGAAAAAACGATTTTTGGAAGCAATAATATTTTTAGGTTAAAAAACGAGATGTTTACGAAATATTTTGCGTTGCAAACAATAAGAATGAAGTTCGCGCTAGTTTGCTCGGATAACATATTTTGTTGTCAATACTGTAACTTGTGACTAAACTCCAAAATGAGGGAATTTGATTGCATTTTTAATGTACTGAAGGCGCCTCCATCCTATTATACCCCCATGGAGTTAGACATGTGTAACGCTGCGTTGCGCCGCTCAATTGCGTCGATCCAGTTCACTGCGCGGGGTGGGTTAACCCACTCCTTCGAAACGTATTGGCTCACGGCGCAGTGAGTCGACTGAGTCGTAAGTGCTAGACCGGGAGAATGCGAACAGTGTTAGGATATTGAGTTATTGCGTTGCCTGCTTTTTAACCGACATACTTACTTTCCCGATTCTACTTTTAAAAGTAGAATCGGGAAAGTTGTGATATTTTTAAACATGTACATGAAATATAATAATAATCTTTACTTATATAAAATACAATACCTAATAATATGTATTTACTAATAATATGTATTTCAATCACTCATCATATTTTAAACGGAATAGATTTAGATAGAATATTAAAGACAAGACACCTAAGCTTTATTACAATGATATATAAATACGTCATTGATTTATTAAATGTCTTACGATAAGTCGGTAGGTGCGCGTATACAATGTAGGTCAACGCAGTTCATTCATTCGCTGTATGTAGGTACTTAAGAGCCTGTGGGTTGTTGAGCCAGTGAGTTGTTGAATGTGTCATGTAGATGGTGCGCGGTACACATCTCACTCGGCGACCGGCGTCATTTTGATGCGTCATGACGCAATTATGGGTTAACTCAGTGAGCCGGTGCAGTGAGCTGCGCGGCTCACTACGGGTTGACGCAAGGAATTTTGTTGAGTTACACATGTCTAGACATGGAGTACTACATCTAGGTATATTATAATAAAAATCTATGATTATAATAAAAATCTATGAATATAATAAAAATCTATGGATAGAGCTTACTCATTGTCTATGGTTCCTTGTATGGTATTATTTTTTTTATTTTTATCATTGTTTCACATCTATTTTCTGTGATTTCTATGGCCAAAGTCGTGTGCGTTCGCTAGGGAGATCAAACATGTTAAATAATTTTACACCAATTTTCGTTTTCGATTCATGTTGGTGCATAGAAACTTTGATAAAAACTGAAATCTTACAATTTTCACCTTCTTGATTGTGTATTTTGTAATAGTGATAAATAATTTTAGTTAATTTTGTGAGTGTTTATTTTGTCCATTACCATGCCTAAAGGAAAGAGAAAAGGAAAATACGGTATTTGTTTAATTGTATTTATTGATCTTCTCCTCATTATATTTTTTTCTTATTTTTTCAAATATAATCATTCCATAAATCGAGGTATTGGAATTTCTTCATATTATGCTCGCAATTATATTTTTCAGTCGCACGTTTTCTTAAGTTAAATGTATCTGAAAACTTTGATTTATTCCCATTACTATTATATTTTGCTATACAATTGTAATATTTGCGTTATGAATTAATTCTATTTTAAAACTAAGGTGATTAGGGTCGCACCTATTACAATTTCTTATCGGCCTTGTCATAAATAGCTCGAAACTTGAGATAACTGACATATGGTCAGTATGTCACGTCACGATCAACATGCGTACTGTCATGATTCATTTCATGTGTAGTTTCGTTGTAATTCATTAAATAATCCTTGAAACATTTTTATTATACTGCATTAGTGACCAACCGAATATCCTCAGTTTGATTTACTACTTTCATAGGTAAAATAATTATAAGCGCCCTTTAGGTGAGCTATCACGAAAACAACATTATATAAACTATCCTACTATATTTATTTATATACATACATACATTGATAGACATCACAATAATTGTATCTGAAAACGTGTGGGTTGTGGCCAACACTAAACTCTCCACACCATAGTAAGCTTTCATTTTTTCTTGAAATATTGACAATCTCTAAATGCATTTTACTGAAGAACCTTTATATTAGATTCTTAAACAAATATAAGATTCCCAGAGGACAAAAGTTTTCGCAATACACCAAACACACAAAAACATTGTCACAAAACTCATAGTATGCACTTTCTACATGATACCTGTTGAGAAATTTTAAGTAAAATTACATTACTAGCAAGATGAGCATGTATGAGACAGTGTATTAATATTGATGAGGCGATGTATATGTGTCAATATAGAAGTATGCGGTGTTAGGTTCTCACTGCCTACCCCCTGAGGAAGATTGTAGTGGAGAGTAAAAAATATACAATATGAAGTTGATCACTCAATTTTCCCATACAGAAGCTATTTTATTTTTGTTATATACATTATTCATACAAATATGAAATTTATTTAAGATTGATAATGGCAGACCATAGATTTTTTTCTTTAAATTTTGACAATCCTGAAATGCATTTTTGATGAGTGTATTTTTATTGTATCAAAATTTTAAACAGTATAAAAATAACTCGATTTTCCAGACCGTGAAAGCATTTTGAAAATTTGGACAGATGAAATCATGTATGTACACATGATGTTAATATGAAGTCAATCAGACCTATAGTTTGGGTTAGAGAGGACACAAAAAAATGTCTTCTTCTTCTCGTGTCATGTCAGGTCCCCCAGACCGGTCTAGGACACTTGGGTGCGGGACACTTGGATGCGAGCCCATTTGGTCGTGAATTCAAAAATATTTTTTTCTGCTTAGGAATGAATTGTTTCATACAAATTTTTGTAATGCTCTTTATAATTATGTAGTTGATATACATGTACATACACAAACATTTAAAATATAAAGAGATATACTTGAGTTTAAAAGTATAAAGTAAAACAAGGTTATTTAATGAAATTATTTTTCATACTATAAATATGAGAATTTTTTATACCCATGCCTACATGAAAAGTGAATTAGTATTTTTTTTCGAAATTTGTTTTGAGAGCAAAAATGTAGAAAATTAGAAAATGAACTTATATAGTTAAACATCAATTCATACACACCATCACGCCGTATCCCTAATTTATGTGATCGTAACAGCTTTTTTTTGTATATATTGTAAAATCGTGGCTCAACATCCGACACGTGGGAACAGAGGCCCGTCAAAAAATCGTCCGACAACATCCGACTAGTGGAAACGGGCTCTAAGTTGGAGATTTGTATTTGGATGACTATCTTGGCTTTTCAACCAACTCAACAAAAAGCAACTTTTGTCTTAACCTATCTTTATTATAATAATGAATAAAAACAAAAATACACCAAAGAAGATGGATGGATGAAAATAAAATAAATAGGTAATAAGTTTACGCGTATAAAAATAATAAATATACTATATACTTTTTTTATAAACCACCCCGAGAATTTGAGCTTGTTCTGAGGTGGTAGAAATTAGGTTGCAATATATCTATCAGAGTAAATTTCCACAGTAGATCATGCCTTTGTTTCTCATTCATGTTTGGTTTCCTTTTTTTTATGTAATGAAAATTATTTGGAGCTAATAGATGCCTCTGTCGTTTCATAATTGTGTTGTGCTGTAATGTGATTAACCATGACTGAAAATATATAGAAATAATTTTTATGAATATAAATTCATAGATATTAAAAAAATCTTCTATTACAACCAGTGATATGTAATGAATAGATATGCAATACAATTCAAAAATCTGCACACTAAAACATGAGTCCTAATCAAAACATGTGTTCTAGCGAATATTAGTCGTTGACGAACCTTTGTACGTGTCGCTTCTCACTTATTTGTAATTGAAAATGACATTCTGTGTCGTTAAATGTTGCCGTAATAGGTCTAATGTTGTGAAGAAAGACGATGGAGTTACTTTTCATAAGAAAGTACAAATATATAATCGAAATTTATTAATTTTAGATCGAAAAAACCTTGGATATTTTAAATTTTTATTTTCTTATTCGGGAATGACCGTTGGATACTGTCTAGACTTAAAAAAACGTGTACACTACTAAAAAAGGTCGTTTCATTTCTTACGTGTACATAAAGATTCCTTGTTTAGTATTGTTTTTTCTTGTGAATGTGTCAAAATTGTTTGCTGGTATGAAATATGTACGATACTCAGCTAAACTGGCATATTAGGGCTTTCACAAATTTTATTTTTAAATTATTTTTATTTCAATCAGGTTTCCAAATGCAATACGAAGGGGAGAAAAGTAGATTAAATTTTTAAGAGAAATCGCTGTGATCAATATTGGTGTGCATCAAAATATTCACGCATTTGTTCAAAGCACTTTCAAAATGAAATTTTTATTGACAAACATTTTTTTTAACATCTCAATAGAGACGAAGTTGGGATATTGTAGAAGAACCAGAAACTCATTGCAACTACAGGGCTTCCGACCTGTCATCGGTTGGTTTACCTGATCACTTTATGCGCTTGCGCAACGTTCACCAATTATGCCTTCTTATTGAGTTCCCTTATAAATGTAATTTTTGAAAGTTCTATATATTTGAATAGTGTGTAACAATTTACCTGAAAATAAGGAACTATACTATTGCCATCTATGGAGTAACGGAAAAGCCTTTTTTTAACGCCATCTATTGAGAAATCAAGAAATTAGTTTATTTGTAAACAATGAAAGCAACAGTCCTTATAAATGAGATTACGGTGTCTCGCATACAGTGGCGGCTGGTGACCTTAAATCTTAAAAGGGCTCAAAATTATAATTATACCTAGATGAGAAATTAACTTACTACAGGAATTAGAAAGCAGATATGTGACACAATATTATTTTCGTATATAAAAATTATCAGTGTTTTCCATAGTTGTTTTGTTTATCAGAAATTAAAACGTGAACCTGAACACTTATGCTGTATTTTGTTGGGTTTTAAATAACGCTTGTAATAAAATGCATCGACAAATTATAAAATAATTTGTGACAACTAATGAATTTTGATCATACCAGATTAAAAAAAAAACTTCTGGCAACGGCCGCAAGACTGCTTCCTGATTTTACACATTTTATATCATTTTTGTTTGCAATATTATGGTATTAATTTAATTAATAATAATACTTATAAATTTCGGATGATTTATAGTTTAAACTAAGTAATATAAATTAATGATAGCCTCAAGGAATTGCAACTGCTTACCTAACGTTCGACTATCGCAATGTGCAACAAAATACGAATGAATGAGAATATACTATAACCCTTCGCGGGCACTGCCCCATTTTGCTCTAAATCGGCATACATTCAGCGTGTACGGCGAGCTGCGGTGGCAGCGGACGGTCGCGTGAATTGTATGTGCTCTCCGGGCACAAGTCGACTGTGCCCGAGGAATAAAATATTTCATAGAATCTTGCTTGCTTTACAAAACAGGTAGGTTTAAATACTTTCGCTAAATATACTACAGGCGTAAGACGGCAAGTATTAATTAGAAAAAACAATGTATTCTTAAGATTTAATGACATACATATTTGGGATTTTTTTTGTTTGGGAGGGCTGAGCCCGAGAGCCCTTTAGGAAGAGCCGCCACTGCTCGCATAGATGTCACCCCTGAACTGCGCCAGAAATATTATTTCATTTTTGGCTTTTTTACCTACTTATACCAATGTGTATGTAAATTGAATATTGTTTTAATTGCATATACGCAAATATTGGCTTTTTTCCCTTTCGGGAGTCAAATGATATTTTTATTGACAAACGTTTTTTTAACATCTCAATTGGGACGATGTTGGGATATTGTAGAAGAACCAGGAACTCGAGGCACCTACAGGGCTTACGACCTGTCATCGGCTGGTTTACGACTTATATGACGTAAACACTAATACCCTGAATAGGTAAACAGCTTGATGATACGTATGTATGTATGTATGGCGATTAAGTACATATCAAACTACCTATAAAGGGTCCCCGTATTTAGATATTATGTATTCTTTCATACAAATTGTATGAAGCAATATCGTCACTAAATTCAATTTTTTACAAACATTGTTAAGAAAAGTTTGATATATTTACTACAATGCGCATATTTTTTATAGTAAATTGAATTCTCATTTTTCATTTTTCGATACTTAAAAAAATGGAAATGTAGGCAGTTAAAAGAAGACAACAATTTGTCATACCAATTTTTTGTTTCTTAATAAAAACAGATTGAGAAACCCTAGAATTATTTTTTAAAAAACTTTTTCGAGATATTGCCCCCAAGTCAAATTGAAAACGCTGTTCGTTATCACCAAGCGCTAATTTTTTTTTGTATGGGATTTGACGTTTGTTGTTTGTTATTGTAGAAAAAATTTCTACAACAAACGTCAAATCACATACAAAAAAAAAATAGCGCTTGGCGATAACGAACAGCGTTTTCAATTTGACTCAGGGCCATTGTATTTGTCTATATTTATACAAAATTTCAGCTTCATAGATTTTATAGAGTTTGAGATATGTGGAAAAATACAATAAAAATTAAAATATTGATAACCCCTGACTGGAACAAAAATTCGAAATTCTGAATATAAAAGTATTGTGTACCTAAAATTAAGTATACATTCTGAAATTTTAGGATCTGAGCATCCAGCGTATCAAAAGTTATAAGGGACACACACATAGACCCACACATACAAAACTCACATAACATGTTCTACTCCAAATTCTGAGTAAATCCATGTATAGAACATATATGCTGCGAAGCCTCCAAGTTGGTGTTTTTTGTATGCAAAAAACACCAACACTACGCCATACAAAATGTTCCTAATATTCCCAATACGCGTGTTGGGTTTATACTGCCGATTCAATAAAATAAATAAATTCTCTTGAACGAATCTACAGTTGGATTACTACATACATACAAATCATCACGTCATGTGCCCTTCATTATTTCGCCATTATATGTTATTTTTTAGTGTTTAGTTATTAAGGATTTTTTGTTTTTAATAAAATGTACAATATACATTCATAAAGTTCATGTAAAATACTGTATTTTGTATCGCTTTCTATTTTTATACGTAAATATATTATATAGGTATACTTTTTACGCAGTAAGTATCTATTTAATTATAGTAATATTTTATTTTTTATGTATTTCGTAACGTTTATTTAATGTAAATTTAAAAAAAAAACAAATGAAATACCTGACAACCCTGTCTCATCTAATGCATAAATAGGAGAGAGAGATTGTATCAGGCGTATGCAAACAAAAGGGACGGAGAAATTGACTGTTATTAGATGCCGTGTGAGAGAAAGAAAGTGCGCCGAAAGGTATGCATTAGAACAGGACAAAATATAGGAGTATTAAACTAGTACGAGACACTGCGGGACCTTTGGCGAGGCAGTTTTTTGAGAATAATTTGTATGGGATTGCAAATCTATTCATTACATATCACTGATTACAACAAATAATAAAGTACGCCCGCGTAAACTTGTGGCCTCTTCGCAAGCATTTGTGGACTCTTGCTGCTGATTTGTGCCTTTAAAGGACACTAGATTGTATCGGTCAAGTGCTGTCAAGCCTATGCAAGCCAAGCCAAACGTTTGAATTTGTGATGCATTGTTGAGTCTTGAAAAGCATGTGGATGCTGCTTTGTAGGTTCTTTGCAAACGCAATAATTTGTTTTTAAACTGTCTATATGAATATTTACTAAATTTATCATTTTGTACCTCTTATTGAAAAAACATTAAACATTTTTTTACTCTTGTCTGTTGTGAATTATTATAACTTGTGCAGACATGTTATGTTTTTACTCTTGTCTGTTGTGAATTATTATAACTTGTGCAGACATGTTCGGCGGTACTAATAACGAAAAAGTAGCGAGGTTGAACTATGGAATAGAGTGACTAAAACCTAACGGCCAAAAATCCTACTAATAACCAAGTTTTAAAACTTCTATTTTATTCCATGGTTTATATCACCATGGTAACGCTAAACCATCCGGTCCCCTAGTTTAGTGGTGGAATAGCAATAGTGAATTTGTGAGCTGTCAAGTCAAATAGACCGCGCGTATTGTATTTTGTCATTTTTAAAGAAATGCTTTTTTTAATTATGGACAACAATCTGTTTGATTATAGAATCGGCGATTTTGAAAGATCGTTTCAAGAAATTGAGCAGGTGGAAAGTTTTTTGATGACGCAAAATTTATAAGGTGTGTTCATAGGTGCGTTGTAATCCGTTTGTTGATTACGACGACATTAATTTTAGAAGAAAGTACAGATTTTCAAAGGCAGGAGTTAGACATCTCGTAGATTTATTTGGAAGAAGGCAAATAAATGAAGATATTTATTTTCCATTGACAGTTGTTTTAAAATAAATGTAATAAGTTATGTTGAAATAAGTTAAATTATTGGGAATTCAACCAAAACGTGACGATACATAAACAGTAAACCGTCAAAACCAACAGTAAACAAACAAACAATGACAAACATAGAAATACGATGATTCTCGATAGATGTCATAGATGACGGCTAATAAAGTCATAGAGAATGAACAAAAAATAGCATAAAGTAGAGAAAAATTCCGAAATTCCCGTTAAATGGCTGCGTTCACACAACATTCATTCCGTATTCCATGGTTTACTTAGTCCTTGTACATTTTTACATTATTAGTAAGAACCCACTAAACCACGAATTAGTGCCTAATACGGGGTTTACGTAGTGCGAGGTTTAGTTGGCTAAAACGAGTTTTAACGAAAATGTTATTAGTACCGCTGGTTATGTTTTTACTCTTGTCTGTTGTGAATTATTATAACTTGTGCAGACATGTTATGTTTTTACTCTTGTCTGTTGTGAATTATTATAACTTGTGCAGACATGTTATGTTTTTACTCTTGTCTGTTGTGAATTATTATAACTTGTGCAGACATGTTATGTTTTTACTCTTGTCTGTTGTGAATTATTATAACTTGTGCAGACATGTTATGTTTTTACTCTTGTCTGTTGTGAATTATTATAACTTGTGCAGACATGTTATGTTTTTTTTTTCTACACTTTCAATTTTTTTAGCTATAATATAGTAATCAAACAAACTATTGAATAGTCTGGCAATATAAATGTTCCAGATTTTGGTACTAGGGAAAGTTTATCCTTTTTTGTGAATGTTTTGTACTTTTCCAATTAATTTTTGAATGTTTATGTTTTTTTAAGTATATAGTTTTTTATATTCCACTACAATTCTTATTTACAAGGCTTTGTCAAAGAAAAATTGCACAATATATTAAGGGGTGAAAAGCTATTTGTTTTAAGCGATATTTTTATATTCCACTACAATTCTTATTTACAAGGCTTTGTCAAAGAAAAATTGCACAATATATTAAGGGGTGAAAGGCTATTTGTTTTAAGCGATATTTTTGCGATATTGATATTTATTTTTGAAGCCAGGGCTGTATTTTTATTGAAAATTATACCAATATATAAAAAGCATTTTTTGAGAAATAGTGATCTTACCCAGTTTAAAATATGGCCACTAGTTTTTTTTTATATAATATAAAACTTTGAATGGCTCTTCTGTATAAAGTTATAAAATATCACTTACAAATAACCTTTCCATCCCTTGATATGTATCTACCAAGGGGCCGCCCATACCTTATAATCTTTACAGTAAAAATGCAATCAAATTCCCTCATTTATGAGTTTAGTCACAAGTTACAGTACTGACAACAATAAGTATAAAATAAGTACTTTTTTTTATCTAATGGCAATTTTTTTTTAGTGGCAATATTGAAGTAAGCAAATGACCCTGAAGTTAGAGATGGGCTCAATTCAGACATATATTATTTTAAAATTGAATATTTTTCAATTTACAAATATTTATTTATTTATTACAAAAAGACATATTTTACATAAAAAAAAAAATACATAGCAAAAAGAAATTAAAACACTTAATAATATGACTTCCTTCAAAAAGAGATATACTCGTGTTTTGAAGGGAGTTGCAACTATTTACATAATATAGAACAAAAACAAAGTAACAAAATAATCATAGGTAACAAAAAACATACTTAAAAATAGACATAGGTATATATGCTATATTAAAAAAAAACAACATTTAAATATCAATTACGATTAATAAAATAAGTGCATAATATCTACATATATAACAACAATGAATAAATAAAACCAGTTTTTATACACAAACACTCTTTATATCTACATAAAATTTCTTTAGATCGATAATATCCGTATGTCTCTGCTCAGGCAACAGTTCGTTAAACCACTTAACGCCAAGAAACATATAGTGGTTTTGTGCGTAGGCCGTTCTTTTTTTTTTGGTATATTAAGTATCACATTAAATCGATGAGTGGCTCTTATACAATCCGAAGCTGTACTCTATCGACGAAATACTCCCTGTAGATCTGCTTCAATGCATTTCTCTTATATATAGCATGCAGTGATGGGACATTTGCCTCGGTAAAGAGGCTAGTCGTGGGGTAGTCTCTGGGTTTATTTAAAATTATTTTACTCCGCTGGATGATATAAAGGGGTTCGAGGTTAGTTTTATAAGCACCACCCCACGCTATAATCCCATATTGCATGACAGATTGAGCAAGTGCAAAATATATATTTTTCATCGCAGCAATGTCCAAGAAAGTCCTCAATCGATAGAATACATAAAATAACTTCCTCATTTTACCAATCGTATTACTTATTTGCTCTTTCCACTTATTTTCTCTGTCAACATTAATACCCAAATATTTTATGTTTTTTTTCATTAGGCAGAGCAATACATTTATCTTCATTACATTTATCAGATCCGGGACAGTTACTTGAATGTATTTTAATTAATATTTCCTCCGGAATAAGTTTCCTAGTTATTGCGAAAGGAACAACGCTAGTCTTAGTTGCGTTGAGAGACAACAGATATAGATCGAACCATGACTTTACAATATTTATTTCAAAACTAGCTATTTCGGTAGCTTCATCCTATGAATTAGCCGCAGTAATCATGACCGTGTCATCAGCAAAAGATATTATTTTGGATTTTAAGTCCAATTCTAGTAGTCCATTAACATATATTAAAAACAAAACAGGACCTAATACTGATAATATGATAAATGAACAAGCATAAATCTTTTTCAATTTACAATTATGATAAATGAACAACAATTTACAATTATGATAAAGCATATTATAATAAATGTCATTTTCTACAAAAAATGTCTCATATATTTAACTTTGATTATTAAATAATTAGGATCATTCATCTGCATATAAATAAAGTAGACCTCGTAAGATTGGTTTTGCACATGTTTGTGCACGGCTAAATTCATGTCAGTCTGCCTGTCCATGCATTCGTTTGAAACCTTACTATGTCAAAATCGGCAATTTTACAGTAGAGCAAAAAAATTTATCATTTATTGTTTGACACATTAATGTATGATAAGACAATGATTATTACATACTAAATTATAATTGATAATTTTTTCTGAAATTAATTAGATGTCATTTTGTCATGTTTACAACTTGATAGTTTACTAATTTAAATGTTTTTTTAAATACAAAAATTATTAGTATCATATCTTCATGATTTATGTGATTAATTATTTTTGATTAATTTCTCCTGGCGGAAATCAGATGTTATGGTGGTCTTAGCAACTTTAAATGATTTACAGAAAAGGGGATTTATATTAAAAAATGCATATTTTTTTAGATACCAAGCTTTATTAAAAAAAATCCATCGGTTCTATATTTTTCAAATTAGTGACTTGTTTACATTTTCTCCATACTTTATTTTGTAATGCCTTGATTTTCTTTTTTCGATTTTTATCAAGTATATGTGAACGAACAGCTCTCTCTTTAAACATATTTTTCTTGGAGTGTCCTGCATAGAAATATCATTTTCAGGCAATGTTGGATTTGATGATGAACAACTAGGCACCGAAGGTTCAAGAAGGATGGGTGAAGTTATCTGAAAAAAAAATTCAATGTAAATTAAGAATGTCCGCAAGTGTATTTATAAAATTTAATAACGTATATCAAAATAATGATTCAATAAGTATATAGGTAAGGATATTTAAAAACTTGTAGGTATATAAAATTTACAAAAAAGTCCGAAACAGAACAAATAAGTAATATTTTATAAACACATAATATGATAAGTACTAAGTCAGAAAAAAAACTATCAACTTACTTCAGGACAAACAGTATCTAATTGAGAGAAAATTGAAGAGACAACATTATTCTTAATTTTTCTTTTATATCCACTTCGGTCAATTTCATCATCTCTGAAATGCTTTGAACAAATGACTGTGCTTGAAGATGGTTGCCAATTTGGAGGACGATTGACAGCGGCAATCCACAAAGCTCTAAGAGCTGGATTTTTTGGAAATCTGTAAAAAATACACATGTTTTTCACGTTCATTTACATAAATAAATTAAAAACATATAAATATAAAATAAAAACATTACCAATATTGTGTAATACTTAAAGATGTCAGATAAATTAAAATTAATAAATAAAGTGCGTATAAGATTTTTTAATCATATGAAATCCCGTTTCACAAGAAATATAAAATAATAACGCCAGTAACTTGTAGGTATTCATTTTGTCAGTGCCAACATATTCTAAATTGTCTATTTTTCATAATTTAATTGTACTATGTTGCACTATTGTATTGTTGTTATTTTTGTATGTTAATGTGGATTTAAATAAATAAACAAATAAAATTTTGAATTTGCAGAAAAATTATTAGAAAATAAATATTGAAAATAAATTCATGTCCAATGCCCAACTCTACGGTCGAATGAAATATGGCGGCCATTATCGCAGCGGAAATATGTGATGTGATTGACATGCTCAATTATCTTAAATCATTAATAAAATATTTGGTGACAATATAAAAACATTACAAATATGTGACAAAATGATTGAAAAAGCATTAACAGTAAATACAAATTATGTTTTTTCTCAAATTGTGCCCGAAACATATTACAATATAATGGCGGATTACGGTCGTATCCACAATTTACAAAACCAATGAAATTAAAAATAAGTAAAATTTTAAGAAACTATTACAAATAATTATATCGTTCTTAATATTAAATCATTAAGAACGAATCATTCAAAAAAATAACTATACAATTATAATTTAACCGTGGCCAGTTGGATACGCAATATTACGTTAAATATAGTAGGTTAGTTTCAATACTTACGTTTACGAGTGAAAAGATATACCGTGTCCTTTATTCCTACATTTCACCACATTTTGTTTCCAATAATTAGTTAAGAAAAAAGAGAAAAAACGATTTTTGGAAGCAATAATATTTTTAGGTTAAAAAACGAGATGTTTACGAAATATTTTGCGTTGCAAACAATAAGAATGAAGTTTGCGCTAGTTTGCTCGGACAACATATTTTGTTGTCAATACTGTAACTTGTGACTAAACTCCAAAATGAGGGATTTTGATTGCATTTTTAATGTACTGAAGGCGCCTCCATCCTTTATTCCTCCAAGGTATCTACATTCTTTTTAGGGAAGATATTCTTTTATGTGAGGGATATTAATATTAGTTTTCTGAATATTTTACCCATAGTATAATAATTTTTCTTATAATTTTTAGAATAAAATAAATGTTATTTTCAGAGAGTCGCAAACATGAGGTGGCCAACAACTCTGCTTCAGATGATGAATCAGCAAACGATAATGTCTCTGAGTGGTCTACACAGTCGGACACTCGTAGTGTGCAAGAAGACGGTGGTAAGTTATATTATTTTATAATATATATTATATTTTTCCAAGTATTGTCCAGAATTTTGAAGTAAGGTATAAATTGCTTTTTATGTCTATTGAAAACGATGAGAATAAAATCCATACAGTTCTTTAAAGCAATAGCTTGAATCTTAAACAAATCTACAATGTTTCTAGTATTCCTAAAATATTTTTTATCCACTTAATAATTTCCTATTTCTGAATGTTTTTCTATTCCTATTTCTGTTAGTCCTCATTATGCTGCTAAAATCATATCAAACTGTAAGAGTATCAGGCGCATAATGAGTACCAAACAAAAGGTAGATAGAATACAATAGGTATAATTTAAGCAGTTTAATTTGCATAATGCTACTGATGGTGCGTTGATTGCAATATTAATATATCAGGAGAATATTGACTAATAAATAATATGTTTATTTGAATTGAATAATATGAGATATGTAATATATTATAATAAATACAAGACAGACTTAACAAACATTGAATAAATATTCCTAGGTGATAATTTATTTGATAGATAAAAATTAGTTGCTATCACATGTAATAATAATGATACAAGATCACTCCAAGGGCGCTATAATAGCTTATTTGCTGGCTCTACTAATCAAGGCAGTCTTAAGCAGTCTACCGAAGGGGTCAATTCTCTGCCCTCCACGTATGTCATGGGGCAACTTATTCACTTTAAAGGCCCATTCACACTGAAACTGCGATCATAGCAAGCTGCTTTATTGAATCTGTCCAATTCTTTTAAAGAGTTGGTACTCTGTGTTCCAGATGATCTCAATGTAAGCTGTCTTCCCAATGGAACATTCTTTTGACACAGTTCTTGAATGTAATGTGGAGGCAAGTCGTTTAGAGCCTTCAACACCAACAGCCATACCTTATAGTCTACTCGTTCTGCACACTTCAACCAGTGTAGTACGCTAAGAAGAGGTGTTATGTGATATCTTTTGTCAGCTCCATATATCAACCTCGCAGCTGCTTTGAATACTATTTGTAATCTATCAAGCTGATACTTGGGCGAACATCATAGTAATCCAGCCTTGACACAACAAATGCATTTATAAGCATTTTTGCTTCGTTTTTGGGTTTCTCCTAGATGATAAGTTCAGTCACTGTACAGTTAGCGGAAAACATCTTGAGTATATCATATGGGGTACACAGCGCATATTTGTGTTTTTATGTTTGGTTGATATATGTCCTCCACTACAAAAATTCTCAAGTTATTTTCTGTAAACTATAACATGTCATTATCTCTTAGTTAAGCTGAGAATATTAAAACAAACAAGGGCCTGCCTTGAACAAAATCTTCATACAAAATCTGTATGTACTTCTGAAGCCTGCACGAACTTAATTGTTGTACCAAAACCATTTGTAAAAACATGAAGATAAAATATTGTTATTTTTAAGTTGGCAACAGCTGTCATTTTTCTATGGTTAACACTTGAAATTTGATCAGTTTGTAAAGTGTACTGCTTATTGCTATATTGCTTACAAGCTGCCATTATTTTTCGAAATACTTGCTTATCTGTTCTTATCTTACAAAATGGGTCGAAATTGCTGTATAATAAATTGTGGAAACAAATACGGTATTGACAAATCAATATCATATCACAAGTAAGTAATTACAATATATTTTTTCCCCCATATTTAAACTACCTTGATTTTCTAAGTTTTAAATATAACAATTATAGAATGAAATACTCACATAAAAAATTAAAGTACAGATAATATTAATAGCATCGTTTTTATTCCTCCAAGATTAATAATATTGGCTCGGTTGTTTTTACCAAAAATACGACGCTACTTTTTAGGTTAAGGTCAATAAAAATTTAAGATATCTAAGACCATTTCTTGTTACCGTAATACATTCAAAGTTTTGTTTTTTTTAATCTGTGTACCTAAAATATATTGCTTTCCGTGTATATTTGTTAATTAGTATTTCATTCCGTCTCCTATTTTTCATATTAGCTTTTATCATTTTTTCGCAATTCGCAATGTCATTTTACGCAAAACAAACATGTCTGATCATGTGATGTCTGTCTATGAGTTCCGTTGCAGTAGGGTTGGGCAATATTATTAGTAGGTCATTATTAATTCCTCCAAGAACATTTCTCTAATTTCCAATCTAAACAACATTGTTAATTGAGGAACAACTTTATGCATTTATTAGATTATAATACATAATAAATATATAAACTGGGATATATAGCGCCGTAGATATAAAAATTAATCAAATATGACCAAAAAGCATAGATATAAAAAATTAATGGGATATTTTTTTTGTGTATTTATTAATATGGTTTTTTTTTTGCAGATTCCTTAGCGATCCGCAACAATATTTACTTTGGATAGGTGCTGTTAGAAACATCTCCAGAAGAATAACCCCATATTCTTGTATTTGTTCCTCCCATTTCAAGGCTGGCGAAATAGATAGGAGTGGTTATATTTTGAAACTAAAAGAAAACGTAGTTCCATCGGTTTACTTCTCATCGATTGATGCTCCAGTACAAACTGAGGTAAGTTGCGAAATTCATAAAAACAAATACCTATAAGTAAATATTTTTTTAATAAAATATACCTTTTTATATTCTCAAGTATCGAATTATCGTGAAATATGGTGGTACATTTCAACAAAATAAAATGCAATATGTCATATTTATAATTGAGTCGAAAATTTACTATAATGAATAATTTCTTTTTTCTAATTGCTTCTCGGGCAACTAACAGGTACTATGTCAAATATTAATTTAAAACGCACCCAATAACAAGTTGTCACATTCTGGAGACTTATGATATTTATCGAATTTCAGGAAAAATTATAGATGTAGACCACGATTGAACTGATCATAATTTTGAAAAATAATATTATTACTTAAAATAAATAAAATCTCAATTTTTTTTTACTTTTTCCACATAATAAATTTGTTTGACCATTGAGGCGTTTCGCTCTAAAAAGCATCTACAGAATGGTAATTGATCATATTTTTTTTCTTTTTTCAGGAATTTCTAGCAAATTTGCCCGGTACGTCTTCAATGCCAAGCATTTCATCATCCAGTTGCACTCCAGTAGAATCATTGGCTAATAGAACTGGCGGATTTTTTTTTTGTAAATAAAATATATTTCAGCCTATATCTTTGTTTCTTTTGTACAACTTCCATTGTCACTCAACATTAAATAACGATGTAAGTCCCTTAATTAAGATGCAACAAACGGAACTTTTCGTTATTTTTTGTGTGTTTTTAGTTTGTAGACCTGAATTTTTCGTGTTTATTGATTTTTAAAAGCAGCGTTATTTTTTTACAAAATCGATGTTAAAGTAGTATTATTGTTAGGAAATCGATGTAAACAGCATTTCCTATTGAAATACATTTATCTAAAAAAATAATACTTACCATTAAATACATTGAAAGTGGGTTTTGTCGATTTCACCCACAGAAATTTTATTTCATTAATTAATTTAATTTTTCAATAATACGCTTTGAATTCTGCATATTGCAAATCTAAATTTCGTTTTTTTTTTCTAAAACTTGAGAATTCGCGTTAATCACGAAAATAATATGCAATTCGCGAATAAAATCGAGTTTATCGCAAACGCTAAAAATTCAAGTTTCTAGTTATTGGGCATATTAATTTTTGCATTTTTTTTTTCATTATAAAAAAACACTAGCGAAGCGTTTTTTATTGTATTTTACCAAAAGACAAACGCGCCACTTGTATATTCGTATAGTTATCAAATATGCACATGTACATTTAATTGACAAAAAAAAACACAAATTTCAATTGAAGAATATAATATTTGGTTTATGAAAAACTCTAATAGGCGAGTTTTACAAATTATTCAAAGTAAAATCTCTAATTTCATTGAAGTAAATTTAGTTTCTTACATAATAAATGAAATTTTTATTATCTTCTGTCGCAGATATGTAAATGTTAATGAAATTGTGTAATGTATATGTATTTATAATAAAAAACATATTTTGGGAATTCACATTAATATTATATGTCATTTCCCATCCCTACTGTCTAAACCCGCTGGTCGTTTATTCTAGCAATTGTTACATTTTATTATTGTCATATTGAGAAGGGTGTATTTAAGTTTCTTCTGTTTTATCTTATGTAGACCAAATGTCAAACGAATCTGGCGTCAAATATTTCGCATATGGGCGCCTCCATCATATTAACTCCTCCAAGAAAACAAACAATATTCAGATGTATCTAATTATAAAGTAATAGGTATGTGTAATGTTGTAAAAGGTTATCCATGTTGTGGTCTGGTCTTGACTGATATAATATAATGGTATATTATATCAGTCAAGAGATTAGCCTTTTATTATCAATGTTCAGTGCTTTTATTGATTTGATATTGTACACAAGACAAATATTGTATTACCACAATCCTGAGTGGTTATTTATTTGATAATTTGTTGCTATGTACATACATTTTACTTATCATCATTTCACTATCATTCACTATGTTTCTACACATTTAAATAGATAATTGAAACTGAGGTGTTTAATGTGTAGAACTCCATTATACTAGTTATTTTTTAATCAAACAAAAATGATTATGGGTCTACATGTATATTTTCCTTATAATAGGACGACTAATTAGATTCAAAAAATTAAAATTAAATCTGAATTAAATTAATTATAATAATATAATAAACATGTTTCATTTAGTCAAAAAGGTTTAAAGAAATCGGTGCCACTATTTTTACGACCGGAATTGGCGGGAAAAGCGTTTTCCCGCCAAAAAGTGTCTATTTACACGACAAATTTTCTGATGTCGTCTATGTTTTTAGGTCATTTATAACCATAGAAAGCGCAGATAAATCAAAATACAAAAATATTTACCTTTGTCATTTTTTCAATGGTCATAAATGCATCATGGAAACCAACTTGAAGTAAAAATAAATAATATTGGCATCTTATTATATTTACTTAATTTTATAAATCATATTTTCATCGAGATCTACAATTATAACAAAGTATAAACAAAGGTAAATATTTTTATAACTTGATTTATCTGCGCTTTCTATGGGTATGGAAAGAATGATAAGAATTTATCTATGGTTGAGTCATAAGAATATCCCTTGCCTAAAGAAATTGCATTAAGTATGTTAGATAGATGAAAGTATAGTTGTTGCCAAATATCTTGAACTTTTAGCCGAGAAGGGGGGCGATTTTATAAACCGGAAGCTCGTTCATGTTTGGCGAATATTATGTGTAGTTATTATTTTGTAATAATGAAGCATAAATTATTATTTTATTAAAATAGTATTTTAATAAAAAAAGCAGTGGTGTTAAAGAAACTCCTAGAATACTGCTGCGTGATTTAGGGAAGTATAAATGAGGCGAATGAGGGTTTTGGAGTAAGTTGAGTTGGTTGGTTTAAGTTCTGATTAATATAAAGAAAATCAAAGCATCTCACTTAAGTTTGTTTATTATTCATGCTTCTTACATTTCTTCCCTTTAGAATGTTGTCCAAGTGGTCATTTCACCCCAACCTTTCATCCTTGTATATTACCTAATTAGTAAATTGTTCACTTATTCCCAAGGAATTATTGATATTCTTGCTTTTGTATTATGTTATATTATGTCTTCATTTTAATTACAGACGAAAACAACGAAGAAGCTATTAAAGATGTGGATCGGTTTGAGGAGACATTGAGCGCTGCTGTGGACGGTATGGGACAAAAATCTGCCGCTGGAAGAGCCAAATGTCTGTCAGGAGCGGCGGGTGCATTAAGGGGTCGTTGGGCTCCTATCTCATTATCTTCACATCGCCTCACCTTAACTGATCATGTAGAAAGATGTCTCAAAAGAGGAAAACCAGAAGAACAAGCCGCAGCGGCTGATTTAGCTGCTCTCATTGCCATACAGGTTAATAATCTATATTTGAGTATAATAAAGAACGTTTTTAAACTTAAGTATAATAAGTCTGCCTCGTAACACAGTTAGATATCCGCCTCCGAGGCAAAGGTCCCAGTTTTTTCAGTCTTGATTTGTGAGACAATCAGTGTCATTGAATTTATATTAATATATTTTTTTATTTAATATTGCTTTTCAGGCAACTAACAGGTACTATGTCAAATATTACCCAATAACAAGTTGCCACATTCTGGAGACTTACAATATTAATCGTCTCACATATCCAGATTGTTGCCTGAGAAGCGGAATAAAAATATAATGGTTAACCATTATATAAAATCAATATATTATAAAATGGTATCCTATTTATTAATTTGTATACAATTTGATGTTTCAATAAAACCTTAGAGGACATATAAGGCCATCAGCGCAAAAGCTGCCTAACCCACATTTTTTTTCAGTTTTTAACCTAACTGTGGATTACGTTTTAAAAATTTATTATTTTTAAAACAAAAATGGCCTAACCTTAACAAAAAAATCATCTCATATCAAGAAAGTAATTTTGAACGTTAAATTTAATGTCATCTAAAGACTTTCAATTACTCCATAGTTGTTATCCTAAGATTAGGCCACTTCTGCGCTGAGGGCCTCATATCTGGCTCAAAATTATTCATGCATTAAATATTTACAAATATATTTAGTTTAAAAGGTATATTTAGTTTAAAAACTTACTCTCTATTCATCCATCTTGATGTAGGCAAAGAAAATTGCATGCCACACTCTTTTAACATAGAATTTTTGCCTTATTTAAGTTTATGGACTGTTTCGTACATATTCATATATAATCCAACTTTCCATTTTATCAAGAGAATCTATTTCTCCTAATGTATCTACGTTATTAACCTTAGTCCCGTATAAGGAAATTGTGTGGAGTCTATATATTGCACGGTTTTTTCAAATTTGAAGTCAAAATTACCAACTTGGAGGCTTTGAAGTCAAAATCACCAACCTAAGCTAGTGTGAAAAATAAATAGGCCGTTAGAAAAATATTTACATCAGAAATAAATTTTGTTGCAATTTATTAGTGACACATTTATATAGGAGGAAATGTGTTTGCTTTTCGAAATTTTAATCCCTTTGTGAACAATCTGTACATTTTGACATTAGTGTTATGTACTGATATTGTTTCAATTTTCATTCGAAACCATTCCAAAATATAATATTATAAACAAAATTTATGTGTTGTTATTAAGAGGATGACTGCTGCCAACGTACCTATTTTTTCAATTTGATATACCATCATTATTACTAAACGAATCATTTTGAAAAAAATAACCTAGTTAGTTTGGATATTAATAAAGAGAAATATACCTTAACTTTTTGATTATGTTCTGTATATATTCTTGTAGGAAAATAATAAGCGTACCCCGATTTTAGACATTTATCTTAAATTTATAAAAAAATATAAGGTATAGAGCAATATTTTTTTTTTACAAATTAAAGAAGAACAAAATACCTGGAAAAATATGATATGACGTTGCATTAACGCATCAGGTTAAGTAAATAAACCAAAAAAACTTTTATTACGCAATGGCGCTGAATGGAAAATAAATGTTTTTTAGGTTTATTTACTAAACCTGAAGCATTAATGCAACGTCACATCATATTTTTCTAGGTATTTTTGTCTTCTTTAATTTAAAAAAAAAATATATTACTCTACGCCTTATAGTTTATTAAAAATATAAAAATATATAACGTTGAAAATCGGGATATGCCATTATTTTTCTACAAGAATTTATACAGAACATTATCAAAAAGTTAAGGTATATTTTGTTTACTAATATCCAAACTATCTAAATTATTTTTTTCAAAACGATTTGATAAGAAATATTGATGGTATATCAAATTGAAAAATAGGTACGTTGGCAGCAGTCCCCCCCTTAAGTACAACATGTTTACTAAGAAATATTTTGTAAGAGTAATAAGTTTTACATTTTCAAGTTTTACCTCATCCGAAGATGCTAATCTTTTATAATAACTATGTATAGAACATGTAAAATAGGTAAAGTAAAATCAGCTAGACAACCCACCACCCCACCCCCTCTAGTATAAACCTCACTACAATAGCACTGCACTACACACGTTCTATACATAGTTTTTAAGTTTAATGTAAATTTGTTCGGATCAGCTCCAAAACCGGTTAATTCAAATGTAATATTCAAATATAAGGTGGTGGAAACAAATAAATTATTTATTTTAATTTAACACTGTTTTTACTATCAAAGTAATTTCAATTGAAAAAATAGATTGTTATTGAACATTTTTTTATAAGATTCTACGTTAATATTTTTTAATAGTCATATTAAACTTAAAAATTTCCTTCCATTCCATTGTAAAATAACTCTAGCTCAATCATTTCTTCTTCCATTGCTTGATTATGCCGATGTGTGCTATTTGGATGCAAATGAAGTGCATCTCAATAAACTTGAACGTCTTCAGAATATATGTATCAGATTCATCTTTGGGTTGAAAAAATTTGATCGCATATCATCTTACCGCAATCTTCTTTGTTGGCCCAGGATACGCCAGCGGCGCAATATACACATTTTGTCACTATTGTACAATATTCTCTCGAACCCAAACCTGCCACAGTACCTCAAAAGCAAATTCACTTATTTATCCCTAAAGGATTAAAAACAGCTTTGTTTCAGAGAGCAACACAACATTAAACTATCAGCGCCCTTGGTATGATCTCGAATCATTAAACGGCGCTATACATATGACTTATTATTATTATTATCCAACAATGGACTTCCACTCTGATCTGCTGAACGTACAACACTATCCATACCTATCCATAATACAGAATTTCTCAGCTCTTCGTTTGAAGTACAATCAGCAAGATTATGGAATAGTCTTAGTCCGGATATTGCGTCGTCTAACTCACTTAGTATTTTTAAGAAAAAATTAAAGAAGGAATATTTATCCTTGAACACCTGATCCCGATTTCCTCTCCTGTCTTTACCATATCCTTTTTTCTTGCTATGAATTATTATTATTATTTTTTTTAATAGTATTTATGTAAGTGTTACACGTATTTTCATTGATTTCTTTTACTCTTATTTATTTGATATTGTTGTACATACACAATGTTGTAATACTTTGTAATCTGGTTGGTTGGAAGAAATTGCCTAATGGCAATAAGCCCGCCAGTGTACAATTATATTTGTTTATATTATGTACAAGAAGATGTATAAATAAATAAATATTTATTTGTACACCTCATGTGCATACGCAACATCTGTTCAAATATTTAAATACATTCACTTAACATTATGATTCACTTAATTTTATTACAGTTTGGAGCGTCAGACTTCTGTGAAGAACTATATACTATGTTAAAGCCAATCCTTTTGACCATATCACTTGACAAATCGGTTAATCACAATACCCGTGCAAAGGTACTCTGTATTTTATTTATATTAATACTCAATATTAAAATATACTTCACATTAGCACCGATGGCCGATTTCACGTAGGCAGGGTGGTCTAAAAACTTACATATAATGTGGGGCAACCATGGGCCTTAATTTTTTTTACTTTTCAATATTTAAAATTATATTGGTAAACTATATCTTTGATTTTGATTAAATCAGACTTAAATTTGTGAACCATATTTCTTCCCATTGAACATTGTATTTTTATTGTTGTAGTGTGTATCTGCTTTGGGACTTATCACCTTCTTGGCAGAAGATGAAATGGGCACCATATATGAAGTGATGAAAAACTTTGAAACCATCTTCTGTGGCAGCTATCTCAAAGTAAGCCCTAAAAATATGTTTTCTTATAATTGAAAATTATCTACTGTACTTATAGAATTACAACAAATTTCAACAAGCCTACTAGTGTATGATATTTACATGTATTTTGTACAAAAATATTAATAAACGAAATAAATGTATTCATTATTGATTAGATTCTTTATTGTCAACAAATTAAGATATTGAGTTTTTCTCTACTGAATTGTGATGCTGCTGATATATCTGCCCTTAGAAAAAATGCACCTTTCAAACTCATTATGGGTCTGGCTTTGTCTTATAATAAATAGAACATAAAACAAATACTTTGTTTTGTTTGAGGATTGAATGGAGACATTTCCATTAAATTGATTCTTAATTTGCAATCATTGTCAAATGACATTACCCACTTATTGCCATTCGACTGCAGAAATCTATAGAAATAGATTTTCAGTGTTATTTGTACCTGGAAATATGGAGCCAAATATATTTATTTTAATATTATTATGGAAGGAGGGTGCTCTGAGAATCTGTGGCAAGCGAATGAGAATGCTATTATAGCTGCAAATTACTGGAGGGACACAATATATGTAGGTTGATGATCTTGGACACGGAAAGTAAGTAAATCAGACTGTAATGGCAAACCATTCCACGCATCCACAACTTAATTGGATAAGAAATTCTTGTCCAACAATATTTTGTCAATATTCTATTATTGTATTTTAAAATTATTGTGTATTGTTAGGGTGATGGCAGTATAAAAAACAATGTTACGAGTGAACAGGAAGGACTACATAGTGCAGCATTGGCAGCTTGGGCTTTGCTGCTGTCTTCGGCATCACCGGGAGATGTCTGTATGATGATTGGAGGATCAACAACTACATTCGCTCCGTAATACATTGCAACATTTACTTATTCTGTTTGTTTATTCTCCTTTCATACAACTGGGTCGGTGCCAGAGTGGGCATCGCACTGGATTAGTAATCCAGTGATGGCCAATCCGATCCCGACCCTGCCTCAACCGTTTGAAATATAGTTTTGAATATAATGTTATATGTATATATGTTCTTGTTATATGAAAAAAAAAAGCATTTAGCGTAGCAAACTACTACTTCTGAATTTATTTTATAACTCAAATATGTCACAAATAGAGTGAAAGTAAATTGCTTTATGATGGTTTGGTCATGTCGAAAAGATGAATGATTGACTGACTAAAAGATATTGAATTTTTAAATTGAAGGAAATAATCTTTTTACACTTAGTTTAGTTAGTCTGATATAAGATGGATTTGTTGTAGGTCTTTACGCCAATTGGGAGGCATGCTGTCTGCTCCAGGGTTGGAAGTGAGATTGGCAGCAGGAGAATGTTTAGCTTTGGCTTTCCAGTTGGGACGTGAACACTCTGATGTATTTGGAGAAGATGCTCTCCCAGAACTCATACAAGACATGAGGCAACTGGCCACTGATTCACACAAATATAGGTACATACCTACAACATTAATATCAATGCTAGAAAAATTAAATTACAAACAAAATAAATGTTGAAAAATGAGATGTGCACATATATGGCTAAAATTAACAAAATATTTCTGACATAAATTTTACACTGATCTGAAAATATAATTTGGTGCTTAGTCACATCTAATCTCTAATCGTTACAGTAGTTTTTCTTTCTGAACTGTATCAACTAAAAAATCAACCAACTGTATCCAACTTCACCGATTCAACATATGGCTTAAAGCCCACTTACTAGGGGGCCAAGAACCATCCTATTTGAATTGGCTGCCGCAGCCTGGTTGCCTAGTGTGAGGGTTACCTTTACAGGTTTTTCTATGTTTCCATATTGTATTGTATAGAGTGGATCAAAACAGTGAAATATATTTTCAACATTTACTTATTTCATTTGTAAAATTGAGTAGTTTTTATGTCTTCCTGCATCAATATACTAATAATTTAAACTATTTTTAAGCATATCTTTTAATGGTGTCTTTTATGTAGAATTTTTCTTTGTTTTTCAGGGCTAAAAAGGACAGGAAAACTCAACGGGCAACGTTTCGTGATATTTTGCGTTATTTAGAGGTAAATTTTTTAGATTGACTTTAATACTGATAGGCTGAACCTGTATACTCTCCCAATCCTTCCAGAAATACACTGATAATTCTGTTACATTTTCTTGAGGAATATTATTAACATTTTCTGATAGACAAATTCCTTCAATCCTTATTTCTAAAGGTTCAAATCAATTTCTGCCCAATTATCCAGGGCCTTCCCCTTAACAGAACAATGGTAAATTAAACATTTTTTTTATTAATAATTATATAAACATTTATCTCTCCCAACAATGAAACTTGTTGATTAGACTAAGTTCGTAGTTGGATACTTGTTTCTCTCAAATATGGTAACCTATGTGGCCAAATTGACTTTGCTTGTTTCTCTGATGTTATGGTATAGGTTGCTCCTGTATCAATCTCCGTACACTTTAATCTATTCTCTATCGAGATGTTTGAGTTGATGTTTTACTAATACAGTACACAATATACATTTTAATATCATCATACACATTTATGTTGTGTTTTACCTTCTTACTTCGGCTCATATCCTTTAAATTTTCCCCACTTTCTTACAATTATAATATTGGGCCCCACTAAATTTATATTTATTTGCCAAATGATTGCCGCCATACTGATAACATTTTATAATCTTTAATGGTCACTTTATTGACTAACAATCCTTGATCTGATTTATTTATTTATTTCATCTATCACTTTGTTACTTATATTTATTAAAACATTATTTTTATTTTTCCTACAAGATAGAGCTATTTTTACTGCCAATGTGTAGTCTAGGTTAGGTTTCCTTTTATGGTTATTGAGATATATGGAAAAATAATGCGAAAATTGAAAAGTTGATAGCCCCTGACTGAAACAGAAATTCGAAATTATGAGTATAAAAGTTTTGTAGGCTTAAATCTTTTATATTTTAACCCAATTGAGACGAGTAGGAAAAAGTACTTGCATTACCTACGGACGGACAGTATTTCGCAATGTACACATATTTTTTTATCTCGTTTTAATTTAATATAATAACGGTAAAAAAATCTTAACGATATAGATATATCATAAAAAATCATATTAACCACTAAATTAGTGGAAAAAAGTTAAAAATGTGTGGTTTTACTTATTTTTAAGTAATTTTATATAATTGATAATGAAATTCCATCAAGAATTAGCAGTCAAAAAATTAGAAATAATATCATAAGAAGATCACATATACTCAAAGAAATTGAACACTTCATAAGATAAATGAAGAATAAAGTTATTGTGGTTATCTCCATAAGAAAAAAGTACATGGCGGCAACAATATGTCACATGATTCTTCCGGCATTTAATGTAGATAAGGAATATGTGCCCATTGTGTATTGGTAAGGGTCAAATTCAAAGCAGAATGTTTGGCGCAGTAAAACAAAATGAATCGGCGTAGTATCCCTCTTTCCTATGTGCATGTGTATTAGGTCCTCACAAAGCGCGGGAGAGTCTAAATTTTGCCGGTGATTATCGATGAATTACAATGGTTAGAGTGCAATTTTTTTAAATAATTTATTGATACACGGACAGATGTCTTGATGTAAAATATATGGGAGTTATATTCATTCAATTTTCGTCTCTATCATAAATTTACTGAGATATGAAGTTTCACAATTGGGTATAGCATGAGGGCATGTATAGATGACGCTCTGCGTTTAGGCATGCGGTCGGTGGGCATCTATATATGACGCTCGGCTTAGGTTTAGGCTCTGAAACAAGCGGATTAAAAGTAATAAGGGGGGGGGGGGTGAGGTAACACACACAAAATGTTCTACTCTGAATTCTAAGTAAATCCTATGGAGAACCTAGAACATATGGAACTTCAAAGTTGAAAAAACCTGGCCATACAAATCTTGCGTATCTTGGCTTGATACTTTGTCGATATGTTAAGACAAATAAATTCTCTTGAACAAATCGACAGTTGGATAATTTTATATTTCTTCTTTGTATGTTTATGTAATATAGTATAATGAATTTGTAATAACAGGAAGACGACGTAGAGGATTTAACAGTTCGCATCCGCAGTGAGACTCTCCATGTGGTCGGATGGTGCGCTCGGAGGCGTTACTCTGCACTAGGAGCTGCCCTTGGAGCCGGTCTCCATAGTCACTTGGCATCTTCTCCAGCCCTAAGAGCTGCCCTGCTCTTACCACCTCCACCCCTCTGCACCGAGACTGAGACGCCTGCATCCAGAACCAACAATAAACTGCTCAGAGTAAGTATCTTATACTGATGTTTTATTTATTTTGTAGAAATACAATATACAGTTTTAATACATTATCATTCCATTGAATCAATCCTGTGGCCTTACTATTGACACTCAAATTCAATACCAATATAGAATTTTCGCTAAAAACCTACCTTTACAATGGATATATTTTCTAATTGAAATATTAATTAGAATGTACGATTATAATGGACAATAAGGCAGCAGGTAGGTAGGTTCCACGCCTAGCATGAAATTATATTTGGAATATTTTTATTATTTGGTACACCTTTTTAATTAACTTCACATGTCTGTCCATACTGGAATTTTGCAGTTGGTTTTAAGCTAGCTTCCCGACCAGTTTGTGTTCTGAAACTTTCAGAATTTGTGTATCCCCGATGACAATGCATGTTTAAACTGTTTCCAGCTTGATTCATATATTTTGATAAAATTGAACAATTTTGTATTTCATACGAAGTTATAATAAAAAACACTTCCTTGCACCCTGCGCAAATTAAACAATAATAAAGTAATTATATTATTACAAAAAACCAGAAGTATTTTTTGTTTATTTTAAATTTTGTTTGTCGGCCTTCGTGGCTCAGTTTTTTAGGTATCTGACTGCTGATCCAAGGGTCCCGGGTTCGATTCCCGGTAGAGACACAGTTTTTGTGTGTTTTTAAAAAAAAAATATATAGTTTACGATTTTCGTAAATACTATAGTTGTTATCACAAAGTTACTATAATTGTTTAAAATAAAAGGTATAACTTCGACCTTATTAATGTATTGGCATTAGTGTCGTGAGCGCTGTATATCAGATATCACTGATACCAGCTCTTTGCAAACACACCGCATACAATCATTATTGTTTTTGTTGGTATCAGTTATGTTGTTTTAAATGAGCTTCAATTATTATTTAACAAATGTAAATTGCTAAGTTTAGTTTGTCGATCGACAATTATTGATAGAACTCCGTTGTACGTAGATATATTGCAAACATAAGCCGACCACCGTGGCACAGTTGGTAAGCCGTTTGGTTTCTGTCTGGGCATTCTGGGTTCGATCCCCAGCAGAGGAAAAATTTATTTAAATTAATTTCTCACGCTAATATTGCCTTTCTTGGCTGGAAACACTGGTTAGTTGGAAGAAATTTGCTATATGGCAATAATCTCGCCCTTTGCACAGGGAGCAAGGAAGTTTTTATTATTATTAAAAGATACTAGGTTTTCGTTCTAGTAAATTTAATTGATTATCGATGCGTTTCGACGATTATTCTGAAGTGCCTTCCATGGAACGTGTTGGTAATCAATTTAATAGAGCGAAAATCAAAATTTATTTTCTATTTATAATATATCTACATAAAATGTGTAAAATGCAATGTTTTCACATTGTGAATATTATTTTGTTTATTTCGCTGTGGATAACTAATATAACCCCTTTCTTCCTATTTCATTAGCTAATTTCATAACTAAACTATTCATAAACCCAGTTTTTCATTCTAATCTATCTGGATAATATAGATAAAACACAAAACGAGTAACTACAAGATGATGTCACTCAAGATTTGATACACTGGTGTCACTCAATGGATGGTGGTATGATTGTTTGGTGAAATGAAATTGAATTTTGTGCTAAGAAATCTGATCAGATTTCTTTGTTTTGCAGAATCAAGAATTGAGTAAGAGCCCTTTGGAATGATGTTATCATAAAACGTCATTATATTAATTTGAACTATTATTTGTTATATTTTAAGTGATCATTTTGTTTTCAGCATTTACAGAATGCAGCTAATTTCAAGGCTCGGACCATCTCTCGAGGGAAGAATAGGGACAAACGTTCGGCAGTTATAGCTACTTATTAATGCAGTAAAACCTCCAAATGACTTTTCTCAATATAATTTGTTTTATAGTCTCAGAAAAATCTAGTAAATTAAAATTGATAAGTAACAAATCTGTCAAAAATAAAAACATTAAAAATAATTGTTTAATCTTCATGGTTTTAATGGACTTTCTATTAATATGGTTATCTTGGTGTAAGTGCATTTTATTTAAAAGTTGGTATGATTGGCTTTAGTGTTGTTATATGTTAAAAGCAGGATATTCCCTACAATTAGGGTATTTTTCCTTTTTTGTAATAGTTATTTCTGATAAATCTACACTCAATGTTAAAAACAAGTTTGTTTTGTTTAAAATAACTACAGAGGACACATGTCATTCTATCATATTATTAAATTCAGATTGTTTTATTTTAAAACTTTTTAGTATCAAGTTTTAAAAATATGAGATAGAGGAACTTAATTTTGAGATGGCAACATTATTACATTTTATTATATAATATCAATTTTATAATTTAGGTTTTATAGCTGATGATCAAAAGTAAAAACAGTAAATTTAGAAAATAAGATAAATTTATCACCTTTGAATTTTTTTTTATTTAACATTTTGAGCACATGTGCACAAAAGTGGGTTTATTGCCAGATAGCAATACCTTCCAATTAACCATATTCATTCGGTGAAGCAAATTGTTTTGATTATATGCACCAACAATTTATATGAATAAAATATATAATGTAAATATAAATACATATAAAACAAAAAGAATAAAAAAGTGGAGGAGACAGGACAGGACATTTTCATTTAGGAGTTTTTATTTTCATAACTTTTTCTGTATCTGTTGTACCCATTATGTTGGTTCATGATATATTCATACAAGATAATTATGACTGAATAATTTTAAATTTCACTTCTAGTGATTAACAATATTTTTTTGTATTACTTTATAGGCTTTCTAAATTGGAGGTTTCACTGTAAATATATTACTCATGTTATGTATATTTATTGATTTTGTTTTTTAGCCCTGAAATCAAATAGCTAAATGTATGTAGTTTACATTGGAAATTGTTTTAAATAATTATAAATTATACCTATAAGGTTACAAAGTATGTGTTAGATAATTCTTCCAATCAAAATAGAGGTTGTTGGAATGTATTGTGAAATTAAAATTGGTATGTATGTTATATATTATTATTTTTAAATGACTGTTGTAATTACATTATTGTTTGTTATTATTATTATTGAGATGGTGGGATAATATTTAAATTATAATTAATGTAGTTTAATTGACTTAATATTAGCTTAATATGATTTGAAAAACAATGCGTTACCAATGTATTCTAAAATATGTATTTTGTAATAGCTAACATTTATTTTCTATACCCATAATGTGATGCAATATTTAAAAGAAAAAAAAAACAAGTAAAATGTTTGTTTATGAAAATCCTATAGTATGTCTTTCTCAAGAAAATTCATTTGGGTTGTGAATCAAATGTTCTATATGTATTTCATATCTGGAATCAATATTTTGATGCCACAATTCAGTTTATTTGTAGTGTCTTTGTTATTTGAAGATTTTTATAACAATGTCAGTCGGTTACTGTTAAAAATATCCCTAATCTTCTGATTTATTATTGGACACATGTACCTAGTCATTGTAATACATTGATTAAGAGTCCACATCACAACATGTATATAATATAATTTATATTCATTTGATAAAGATTTGATTTGATTTGCTTAACTATCCTATTGTACATTGTTTTCTTTATATTGACATAATATTGATTTCTGCAAATAAAAACTTACTTAGGTACATAACATTTCTTTTATTTACTAGTCGCATGTAACAGTATGTATAGTTGAAGAATAACTACCAAACTATAGAACCTCAAATTCAAATTTTAAGATATTGTGTTTTCCTATACTATTACAAAACATGTATATCAGGATAGGATAGTGTGGAGTTCAGTCTTTTTTTTCCTACCCCAAATAGGTAAACTATTGGAAGATTCAAACTAAATATTCTGCCCGTGTTCGGACGATTGACTACGGACAATTGAGCGTACACCCTTTTTACCAATGGACAATGGACAACATGTCTACATAGGGGACGCCAGCTATTAGGATTTGGGTCCATTTTACTCTTCCGAAGAAGCGCACTACGTAGCGTTGGGAGGGGTTTGCAATCTAGAAAAGAGTTTATTAATTCGGATTTTAAAAAGACCCGGGTTGTACGAAGATGGAAACACAGAATTCGGAAGATCGTTCCACAGTCGGGCTGCTGTGTTAATAAAGGAGTTCGAGAAGCGACTTGTTCGTATATGTTGAAGGTCCACTGTGAATGGATGCTGCGATTGAGTGAAGCGAGTGACTCTGTTGCGAGTGGGTGGAGGAGGGACCAAAGATGCAAGTTCTTCTGAGCAATTCCTGTGGTATTATCTATAGAATAAACTTAAAATACCGACTCTGCGTCTGTGTTCTAGTGATTGCAATCCATCAGTCAGTGATGGATCATCAATCAGACGTATAGCACGCCTTTGGACAGCGTCGAGGGTATTCAGTAGGTATTGGGGGGCGCCACTCCAGAGGTGACTGCCATATTCAATAATTGGACGTATTTGCGCTTTGTAGAGTATACAGATCTGGGTCTTAGTAAAATATCTACGCGCTCTATATAGTACGCTCAATTTTTTGGAGGCGAGTTTCACCTAAGCTTCGATGGAGCCCTTGTAGTGTAATTGGTTCGCTATAGATACTCCAAGCAGGTCGATAGAGCTGCTGTTAGGTAGGGTGCTTCCGTTGAAAGACACTTGCAATTCATTGGGGTTTCTCTTCGCAGAAATTAGACAGGCTTGGGTTTTTGAGACGTTAAATGAAACAAGATTACTTTCACCCCAGGTATTGATTGAGTGGAGGTAGCTATTTATTTTTTGATGAAGGTCTTTCCGGGCTTCTGATATTTCACTCTGTTTAGGAGGTTTGTCAAAAGAGAAATTGTCATGGACTGTGCTGTCATCAGTGTAACAGTGGATGGGGGCGCGTAAGAGCAAGTCATTAATATGTAGGAGGAATAGGGTTGGAGATAGAATGGACCCTTGAGGGACTCCCGCATTAATGGAATGGGGAGAAGAAGAGCAACCGTCCACTACAGTTATGACTTCGCGATCTTTTAAAAAATTCGCAATCCAAGTACACAGAGACTGGGGTAGTCCATAAGAAGGGAGTTTCATTAAGAGACCTCGGTGCCAAACCCGGTCGAAAGCTTTAGAGATGTCAAGGGCGACAGTTTGAGCTTCTCCAAAGCGTTCCATAACTCGACCCCAAACGGATGTCACATACGCGAGTAGATCGCCACAAGATCGATTTCCACGAAATCCATATTGGCGGTCGCTTAAAATTTTGTTTGCTTCGAGGTATGTGATCAACTTGGTGTTTAGTACCCTTTCCATTATTTTGGAGAGTACAGAAGTAATAGCGATGGGTCGGTAGTTAGATGGGTTGGAGCGATCACCTTTTTTGGGAATTGGGTGGATGACCGCTTTTTTCCAGTCACATGGGACAATACCAGTTTTAAACGAGAGTTTGAAGAGTTTAGTGAGAACTGGGGCTAGTTCGGCGGAGCATTTTTTTTGATTGTATGGAAAAATCACCGCATAGACAATTACCCATGCAGAAACTATTTTAAGTATCAGAAATAACTTCCTTTTCTTTAATCATATGTTTAAGAAATGGTGAGAAAGAAATGTTGGTTTATGGCGAAAACCGATTGCCTTCCTTTTTGGCGGCAGTGATTAAAAACGTGATTTAACAAAATATGAGATAATTAATAAGTTCAAATTTGCTACATTTTGAGATTTAAGAAGAAATCTATTTTTAAACTTCTTGTTCTTTTTTTGACTATTCAAGACGGATAAGGAAGGCAATCAGTCTTCACCATAAACGAACAATTTTTTCACGCAATTTCTTAAACATACGAAAAAAGAAAAGGGAATTATTTCTGATACTTAAAATAGTTTCCGCACGGTGATTTGTCCATTCGGTGAACTGTCCTCACTGTCAATTGTCCGTGCGGTCAAGTGTGCTTAGGATCAATTGTTCTCACGGTCAACTGTCCCAACGGTCAATTGTCCGTGCGGTGAATTGTCCATACGGTAAATTGTCCCCGCAGTCAATTGTACTCACAGTCAATTGTCTGCGGTCAATCGGCTACTGTCAATTGTCTGGGAATCGTATTCTGCCATATAAATCATATGAAATGAGGTCACTAAATTAAATATTTACAAAAAGTTGGACAATATAATGTAATAATTATTTGTAGACAACATAGAATAATAATAAAACTATAGAATACTCATTCCCGTACAATACCTCCCTGAAAAAGTGAAGCCGTTTTATTGGCCGGCTCGTGTCAATATATGTATGACTCTGCTGGTAGACATTGTTCGTATAGTACTACTCGTTATGACTGTGTAAATAATTTTCCAAGCAGTTGAAAAATTCCCTTTTTGGAGAACGTATCACGCAGACGGCCAAATGATTACTGAACGTTTACTGCAGGTTAAAGAGTATTCTATACTATTATTATTCTATGGTAGACAATTAAAATAATAACAAGACAATATGCATTCACTGGCACTGCCCAATTGTTGTCTTTTATTCATTCATACCATCACGGCATATCCCACAATGTGGGGTAACCAGCGAAAGGTGTGCGGGTGTGCATTGCCTTATAAAAGGGAGCACAACATATCTGTGTATACCCACACACCAGTCTCGTCTCACTTAAAAAGGCACTATATTCAGAATGGGTGGTGAACCTCATTGCTGAACTATGTGAGATGTTATTGTTGTCTTTCAATGAAAATATAACCTAAAAAGACATGTATAATAAATGACTTTAAAAAGCCCGATGTTATGTTCAGATTGAACACCGCTTGAAAGTGTTCAGTGAGATTGGTGTGAAAAACGCCATAACCTACAACTTCAGGTACAATCCTACACTCAATGTTGAGTGTTCTATCTGAACACAATCCAGGGGGGCAAGTTCCGTCAAACGGTGGAATCAAAACCCTCATGATACCCATATTATGAATATAATTATCTTATGAAGTTCTATAAAGTCTTAAGATATAGAACTCAATAAGATAATTATATCCATGATATTGCTTTTCATGAGTTATTTGATTCCACTTTTTGATGGGACTTGCCCACCTGGATAGCAGAATAACTATAAAAATATCTGATAAATTAAACACCTTCATCCTGTATTACGTCATTTGACCTATGAAGATGGACTATTTTACATTCAAAATTTAATTTGATTTATAGATCTTCGGGGTAGGTAGGTACCCAATATTTATTATAGATTATTTTTGCAATGGTTTTAAAAATAATTTGAAAAAATAATCTAAGAAATATTGATAAACACTAGTTGCATGTAACACATGAGATCCATCTGTCGATGGCGATAGTATGAATAATTGAAGAATATATACCAAACTATGAACACAAATTAATAAATATTTTAAGATATTTTGTTTTCTATATAAAACATGTAGGTTTATATGCCAGGAATGTGTCAATTCTAGACGAGCTTAAGATCGAGGATTGTCTATCGACGATATGTTACAGACGTATCATTCAATTCTTTGGACACATTGCCAGAAGGGAACCAGACTGCCTCGAGGAGCTTATTGTGATGGGCAGCGTGGAAGGACGGAGATCTCATGGTCGCTCACCGACCAGGGGGGCAAGTCTGATTCGACCAGCGAAATCAAAACCCTAGTGATTACCCATATCATGGATATAATTTCGTATGGAGTTCTATGACATCTAAAGATATTATAGAACTCCATATAACAATTATATCCATGATATGGGTAATCGTTAGGGTTTTGATTTCGCCAATTGAACCAGACGCCCCCCAGATAGAGCGATTTGGTTAAGTCCACAATGGTGTCTTCGGTGACTGGTGCTCTGCGTTCAGCCCAAAACAGATTGGCATGGAGGCGGGCCATATGTGTGGCGACGGACTACAGCCGCTATCCTCAGTCATGAAGGAAAAGGACGAATATACATATATATGTCAGGATAGAATAGTATGGAGGTCATTCTCTTTTTCCTACCCAGAATATGAAAACAGCATTATGTATGTTTGTAGATTAAGTAGGTATCAAACTATTTTTTTTATTTATTAAAAAAAAATGAATATGTCCTTGTTAAACAAGTATATATACATCTCCCTACGTTCCCTAAAATAAGCATAAATGCTTGTGCTAAAGGTGAACGAAATTGGTCGAGGTAGGATTCGATCTCGCGACCACTGGATTACTAGCCCAGCGCGCTAACCGCTCTGCCATCGACCCATCTGAATTGACTGAGATATTGTGTAATATTTAATTGTATGAAACAATGTCGTCCCTAAATTCAATTTTTATAAAAGTTGTTAAACAAATTTTGGAATGTACTACTACAATGTTCAAATTTTTTATAGAAAATTCAATTATCTAGTTGGGGTGTTTCGGGTTTTTTCAATATTTTTAAAAACTTTGGAAATATAGGCAGTTAAACACATAAATTTATCATAGTAAAAAATGTTTGAGAAACTCAGGAACTTTTTTAATAAAACAAATTTGAGATTTTGTATTTGTCTATATTTATATAAATTTTCAGTGTTATAGTTTTTGAGATATGTATATGGAAAAATAAAGTAAAAATTCAAAAGTTGATAACCCCTGATTGAAACATAAATTCAAACTTCTGAGTATAAAAGTTTTATACTCTGAATTGTAACTTTCTATATTTTCTGAAATTTTAGGCTCTGTGCATTCAGCGGATCAGAAGTTATAAGGGGGGAGACACACATACAACAAAATGTTCTACTTCAAATTCTGAATTCATCCATATATATATAGAACATTATATGCTACGAAGCCTCTAAGATGGTGTTTTTGGCCTGCGAAAAGTCCACTTTACCATGCAAAATGTTCCTTCATTCACGCGTCTTGGCTTAATACTGTCGATTCATTAAGAGAATTAAATTCTCTTGAACGAATTGACAGTTGAAAAACATAGTTATCTATGAAAATTCTAATATTCTTTTTGGTGTTTACTATTCTTTTTGGTGTTTTAAAATTCTAATATTCTTTTGGTGACCTAAGAAGGTGGACTATTCTGAAAAGGAAGTATAACTGTCCTACCATCTCTTGGCAGGTATTCAGGTAGCCTTCTGATGGGTATTTCTGACTTTACAATTTTTACTATTCTATTGTCATTCATGAGTTCAATGTGGACTCTCCAGAAACTAATACTGAACCAAACTTTTTATATATATATATATATATATTTAATATCTCACAAAGCAATTTATGGAAAATGATCGGCATAAGAATACAAACATGTATGTCATGTGAATTTTTCTCTGGAAGGATGAAGGAGACGGAATGAACTGTAGGGACGGAGGGAACTATAAGAACTTGAAATAATGAAGTGATGCAAGAGACAGGAGGAACTGAAAGGACGGTAGGCACTGAAGGGACTGACATGAACGTTTCAAATTATACAGGCAATACAAAGATTGACGGGTTTCGCTAGTATATACATAAAATAAAGTTAGTTACACTATTTACAATTCAAGAACGGCTAGACCAATTGGAATGATCTCTTGTTTTTTGGATTCATCTCTGTCCTGATTGGCAGAATAATAATAATAATAAAAAATAATGAACACTTCCTTGCACCCTCCGCAAGTGGCGAGTTTATTGCCGTATGGCAATTTCTTCCAACTAACCAGTGTTTCCAGCCCAGAGAAGCAATATTTGCGTGAGAAATAAATTTCTCTTCTGCTGGGAATCGAACCCAGGACGCCCACACAGAAACCAAACGGCTTACCAACTGTGCCACGGTGGTCGGCAATAATGATTAAAATATGAGAAAACTTAAGGGACACATAATAGACATTTATATAAATTATACAATCTATATACACAAAACAAAGTAAGATTAGTTACACCATTTATAATTCATGAAAGGCTGGACCAATTGGGATGATCTCAAGTTGTTGGATTCGTATCTGCCTCGAATAGCAGAATAACCAAGAATAACTATCAAAATATCAGAAAACTCAACAGACCAAAAAAAATATGGGAAAATTCATTAAAAAAATAATTCAGTTATTTTTTTTTGCATACATAAAACGAAGTTGTGTTAGTTGCACCATTTATAATTCAAGAACGGGTGGCCAATTGGAAAGATCCTTTTTTTTATTGGATTTGCCTACGACCCAAATAGCAGAATAAATATTAAAATATCGGAAAACTTAGGGTACAAAAAAAATTATATAAAAAATTCATGTAAAAAAATTTATACAGAAATTTAATTTTTAAATAAATTACAACACACCATAATGCGAGCCTTAAAGTGTAATTTTTTTTTTTTGTTTTTTTTTTTATAATAAAAATGAATATGTCCTTGTTAAACAAGTACATATACATCTTCCTACGTTCCCTAAAATAAGCAAATAAATGCTTGTGCTATAGGTGAACAAAATCGGTCGAGGCAGGACTCGAACTCGCGACCACTGGATTAGAATATTGGTATTTTCTTTATATACCTACTTTTCAGTTGAAAAAAAATTAAAACAAAAATAAAATGAAGTGATATTTGTGAATTCTCAGTTCTACCATGTTTCCTGAGAATTCATAAGTAATTTTTTTTTAGTTATACATAATAGATAAATAATACAAAAATCAAAATTATTACAGCATTTCTCAAATAAGTACTGTCCCAATAAAGTTTAAAAACTTGTGTTTGGGACAGGAAAAAAACTGCTCAAAATGATTTAAATAAATAAATATATTTGGATTGCACATAATTTAACATTTGTCAAACATATTTATCAAGTATTTTAACTATACTTTTACTTTAATCTTTGTTCGAGAAACATAGCCTAAGTTTGATTTTTAATAAACTGTCAATAACTCAATAAAAACATTACTCTTGCACTAAAATTTCGTAAACATAACATTTAACACAAAAAAGTGATAAAACTGGGGTGATCATAATATTGTGGCCAGGGATTGTAAATTACATTGATTGGAAGTCTTCGAGGCTCTGCATAACTTGGCTCCTCACTACCTACATTTAAAAACTGTTGAAAAATTGCCATCAGGAAGACATCTTACTATGAGATTGTCTGTTTACAGATGAGAGCCAATGAAGTCTACAGTTGTCGCCAAATAACTAGTCAAGTAGTAGGTATACGCACTAGCACTTTTTGGATATCTTTGGGGAATGGGGAATAGAGCGAGGTCGCGGGCACGCCCATTCTAGCGAACCTATTACCGCTAACTCCTGTTTATACTTGAGTGTATAAAAATATATCATTTTATAACTTGTAATTGATTAGTTAATTATTCTTATTAAAATTTGTTGTCTTGATCATTTTGTTTTTTTTTTATATAATTTTTCACGTTACTTTTTAATTTGTCTTTAATTTATGTGTCATGTTTTATAAAAAAATTATCATAGAACACAAACTTTATAAATACTTCTACGTAATAACTTGTGAAATAAGTTATAACGTTTTCGAACTTGCGTTCATCATCGGTAATCCCTTATTACTATTATTATAAAAAGTTATAACTTATTTCGCAAGTTGTAAATAAAAGTATTTAGCAAATTTGTTTTATTTTTAATTTTTTAAAAATGATCTTCTACAAAGTTACTCACATCAAGTTCAAAAAATCATGTTTTTCTTTTATTTCTTATTTACTTTTTTTTTTATTTAAAAAAAAAATGAATATGTTCTTGGTAAACAAGTACATATACATCTTGCTACATTCCCTAAATTAAGCATAAATGCTTGTGCTATAGGTGAACGAAATCGATCGAGGCAGGATTCGAACTTGTGGCCACTGGATTACTAGCCCAGTGCGCTAACCGCTCTGCCATCGACCCATCTAAATTTATTGTGTTGGTAATAGTTTTGTTGTTATTTTACATTTCACTTTATTTGTTTTTAATTTTACATTTCACTTTATTTGTTTTTAATTTTACGTTTCACATTTATTATTTCTTATTAATGTTTTTTTGTGCGTTTTGTTTTTGTTGTGATTTTATGTGTCATTTTGTTTTAATTTAAATATAATGTAAAAGGTGATCATGTGGTAGATATAGGCCCGGTATTACAGTTGGCCCTCAACTCATTGAGTTTGTTAAACTCAAGATTAATGTTAAGGGGAGATTTAATCCATTTCCGTATTACAGTGCAATATGACATGTCAGTTACTAAATCTTCTATTATAGACATATTTTACTTTTTCTGTGGTTATTATCTGTCAAATTAAAAATAACCTCAAATAATACGAACTACAAAACAGGACGCTACGACTTGAAATACTATTGTTTTATTATCCAACAGGGTAATTTTATTTTTTTTCACCAAAATAATAATTTTGAATGCCCATGTTCGTTTCAATATGGCTGTCAGTTTGTTTTGTTGTGTGGCGCCACCACTAGAGGCGATACAACTAACGCCTCTAGTGATAGAAACTGAAACTTCACGCGTTGCCTAGCAAATGACAGTTGACTCACCGTTGAGTACCTACTTAATCCGCCAGAAACATTGAGTTAAATATTTGTCGTTTTAGTGACGTATTTGAGGGAAGATTAGTCCTAAACGAACACTGTAATACGCTATATTTTTGTAAAACTTGAGTTTAGCTCTTAAACTGAGACTGTAATACCAGGCCATAGTCACATAAGATTTTATTATTTGTCCAGGTGGTGATAGTGACTAAAGAATATTATGATGATGATGATCAACCAACAAGTTTTTCGTATAATGATTTTATTGAACTAGTTGTATGTAACACATGAGATCCAACTGTCGATAGCGATAGTATGTATACCTAGTTGAAGAATAAGTACCAAACTATAATCCCATAAATACAAATTATTTGATATTTTTAGATATTTGGTTTTCTATACAACACATATACCTACATATATATGTATGTCAAGATAGTATAGTATGGAGGTCAGTCCTTTGATCCTACCCAGAATATGAAAACAGAATGATGGTATGTATGTATGTTTGGAGATTAGTATCAAACAATTAAGTCTTCTTAGATATTGTGTGTACCTAGGCGATTGCCATACAAATTGTATGAAGCAATGTCGTCACTAAATTCAATTTTTATAAAAATTATTAAAAAAAATTTGAGATGTGCTAATACAATGTTAATATTTTTTATAGAAAATTAAATTATCTAGTTTCGGGTGTTTCGGGTTTTTTTGATATTTTTAAAAAAATTGGAAATATAGGCAGTTAAACTCATAAATTTATCATAAAAAATATTTTTCTTAGTAAAAAATGTTTGAGAAACCCTGTTTTTTTTTTTAAAAACTAATTTGAGATTTTGTATTTGTCTATGTTTATACCAAATTTCAGCGTTCTAGCTTTTATGGTTTCTGAGATATATGGAAAAATAAACCGAAATTTCAAAAGTTGATAACCCCTGACTGAAACAAAAATTCACATTTCCGAGTATAAAAGTTTTGTAGGCCTATAACTGTTTATATATTCTAAAAATTTGGGCTCTGTAAATTGAGCGGATCAAAAGTTATAAGGGGGGGACAGACACACACACCCACACACACACAAAACTCACATAAAATGTTCTACTCCGAATTCTGAGTAAATCCATGTATGGGAACATATATGCTGCGAGGCCTCTAGTTGGTGTTATTAGCATGCAAAAAGTCCACTACACCATCCAAAATTTTCCTTCGTACACGCATCTTGGCTTAATAATGTCGATTCATTAAGAGAATTTAATTCTCATGAACGAATCGACAGTTGGATGAGTTACTAGTACTTTAAAGACTTTCATTTATAACATTATCCTTAATTAAAGACTGAAATGTGTTTATACTTGGCTAAATATTTATATATATTTTATAAACTTATTAAATATATAAATTAACAGACCTAAAAGTAGGTACATTTATTTTGTTGGCAAGTGTAGCCTGTGCGAACTTACCCCTTCCAAGCCAAAAAGGTTCAAGAAGTTTGGTGGAATCTGTATTACTATGATTGTGGTTTTCGCCAACATCTATTTTGTAGAAAAGGGATAAAATCAATGCCACGTAACTTGTCCCGCAGTAACAGGAGATGCCAAAAGTAACACTTGGATTTGGAGATCATAGTACCAGACTCACAATACAAGTAATGTGGCATCAACTCTAAAAGCAAATAATACAATAATGGCAACATTGACTAGTTTAATATTCCCACCAATAGGTACATACTACAATAATATTGTTGGTAACATTAACATATTTACCACATGCTTTACAAAACAGACAGTTATTAAACAGTAAATACCTGGAAATGGGGAGTGACTGCACAATCATTTTATTTATTATATCATCGTCACTTACGATTATTTAAATATTAACTTGCCATGTTCCTATTGAATGTGAGTTCTTCCATTTTTAATGCTTATCTTCTATACAAAAAATGAAAACAGTAACATGCTTCAATATTCCAAATCATGATAAATCATTTTGGTTAGAAACTCAATACAATATTTTGACTGATGCCTAAATGAAATTTATAATATAGTTGTCACAAAATATCTTTAGCCATTTTGCCGAAAAGGGGGGCACTTTGCACGGAGCAGACACAAATTTATGCTCTGCGCACCCGGAACATTGAATCAGGATATTTGGCGATAACTATTCACAATATCCAACTGGAGATTTGAGTTACTTTTTGATTGCCAATAGATTTCAGTTAGCTAACATTTTTATTCAGTTATTTGATGACTAATATAATTTTATATAAAAAAATACTAATCAGTTGTTTGCTAATTGTGAGTTAAATTGGTAATATCAGAGGACTTTCTAGACATTTAGCTGGCGAGTGTCTCAAATTTAGACAAAGTGGTATCCAAACGGTAAGTTAATTTATGAATTTGAATGATTTTTACTTTATACTATGCACACAGAAAAACTTTATATTTCAATGCTAACATCTCTATTTGTTATTTTTATGTTTTTTTTTTGTTTATGTTTTGTGCATAAAATATTTTTCATTCAAAATACAACACATGTCATAAATATTGTTTTTGTTAAAGATGTAGAAGAGAAAGTGAATTATAATAAAAAATTATATCAATAAACTCGCAACAATTTATTTGTCAAATTTTCCAATGATTAGTTTATTAGGACTTAGGTATCTAGTAATGCCAGCTTACTAAAATATCTAGGTATATCAGAAAAAAACAATTACTTTATTACTTACCAGTGATTTCACAATTTCCCCAAAATTTAAAAAAATCCAAATGCAATGGATGTTTGCAATAAAATTGGAAGATCCTTGTCACATTCAAAATTACATTATATCATTTCATTCTTAATTACAAACTAGGTATTATGAATAGAAAAATATTTTTATCATACAATCACATAAACATCAGAGTATGTGATAAAGATTATTACCATTGTTTTGTAATTTATGTCAAATGTTTACCTAAATTACACATTATTCAGAATAAATCACTCTGTATTGTTTATTTTTCCTATTGGAAGAAAATTCTATTGAAAGTTTTTGGTGGAATATCAAGGTGATGTTTTTTTGAGAAAGCAAAAATTATTATTCGAGACTTCAAGAAAGAAATTGATAAATTTCAAAGTGCATTGTTCTGAATAAGAGCATTTTCATTGATAAAACTACTAAACCCTGCCTGTTTTATTATTCTGGACCCAACACCTCCCATTAAGCCCTTTCTCTGTTATGTTTTATGAATGTTGTTAATCTAAAAATAAGACAATTATGTGAGCGCTTATATACTACAAACAATACACAAATCACATACTTAAATACAATAATGCTTCCAATTTTTACTTTACATTAGTTTAATTTTATCTTGATGTGAAAAAATTAAAACTGCTGAAATAAAGATAATTTATACAATAAGGAATCTTAATATAAATAATTTAATACATGGTACATATTTGTTACAGTATTAGAGATAGTAATGTTTTCGATGAATCATTTATGTATGGCTGGTTATTTGATATTTCCTTCCTTGTCGAAAATAGGTAAGAAAGTGTTAAGTCTGGCAGCTGGGTGTGGTGTGGTGTGCATCACCTTTATGTAGGTCTGAATTGCACATTTTAAAATTACTTTCTGATGATTTTTTTTCCAATTATTTATGTCCTTTTAGCAATACAAATTTTAATTCAGTTTTATTTTTAAGGAAGTAACTTTGTGGCGTCATTATAATTTTTATTTTATAATATATATAATAATAACTTGGTATACACCACTTTTGAGCACAAATAACTGTCGACCGGTTTCGAGAACGATGTTCTCATCTTCAGGATGACTTACGTACTAAATTAAAAATGAAAATATAGACTTAACCTAAACTAAAGATGTGGGAGGAGTCAATTCAAAAGTAGTGGGGCAAGCGACAACCCGGTGTTTAGGAAACGCAAGATATAAATTATTTATTAATATATTTATTATTTTTTTTTTTATTATTATTAATTTAATCTATGTTAATTTATTTGATAGGGAATATATTTAGTAGCGGACTATTAGGAAAATTAATTTGATTGTTTATTATATCCTGGTTATTGTTAATGCTTTTCCTAATTTCTAATATTTCCAAATCAGCTAATTTTAAATTTGAATGTCCTGTATGTAATATCTGTAAACCTGTATTAATGTCAAAATGATGATTAAATTCTATAAGGTGTTCAGCGAATTCTGAAAAATTATTATTTTTCAGACAGCGTAAGTGTTCTTGTGTTCTAATTTGAAAATTTCTATTTGTTTTCCCTATATAAAATTGATTACAGTCATTACAACTTAATTTGTATACTCCCGATTTTTCTAATTTATTTATCTTGTCTTTATTATTAAGTATTATATTTTTCAGTTTATTATTTGTATAGAAGGCTGGTGACAAATTAAGTTGTAATGACTGTAATCAATTTTATATAGGGAAAACAAATAGAAATTTTCAAATTAGAACACAAGAACACTTACGCTGTCTGAAAAATAATAATTTTTCAGAATTCGCTGAACACCTTATAGAATTTAATCATCATTTTGACATTAATACAGGTTTACAGATATTACATACAGGACATTCAAATTTAAAATTAGCTGATTTGGAAATATTAGAAATTAGGAAAAGCATAAACAATAACCAGGATATAATAAACAATCAAATAAATTTTCCTAATAGTCCGCTACTAAATATATTCCCTATCAAATAAATTAACATAGATTAAATTAATAATAATAAAAAAAAAAAAATAATAAATATATTAATAAATAATTTATATCTTGCGTTTCCTAAACACCGGGTTGTCGCTTGCCCCACTACTTTTGAATTGACTCCTCCCACATCTTTAGTTTAGGTTAAGTCTATATTTTCATTTTTAATTTAGTACGTAAGTCATCCTGAAGATGAGAACATCGTTCTCGAAACCGGTCGACAGTTATTTGTGCTCAAAAGTGGTGTATACCAAGTTATTATTATATATATTATAAAATAAAAAAAAAATACAAATTTTAAATTGACAGATATCCCATTGCTAATACCACTCTAATACAACTTATTAAAAAAACTTTTTTTTTTAAATAATTTATATATGGCTGAAATTTTAGTATGATATAGTTTCGTTATCATTAAATTGATAGAAATAAATTTGATTGTATAACAGTAGACAAGGCATTTTCTATCATCTAATCCAACTGTCAATTTGAGTCATGTAAATCTCAAAAACTATGATAGTTGGAACATTGAAAATTTGTAATATTATAGAAAAGTAGAATATCTCAAAATGTTTTTTAAAAAAGTCAGCGATCTATAATTCATTTTTTCTATAAATTAATTTTACTTTTTTGGTATTTATAGGTTTATTGTATAAATTTTGTCTGTCAAATAATGAGCAACAACCACACTACGGGACTCACTCATATTATTCAAATTCTTCTAATAGCTGCATGCTCTGATTGTGCAAAGAAAGGACCATTTTGATTATTATGATGCTGCATTTTCATATGAGAACGTCAGAGATCTCAAAACATATGTACTATAGAATTAAGTAATATGTAATGTGAGAATGAGAAAAAATAGATACACTTATTATGACGATTCCTGAAATATGTGAAAGCCGAACAAGTGTTGAGATTTTTTTTTAAATATGCAGCGTTATAACGAATCCAGACTCAACGGGGTCATAATGAATCTATATAATATATAGATAATTAAATACATAAATTTCTCAAACTAAAAATATTTTTTTCAATGAATATTTTTTTAGAAAGACATATAAATAAATAAAATAGTTTGAGATATTTGGTTTCTCTATATTATGTCAGCCTTAGTAGCTCAGTTGGTTAGATATCTGATTCCTGAGCGAAAGGTCCCAGGTTCGATTCCCGATGGAGACAGTTTTTAATTGTGTTTTAATTGTAATAATGTGGCAACTTGTTACTGAGTGCATGTTAATTGATATTTCATATAGTACCTGTTAGTTGCCCGAGAAGCAACACAAAATAAAATAAAACAAATTTTCAATATTCAAGTTCTTATAGTTTGAGATATGTATATGGAAATATAAAAAAATAAGATAATTCTTGACGGATGAAAATTCCAATTTCTGAGTAGGAAGATTACCTACATAAATTATTTGAAAAAAAAACTTATGAAAGTTGTATCTAGCGTGGTATTGTATCTAGTTGTATCTGTCTGTCTATTATAAAGTTATATTGCAAAAAGGGACACAAATAGATAAAAAAAAAATCATCAGAAAATGGTTATGCAATTTGCAATTTTGACCTGCAAAGAGGAAATGCGCATAGACAAACGCAACCACTCCCAGCTACCAGACTTGCTCCATACCTACCTATTTTCAACATTATGTCCTATTCTGATTCATCTAAATTTATCCGTCTGAGAAATGACAAAAAGTTGACTGCAATTTTACGGGACTCATTACGTCACACCACGTGGATAAAATCCTTTTATCCACGGTTGCCCGTTGGTCACAGACATTTTCGTACTCTGAAACGAATCAGAATAGGACATAATGTAATATAAAAAAAGTCATACATAAATTAATTGTTTTTTTACGTTGGTATCACTTACATTATTATGTTTGCATAGCAAAATTAATAAATTTATATAAAATTAATGTAATCACTCCAGTCATAGTTATTATACATTGCAGTTAGATAAAAAATTTAAATAAAATTCACATAATAGATACAAAATGTTAATTTACAACATGTATTATTTTTCAAAAACAACAGTGATTAAATTACATACATAATGTGTACCTTAAAAACTTGTATTATGTACATTCCTCAAAAGCTGTCAGTGAACAATAAAATATTGATAAATATATTTTTAATATAAATGAGATCTAGGCACAGTTGGGATCCAGACCAAAAGCAGTTAAAATAGGAAATATTTAAATGAAATTAGAAAAGAATCCAGTATTATTTGTGTTTGAGATCATTGGCAAATATGAATGTACATACATACATACATACCATCACGCCATGTACCTTAAGGGGTAGGTAGGCAGAGAGAACCGAACGCCATATCTTTCTATCCTGGCACACATTCATTGCCTCGTCAACATTCATGCATCGTCTCATACATGTTCGTCTATTGCACATGCTTCTAACATTTCCGCCTTTCAGAATATCGTTCACATGGTCGTGCCATCCCTTTCTTGGGCGGCCCCGGCCTCTCAATCCAATCCTATCGGCATTGTATATTTTCTTCGTCAGGCGTTCCTCATTCATTCTACCCATGTGGCCAAACCATCTCAGTGTGTTCACTTTCATTCGATTAATGATATCTTTCTTCATCTTACATTCTTTCCTTATGTTCTCATTTCTTACCCTGTCATACATCGTTCTATTGAGTCATACATCGTTATATTATATATGAATGTATTGTTTGTAAAAATATGTGTAACAAAAATTAGACTGGCACGGTGATCTGAGGATCTAACTTAGATCATACTACAAAGCAAGAACTGAATTAAAGGAACGAATGAATGCATCATACAGTATTTATTTCACCCAATAGATCCAGGGTGAGAAAACAATTATTATTGTATTGATGTTCATATAGCAGAGTACTTATTTTTAAAGGAATTGATGGGCAATATTTTGGAACAAAGATCCAGATTCAGAAATTCAAAGTGAACGGCGAGTCGCAGAAGTAAAATACAAACTTCCCACATAACACTTAATTAAAAATCATCTCAATGGTGAAATATTACAAATATAAATAAATACATAATATATTTTTATTATTTTATGTATTATTGGTTTTCTAACCAAAAAGACTTTTTCATTGCCTATCCAACAAAAAAAATCTGTGCAGTAAGTTTTTTAGGTTTGTTTGTATTTTTCACAAAATTAAATAAAATCCGCACTGTCTGAAAATTAGAGTTTTCTTTTATTTTGATAAATCAAATCAAAGTCCGCTATGTGAGAACATATCATTTTTCTTGTATTTGATTCGATAAATTAGATTAAAACAAAATTTGTGCAGTAAGAAAATGTCAGTCTTCTTTAATTTCAAATGTTTGGGCTATTACAATGTGTGAATTTGAAATGACCAAGCTTGAATGTTTTTTTCTAATTTTTAACACATGCTTTAAACACAAACGCCATAAGAATGATTCATATAACATTTGACAGTGCTAAAGAAATCTAAAACAGACAATTTATTGAGTTTCATAAAATGTAAACTTGTTAAAACATTATAAAGAATAGTTTAGTTAGGATAAGAAGCTTAAATTAGTATTACATATGTAGATATTTTTTAAAATACAAATATTCTGTAAAGTGGTTAATGGAATAGTAATAGTGCGCTGGACTAGTGATTCAATGGATTCGGGTTTGAATCCTCCCTCGTCTGATATAGAAGATTGTATAAATGTTTTTTTTAAAGTAGGTTTTATTTTATTCTTGTATTGTTTCTCACAGGTCAAATGTTAATTCAACACGCACCCAATTATAAGTTGCCACATTATGGAGACTCGTTATAAATGAATTGATAAGGACTATCCACTTTATCATAACATTATGTAACCAAAATAGTATTGTAGAGTCAGCCTGCCTGTGAAAAATTTCTTCCAAATTATTCAGGAAGGCAAGTCTGGTCCAACCAGTGAAATCAAAACCCTTACGTTTACCCATATCATGGATATAGATGGGTCGATGGCAGAGCGGTTAGTGCGCTGGATTAGCAATCCAGTGGTCGCGAGTTTGAATCCTGCCTTGACCGATTTCGTTCACCTATAGCACAAGCATTTATGCTTATTTTAGGGAACGTAGGAAGATGTGTATGTATTATTATATGGAGTTCTATAATATCTTTATATGCCATAGAACTCCATATGATAATTATATCCCTGATATGGGTAATAACGAGGGTTTTGATTTCGCTAGTTGGACCAGACTTGCCCCCACGATGTGGATAGTATATTAAAGAACAATAATGTTTGTTTCAATCATTCATGATAACAGTAGGTATATATTTTGACAGAAAGGGTACTAAGATATTTTCCGTAAACATTTAGTTTCCCAGTCCTATTGTCGTCTAAATCTGGCACACTCCTGTACTAATTAAAGCTTTCTTTATCCCAGTCCGCAGGCACAAAAAGCTACTTCATAACTAGATTGGAGAATTTCCATTCTCACTTTAGATAATATAATTAAATTGTGGCATGTAGTTAATGTTGCAAATAAAATCACAAATATTATTTATATAATATGAATATCCCTTGCAATCTAAATGTGTATTATCATATCAAATAGATTTTTTTATTCAAGCTGTTATTTTTTCAATGATAATTTATTGCAACATTCCCATGATTGCACAGCAAATATAAATGAAATTATACATTTCTAAATTGTAAAAGTTCTACTTTGAAAACAAACAACAATCAATTATATTTTCTACCTGTATACAAAATAGAAAAACATTTATTGGATATATAATTTGGTTAGTTCTGTGGATGGCATTCATCATCACAATTTAATTTTATATTTATAGGCAATATTATTATACATACAAATCTTCATTAATATTTCACAATTTTATTTAATAATACCTACTATTTAATAAATCTCAATACAAACAAAAATATTATACGAGAAAATATGTACTTATATATTCTCAAATACTAAATCTGTTCCATAATGCTAACACAAATTTGTTGAAATTTAATAAATAATATAGGTATTTATTACGAGAAACTGAATTCATGGACACTGTTGCAACTTACAAAATATATATTATTATGTTAATATATTATGAATATTATAATGCAGGTATCTTGTTTATTAAAAGGCAAATTGTGACATAAATAAATTATATTCCTCTTTTTAGTGTGAAAAAGGAAAAATAACTTTCTAAGCACAAATAGGTCTGTAGGTATATATATATATATATATATATATATATATATATATATATATATATATATATATATATATATATATATATATATATATATATATATATATATAGATCCCACTACACTTTTTGCGTCCGCCAAATATCCGACGGATCGGCGTCCACCACTTCTACATATTATTTTAGTTTTATCTCACTGAATTTAGCGTTATTTGTAGCTCACAATCATTGTAGGCATAAGGTTTTTCTTATAAATTTCAAAATATAAATATTCAGTTTTATCCTGTTTTGGTACGTTTGATACGTCTTTTTCATACTTGCGTCCAAGTGTATATTTTTTGTATATTTTATATATGTCTTCCTATATTTTTCACGTCCATTTTTTTATCTTTATTACTGCTTCCGGAGTATATTTTTTGTATATTTTATATATATCTTCGTATATTTTTCACGACCATTTTTTTATCTTTATTACTGCGTCCGGTGTATATTTTTGTATATTTTATATATTTCTTCATACAGTTTTCACGTCATATTCTTCTATCTTTATTACTACTTCCGGTGTATATTAAAAAACTTTCGTATGCATAATTGACATCGTTCTTGCGTCCATGTGTATATCATTCGATATTTTTTATTATTTTTTAACTTTATTACTACGCCGACCGCCGTGGGACAGTTGGTAAGCCGTTCGGTTTCTGTGCGGGCGTCCTGGGTTCGAATCCCAGCAGAGGAGATATTTATTTAAATTCATTTCTCACGCAAATATTGATATTGTATATTTCTACGTGGTTAAACCATCGGCTTCGCCCAAAATCTGACCTTCGGAGACTTGAAACCATAGATAAAATCCTGCAGATAAAATCCCATGTAGGATAATACTGATAAAATCCTGATTTCGGTGAAAACATAATAATTTACAATCGTATTTATTTTCTTATGAATCATGATGCAATAATAATGTAAGTACCTACTTAGGTACATATTTCACTACGTACAATAAAATATATTATAGGCATAGAAAATAAACTGTCACCAAGCTTTAAAATATTCTTTTACCCTTTATATTAATTTGATTTTTAATATAGATGCCGGTGTGTCAAAAATATGCGCAAGTCGAGCTTCTTTTATAGGATAATGCACACCCGCTCTCACCTGCCGATGGTAACCCCACATTGTGTGGATCGCATTGAGGATCAATCCATGATAGTGTACAGTATAATACCAATGATTAACAATAAAATGAATGAGTTTGTTAATATTTTATTTATTTACATAAGGTACAAAAGAATATCATAATTAAACAATAATAGTAGGTATTCAACATTCATTTCGAAATGAGTGTTGTATACTATTCAATATCACATTCTAAATAATCATGGACAATCATATATATTTTTACTAGTTGCATGTAACTCATGAGATCCAACTGTCGATAGCGATAGTATGTATAGTTGAAGAATAAGTACCAAACTATAAACACTTAAATCCAAATTATTGAATATTTTAAGATATTTTGTTTTCTATACAACACATGTAGGTATGTTTGTCAAGATAGGAAAGTATGGAGGTCAGTCCTTTTATCCTACCCAGAATATGAAATCAGCATGATGGTATGTGTGTATGTTCGGAGATTTAAGTATCAAACTGTAAATACTTACATATAATATTGTGTATAGGCGACTGCCATAGAAATCGTATGAAGCAATGTCTTCACTAAATTCAATTTATATAAATTTCAGATATGTACTACTTCAATGTTACTATGTTTTATAGAAAATTAAATTATCTATTTGGATTGTTTCGTCTTTTTTCGATATTTTTAAAAACTTAGGAAATATAGGCAGTTAATCACATATATTTAACATAAAAAAATGTTTTTCTTAATAAAAAATGTTTGAGAAACTCTGGAATTTATTTGAAAAAATTCGTTTGAGATTTTGTATTTGTATATGTTCGTACCAATTTTCAGCGTTCAAGCTTTTATGGTTTCTGAGATATATGGAAAAATAATGTATAAATTCAAAAGTTGATACAAAAATATCCTGACTGAATGATACCCTGACTGAAACAAAAATTCAAAATTCTGAGTATAAAAATTTGGGCTCAATTTTTTTTAACAATTTTTATAAAAATTGAATTTAGTGACGACATTGCTTCATACAATTTGTATGGCAGTCGCTTATACACAATATGTAAGAAGACTAACTTAATAGTTTGATAGGTACTTAATATCCAAACATACATACAGAACCATCACGCTGTTTTCATATTCCGGGTAGGAAAAGAGGACTGACCTCCATACTGTCCTATCTTGACATACATACCAACATGTCTTAAAATTTTCAATATTTTGTATTTATGGGTTTATAGTTTGATTCTTATTCTTCAACTATACATACTATCGCTATCGACAGTTGGATCTCATGTGTTACATGCAACTAGTATAATAAAAATCCATGATATCATTCCATCATTTTAAACTCAGATTGTCTATTTTAAAGTTTTAAAAATGATATAAGAGGAACTTAATTTGGAGATGTGGCAACAATATCACGAGGTGCACTTTTAAGTGGAACACAGAATAACCTTATTAGGAAATGGCGTGATAGTTATGAATGCAAATGTTTTCTTTCTGCACACTGAAGATGGACAGTCTGTTAATAGATGCCCATGTATAAATTTAATGTAATCAAAAAATTACCTTAAATTTATTTAATAAATTTAAAGCAGATCAAAAGTTATGAGGGGAAACGGACTCACACACACGCGCACACACAGACACACGAAATGTTCTACTCCGAATTCTGAGTAAATCTGTGTATGGAACATATATGCTGCGAAGCCTCTATGTTGGTGTTTCATGACTTCAAAATTGGAAAAGCCGTGAAAAAAGTAGACCCTGTATACAATTCTCGCGTATCCTGGCTTGAAACATTGTCGATAGGTATGTTAAGAGAACAAAGTTCTCTTGAACAAATCGACAGTTGAAATATGTAATTAAGATAAACGCAAAAAAACAATAATAAACTAGTTGCATGTATTGTAATACATGAGATCCAACTGTCGATTGCGATAGTATTTTAGTTGAAGAATAAGTACCAAACTATAAACCCATAAATACAAATTATTGAATATCTTAAGATATTTTGTTTTCTATACAACAGATGTAGGTACCTATGTATGTCAAGAAAGGACAATATGGAGGTCAGTCCTTTTTTCTAACCAGAATATGAAAACAGCATGATGGTATGATTGAAGATATTATATAGAACATAAGATATGCTGCGAAGCCTCTAAGTTTGTGTTTTTTGCATGTAATAAGTCCACTACGACATACAAATGTTCCTAATTCGCGCATCTTGGCTTAATACTGTCGATATGTTTAGATAAATAAAGTTAGTACAACGTCTGCCGGGTTTCGCTAGTTAAGTAATATTTTAAAATTTTGTTGAAAGTATCATTATTATTTTATTTTCTTGGCAAATACAGGATACTGTGGTGGGTTCGATAGAGAATGTGTAACAAGAGTTAAGCTAAACGATCGCTAATCAATGTGTTATCTGATCTGCGTGACGAACGGGAAGTCTATAATACAAGCCTAAATCCCTTTTACGGAAGTGTAGAAATTTTGTTTACCACTGACAAATTTCTATTTAAGCCGGGACGCGGCCGATCTATGGATTGAAAAAAGGTTAAGTAATTATACGCACTCCTCAAAGTTTCACTGTAAACCATTGATTTCAATAATATACGGAGTAAATGAAATGACCCTTGACTTGTTATGTACAAATACGCGGCCGTCGATACAAAAATTGGATAGACCAAGATAATGCACTCGCGATTTTTTATTTAACACTAGTATCTGTAAGTTATAATATTCTCTTTGAACACTAGTTGCATCGTTGCATGTATCGTATGAGATCCAACTGTCGATAGCGATAGCATGTATAGTTGAAGAATAAGTACCAAACTATAAACCCTTAGATTATATATAATTCTATGTATAAACCCATAAATCCAAATTATTGAATATTATAAGATATTTTTTTTATACAGCACATGTTGGTAAGTATGTCAAGATAGGATAGTATGGAGGTCAGTCCTTTTTTCCTACCCAGGGAATATAAACAGCCTGATGGTATGTTTGTATGTTTGGAGCTTAGATTATATATGATATGGAGATTAATTATCAAACTATAAAGTCTTCCTTGATATCGTGTATAGGTGACTGCCATACAAATTGTATGAAGCGATGTCTTCACTAAATTTAATATTTACTAGTTGCATGTAACACATGAGATCCAACTGTCGATAGCGATAGAATGTATAGTTGAAGAATAAGTACCAAACTATAAACCCATAAATACAAATTATTTAATATTTTAAGATATTTGTTTTTCTATACAACACATGTAGGTATGTATGTCAAGATAGGATAGTATGGAGGTCAGTCCTTTGATCCTACCCAGAATATGAAAACAGCACGATGGTATGTACGTATGTTTGTTTGGAGATTAGTATCAAACTATTAAGTCTTCTTAGATATTGTGTGAAGGCGATTGCCATAAAAATTGTATGAAGCAATGTCGTCACTAAATTCAATTTTTATAAAAATTATTAAAAAAAAATTGAGATGTGCTAATACCATGTTAATATTTTTTATAGAAAATTAAATTATCTAGTTGGGGTGTTTCGGCTTTTCTTGATATTTTTAAAAAAAATGGAAATATAGGCAGTTAAACTCATAAATTTATCATAAAAAAATATTTTTCTTTAATCTAACTTTTATGGTTTCTGAGATATATGGAAAAATAAACCAAAATTTCAAAAGTTGATAACCCCTGACTGATACAAAAATTCACATTTCTGAGTATAAAAGTTTTGTAGGCCTATAACTGTTTATATATTCTAAAAATTTGGGCTCTGTGAATTGAGCGGACCAAAAGTTATAAGGGGGAGACAGAGAGAGAGAGAGAGAGAGAGAGAGAGAGAGAGACACACACACACACACACACACACACACACACACACACACACACACACACACACACACACACACACACACACACACACACACACACACACACACACACACACACACACACACACACACACACACACACACACACACACACACACACACACACACACACACACACACACACACACACACACACACACACACACACACACACACACACACACACACACACACACACACACACACACACACACACACACACACACACACACACACACACACACACACACACACACACACACACACACACACACACACACACACACACACACACACACACACACACACACACACACACACACACACACACACACACACACACACACACACACACACACACACACACACACACACACACACACACACACACACACACACACACACACACACACACACACACACACACACACACACACACACACACACACACACACACACACACACACACACACACACACACACACACACACACACACACACACACACACACACACACACACACACACACACACACACACACACACACACACACAGACACACAGACACACAAAACTCACACAAAATGTTCCGAATTCTGAGTAAATCCATGTACGGGAACATATATGCTGCGAGGCCTCTAGTTGGTGTTATTAGCATGCAAAAAGTCCACTACACCATACAAAATTTTCCTTCGTACACGCATCTTGGCTTAATAATGTCGATTCATTAAGAGAATTGAATTCTCATGAACGAATCGACAGTTGGATAAAATATTGTTTAACTAGTCGCATGTAACACATGAGATCCAACTGTTGATAGCGATACTATGTGAAGTTGAAGAATAAGAATCAATCTATAAACCCATAAATCCAAATTATTGAAAATTATAACACATGTTGGTATGTATGTCAAGATAGGACAGTATGGAGGTCAGTCCTCTTTTCCTACCCGGAATATGAAAACAGCATGATGATTCTGTATGTATGTTTGGAGATTAAGTATCTAACTATTAAGTCTTCTTACATATTGTGTATAGGCGACTGCCATACAAATTGTATGAAGCAATATCGTCACTAAATTCAATTTTAATAAAAATTGTTAAAAAAAAATTGAGATGTGCCAATACAATGCTGATATTTTTTATAGAAAATTAAATTATCTAGTTGGGTTGTTTCGGGTTTTTTCGATATTTTTAAAATATTGGAAATATAGGCAGTTAAACTCATAAATTTATAATAAAAAAAATATTTTTCTTAATAAAAAATGTTTGAGAAATTTTGGAATTTTTTTGAATAAATTAATTTGATACTTCGTATTTTTCTATGTTCACACGAATTTTCAGCGTTCTAGCTTTTATGGTTTCTGAGATATATGGAAAAATAAACCAAAAATTTAAAAGTTGATAACCCCTGACTGACACAAAAATTCAAAATTCTGAGTAAAAAAGTTTTGTAGGTCTATAACTGTTAATGTATTCTGAAATTTTGGGCTCTGTAAATTGAGCGGATCAAAAGTTATAAGGGGGGAGGGACACACACACACAGACACGAAATGTTCTACTCCGAATTTTGAGTAAATCCGTATATGGAATATATACATTTATGAAAAGATTTGACAAATACGACTAGATCAGGGGCAAGTCCGGCCAAGAAGTGAAATCCTGGATATAATTATATTAGATATCTTAAGATATTATAGAATCCACATGAAAATTATATCCTTGATATGGGTAATCGTGAGGGTTTTGATTTCACCGTTTGACGGGACTTGTCTCCTTGAGTTTAAAATACATTAAATATCTGTTGTGCATAAAAATAATACAACTTAGTGCAGAATATTTCTTACCCAATAAACTTTCAGTTTCTGATGTAAGTGCGTATTTTTAAATAACAAACCCGCATTCATGAAAAAAAAAATACCTGATGTTATTGACCACATGGCTATTCTCATGATTTTACCATCCAAATACGTGGACAGTATGGAGGTCAGTCCTCTTTTCCAACCCGGAATATGAAAACAGCCTGATGGTATGTATGTATTTGGAGATAAAGTAACAAACTATAAGGTCTTCTTACATAATATATTGTGTAATGTGTATAGACGACTACCATACCATACTTAGGAAGCATGTTTCAGCGTGATGGAAGATTGGAAAAAGATATTGAAAGGAGAGTAACGGCAGGTAATAGAGTGAACGGTGCATTAAGACCAGTAATGGCAGACCCAATTATTTCGAGGCAAGCGAAGCTCGCGGTACACAATGGTATCGTCGCACCGACTCTAATGTATGCTAGTGAGACATGGACATGGCAGAAGACGCATGAAAGTAGAATTAATTCGGTTGAAATGAGGTCACTAAGACGAATGTGTGGTAAAACGATGTATGATAGAATAAGAAATGAGGATATTAGACGAGAATGTATGATTGAAAGAAATATCGTAAGTAAGATTAAAATAAATGCCCTAAGGTGGTTCGGCCACATAGAAAGAATGAAAGATGACCGTCTGACAAAAAAAGTATACAAGTCTGATAAAAGAGGAACGAAAAGTAGAGGTCGGCCAATAAAAATTTGGCACGATCACATAAATGGGATTTTGAAAGATGGTGATGTTAGAAGTAAGAATAATAGAAGAGCGTGTATGAGACGATGTATGAACGTGAATGAGGCGAGGAAGGTATTTCAAGAGAGAGGAGTCTGGCATTCGGTTCTCTCTGACTACCCCAAATAGGGAAATGGAGTGATGGTATGGCTATGGGACTACCATACAAATTGTATGAAGCGAAGTCGTCACTAAATTCAATTTCAATAAAAAATGTTAAAAAGAAATTGAGATGTACTGCTACAATGTTAATATTTTTTATAGAAAATTAAATTATCTAGTTGGGGTATTTCGGATTTTTTCGATATTTTTTAAAACTTTGGAAATATAGGCCGTTAAACACATAAATTTATCATAAAAAAATATTTTTCCTAATAAAAAATGTTTAAAAAATGTTGTTTGGTTATTTTTAAAAAACTTATTTGAGATTATGTATTTGTTTATTTGTGGTACCAATTTTCAGCGTTCTAGCTTTTATAGATCTAGAGATATATGGAAAAATAAAGTAAAAATTCAAAAGTTGATAACCCCTGACTGAAACGAAAATTCAAAATTCTGAGTATAAAAGTTTTGTAGGCCTATTACTATTTATATATTCTGAAATTTTTGGCTCTGTGCATTGAGCGAATCAAATGTTATAAGGGGGGGGGGGACACACAGACGTCATGACACACAAAATATAGATAAATAAAAAATATCAAATTGATGTTTTCAAAAAAATTCTAGAAATTCTCAAAAATTTTTTATTAATAAAAATATTTATCATGATAAATTTATGTGTTTAACTGCCTATATTTCCAAAGATTTTAAAAATATCGAAACAAGCCGAAACACCAAAACGAAATAATTTAATTTTCTATAAAAAATATTAACATTGCAATAGTAAGTAAGTAGGTTTAACTTAAACTTTAACTTTCAGAAACCAGATAGAGTCATGTACAGCAATAGAAGGAACACACAATGGGATAAGTACAACACTGCCCTCAGTGAATTTCTTTCTGAAATACCAACCAAACCCTCAACAACAGAGGAATTGGATAACATGGTAAAGACCCTTACTAATGCTTGTAACCAAGCCACCAGGGAATCGTGCCCGGTGCGTATAGCTAAAGGGAGAAAAAGACCACCATGGTGGACAGAAGAGATAATTACCCTAAGAAGGGAATGTCGCAAACTATTTAACCTAGCCAAGAAAAACAATGAATGGGAAACTTATAAGGCTAGTCAAAGAGTTTTTAAGAGTAAAGTAAAAACGGCAAAAAGAACCTCATGGGAAGATTTCTGCACAAAAATTGAAACAATCCCTGAGGGAAACAGGATTCGCAAAATCCTAGCTACGGATCCAGAGATGCCTGAATATATAAAGAAAAACGATGGCAGCTGGACCTCAAGCAGCTCTGAAACATTAGAGCTATTAACAGAAACACACTTTCCTGGATGTAAACTCGACATGCCTAGGGAAACCGTCCGCCCGATAGGGGGGGCGCAGACCCACCTGCAAAGAGAGGGCATGCCTGAGACAACAAACCAAACCAGGAAACAGAAAAACTCCCAGAAATTATTTAATACAGAAATGATTGCTTGGGCAATTTACGAGTTTGAACCATACAAGTCGCCAGGTCCGGATGGTATCATTCCAGCGGAACTGCAAGCGGCCTCGGAGACTGTCATACCCTGGTTGGGGACAATCTTCGAAGCATGTATAGAACTCTGTTATACCCCCAAATTATGGAGAGAGGTAAAAGTGGTGTTCATACCCAAAGGTGGAAGAACATCTAATAATACATCCAAGGATTTCAGACCAATCAGTCTATCCTCGTTTGTCCTTAAAACGCTAGAAAGACTCATAGAAACCAGAATAAGGGGTAAAATAGAACCTTCAAAGTGGTCAGAGTCTCAACATGCGTACAGCAAAGGGAAATCTGTAGAAACAGCATTACACACCCTGATACACAGAATCGAGAAATCGATGAAGTATAAAGAGTACACACTGGTCTCCTTCCTAGACATAGAAGGAGCCTTTAATAACATTAAATATGAAACAATGACTCAGTCTCTGAGGAAATTGGGGATAGATACTTCGCTCATAGAATTTATCGACAATATGTTGAGAAATAGAGTTATAAACTCAGAACTTGGGGGCTCAAAGATAAAAAGATACCCGGTGAAGGGAACACCCCAAGGAGGCGTTCTATCACCTCTTTTATGGAATCTAGCCCTAAATAAACTGTTGATGGAGTTAGACGACACCGGGGTCGGAGTAATCGCTTATGCAGATGATCTCGCCATAGCGGTGTCCGGTAAGATCCTCAACATACTCTCATCTCTCTTACAGAGGGCACTAGACAGGATAACTCAGTGGTGTATTAATAGTGGGTTGGGAGTGAACCCAAAGAAAACAGAGTTGATCCTCTTTACAAATAAACGGGTAATCCCGGCATTTACATTGCCAACCCTAGAAGGGGTGACATTAGAGATCTCAGCTCAAGCTAAATACCTAGGTCTGATCCTGGATAGAAAACTGAGCTGGAAGCCTAACACGCAGGAAAGAGTACGGAAAGCTACAAATGCACTGTACACCTGCAGAAAGATCGTGGGAAAACGGTGGGGACTACATCCCAATATAACCCACTGGATGTACAAGGCGGTCATAAGGCCAGTCATGATGTACGGAGTGGTGGTATGGTGGCACTGCTTGAAAAAAGGAGTGCACCTAAAAGAGCTGGCAAAAGTTCAAAGACTAGCAGAAGTGACAACCACTGGCTGTCTGAGAACTACACCATCAAAAGCCCTTGACACCATCCTGCATCTGATGCCGCTTGACCTCCTAGGAAAACAAATGGCAACGAAATCTGCCATAAGAATGAATTGTGTCAACCCTTGGAGGGAGACACACATTGGACACTCCATGGTTCTTCAGGAGTTCAAAAAGCCATCCGAAGGTATCCACTATGTCATTCCCAAGCCTTTCTTCGAGAACAGGTTCTCAACCCAAATCCCCTCGTGGGAAATGTGGAAGGAGAATCTGATCCCTCACGATGAAGCTCAGGTGTTTTTCACTGATGGGTCAAAACTGGAAGGTAAGGTGGGCGGAGGAGTCTTTTCGGAGAAATTAAATATTAGTATCTCTTTCAGGTTGCCGGACCACTGTAGTGTTTTTCAAGCAGAGATCTTGGCAATCCAGGAAGCAGTAGAATGGATACAAAGCAATACAGTATCAAACAGCATTGTCCGTATTCTCACAGACAGCCAAGCGGCTATTAAAGCCTTAAAAGGCGTAAGTACTACTTCCAGAGTGGCCCTGAACTGCCGCAACATCTTAAATGGGGCAGCGGAGCGGTTCAATCTACAAATCATGTGGGTGCCGGGTCACAGTAATATAGCGGGGAATTGTAGGGCAGACGAACTTGCCAGAGCAGGTACCCTGTTATCTCTAGACAATATCAAACACAGACCTGGAGTCCCCATGGCAACATGTAAACTCCGGGTCAGTGAAAAAATTATTGCTTGTGCTGACCAAAGGTGGTCTGAGGAGAGCACATGCTCCATTGCCAGACAAACATGGCCAAAATATGATCTCAGAAGAACCAGAGAAATACTCTCGTTCAGAAGAGACTCACTCGCCAGAGTCATATCAGTATTAACGGGACACTGGGTTATAGGAAAGCATGCCAGAAGGCTAGGGCTGGAGGCATACGATTACTGCAGAGCATGCCAAGACGAGGAGGAGGAGGAGACGGTGGTCCACTTCCTCTGTCACTGTCCTGCTCTCTCTAGAATTAGGAGAAGCTCCTTGGGAAGTTTCTTCTATGATGATTTAATTGACATAGCGTCGGCCGACATTGCAGACATTATGACATTCATTTGCCGCTCAGGCTGGTTCAAGGGGGATGAGTGAGTGGGAGGACAGCCCCAATGTGGTATCACAAAGGGCCAATTGGCCTAAGTGTGTTCTCCTCAAGAACTGCCACCCGCAAAAAAAAAAAAAAAAGTAAGTAGGTACGCGCATCAGAGTAACAATAAACAAATTGATAGTATTATGAACGATGTAAAAATAAAAGTAAGTATGAGAGAGTAACAATAATCAAATCAAAATATAGCATGAACTTTGTAAAACTGAAAGTAAGTAGGTACGCGCACGAGAGAGAGTAGGTATCAATACATATATCGACAGTTGTATGAAGTCGTAAAAATAAAAGTAAGTAGGTAGGTACGCGCTTTTTCAAGGCAATATTTAAAATGCGTTGAATTGTATTCATTTTATCGCGAAGGTCACAGAGACATGGTAGAACAGTATTGAGTGCAGACGCAAGACGATCGGAGCCATATATATAAATCACCTTCAAAATATACTCCGAACAAATCTCCGTGCGGCCAAGGTCAACATGTAATATTTTGCCGCGGATGCAAAACGATCGGTGGCTTAGTAAAAATATACACCTTCAAAATATACACTGAACAAATCTCCGTGCGGCCAATGGTTGAACTAATAATATTCATTTCAAGATATTTTGATATTTTTTTTGCTTCCATGTAAATTTTTGCCAGTTGATTCTATATGGTATAAGCAACAGAATGGTAGTTTTTGGCGTGAAAATTATCTTGCGTCCGTATACCGGACGCGAAAAGTTGGTGGACGCAACAACCCTATACGAATTTCACATAGGTGACGCAACAAGTATTGCGGGATATATATATATATATATATATATATATATATATATATATATATATATATATATATATATATATATATATATATATATATATATATATATATATATATATATATATATATATATATATATATATATATATATATATATATATATATATATATATATATATATATATATATATATATATATATATATATATATATATATATATATATATAATTATTTGGCAATACAAATTACTTTAATAACAACTGAAACACAAGTCAAAGAATACTCACATTGTTTTTAACATAGGTATGCATTATGAGTAAATATTAGGATTTTTGCAGTTAAAAAATTATGATTATTTTCCTGAGTATTCTATGTCCTGTAATCCCATTTAGGAACATTTTTATTAAACATTTCAGATTCAATTTCTATTATCATAATTGGATGTTTTTGTTACATATTCTTGTATCTATTTTTATTTCTATTCAATAAAAATCTATTGAACGGGAGTGCCTACTACTAATTTAAACCCCCGATGATGGACAATGGAAGTAGACTACAAGTATAGGCCATTGGGTTTATATCTTGTGTAAATATGAACTACGTCATGTAGGATACTTTTGATAATACTTCAAAAGAATGTACTAAATGTGAAAATGGTTTCAACTCTTGTTTAATTAAGTGTCTCTTAACAGAACATTTCTTTATATTATACTCTTCATTTAATAAAAATTACTGTAGATTGATTGATGTGGTAAATGGCAAAAAAAAATAACATGAATTGGTAATGTGTTATTTTTTATCATAATTCTCTTTTGTGTCTTCGTTGACCCATCGCATGGCATTCTCTAATTTTCTGTTCAGAGTCGCCACACATCAATAATTTATCCACTATTCTTATTTACACATAAAAAATGTTACAAAATTCAATATAAGAAGTATCTTTTATTAAATATGAACATGTGCCATATATGTATTTTGTAATGTACCATTAAGTTAATAACAATAGTTAGCTACACACCATTTTAGATTATATATTTACAAAAATAAATAGTAATATGATTAAAACTAACAAAGAGATATTAAAGCAGTCGAGATGTACAGCAACATACCTAGTTAATAATCTCCCGTCCAACAATTCTTAAAAAAATAATGTATACAGAATTTCAAACAAAAAATATAAACTGCGATAAGAGCCTTTTCAAAAAATAGTCACCACATTATATCAAATCACAAGCTCATTTTTATTAATACATATATTAATTATTATAACTTTCTATAAAAATACTATATCATTAACAATTCATGTATATATTACTGTTAATGATAGATAAGAAAGAATACACAGAGTGGATATTAAAAAAAATACAACATTTGCAATTCTCAATAATTTTTTTCATCAACTTGTATTTCCTAAATACCTTTCTATAATAGTTACTAAGTTAAGCAGATATTTTCAGTTTGAAATTTATTGTGATACCGATCTGTGGAACTACATTTAAACCTATCTCTTCTCTTATAATATCATTTAAGGGTTTCCAATATAAGGTCAGCAGGCTAAGTCTGTAAGAAGATCTCGACCGATAAATGTCGAGATTAACTGTCAAAATATCGACTAATCGATATTTTGACAGTTTTGGTAGTCACTAAGCAGATAATGCGTGGAATCGTTCTCGCCCACTTATTTGACGGCGAGATTGGGTCGACATCGAGTCGAGAGACAAGATCTAACGCCGCCATGTTGAATTAAATGTCATTTTTTACGCGAACAATGCCGAATTTCATATTTATTTTGAGAATAATAATAAACGGGTTACACGACGCCGTTTAAGAGATTCTTCAAACCCTTTAAATATTCCGCGTAATTCATTTATTGCTAATTACCGCATAACAAAAGTTTTATATGGTTATATATTTAATGGAAATATGCGTCCGTACTTAGATTATAACATTATAATTCTATGATGATTCTATGCGTCCGTAAATGTTTTCCGTAGGTATAGATTTGAAATAATTTTTGATTTTGAGAAAGTATTCTTGTAAGCTATTTTATCACATATGTATTTTAACACTTAACAAAAGAAAATTCGGCGTAGTTTTTAGTAAAAAAATAACACGCTGCTGTCATCACACTTGATAAATTGATCGAAATATAATTAAAAATAATTTTTAAAATTACTCTCAAAACATTCAATAAACACAAAAGAAGTTAATTTAATCGTATTATAACTTGCTTTCGTGCTTTAAAATATGACCATATTATATTTATTTAACAAATTTATGTAAACAAATTTGACATTTATTCAAATCATGGGGAAAATATTGTGTATTGCCATAAATGATAATTCAAAAATGTACCGCAAGCCAGTCTAACGGCGACAAATACTCATAAGAGCATTTACGAACTCGACAGCGCTTAGTGACTACGAATTGTCGTCACTGGCGTAAACATGACGAGAAGAGCGGCGATACGTTGTCGGATCTCGACTTTTTTACTGACTTAGCCTGCTGGTACATACGACACTCAATGTCGAGTTTTCTATCTGAAGAAGATGTCCATTGGTAGAAGTGTGGAGTTACAGTTGATTTACATGAAATTTTATAAATAATATTTGCTGTACGTAAAAATAATAACCATTTCATACAGAATACTATCATTAATACCAAAGAGGATGATTTTAATCACTAAGCCAGGATTTAAAAATATCATTATGGGCCGGTATTTGACTTGGCCCTGAAATCGTTGGATTTAGCAATCCAAGTTAAAAGTTAATGGGAGATTAAATTTCATTTTTCGTATTACAGTGCAAAATGAAACGTCAGTTTCATAATCTTCAACTATAGACATATTTTACGTTTTCTGTGGTTATTGCATGAAGGTAAAATACATGGTTATTGTCCACAACGCATCTGTCAAATTGTTAATAACCTTAAATGATATGTGATGCGAAGCTGTGACTAAATATTATTTTATTATTATAACACCACATTATTTTATTTCTTTCATTACACAACATGGTACGTTTTCAATTTTTATTATATTTATACCTATCAATGTTTTATTGACAAAATGTATATATATATTTTACAGATGGATCTGGAACTATGTGATGATAGTAAAATAATATCTTATGTAGAACATCTAGGAATACACGGACTATATAGAAACAGGATGGATCATTTTAAAAAGTGAGATGAAAAAACATCGCAAAAATAAAGTTTTAAAATGCGTTTCATTATGGCTGACAGTCTGTTTCGTTTGTTGTCACGCAATACATTATCATTTATGTAAAAAAGAAAATAAATTTTATATTAAATACATGAACCACTTATATATTAAGTCTTTTATTTTAACAACAAAAATAATTCATGATTATAATTATTATTATGCATAGTTATTGGACTCTTCTTGGAAAAGTTACGCTGAAACAGCTCGCAAATTTTGCAGAATTTACGGTGAAGAAAGTGCAACTAATGTGTCAACAATTCGAAGAGTGGTCAAAAATTTTTAAGAAACTGGTTGATTATTGACAGTAAGCCTCCTTTGCGTCAACGTATCTGTCAGTTTCTTGAAAATATTGCTGCTGTAAACAAGTGTGGCGCCAAGAACCCGAAAACATCAATTCAGCATCATTCTCAACAATTTCAAATTACCTACATCTTCACCCATTTAGCTCACAAGATTTAGCTCAAACCAGCAATTCAGAATTGCAGTGACTGTGAACAGCATTCATTACAGGAACAAGATAACAGAGTTCTTGTGGCCTCAACTGGATGGCACGAACCTGGATGACATGTTTTCAGACCAAATCATCTCATGAAATTCTGATCAAAGTCGCGGGGGCCATTTGCCGGATATTATATTACATACTTAATCGGAACATGTATTTTTTTAACATAACTACGTATGTCCACTAGTTATTAGAATTTGGGTCCATTATACTCTTTTGAAGAAGCACACTATGTAGTGTTGGGGAGGGTTTGCAATCTGCTCAGGAAAAATGACGACTATAATGCAATAAAAATATCACAAATGACTCAATAAATATGTGTTTATATTTTAAAATTAAATAGTGCACGCTTGTTGAGACACCCTTTACAATACAATATTCTATCTAAATGATTTACAACTGTCAATTACATAAATATGATTTCCAATTATAATAAAATTTCCTTATAGAAAATAAATGTTTGTGCATTTCTAATCATAAAAGGTTGTTCATATCACAAGTAAAGGGAAATGACAAAGATATCATGTATGTACATTCAATATGTTTGTTTACATGGATCTGTGGTGGAATGCATCTTTTCATTATACATATACATATAATATATAAATTATAAGTTAAAACTTGTAAAAAATTGACACCTTTTTGCATTTCCCTTCTGTTGTGGATTTATACAACAATAATAAGCTCGTAATATAATTTTCAACTATACCATTGAGTTTTTAATAAAAATTGTGAAACAACTTTTAATTACATTTATCAAAAACAGAACTTACACTAATATTTTCTTAATATACAATTTCAATAAATTAATAATGAGGACAACTTTTATAAATAGTGAAATTCATTGCACATGAAATCAGAGTTGAGAACAACATTGAATATAATATACAAAAATTATAGGAGACATTGTTGTAATATTACGTACATACAAGTCATACAAGTAACATTGTACCCATTGAAAGTAATTAAATAACAATACATGTTGTATAAACCAAAACACTTTTCAAATTATCTATTTTTATAAATAAAATTGAACATATAAACTTGTTTATTGTAATGTAGTGTGAGTGAGGCAGAGATTCAAATTGATTACATGGTACTTAAAATCAAATCGTTATGTTCATTTATGTTTTCCAAAGATTAAATTGAAATACCTATTAAAAAATGAGGGGGCAAGCGTTGGACAAAGAAAAGGATGACAAGAAGTATGAATAACAAATGAATAAGAAAATTAATGTTTGTTAAGATTGAAAATCACGATGTTTGGTTCTCTCTGCCAATTACACGACCGACATGGTGTGATGATATGTACGTAAATTAAAAATTTATTTTAAACAGGGGGGCAAGTCTGGTCCAACCCATATCGTGGATATAATTATCATATGGAGTTCTATGACATCTAAAAATATTATAGAACTCCATATAATAATTATATCCATGATATGAGTAATCGTGAGTGGTTTGATTTCGCCGGTTGGACCAGATTTGCCCCCCAGGTGTGGGTTTACTTGTGGGATACATTCAAATTATTGCAAATAAATTACAAATGCGTATGTATGAATGTAAGAGGTAATAAGCTCAATTTATTACAAACAATGCGCTTACTCTTTGGTGGACGTAAATACCAAGGATTGGATATTATAGATTACTGTTATATTTATTAATGCACTCGCTTTCAGTGTTGATATCACTAGCTTATCTTCATTTTTTTAGGGGCCGAAGCCATTTCTTCTATTTTGACTCTGGGAGGGGAGTTTGTGTATTCATCCTCTCCCTCACCCTCTGGGCACACCTCACCAAGCTCCACACCCTCACACTCCTGTCCCACTTCATCTTCGCCGTCCAAACTTCCATTCATCAGGTCTTTCTGTAAATAACCAACCAGAAAATAAATACAATATTTTTTTATGAAATATATTTTACAATTAAATGGCACACAAGTTGTTAAAAATAACATTAATATTAAGTGCCCAGAAACATGAATAAGTATACTCTTTTGTACGAGTGCTAAGGAATAAAACTAAACTAAAAAACTTATAACTAGAAGAATGTTCAAAATCATCAAACCAAAAAAAATACAACTGCAGCACAGAAATGACAGTCATACGAATTAAAAGATCATATTTTTGGCAATTCATGATCCTTTAAGTTTAATTTTCTTTTGTGTGTAATTATGATACTCCTCTCTCGAACATGAGTTTTTAACTCTATCGAGAGAGTATCAACATTGTAATTTTGTTATATAGTTATTAAGTCAAAATAATGTGTAATGTTATATACCTACCTGAATAAAATAAAAAAAATAGCGAAGCAGAATCAAGCGAAGCTTAATCAGCGAAGCAGAATTTTAATTCGGAGAATGTGAATAAAGTAAAAAGAATAAACTTTGTATGTATTTATAGCCACTATTATTTTCTTTTGCCATGTCATAGGTACATTGTGATAAAAAAATATTTCTATAAAATTGATGTGTATTGAAAAAGACTTACTTCAGCCATAACTTGAATAGGAGCACTACCCTGATGAGCTGCTACCCGATGCTCTATGAGATAAAACATGTATTCATCGTATAGGAGACGAATTAAATGGAAGGAGCCAAATGATGCAGCAGATCGTAATGTTAAATCTCGAATTACCATGGAACTGAAATATATTTAGAACATCAAATAAACAATACAAAAAGAATAAATGATAATATATATGTATGATTGGGGGATATATTATACCCAAATATGCACATAGCCTGATGGTATGGTTTGAAGATTTAAGAGCAATGTGAACAACATGAAATTATATACAAACCTGTAGAAACTCCATTTGAGCAGAAATTGCCTGGCATGATGAGGATACTGTGGTGATCCCTCATATGGTCTAAGAGCCCTACGTACTGCAGCTTCCAACCACCCAGCCCACTGCTCCAGGGAAGCCTGACGTTGAAGAGTCCTCTTGAAATCAGCTTCCAATTCTGTCACTATATCCCCTCTGCATTGGCATACCCATGAAGCTTGCTCCTAAAATAGCATTTTAATTCTTTACACATAAATTCATACTTAAATAGTTTTAATTAAACTGCTAAATGAAGCATCTATGCCTTATAATATAAGTGAAAACTTCACTTCATTTTTTCTATGGCTATTTACCCTGAATAGGGTTTTATTTGTCAGAAAAAAATTAAGACATACATTCTTGAAATTAGAAGCCAAAAGAGACCCCATGTTCACTGGCATTGGCATTTTTCTCAAATCAAATCCGTATAAATGTGGGTAAGTGTTTCTTAATGGACATTAAAAAAAATGTGGTATAATGTTTTCTCATTCATTCTGCACTCAAACAAATCCTTGCCAAATGCTCACCAATATAAAAATGCCCAATGTGAATTCAACACAGTACACTGGTCATATGTTTGTTAAATATCATTTCACTCGACCACGGCTTTCTGGAAAGTTTTGGTTGTGTTTCTCTATACAGTTTGACCAATGAGTTTGTCAATCCTCTAATAGAAGTTACTTTTACAGTTAGAAGAATATAATTAAAATAATAAAATAATAATTCTTGTATTACAGTGGGACATTCGACATTTTGGCTATTTCATCTGCCTTCTCATTCCCTTTTATTCTGCAGAGACTTGGTATCCATGCCAAACATGCTCCATTTATTTGATATTTCTTGGTTGAAGTGTTTAGAACCAAAGGTATCTGGAACTATGTCTAACGATTGGATGAAAATTGGAGTATATAAAATAAGTTATGATAGGGGATTGAATAAACAGGAAGTATGTCAGATTTGAGTAGAACTTGTGAATACACTTCTTTATATTACTATTATGTTTATTATTTATATTAATGATCTCAAGTTTTAAGTGTGAACCTTTTGACAGCCATGACAGACTCTGCTACATGTAACAATACTCAACACTGAGGGATACTCTGTAATTCAATACATAACATCTTTCATCCCCCAAATCACAAACCACAGCTCTTCAATGTGAAACCACAGCATCCTCCGGAATACCCAAAATCTCCCTCCATCTCTGCACCTCATCCTTCAGAGCCTGCCCAATCCCCGATCAATCTGTTTATCTTGGAGACCGCTTGTCCCAGGCTCCTCACGTCGGTCGGTTTGATCGGTAGAAGTGTTGGACTCCTGATCTCTATTCTGTGATGTTTCTCCAATACTCAATCTAGGCTCGACACGTCTTTTCAATTGAACATTGTGCCTTACCACCACGATTCCAAGACATGTGTCTATTATATATCTAGTTGGACCTCTCACTTTTTTTATTTCTCCTTTTAACCACTTAGGTCCATAATTTCTCCACCATACCTTCTTCCCTACTTGAAAATTTGTACATTTCACTTTATTATTATTTTCAATATCGCTTTCTCTTCTTTCCATGGTTGATAATGGGTGTAAGATATCAAATCGAGTTCTAAATTTTCTTCTGTTCAACATTTCGGCAGGGCTTTTCAATGTTACCGTACTTGGGGCAGTACGTAAGTCAAATAAAACTCGTGGTAAGTACACATCAATATTCTCTGTTGGTAATTTCTGTAATTTCTTCTTCACAGACTGCACTGTCCGTTCAGCCTGTCCATTCGATGCTGGATGATATGGTGGGCTCAAATGTGTCTAATTCCATTTTGTTGTACAAAACTTTTAAACTCTTCAGATGTAAATGCTGTTCCATTATCTGAAACTAGAACCTCTGGTATTCCCTGTTGTGAAAATATTTCTCGAAGATTCTTTATAACATATTTAGAAGATTGTGTTGGTAGAATTTTAACTTCCGGCCATTTTGAGAATGCATCAATTAAAATAAAAAATATTTTCCCTCTGAAAGGTCCGGCAAAGTCCACATGAACTCTTTGCCAGGGATTTGTTGGTGTAACCCATGAATGTATAACTTTTGCAGGCATGTTTCCTACTTGTTGACAAACTTCACATGCTGCTATCATATTCTCAATATCTTTATCTATATTTGGCCACCAAAAATAGCTTCTCGCTATTGCTTTTGTTACCACCATTCCATCATGGGCTTCGTGAAGAGATGTTAGTAGTGTGTCCCTTATTGGTGGTGGAATAACTACTCGATTTCCCCAAAGGATGCAATCCTCCATTATGGATAGTTCCATTTTTTTTTGTCCAATAAACTATATATACCTCAGGTACCTTATCTGGCCATCCTTTAAAAATCCAGTACTTTATCTTCTGTAAATGCACATCTTGCGATGCTAACTTTGCAATATCTTTAACTGTATATGGCACTGTATTAGGAGTTTCTGATAAAAGTAACACATCATAAAATACACTTTCTTTTTCTTCGCTATCACTAGACACATCCTTTATCATCATTCTACTGAGTGCATGAGCATCACCTATCTCTTTCCCAGGTTTGTATTTCAACTGATACTCAGTTTTATGTACTCAGTTTTAATGTCCACCTTAACATTTTAGGTGATAAAATATTAGGTATTTGTTTATTAGGATCAAAAATACCTAGTAACGGCTTATGATCTGTACAAATAGTAAATTTCCTGCCATATAAATATTGATTAAATTTACACAGTCCAAAAATAATTGCGGCTGCTTCTTTGTCTATCTGGGCATAATTTCTTTCACATTTGCTTAATGTTCTTGATCCCATGGCTATTGGTTGTTGTGTGCCATCATTCATAATATGAGAGATTACTGCTCCCACTCCATAAGGACTAGCATCACACGTCAATATTATTGGCTTCTTCAAATCAAAATGTACTAAGGTTTTATCACTCGACAGAGTTTCTTTAGCTTCTTGAAAAGCTTTATTCTCTTTAACACCCCATTTCCATTTCACGTCCTTACTCAGTAACCTGTATAGTGGTTCCAACATTGCCGCTTTATTTGGAATAAATCTTTCATAGAAATTAATTAATCCAAGGAATGTTTGTAATTCTGTGACACTTTTTGGTTCATTAACATTTTTTTATTAAAAATTATATCAACATTTATCTCTCCCAACAGTGAAACTTGTTGATTAGACCAAGTTCGTAGTTGAATACTTGTTTCTCTCAAATATGGTAACCTATGTGGCCAAATTAACTTTGCTTGTTTTTCTGATATAATGGTATAGGTTGCTCCTGAATCAATCTCCATACATATTAATTTATTCTCTATCACAATTGGCACTTTTATTGGAGATGTTTGCGTTGATGTTTTGCTAATACAGTATAAACTATTCATTTTAATATCATCATAAACCTTTATGTCATATTTTTCCTTCTTTCTACGGCACATATTCTTTAAATGTCCCACTTTCTTACAATTATAACATTGGGCCTCACTAAATTTACACTTATTTGCCAAATGATTGCCGCCACACCGATAACATTTTAAGTGTTTGTAATCTTTAACGGTCACTTTATTGACTAACATTGGTTCATCACGTTGATCTGATTGATCTATTTCATTTGTCACATCATTAGTTTTATTTATTAACACAATATCTTTATCTGTTTTCTCACAAGATAGAGCTATTTCTACTGCCGATGTGTAGTCTAGGTTAGATATCTAAAGTAATAAAGCAATCAAAATGTTAGTGTATGTGTGTGTGTGTGTGTGTGTTTGTCTCACGCCTTCTGAAAAACCAAGAGCATCTAAAAATCTAATTTAAGTGCGAACATGTACCAGTATACCTGATGCAGTGTCACGCTAAAAAGAATGCGATAAAAATGCTGAATTTTAAAAATAATTATTTTTTTCATACAAAATTTTCCAAGTCATATCTGTCAAAAAAGTGTACATTTTGCACGCAAATATCTGTTAGTTTAAAAGTTAGAAGTAGGTATTTACACAAAAAAAATATATTTTGAAGTATAACTTAGCGTTTAAGTGAAAAACATGGTGAATATTTGGTATAATTATAATGTTTAACTTATTTTTAAAGTAAGCCTTTTGTACATAAACGCCGCCATTTTAATATCTTTTCATACAATATTTCATTTTCCCACCGAATGAATATGTTCTTGAAAATAATAAACCTATGAAATAAATGTAATTATGAAATAATAAAATGAAACACAAGACATTACGGCAAGTTTTAAGACATATATTGTAAAAATGTGTTATTTATTAGTAAAGATATAGGCATAATAAAATTGCATAATTTGTAAATAATATTTGATTTTTCTGACAATTTTCATTTTTATGGCATCGAACAAACCAATGTAGGTACCTACATATTCAAAAAATGTATCCGAACCATTCGATATTACTTACGTGTTCGAATCGTTTCCATGGCTACAGAAAGAATGTGATATTCAAATAAAATTTGTTAGGAATCGAATTTATTTAGAAGGTTGTTGTAGGTAGGTACCTACCTAATACTATTTACTTACAAATCAACAATAATATACCTATACTGATTTCCTATAGGAAAATTATTTTATTTATTTATTTATCAACCGTTTGTCCGATTATAATGAAACTTTGGTGAATTGTCGAGCGTAAGCCCAGGATGGTTTTTGGATTTAAACTTTTTTCTTATTCTTCTTCTTCTTCTTCGTGTATTTGGTCGTTTTACCTATGAAGGGGGAGTATCCTGGGAAAAGAAGGTCCGACTGTCCCTCCATCTCTTCACAGGTCTTCCAGGACGGGTTCTGCATATAAACTTTTTTCTTCTTTTTCTTCAACGTGTACTTGGTCATCTTACCTATGAAGATGAACTATCCTGGGAGATGAAGGTCCAATTTTCCTTCCATCTCTTCGCAGGTTTCTGGATTTAAACTTTTTTCTTCTTCTTCTTCATCGTCTATTTGGTCATTTTACTTTTGAAGGTGGACTAACCTGGGAGAAGAATGTCCAATTTTCCTTCCATCTCTTCGCAGGTATCTGGATTTAAACTTATTTCTTCTTCTTCTTCTTCATCGTGTATTTTTGCTCATTTTACCTATGAAGTTGGAGAATCCTGGGAGAAGAAGGTCCAACTGTCCTTCCATCTCTTCGCAGGTATCTGGGTTTAAACTTTTTTCTTCTTCTTCGTGTATTTAGTCATTTTACCTATTAAGTAGAGCATCCTGGGAAAAGAAGGTTCTTTCATCTCTTCGCGGTTCTTCCAGGATGGTTTCTGGATTTAAACTTTTCTTAACCGACTGATGGGACGGGATGTAATGAAGGGAAGGGAGGCACTAAAGGGCCTGAAGGGACGGGAGGTATAAAACTGCCTGAAGGGACGGAAGGTACTGAAGGGCCTGATGGGAAGGGACGTAATGAGGGATTAAAGGGACGGGAGGTACTGAAGGGCCTGAAGCGGCGGGTCCTGGAGTCTAATTCTTTTTCTTCTTAATTTTATGTAGACCTTTAGGGCAGTTTTTATACAAACTATTTCCTATTGTCTAAATCATCTTCTTCTTCTTTTATGTATACATTTGGGTCATTTTTTTATAAAAATTATTTCCTTTAGTCTAATTATTATTCTTCTTCATTTACGAAGAATTTTGGGAGAATTTTAATACAAACTATTTCCAATAGTCTTATTCATTTTCTTCTTCTTTTATATAGACCTTTTGGTCAGTTTTTAAACAAACTAATTTAAGTACGTAGACTTTTGGGAGAGTTTTAATACAAACTATTTCCAATAGTCTTATTCATTTTCTTTTATGTAGACCTTTTGGTCAGTATTTATACAAACTATTTCCAATAGTCTAAATATTCTTCTTCTTCTTTTTTGTAGACCTTTGGGTGAGCTTTTATACAATCTATTTCCAATAGTCTAATTCTTCTATTAGGTATATGTATTTTTACTTATTTTATGTAGACCATTGGAATAGTTTTTTATACAAACTATTTCTTATAGTCTTATACTTATTTTTCTCTTTTTTATTTAGTCTTTTGGGTTAGTTTTAAGTCTAATAGTCTATTGTGCAGAAATATTATTAACGATATGCACACTTGATGAAAATACATATGAAATGAATGGGATATGGGATGTGACGATATAACCTGCACTAGAATCTTTTCAATACTTTTGTTTAATTAAATTTAAACCATTTATATCATCCTATTTTGAATAATTTTCAACACCTAATATTTAAAGAATGGGGGTTGTGGCCATTACTGAACTCTTCACAACATTTATATTCAAATTAAAAACTATTTACTATAGTTCAAGTCTTCTTCTTCTTCGTTAATGAAGACTTTCAGTCAAATTGAGCAAAAATATAATGCACACTTGATGAAAAAATATAAAAACGAATGGGATGTGACCAATACTAGATCTTTTCAGTACCTACGTTTGTTTAATCAAATTTTAACCACATCCCAACATCGAAAATTACTAAATTTTCAATAGGTACACATTACAATTTGTTTTCGATGATAATATTTAAAAATGGGGGTTGTGGCCAAACCAATCTCTTTACAACGTTGATAAACAGTCATATTTAAAACCATTACGCATAGTCCATGCGAGCAGAAATTGTATAAATATTATACTTCATTCACACTTTATAGCAATATATAAAAAAGAATGGGTTGTGGCCATCACTTGAACATTTTACAATACTTAAACTCAATCAAATTTCAAACCACTTTTTATAGTCTGATATTGCAAAATAATTGGGTGACAATATTATAAAAACGATTGCTTTTTCTTTCACAATTTTACATTCTTGGCCAACGGCGGGACATAAAAGCTAGTTCTTAATAAAATTTCTTGGGTTTTGGTACACCTTATTCCTCCAACTAGTCTGTCTCTTAACATTCTTTCTAATTCTTTAAAGTTACAGTGTGTGCTCATCCTTCTTAATATTGCAATATAATCTGCAATAGATTCATCTTTTTGTTGGTTTCTCTTATGAAATTTGAATGTTTCTACAATCTCATTGGGTCTTGGATTAAAATGTACATCTAACAAGTTTTTTATTTCCACCAATCTTAATTCTGATGTCAACCTTGGAGATGCTAAATTCCTCACCAATTCATATAATTCACTTCCACAATATGTCAAAAATAGGGCTTTTTGAACATTTTCATCACTTATTATGGGCTATTAAGTAATAAGAAAATCTTTCAATGTATGTCTCCCAATTTCCTTCCACAACATTAAACTTTTCAAACACTTTTTCCATATTTTCTCGTCGCCACTATTATGTTTATTATTTATATTAATGATCTCAAGTTTTAAGTGTGAACCTTTTGACAGCCATGACAGACTCTGCTACATGTAACAATACTCAACACTGAGGGGTACTCTGTAATTTAATACATAACAATTACTGGTTTATAATCAATGATATTTTATACTCTTTGATTTAAAATTGCGAAAGTTCAAAATTCAGAAAAGCTGCAATTGATTACATTCATTGACGAAAAGTATGTAAATGATTTATTTAGTTTTATTTATTAGTCAGTTGCAATTTTTCACAAGTTAGTTTCAGACACAATACAAATTCATCATATATATTTTCAAGAAACATTTACGTTCCCACTAAGTGTTGTGTACCATTTCATGAAACTTGTGAGGCTCTGGTAGAGAAAAGCAGAAGGCAACATTCAGTATATCGCTGAGAACCCGGGTAAGCCGATCTCAGTTCCTGATGATAAATTTCTCTTGTTCTATCCCAACCCGACCAATTCCTTTAAAATATACAGTCCACTTAAACAAGTCAGGCAGTATCGTCCAGAGCCAATATTACCCATTTTCATTTCGCCAGGGCCACAACATGGCATATTACAAATTAAGAATGATAGTTTTATTATTCGAGATGCGCTCAACACAATTATTCCAACAGGGAACAGGTCTATTTGATAAATATACATCAAAATGAGTAAAAGCCAACCTGCACATTATGAAAATCGACTCTATTAAGATCGGCAAGCATCTGCTGAATCTGTTGTGAATTGTGCAGCACAGCTCTTGCAGCTTGTGCCAGGTGATTGAGGGAAGTGTAGCGACGGAGGGACTGTGCCAGAGCCGCAGCAGGACTGGCCTTGGCTCGTACCATACCGGGAGGACATCCACCCATAGCACCCACTAACCAAGATTCCAAACCTGCAACATATGTTTTATTTTTTAAATATTTGTACTGAATTTAAATCTCTAAACTCTCTAACCTATCTCTAAACTCTCACTTCAATTTAAATTAATATCTTTTTGTATACATATAAAAAGTCAACATGTGAAAATTAATAATTGTTTTTTTTTAAAGACAAACAATCAAAAATACAGTATTTTATTTCATCTATGTACCTCTTATGCACCTATATACTTTGTTAATGTAACACTGTAAAGTTTTGACAGATCGAGTTCCTCGGCTGTAACTTTTGACAAAACCTCTCAATAAAAAAATATGTTCAAGATCATAACTTTCACTAGAGTAGTGAATTTCTCTTTTTTTTAATGGTACAATATTTTACTATAATATAATTTAAAAACAACAATGTTACCTTTGGCAAAGTTTCTGATGGCCTGTGTAAGAGGTGAGGGTATGGGTCGCAATACATCAGGAAGCAGAACTTGCACCAGACGCTGATAGAAATGTACATCCACTGTACGCACCCATATCTGAACTTCACTCAGTCCACAAAGTTGATATAACTTGGTCCTAAACAACAAAAATAATATGCCCAAATACATATGTGACCTTGTCAAGTTAAATATATTATGTGACCTCGAGTGTTGTGATACATTAACTGTAATAGTGACATTTCTGTAGCATATTCAAATGATAAGTTAAGTTTTGATGCATAGATGGGTTGATGGCAGAGCGGTTAGCGCGCTGGGCTAGTAATCCAGTGGTCGCGAGTTCGAATCCTGCCTCGACCGATTTCGTTCACCTATAGCACAAGCATTTATGCTTATTTTAGGGAACGTAGGAAGATGTATATGTTGTTTAACAAGGACATATTCATTTTTTTTTATTTAAAAAAAAAAAAATATCACAAAAATTAATAGTAACTGATAATTTTATCTACATAGGTATAAATTTTCATTAAAAAAAACTTTTCTCCATTCCATCAGTAAAATATCTTTAGGAGTCCCAGATTGCCAAAAGTTTTCAAGGTTTCTTCCATATTCCTAATCAATTTATTTGTGTACAAACCTGAGTCACACCTGTAGATTTGATAAAATCATAAGAAAAACAATAGGGCTTACTTGGAGAGGTACTTCTCTTCTTCGCATTCATCCGAGTCATTATTATTATTTTGTCTCCAGAATTCTCTCCAAAGAGACTCCACAGTTGACAGTTCCAAGGAAAGTACAGCATCCAGAAATGCTTCACAATGTTCTCTGTATATAGAACTGAAAAAAGAAAACAAAACATATTGTTGGTTTAACTGCAAATATATGTATGTTATTTTTCAACATTATGTAAAAATCATTTATGAATCTAAGAACCATAGATTGGCATTTTGTGGGTTCAGTGGTATAACTTCATGAATTTAGTAACAGCACAACAGTGTTCCTAATAGTGTTCCGTGTTTCAGTGTTCCTAACAGTGTTTAGATGGGTCGGTGGCAGAGCAGTTAGCGCGCTGGACTAGTAATCCAGTGGTCGCGAGTTCGAATCCTGCTTCGACCGATTTCGTTCACCTATAGCACAAGCATTTATTTGCTTATTTTAGGGAACGTAGGAAGATGTATATGTACTTGTTTAACAAGGACATATTCATTTTTTATAAAAAAAAAAAAAAATAACAAACTAATCAATCATATACATACATACTATTATGCCATGTCCCTCACGGGGTAGGCAGATAACCGAATGCCATATTTTTCTATCTTGACACACATTCATCGCCTCGTCAACATTCATGGATTGTCTCATACATGTTCATCTGTTGTTCACACTTCTTACATTTCCGTCTTTCAGAATGTCATTCACATGGTCATGCCATCCTTTTCTTGGGTCGCCTCCTGGCCTCTTATTTCGTTCCTGTGAGCTTTATATATTTTCTCCGTCAGACTTTCATTCATTGTTCCCAAGTGGCCAAACCATCTCAATGCTCTAACTTTCGTTCAAATAATTACATATTTCTTTAACTTACATTATTTCCATCCTCATTTCTTAACCTGTCATACATCTTTCACATCAATGTGGAAAATAATCAAATAAAGTGGTATATGACAATTTTACCGGAGTGTATCAACATCCTCAAGGGTACAATCCCCAGGTAGCGGTTGAGTGAAATGTATTTCTGGAAAATCGGGAATTGCACCATTGCCATCACCCAAATACTGAAATCAAATAAATATAAATAGTTAGTCGATAGCCCAAGTTGAAGGAAAGGTAAATAAATGACTTAACCGCCTTTTACTTTACTGGGTTCTTTTTGACCTCTAAATCATTATTTTTAATTCATATCCCTCACACATGCTTGTTCACTATGTAAATAAGATGTACTAAGGGGCATGAATTACCAAAGAGAATATGTTGAGAACATTAACTAATTTTATATTATTTCTTGGCATATTCATGGCAAGCAGGATATGCATTCATCTAAAGCCTCCTCCAGCATATTATGTAGCCAACTCCGTCTATCCTGGCATGCACATCCAGTCACAGGAGTTTGGGCCTACAATTATCCATTTTAGTGTTCTCTATTCACTACTTCTTTCTATGTGCTCCAAATATTAGGTTTGAATGATACAAATGCAGGAAAGCATGTTATGTGTAGTGTATGTACCTGATGGTGTTGATGCATGTGTGAGTTGGTTCCCTCCTCCCCTTGTCTATGGTGACCTCCACCTCCTCCTCCTCCCCCACCTCCAACACCACCCCCTCCTGTCCCTGTCGCAGATCCACTACTTCCTTGACTGCCACGAGATGCACTGGAACACCGACCACCTCCTCCCTTACCGCTTCCACCATCACAACCAGAGTTGCTAAGCGAAGACCCTGGCTTCACACGAATACCATAGTAGTGGTATTTTGAGTTACCTCTAAACAAACACAATTCAAACAGAAAAATTAAAAATGTGAAATTATAAATAGTCTATGAAGTGTGTGTGAAGAACTCAAATAATTTGAAATTCAATCGATATCTTAGAATCAATCATATTAATTTGAATTTTGAAATACCACCAAGTTTTTCCTAAAGGTAGACTTTCGAAAAATCTGATAATAAAAAAATAGTTGATCAGGTATTGTTTTTACAAAACAAAAAAAAACAATATTTGGATAATTTTATTAATCAATAATATTTTACCTGGTCCCCAATCTCCTGGTGCGCAGTCCCATGAAGACAGATCTAATGAGTTTACCGAAGGATGCTGCATTAACTGGCTCCAATTCTCTCTGACCGCAATGTCGAAGGTAATGGCTATACAGTGTGGAGCGAGGAAGACTCACACCCTCCGCTGTTTCATAGTTCTCTAATAGCCACTGTACCTATAATATGCATCCTCATATAGAATAATTATCTTGGAGTAACCAGTACATAGATACCTTTTTAGGTGATACCAAAATTCATCTTTTGTTTGAAGAAAAAATTCAAAGATTTGTTGAACGTTATACCTTAAGTATAAAGAGTGGGATGGGACAAGGCAAAAAGCAGGGATATATATGGTACACTGATATATCAAAAAGCAGCATGGATAATGGAGCAGGGGGGCATTGCTGGGGAACAAAGATTAATTTTTCATGTAGTCTTGGACAATGCCAAACTGTATTTCAGGCAGAAGCTTATGCAATCATAAAATGTGTATGTGAGAATATAAATAGGAACTACAAACACGATTTTGAGCATTTATTTTGTTAAAAAAAATCACGAGTGATTGCAATTAATTTAATTTCCATAAAATTATTTATTGAAAGTATTTATGCACCTAAACATTTAACAATATAATAATCATTGAAATGATTGTCTTCCTCATTGTAGTGAATTCCAGAATCAATTTAGAAGCCAACTTAATGACTAATAGAAATTAAAAAAATACATATAACAACCACTACATTAAAATAGATACATACACAACAAAGAGCTCAATAAGCAAATAAATAACAATAAACAATAATACCCAAAAAACGACTAAACATTGGAATAGTTACAAGGTGCATAAATATTTAAAAAGCTATGTATCTCTTTGGTTTGGAATAGGAATTCAAATATTGTGACTGTGATGGAAAATAATTTAATATAAGAAGAGGTTTACACTTAATTTCAAATGACATTTCATTTTATTCTTCATTTTAATTCAACTTTCTCGAGAATAAATTACATTTGTATATATATATATATATATATATATATATATATATATATATATATATATATATATATATATATATATATATATATATATATATATATATATATATATATATATATATATATATATATATATATATATATATATATATATATATATATATATATATATATATATATATATATATATCTGGGAGTGAATCACAGATTAAGTAAATTAGGGAATGAGTACCTAGAAAGTTTATTTTAATGGATTGAAAGAAAGTGAGTGGTGCACTAAAGATACCAAAATTCACAATACACTATACAACTGATATTCCAATATTAATCTAGAGTGGGAATTCCGAGTGTTGCAGAAGACATATAAATGCAGAATTAATGCTGTTGAAATGAAATCACTATAAAAATATAATAAAACAATGTATGACAGTATTAGAAATGATAGAGGTGAGTGATGAATAATCAGTCATAAACTGAAAATACACCAAGATGTTCAGCCATATCAAAAGCACAAGTAATAAACGGTTTTGATGTAAAGTTCATCAGCAGAATAGCTTAATAAGTTTTCTAAATTTTGGATGAGTGTAGACAGAATGACAGATAATGTTGTATGAGAAAATTTATAGATGTGGGAGAAGTGAAGACCAGAATGACAGCGAAATATTGAACCCAGACTCAGATTGATGATATTATAGAGTGAAAGCATATTGTCCTCGCTTCTACCAAATTTTGATTAAACATTACAATTACAGTTTGGTTTACCACCCTCATGTGACGTACAACAATACTGTGCAGTATATACAACAACACACAAAACAATTACATTCAAAATATCGATGGTAACAGAAAATACATATTACAGGTGCAATAAAATAGGTACATCATTTGAAAAAAAAAATAGATAGTGCAAGTAAAATGTATTGTGAAATATACTGTAAATTCAATACATATATTCTAATGAAAGAAAACCTACAATGACATATTTCAAACATCTGCCTAGAGTACTAAGTTGATATTATAATATATTAAACATAGTTCTATTTCTTAATTTATGACATAATTAGTGTCCGACCGCTGTGACACAGTTGGCTTTTCTGCGGGTGTCCTAGGTTCGATCCCCAGCAGATGAAAAATTTATTTAAATTCATTTCTCACACAAATATTGTTTCTCTGGGCTGGAAACACTGGTTAGGAAGAAATTGCAATATAGCAATAAACTCGACATGTTTATTATTATTATTATCTAAATGCAATTGCTATTAAGCGATGTACTGAGGTCAGGGACCTTGAAGTTATTCTGGATAACAAGCTCTTGTTCAAATCTCATGTAAATTCAATTGTTGATAAAGCTTATAATATGCTTGGATTTGTTTTAAGAGTTTCTAAGCCATTTAGATCAGTTGTTACCCTGAAGGTCCTTTACAACTCTCTTGTTAGGAGTCATTTGAAGTTTGGATCTGTGGTTTGGAAACCTCACTATACAATGTACATATATCGACAGAATCCAGTGAAAGTTAGCTTCTCATCTTGTTTTTTTCCTTGATCTCAACTTTAGTAATTATGCTGAATCAATCGATTACCATAATTTGGTAACTCTGGCAAACCGCAGGACCCTAATTGATATTATATATTTGTTTAAGTTGGTCAACAATTTTGTGGATTCCCCAGACTTGTTGAAAAAAATTTGCTTTCACTGTCCAAGCAGAACAACCAGATATCCTAGCACTTTTTATATTCCTAATTGTAATAACAACTACACTCAGAACGAGCTCTCAGTGCGTTTAGCAAAGCTGTCTCCTCCTATCTTTCCTAGTAATTTAATTTAATCAGCTGTCTTATTTTTTTTTTTTTATATGTACTGGTACATTATTTGTAATTTTTTGTATCAATATTAATTATCCTATTGAATAATGCATGGAGTTTTCACTGGTCCACTAATAAAGCAATGTACATTGTCTGTTTTATAAATTGTGTAGACTGTATAACTCTCTATCGGCCAATAAAATAAAAAAATAATAGACCTGCCTTCTGTTAGAGTAAATATAACATATTAAACAATAAAACCAATATTAAATAGAAGGAAAATAATTTTGAATAATTAGAGAACATTGATGAAAAACAAAATATATTCTAATCTACATTGCAAGATACATATATAATGGTAACGACAGACATGCATGCATACAAATGTTTCAACATGTAATGATATGAAGATAGATGGACTTACTGTGAACTGACTTACAGTGCCTGGCGATGTGCGCGCTGCATGCGCTGTCTGACCTCCCCCTCCCCCACCCCCTCCACTCTCTTCACCAGGGGGAGTGCTCAGGTAGTTCACCTCCTTTCACATACAATCACCATGCCAATACATACTCCAACCAACGTTGTTACGTTATGTTCAACAATCAACAACCTTTTATGAGCAATACCTACTTGTTTCATGACAATAGTTTGTGCGAGGATTTATATTACTATAGTATTTTAAAACAATATAGTATTTCAAACAGGAGAATTTATATTAGTATATTTAAATTTGATGTTGGAAATATGTTACTTGAAAATTATTTTAAAATTTAAATAAAAAAATATACATCTAAGATACAAGATGGTACATCAAAAGTTGTTGATTATTTTGTTATTGTATAGAAATAAAGGATTTGAGTCTTGTTTATGTAATCATAATATGCAATTTTAGCATGCAGTTATAGGCTTATCAAATGAAAATATTACACAATTATGTTTGTGCCTTAACCGCTAAGGATTAGGTATATGGATTGACTGGTTACTTGCAGCCAATGTGAACATTTTCAGCTGTTATGGTCTTACTGTATGGTTGGTATTATTGCAATTTGGTGTTGTTATATGTTAAAAACAAAATATTCTATAAGGGAAGTTGTTTCTTCTTTTGTAATTTTTGTAAAAATTATTTTTTATATAAAGGTAAAAAAAATATAAGGTTTATTGAAAAAAATAATAGGAAATCTATCATATAAAACACAGATTGTTTTCTATTACAATTTATTATTATATAGTTTTAAAAATGAGATTAGAGAAATTCAATTTAGCGATAAGGCAACATTATTCGGTTTATTTTAGGTGCAGAGGTGCACTTTTAAGTGAAACATGGTATACTCTACATAGAATTAAAAAAATTGTATTTTGTTATGATTTAGATATTATTTTTAGAAAATAAATATAAATATTTTTAAATTCACTTGTTATTGTCTAAATTCACTAGTGACAGTTTAGATTAGGATGGGATAGGTATAAGTCTCATTCTTTCTCATTAGCTTAGAATGAATTGTTTTTTTAACTTGCCCAAAATATTATTTAAACTTATTTGCATTTAAATTCTGTAGAACATGCCATATAATAAATTAGACAAAAACTCAGAATTGATTATAAAACGAGAAAAACTTGTATACGAGTATTACATAATTTCCCACAAAAAATATTGGTACCAAATTTAAAGACTAACATTTTTAATCTATTATAAAAGATTTCTTCTTATCATTCATCAAACCTCTTGTTTATCTGTGTTAAATTATGAAGGAAACCAAACTGATCAATTTTAAGACATTAGTTAGATTTGTTCTTCAAACTTCTAAAGTATTTATCTGTGTTGTATTTATGAAATACAAAACATAGAATTAAAAAAGAATTCATGTAATTTTGTAGGTATTCAGAAGTAGAAACGGTACAAATATTCATAGTAAAATCCATCAATATTAATTAAATGGAGTAACATCATGCGGTGTATGCCATGCTAGAGAAAATGAAGCTTCAGATGATGTTACTGCCAATACAATGGAAGAAAAGAAAGTTCTAATGACCAGAAGCTACAATTTCAAGCAATGGAGGAAGTAGGAAAACCAATCCCATCGTCAGCTTACTCAATCCCATGCAGATTTATCAAATTTATTTATTGTAACAATTATCTTATAAAAATATTTTATCCTTAAAGATGTTCTTAATATGGTAAATTGTAGAAATTTTGAGTTTTAAGAATTGATTACTAGGAAAGACAAAATATTTATCATGTGATCAACACTGCAGTTAAAATCTGATATTTAACCGCATTTTGATCATATATTTTAGATCATTTGCAATAATTATTTTAGTACAGTTATTTTATTAAATATTTGTTAAAAGTGATCAAAAAATACATGTTATTCTTGAAAGATATGTTATTTGTAAGTAGTGTTAATTTATCTAAATAAGATATGTTAAATTGAAACAAATTAAAAGCAATTTATTTAATAATGCCACCATATTATAACAAAGGATTAAATTGTTTAGTTGAGAAGAATATTTAAATTGGTTTTGATGGAAAAAGTGTTTATACATACAGCAGAAACAGCGGAGACGGTCTGCGGTGAATTGCGATGAAGGGTGGCGACAGTTTCCTCACCGGCAGGTGCCCCTGATATCAGATAGTGATGAGATGTATGACCTCCATACCACTGGCCTGATGTTGTGCCACTGGAACTGTAAGGAGACCCTCCCTCTCCCACGCTACTGTATACGGGATAAGACCTGAACATACCACATAATACTGTTCAAAAACTTTATAGCCACCAAATAATAATCAAAATAAAATAAAAAACAACGTTGCTATCTTATTTTTTGATAGGTTATGTAATTACTAAATTATGTCATTTGAATTGATATTGTATTGCATCTCGGGCAACTATCAATAACTGTATCAAATATTAATTTAACACAATAGGCATGATGACTAATTTTGAGAAACTATCATGGCCTCTGCCAGAGCTGCCGGTGACCTCACGGTATGATAGACTGCATATCAACTATATGTAAGCGAAAGACGATTTGTGTATTTAAAATTAATTCAAAAGTGCATTAGTGTTGAGCGGTCCCTCAATGTACAAACACGTTGAAAAAAAAAACACCTACTAAGGTATTTGTTATCGTCCCACGCGAAAAAAAAACACGAGAAATTAGTGGCGGCGAGACAGTAAGTTTATCTAAAAATTCTCGAATGACAAATGCGATATTTTATTAAGTGAAGTACTGTATTTGTTTCCCCACGCTTAGCTGTTAATACTATAATTCATTTACAAAATATTTATCATTAATTAGGCAATAAGCATATAGAGAACTTCATGAATGTCCAAAGGTCAAAATAGGACATCATAAGTTTCCCGCATATGCTTTTAACTTATGAACACATAATGCAGAGAGAAAAAGGTGCATATTTTATCGATTTTCAAGATGTAAGTTGTATTTAAAATATTGATAGATAAATTACTTAAATGGAAGTTTTTACATTTTGAAATTCTGATGAGCAAAAGTCTCTTCGACGCAAAGAAATTTCTAACCATCAAAAGATTCATTCTAGGTAAATTGGAATTATTTGCTTTGATGAATCCTTATTCCATGGCTATTTTATTGTTTTGCTTTAATTATTATCTAATTAAAATCCCGATAAAAGATTAAATATATCGATAAAACCAAAATAAACATAGGCCAGACTGACAGTGAATGCATACATTGTATTGAATACGTGATGCGAGCATACCATGACGTCATGTGCTCTGATTCGCTCTGATTGGTGTTTATCATAAAATGGCAGACTAACATATTTTGTATTTTTATTAATATTAATAAGTATTAAATTCACTCTTTTAAAATGAAAATAAATACATTTATTTAAATCTTTAAAACCTATTTTATTTTTTAAAATCATAATTTCAATGTTTATTTTCTTACTGTCATCACGCCTATTAAAAACTGTGTCACCGGGAATTGAAATCGGGACCTTTGGCTAAGGAGTCTGGTATCCAACCAACTGAGCCACGAAGGCCAATAGATACAAGAATAGTAAAAATAAAAACAATTTCGTACATTTGTGTCTGTCCTTGTTGGGATTGTGTGTAAAGCTCCTGTGGCTCCACATATTGAACATGGTACCCCACTCCACCACCATCACCTGTAATATATACAACATTATATAATGTATCATTACAAACATGATCACAATATAGATAAACAATAATCATACTTTGAAATTGTTACATATTATTATTATTGAAATAAAATAAAACATATGGGATTTACTATTTGCAACTTGACTATTATCCGATGCTTAGGCAGATTCAGTCACACAAAAAACTGGGTAAGCATTATATAGTAAATAACAAATAGTAAATAAGATAGAGTTTAGTTTGTTAATTTATTTTTATTTTGTAAATACATAATTGAATACAAAGTAACATGCTGTCCCTGGAATTATAAATAAAGTTTTTTTTACTTAAAAGCATAGTGATTGTAGGAATTTTATGACTTGAATAAATTAAGATGTTTATTTCTTTATATAAATGACAGTTTTGATTTAAGATTTCAGCAAAAACAGCAGAAAAAATACTCATATTTCATTAAAATCAATTTTCACATTTCATTACAATTTTCAATTGTTAAAATTATATTCAACAAAACGAAATTATAAAACTACTAAACAGTGCAATGCATACAATGATTAAGATTCAAACAGGCATATGGCACCCATTCCGATATTGAGCATATTAAAGGGTTCAGAGGCAGTCTGTGTTAATGAAATATGAAAAAATAATAATTTAGGAATTTGTTTGTGTCAATAAAATATGTAAAAATGATATACGGATTTGTCAAATATTTTTATTAACAAAAATATCATAAGAATCTCTGGTACACTACTAATTATATTGATTTTGATAAAAATACACAGTGCACTATTAAAATAAAATGTTATTAAATCCTATATGTGATAGGAAAAATGTGTTTCACGTAAGCCACACCCATATCTCACTTTATTACATATTCAAGGTTGAATGTTAAAGGAATATTGTCAAAATTGACTAAGACAAAGAACAGAGTAAAGGGAAAGTATAAATATTACCATTCATAAATATTTCTTTTAAGTTATAGTAAAAAATGTAGTAGTAAACAAATTGAAAATATACACAACAAGATGGGCTGTGAAAAATAAAAATATCATCAAATAAAAAAAGGCCTTGACGTGAAGAGTAAAAAAAGACCAAACTAAGAATAGGAGTTTGGTAAACGGCGAGTGTTTATTAATGGAACCAATGAGGAAGCCATTGCGATAAAATAGAAACACACTTGCTGCGTACGGATGCCTGTACCGTGCCATCTCCATGGATACACCCTAGATCTTGGTCGGAGGATATTATATATCACTTCACTTCACTCCCGATATTCTACTCGGAAGATGATGTTGCCCGGACAGTCGGCACAACGCGACTGGTTAGCAACAAGATCCAGACTTCTTTTTCAATCACTCTACCCCTCTCCCTGACACACCCACCTGGATTTACATCCCACTCTCTCCAACACTTGAATATTATACACCCACCCCCTTCTCCCATTCCTACCTCTTCCCTTTACCCAATGGCACGCCATCTAGGGGAGAATCAGTTTTATATAAGAGGATAGATAAATGAACTATAGAAAAAAATAAGTAGTTAATTGAATAATATTTTATTGGATGACTGATAATATTTGATATGATAATTTTGGCTTTCATATCAAATGAAATGGATAAAATTTTAGAAAATGTTCAATGCATATTATTGTTGAACGAATACAAAAATTAAATATATAATACAATGAATACATACATGTACATAGAAGCATATATTTTTAATCAAATGAACCTATATACCAAATTATATAATAAAATATTCTTAGTTTTGTGGGAAGACACCAATATTGATTTCTATTGTAAATATTTTTGTTTGTAAATTCTATCAATTTCAGCGTGTGCATTTACTTATAAAAGGAAGCACGACACATTGAAAGGCACTGCATTCAGTGAATGTACATGTACTTATAACAAGTACATGTACATTCTCATACATTCCCTAAATTAAGCATATGCTTGTGTTATAAATTAATGAAACCGGTTGTGGCAGGATTCAAACTCACAACCACTAGATTACTAATCCAGCGAATTAACCGCTCGGCCACTACCCATCTGTTATTTTGCTTGTTGTATTTTTGATTACCTGGCTCTAACGAGACACCCGAAAACGATGGCAAAATGTATGAATACAGCTAAACATTATAAAAATATGTAAATACATGAATAAACACGGAATAAAATTACACTAATCACAACTTAAGGATTTCACAAAAATAATCAAATTCTAATTTTTCTGTAATAACAGAATGGAATTCAAATTTTTAAATTAACAAATAAATTAGAACACAGTATTTTTCCACAGATTCCATTTATTATGACCGTATGTTTACGCCGAGGTGCATTTAAAAAAAAAATTAAAATATTGAAAAACACCAAACACCCCCAAGTAGATAATTTAATTTTCTAAAAAAATGTTTACATTATAGTAGTACATCACAAACATTTTTCAAAAATTTTGTAAAAATTTAATTTAGTGACGACATCGTTTTATACAATTTGTATGGCAAAATACATAATACCGGGATTCTTAGTGTTATTTATAAACGTGGCTCAAATATCGAACTATGGTTGAACTACAGTTTGATCCTTTTTTTTATTTATAAACATGGATCAAGAGTTGAACCATGATTCAACTCTAATATCAAATTGAACCGGTGACGGGTAGTTTGAAGCCGGTTGGAGACCAAAAGCTAAGTTGGTTAAGCTTAGCTCCCATAGCTGAGATCGTTTTTCATACAAGTGCACAGACCGCAAACTATGTGAGTAGTATGAAAAATAACCTCAGCTATGCGAGTAAGCTAAAATAACTTAGCTTTTGATCTGCACCCAGCTTAACACTGGTTCAATCGACATTTCTCAATTTGATATGAGGAAAATATATAAAAAGCAATTTGATCCATTAGAATTTTCGATAGACATTGAATTCAAACAAAAATAATGAATGTCAAAAAGTGCAATAGCTAGAGTTTGACAGAACTATCACATGGCGTGCAAGTATTCCGTGCTGCGCATACTGTTATGTGGTCATATGAAATAGAGCTCAAAAACAAGATCAATTGAAAAAGGGTTCAAATATTTTTATAAATAATTTTTCAGTTAAATGTGGAATAAGACTTTGACTCGATTCAAGGAATTTTCATAAATAATACTGTAGTTATAGTTTGTTACTTAAGCTTCATAGAATCATACAAACCATCAAGCCGTTTATCTATTCGGAGTAGAAAAAAAGGACAGAACTTCACACTTTCCCATCTTGACATACATGTTTTGTATAGGAAACAAAATATGTTTAAATATTTAATAATTATGATTTTGTTTCATAGTATTCATTGACTATACATACTATCGCCATTGACAGTCGGATCTCATGTCTTACATGCAACTATGTAAAAAAAAAATGAACAAGTATTGTATCATATGCATATCAATATCCAGTTACATTTTATTTTGGGCTTCAGGGTGACTACCTCAGGGTGATTCATTCCTTCAAGATTAAATCAATTTACCCAGCATATAATACTCAATATTTATGAATTATCCATATCATTTTCTATGTTATTAAAAAACTCAACATTTTTGAAAGGTAGCCTGCTTTCAAAAACATAAATTTATCATTAAATCTGCACACACATTTAATATGTTATCACTTCACTTCAACATTTCACTTCAATCATCCGTAAAAATTAGACATGCAAATTTTAATCAAATAAAAACGAAGAGAAAAAACAGATATGTTTATAAAATAAAATTAGACACGACAATAGACAGTTTTAAAATTAAAAAAGAAACCTACCACATGCACAATTTCTGTTTATGTATGAAACATCAAAGGAATCAGATCAGACATGATATTATGTAGGTACCAAGCAATTTATTATGAAATAGTAAAATAAATGGTAAACATCCAATAAAGATGTAAAATGCAGGGGTAGATATTACATAATAAAATGTATTGTTGCCATGTGATACAATGAGAGATAATCCTTAGCAACAAATAAGGGACACTGCACTACAGGTAGGTGCACTACACTGGGGTGAATGCAAGGATCAGGTATCACCCCTCCACCCCATCATACCTCTGACAACTCAGGTGAAAAAAATCTTTTATTAATCAAATCTACCTTCATATTGGACCCTTTTCCCTTTCAAACTACACATTATGTTGTATTTCAACAAAACAGAAGCAATACAACTTCAAATAGACAGCCAAAACCATTCATAAACGTTAAAGGCTTCAAAGAAAGTAAGTTATTTATTGACTAGTTCTTTAGTGATATTCTTTGTATTTATTGACAAACTCTTCTTACTATAACAAGATCGAAACAAAAAAAATCCATTTGTAATTACATTTTCAGTTGATGTTATGAATATAACTATCTGTTGGCTGTGAACTTTCAGAGAGAATAGTCACTCATATTTTGATTTGAAATTTGTACTTGTATTATGGTACAGTACAGTTAACATAATGAGCTTACGCATTCTTTGTTTTGACAGTGTATTTTTATTTACACTCTAGGGTATATATGATAAAAGATTTTCTTTCTACATTTATTTATCCTTTGTTTTGTGTACCTATTATTATTATTTTAATTTTCAAAACATTTTTTATATATTGCAAAATAACTCCAAACATCAAATAATATTTTTGATGTCTCATTAAATCCATGGAAAAATAAAGTCTTTGAAGAAAATAAGTGATCTATTGATGCTGTGAGTATTAATGAACACCTGATGTATGTAGATGAAAGAGATACCATTGTGTTAAAGATGATTATAATACAAATTGGCAGGAAAGGCATCCCTAATTTTGAAGAGAATCTAAATGGACGCGTGTCATTCCCCCCTTACCCTACATACTTGTACAATACTTGTTGCCGCTTCAATACAATACAAAAGGAGACACACGCTTCCTATCACATTACTTTGTCAGGTATATCACAGCAGGTAGATAGCGTGTGCTATAGTATAAAAGAGGGTACATAATAATACATTTCATTACAAGGAATTAGCGAGAACTCTAACTGCTACTATAAAACATTAAACTCAATGGGTGAACAGACATGAATAGATTCAGGTCAAAATGATAAATGCTATGTACTGTATTAATAAAATTTAATAAAAAATAACAAATATTAAAAAATAGTTGCATGTAACACATGATAACCAACTGTCGATGGTGATAATACGTACCAAACTATAAACCCTTAAATCCAAATCATTGAATACTTTACGATACATATTTTGTTTTCTATACAAAACACGTATGTCAGGCAGAGTGTACGTAGTGCAGAGTTCAGTTTTTTTTTCAGTCTTTTTCCTACCCCGAATATGTAAACAGCTTTATGGTATTTATGTATCCCCTTAGATATACATTTTTATGCCATACAAATTGTATGAACCGATGTTACTAATTTTTTTTGCGATGGACTGATACAATCTAAAAAACAAACACTGGTTAATTGGAAGAAATTGCCATAAGGCAATAAACTGGCCACTTGTGCAGGGTGCAAAGAAGTGTTTATTATTATTTTAGATGTTTTTTATAGAAAATTTAACTATCTATATGGGGTGTTACGAAGTTTTATGATATTGAAAAAATATATGGAAATGTAGGTGGTTAACACATAAATTTGTACATATAATATGTTTTATTAATAAAAAAATTGAGAAACCCTGAAGCTTTTCATAAAAAATAGAGATATTGTATTTGTCTATATTTATACAAATTTACAGCATTCTAGCTTTTATGGTTTTTGAGATATTTGGAAATATATAACAAAAATTCATATGTTTATAACCCTTGACTGGAACAAACATTCGAAATTCTGGGTATAATAATGTAGGTACAGTCTTACTAATTACAGTAGAAATTAATATTTGATGAACTAAAATGTTTATCACTCTGGCAACACTGAAATTATAACTGAAATGGACTAATATTCATTTGCAAATAAAGTCACTCCTGGTGGCTTGGAATGGTAGTATCCGTCCAATCATTGCGATATTTCATGTATTTTGTATGGAAAATGTTGTTGATACTATGTAAAATATATTGAAAATAATATTTCCAAGCCTTATTTACTTAAAAAATATATTGATCTTGATTAAAAGGTATCTACCTTCACTGTCCTCAAAATAATATTTCCAAGCCTTATTTACTTAAAAAATACATTGATCTTGATTAAAAGGTATCTACCTTCACTGTCCTCAAAATAATATTTCCAAGCCTTATTTACTTAAAAAATACATTGATCTTGATTAAAAGGTATCTACCTTCACTGTCCTCAAAATAATATTTCCAAGCCTTATTTACTTAAAAAATACATTGATCTTGATTAAAAGGTATCTACCTTCACTGTCCTCAAAATAATATTTCCAAGCCTTATTTACTTAAAAAATACATTGATCTTGATTAAAAGGTATCTACCTTCACTGTCCTCAAAATTTTAAGCAACAATACTCAAAATATTTAAATAAAAACCCTTGCAATGAAATGCATGTCCTCTCACATTTACAATGTTTATTTTATATTTAATTTATTTTTTAAATACATTATTGCAGATCTACTATCTAATGCTTTGTTTGACCATAATCTTAGTAGACTATGTACTAAACTGTTTTGTACCACCCACCACCAGAAAACCCACATTTATGGCCCGAGATTTCAGTTGGCCCTTAAATCGTTGGATTTAGCAATCCAAGTTAAAAGTTTAGGGAAGATTAAATTTCATTCGCGTATTTGAGTGCAAAATGAAACGTCAGTTACGTAATCTTCAACTATAGATATATTTTACGATTTCTATGGTTCTTGTCTATAACGCATCTGTCAAATTTCAATAACCTTAAATGATACGTGACGCGAAGCTGTGACTAAATATTATTTTATTATTATAACAACACATTATTTTATTTGTTTCATTACACAGCATGTTACTTTTTCAATTTTTTATACCGATCGATGTTTTTTTTTAATTAAAATCAAACATTGTAGTGAAAAAATGTCATTGAATATGTACTACGTACGTAGTACTTCAATGCAAAATGTATGTACATTTTACAGATGGATATGGAACTAATTGATTATGGTAAAATAGTGTTTTATGTAGAAAATTTAAGAATACATATTATCTATATAGAAACAGGATGGATCAATTTAAAAAGTGGGATGAAAAAACATCGCAAAAATGAAGTTTTAAAATACATGCCTGACGTTTCATGGATGACAGTTTATTTCGTTTGTTGTCAGGCAATACAATGTAATTATGTAAAAAAGAAAATAAATATTAAATACATGAACCACTTCTATATCGTCTTTTATTTTAACAACAAAAATAAATCATGATTATAATTATTATTATGCATAGTTATTTGTAGTATAAAATTAAATAAAACATTAAAGCGTGCGGCGATTAGTACGCCACCTGGCGAAAAAGACTAGAAACAATACTTAACTCAAGATTAAGACACGCGATCCGCCAGAAACGTTGAGTTAAATATTTGTCGTTTAGTGACGTATTTAAGGGAAGATTAGGTACTGAAATACGCAATATTTTTGTTAAACTTGAGTTAAACTCCTAAGGGCCGACTGAAATACTGGGCCTATGATGTTCATAATTATAGGTTATGTAGGTACAGTTTACTATATTTCTTAAATTGTAATGTTTTTTTTATAGAACGAAATGCATTTTGCTTATAGACCTAAAATAAAGCATGTAATTTTCGAAATATGTATTCCCCTAACACGATAAAAAAAATTTAGATGCTAATACAAAATTAACCTTAATCTTGGAGGAGTAATAAAGCAACACAATTAATTTTTCTGTTCATTTTTCACTGTGCAAATAAAAAATAATAGGTATTATTTAGGGGAATTATTAATCTAAATATTCTATCTAAAGAATGATGAAAGTTATATAAATTATAATGGTGTACATGGGTTAGTGTCCACATAAGCACAGCAGACCGATTGTTTTTATATAGGAATTCATGGGTGCAAATTGAATCGTCGCTGCCCCTATGTGGACGCTAAGCTTTTGGTGGACTCACCTACTGCATTAACAGTTGAAAGTGAAGTATAAGAACGCGCAACATTTCCTTTGCAGCATGAAATCACATATTGTAATACCAAGAAATGTAATTAGTATCTATTTATGCAAAAGGACATCACAACAGAGACACACAGTCAAACGATTAACATCATAACATGCATTATTGTTTTTAGGATATTTTTATTAAAATGAAAATTACATAAAACAGAAACATTGAAATGTTGACAACAAATTATATTTTTTGTGATTTCCACTCAACAGAAAGGAATTGCTGCACCTTATATTATTATAAATATGTAATAACACTTCTATATGCTCTAAAATGTTGTGTATTCATTATAGAACTATAATAGAAATATGTAATGATGAGACAATGTGCGAATGTAGATGAGGCGATGGATGCATGTCAACATATAAAAACATGGCATTCAGTTCTCTCTACCTACCTTGGTGTGATTGGTATTTAAAGTAAAACTACATTATGATACTTATAATTGTAATTTCTTGAAACACAACATTCTATCTACATATCGACGCTTGAAAGGAAAAATCGACTAAGCGACATGTAGGCAATTTTACAGGAGAGCCATTTAAAGTTAGTAATTTTGAAAAAAAAATCATTGTAAATCACCTATTTATTGTATTCGCATAATTCCAACGAAATTTAAAAACTGTTTAGACCCTTTATCATTTGCTATTGATAGATTTCCGATTAGTTGGCTAATTAATAAGTTTATGTCGCTTAGTAATTTTTTCATTAAAATTTCAAACAGGAAAAAATTACCAACCAACAAGAAATACTTTATATTAAATAGGAATAATGTCTTATATAGATATTTTTTCAGAATTAAAGTGCGGAAAAAATTACCAACCAACATGAAATACTTTATATTAAATAGGAATAAAGTCTTATGTAGATATTTTTTCAGAATTAAAGTGCGGAAAAAATGACTAAACAACAATAGCACGTTCTTATGTTCAGGGTTATGTTGCTTATGCTTCTAGAATAAACTGTATCCAACTGGGAATTTTTAACCAAGATACAAGTTTTAGGTATGTTTCGACCAAAATATTTTTATAATTTTGTTTATAAAAGATAAATAATAAATTTGCAAAGAATATTAATATCGGACAAAAATAAAAAAAAACACCTGTTTTATAACCAAAAAATTGTTTATTTTTAAATAAAAAATCGACATAAACTATAACAAAGGAAAAAATACCTGTGTATTATTTATTATATATAGGTACTCGCTATAAAAGACATTATATCAAAAATAAAAATAATTGAAATTGTAAATATTAGTAAAGAAGTATAATATCTAGTACCTACTCATTATACCGCTATGTATGTATTTAGTTATAAGCCCTGTAAATAACATATCATACATACAAACATAATTTACAAATAAATGGTCGTTGATTATTCAGGCTTCTTACATTTCCGTCTTTTAAGATATCATTCATGCCATCCTTTTCTAGGGCAACCCCTGATATTCACTCCATCTCTTACACCTTTGTATTTTTTTGTTTAATATAATATGTATTTAAAACGAATTAATTATAACACGTATTTAAACGACTAATATTCATATAAGATTCAGTCAATGTGTCTTTTAATGTTAAAGAATTTGGAATGGTGGTATACTCATGTAAGAAATAAGCGGGGATAACTTTGTCCTTACAAAGTTTAATTAAATCGTCATATTTTGGTTTTGATATTGGTAGAAGAGATCGATAGCATGCAGGGCCGGATAAACGTGTTTTTGCGCCCGTAGCAATATATTTGAAACCGCCCCCGACCCCCAATTTTTTTTGTAATTTTAAATGTAGAACAATTTAAAATTACATAATTTTTCTAAGCGGGATTTTTTACATACACACCATTATGCCGAGCCTCTATTTGGGTACGCAAAGAGAACCGAGCGCCATACCTTTGATTTATATGATTAACATTATAGAATTTTTAGCGCCCTTTTCAAGACAACCGCCCTGACTTCTTGTTCCTGATTGTTCTATGATTAATCCGGCCCTGATAGCATGGCATAAGAGGTAGTTTAGTTTTCGACTGAACTTCGATTTCACTGGACTCTGCAGATTTGAGCATTGTATATTTTACATAAATTTTTGTAGGCTTATTTTTCTTGAATGTAGCAATCCTAATTTTGCTAATTTTTCCCGTCAAATTACCCTTGAAACATTTATCAGCAAAAGAGTCCCAATTATAAAAATCTTCATAACTTGCTTTTTCAACCTCATATGGAAAAGGGTCCTTTCTTGCCGTGGCAAACACAGTGTACCACTGCGACGGTGCATATGTATATGATAGTTTTCTTGAAGTTTGCTTCTATTACTGCATGGACACTATCAACGGGCATGTATGTGTGACCAGTCAGTAAATAATTTACTTGAATTGTTTCAAGATTTTGACATATTTGTAAAGTTGAGTGTATCATCGCTAAAACTATCCGGTTCCGATTTTGGCCTGGGCAGCAGTCACAGTAAAGGAGTAAGTTTTTAATGTCGCCTCTCTCATCTACAGACTTAATGTATTTTTGTAGAATACTGGCGATTTCATTGGCTTCTCTTTTCCCATTGCTTTCGTCCCAATAGAAACAAAATACTTTGCGTGTACCATTCTCGTAAAAACACAAGTTGTATACCGCTAATTTATGCGAATAATATAATAGCATAGATTCGCCATGAGGAGTATTCAAGACCTTTTCCAGGTCAAAACTCACAAATAGTGTACTGGAATCACTTTTATGAATATTTTTATGAGCGAAGAAGCGATCATAGCTTTCATTTTTCTCAATCTCATGAGCTGCTTTCTCTGCCATTTTTGCTGTATCGGTGGAATCTAACTTAACATCACTCTTAACACTACGCACGGGAGGCACAACTACCATTATAATTAAAATTTGTTCTCGCAAAAGATATCTAAGCGACAATGATATAACAAAAAAAACAGGTCATATTATCCTAAGCAACATATTTAATATTTTATAGAATCAGGAATAAATTACTAACAGACATGTTTTTAGTATATGAAAACTGATAAAAATATCTAAACGCCAAACATAAAATATTCAAGGAATGGTAAAAATGCGTAAATAAGAAAAAAACAGAATTTTCTGAGGGGTAAAACTAACTTACCTAAATAATTTTTTTTCGTGAGATCGGGATAAGACGAACAAAAGCCAGAAAAGTATTTATCAAAATCATGTAAAATTTACTAAATACAAAAACTGTTATGGAAAAAAATCCTAAATACATTATTTTTTAAAAAGATAAGAAAGTTAGTCGCTTGGTCGCCGAAAACTAGTAAAAATGCTCAAAATGAAATATATCTAAGCGACATCAAAAGTCGTCACAGAAGCATGAGAGTAAGGCCAATCGACGCGGGATTTTTCGGCGAATCCAATGATGTATATAACTCAATATCGCCTAAACTGTCGCTTAGTCGATTTTTCCTTTCAAGCGTCGATATATACTTCTTTGAGTTTTTGTGAATATTAAAATAGAGAATCATAAATTTTGTATTTGTGCCAAATAATCTAAATAAAAACAATGGATGTTCTAATAGAAAGTATAAAATATTGAACAAACGATACAAATAATATGATTAATACGAATGAAGTTATATGTTACCAGTAACGGCGATATAGTGCTGTCCCTCTCCTGCCTGCACCACAGTAACCTGTGGCTCCCCAGAACCAGGACTGCTGCGTCCTGAACTTCCTCCCAGGCTACGTACATCCAAGACAGTCACACCATTTGCTGTCACCTAGAAATACAAACATACATCTCACATGATCAGGTCATTGGGAATTTTATTATAACAAAACATTTGGACAGTTAGAGACCATTTTTGTCTTTTTTATTCATGTCACCTACTACAAAAATAACACATGATTGATATAAAAAAAACATTTCATTTAACTAGTTGCATGTAACACATGAGATCCAAATGTCAATGGAGATAGTATCTATAGTTGAAGAACATGTACCAAACAATAAACCATTAAATCCAAATTATTAAATATATTAAGATATCTTGTTTTCTATAAAAAACATGTACGTGAGGATAGGATAGTGTGGACGTCAGTCCTTTTTTCCTACCCCGAATATGTAAACAGCTTGATGGTATGTATGTTATGAAAATTAAATATACTATTGAGAATTCCCGTGGATATTGTGTATTCTGCCATACAAATTGTATGTAACAATGTTGTCACTAAATTCAATTTTTATAGATACGCACACAGAAAATTTTCTACTCCAAATTCTGAGTTCATCCATATGCTGCAAAACCACTTAGTTAATGGTTTATGACTTCAAAATTGAAAAAAAACATGAAAAACTTAAACCTGCGGCCTTAATCTCCACTGCAACTCAATCCCAATAGGATCAGATTCGCTAAGAATCTACTTTTGTTTTGTTTTACTTTTATTCATAGTGATTATTAAAAAAAGCCAATTGGCTCATGACAGTAATTTGTAGTTAACATTGCAATTTTAATATAGTAGTCGTTCATATACACTTTACTTCAGTTCTTGATACAAAGTCTGGTTTTCAATTCCCGTTGGAATGCTCTTTCATTCATAGTTTTTACTTGTTCTGGCAAATTATTGTAATCACAGAGTCCACAGTCACATTATTCTTTTGTGTCCATTTTTTTGTAGCTTTCTCAGTTGTAGTTGTGGATTTGTATTCTCTGTTTAAGTCGTTCAGGGTCTTTTATTTTTCCTCTTTTTATGTGTATTAGTTTTAATGTTTCATACTGTGCCATCTTCTGTTCTGTATGTTTAGTTTCTTTTGTGTACAGCTGTGTATTTGGATGGTGTGTGTGTATATGTAAGTCATTTTCATTATTCTGTTTTGCTTTCTTTGTACCTTTTGTATTTCTGTCTTATTGGTATTAGGTATGCTAGCTACTTGATTTTTCTTCATATTAAACAGAAAACAAATATTTACATTTAGTTATTTTGATGCATAATTTTTTTTAGTAGGCACCAATGGATACTGGAGTACATAAAATATATAATGATAAAGTCAACAAACCAATCATAATACAGGGTGTCCCAGAAGTCGACGTCAAGCCGGAAATGGGTAACAGGCTAAGTCATAATAGTAATCAGAAAAATAAAATAAAAAATCTATGTTATGTATTTAAAAAGTTATAGGTATTTAAAAAAAATTAAACAAATCGACTCTCTGTGACGGTTTTTTCACTCCTGTTACTACAGATATATTTTTTTTAATATTTCTTTTCTGTTATGTAATCCCGAATACTGCTTCTTTGAATTCTGACCTAAAATTTTAAACCAGCTGCTCCAGCTTGGAAGTAAATCTCACTTTTTGCCCAACCAAAGATTCAAACTTAATACTTTGCCCAGTTTTAACGGACCATACTGAAAAAAATGTACTAGGTGAGTTTGGCAAGTAACTTCAAAAGTTCATTTAACAATGATTCCAAAATGGTACGACACTTGATATTTTATTTCTTAGATTGCGGACATTTTTTCCTTTTCCAATAAAACACAAGTTTGAACAATTTTTTCTTACTTACTTAAAAATGATTTTAATGTAACAGTGGCTTTCCTCAAGGCCATAACTTTAATATTACAGTTAGAGTGAGACGGAAAGAGTCATTTTATGAAGTGTGAGCGAGACAGATAGTGACTCTAACGTGATAGAGACGACGGTGAGGATCATCGAGTCCAACTGTCCTTCCATCTGTTCACAGGTCTTCGGGTAGTCTTCTATTGTTGGGTATATCTGTCTTAACAATTTTGACTATTCTATTATCGTCCATGCGTTGTTCGATGTGGTCTCTCCAGAAACATCTTTAGCTACGTCCCCATTTTTTTATGTCCTCGACAACACATATAGACCTGATTGTTTCATTTCTGATGGGTTCTTCATGCAATGGAGTCTAGGGTATTCATTTCAGTCACTCTAAGACAGCTTTTTGTTCTGTTGGATTGGACTCTTCTATCACATAATATGATTATAGGGCAGACACACTTCTTGTATATTCTGACTTTGCTGGTGGTAAGCATGTGTATATTTCTCCATACATTATTTCATAAGCAATCAGTTACGGCTATTGCTTTATTGACTTATGTTCGAAACTTCGTTATAAAGGTCATTGCAGCTGGAGATCTCTACACCTAGGTTTATGAATCGCATGACCTGCTCTATAGGATTGTTTTCAATGACTAGTTTGCATCTAAGCGGTTCTTTTGATATTGTCAGGCACTTTGTTTTATTTATAGATATCGTCATGTTGTATTTCTTAAATGCAAGAAGAAATTTACAAAGCATTATTTGTAGGACATTTTCTGCTAATATTGTAGCATCGTCAGCATAACACACCATGTTTACTGTCTTGTTTCCTATTCTAAATCCTGAACCTGAGGAAGTTGCTTCTTGTATTGTTTTGTCCATTATGAGATTAAAAAGGAAAGGGCTGAAATTAAACTCCAATGACTTTTCTTTAATTTGTCTCATGATAAATACTGCATTTGTGGTTGACCTGTTTTTCCTGAAACTTGTTGCTCTTCTCTATTTGTTCAAGTATTACTTTGATGGTACTTGTAAACAGTTTTAGAACAGTATTTATTAAGGTGATTCCATGATAGTCTTCTGCGTTATCTTTTTGTCCTTTTGTCTATTTCTAGAGATTTTGATTTTTTAATTTGTTAACAGCACAGATTATCTCTGACTAAAATTCAGTGGTTAAATTTTGGTAATAAAGTAATATGATATCATGTTGTATTGATTATTTCTTAACCCTAATTATTCAAGTAAAGATTAGATAAGAACTGTATATAACATAATATAATAAAATTGTCATTATATGGCTATTCCTGTGCCCAGGTTCACTTTTTTGATATTTTAATTCACATATATAAAAATGTATATGTGACAAACATAATTGTCATCAAAATACACACATATTAAAACAGTAAATGCATGACACACTCTATACATTCTTATCTTGTCTTAATCTATATTTAGTACCTATATGTTTAGTATGAAATTTTCATTAATTTTTGTAATAATTAACATAGTGTATTAGATAATTTTAACCTAAAATATTTCTAAAGTCTTAATCTTATCTTAAAATATTTCATGAGTAGCCATGGTAATTATATAAGTATTTTAGAAGCATTATTAGTATTGTTGAAGAGACAATGCACTGACCATTTTTTTCCCCTTAAAATGTCTTCTAAAAAGTCTGAGTGCTAAGGATACAATATAGGCAACTGCGAAAAACTTTGAAACATGGAATCTGCGTCCAAAGTAAGAAGTAAAAAAATGTTTTTATGGCTGAGTAGTTTTTCTTTGTCATAAAGAGATGTTATCGGGAGTAATAATGAGAGAAAAAGGCAAGACTATGTATTATTAAAAAATGACTTTCAATCTTTATATTGATAAGAGATAAAGAGAATTAAAGAATGTATTGGTTTAGAGATGGAAAATGTAATGTTTAGGATTAATATTTTATGTGATAAAAATCTTTCATATAAAAAACCGACTTCAAAGAGAATGTGTCAAGATAGAAAAATGTGGCATTCGGTTCTCTCTGCCTGCCCCATGAGGAACATGGCGTGATGGTATGTATGTAGTAAAATTATTTTTCATACAAATCGCCTATACAATAATATGAGTTATACAGATTGCAGACACCTTTGCAAATTGAAAGACTTGGAATGATTGATTAGAATGAGAATGAAGGCTTACAAAATCTAAGATTGTAATGGAAAATATAGTATATAGACAGAGCCAACAAAGCGGCATACTATGATCGATGCTTTAGTGTGAGCGGTCCATTAAAGTGGAATAAACTACCTCCTGATGTCCGCGGTGCTCAAAGGAAAGACATCTTCTCTAAAAAACTAAAAACAACTTTGTTTCGCAGAGCATTACAGTATTGAGCTACCAGCGCCCATGGAATGAGTTTACCTACATCATTAAACGGCGCTATATAAATTACTTATTATTATTATTTTACTAGCTTTTATGTCCCGCCGTTGGCCAAGAATGTAAAATTGTGAAAGAAAAAGCAATCGTTTTTATAATATTGTCACCCAATTATTTTGAAATATCAGACTATAAAAAGTGGTTTGAAATTTGATTGAGTTTAAGTATTGTAAAATGTTCAAGTGATGGCCACAACCCATTCTTTTTTATATATTGCTATAAAGTGTGAATGAAGTATAATATTTATACAATTTCTGCTCGCATGGACTATGCGTAATGGTTTTAAATATGACTGTTTATCAACGTTGTAAAGAGATTGGTTTGGCCACAACCCCCATTTTTAAATATTATCATAGAAAACAAATTGTAATGTGTACCTATTGAAAATTTAGTAATTTTCGATGTTGGGATGTGGTTAAAATTTGATTAAACAAACGTAGGTACTGAAAAGATCTAGTATTGGTCACATCCCATTCGTTTTTATATTTTTTCATCAAGTGTGCACTATATTTTTGCTCAATTTGACTGAAAGTCTTCATTAACGAAGAAGAAGAAGACTTGAACTATAGTAAATAGTTTTTAATTTGAATATAAATGTTGTGAAGAGTTCAGTAATGGCCACAACCCCCATTCTTTAAATATTAGGTGTTGAAAATTATTCAAAATAGGATGATATAAATGGTTTAAATTTAATTAAACAAAAGTATTGAAAAGATTCTAGTGCAGGTTATATCGTCACATCCCATATCCCATTCATTTCATATGTATTTTCATCAAGTGTGCATATCGTTAATAATATTTCTGCACAATAGACTATTAGACTTAAAACTAACCCAAAAGACTAAATAAAAAAGAGAAAAATAAGTATAAGACTATAAGAAATAGTTTGTATAAAAAACTATTCCAATGGTCTACATAAAATAAGTAAAAATACATATACCTAATAGAAGAATTAGACTATTGGAAATAGATTGTATAAAAGCTCACCCAAAGGTCTACAAAACAGAAGAAGAAGAATATTTAGACTATTGGAAATAGTTTGTATAAATACTGACCAAAAGGTCTACATAAAAGAAAATGAATAAGACTATTGGAAATAGTTTGTATTAAAACTCTCCCAAAAGTCTACGTACTTAAATGAAGAAGAATAATAATTAGACTAAAGGAAGTAATTTTTATAAAAAAATGACCCAAATGTATACATAAAAGAAGAAGAAGATGATTTAGACAATAGGAAATAGTTTGTATAAAAACTGCCCTAAAGGTCTACATAAAATTAAGAAGAAAAAGAATTAGACTCCAGGACCCGCCGCTTCAGGCCCTTCAGTACCTCCCGTCCCTTTAATCCCTCATTACGTCCCTTCCCATCAGGCCCTTCAGTACCTTCCGTCCCTTCAGGCAGTTTTATACCTCCCGTCCCTTCAGGCCCTTTAGTGCCTCCCTTCCCTTCATTACATCCCGTCCCATCAGTCGGTTAAGAAAAGTTTAAATCCAGAAACCATCCTGGAAGAACCGCGAAGAGATGAAAGAACCTTCTTTTCCCAGGATGCTCTACTTAATAGGTAAAATGACTAAATACACGAAGAAGAAGAAAAAAGTTTAAACCCAGATACCTGCGAAGAGATGGAAGGACAGTTGGACCTTCTTCTCCCAGGATTCTCCAACTTCATAGGTAAAATGACCAAAAATACACGATGAAGAAGAAGAAGAAGAAATAAGTTTAAATCCAGATACCTGCGAAGAGATGGAAGGAAAATTGGACATTCTTCTCCCAGGTTAGTCCACCTTCAAAGGTAAAATGACCAAATAGACGATGAAGAAGAAGAAGAAAAAAGTTTAAATCCAGAAACCTGCGAAGAGATGGAAGGAAAATTGGACCTTCATCTCCCAGGATAGTTCATCTTCATAGGTAAGATGACCAAGTACACGTTGAAGAAAAAGAAGAAAAAAGTTTATATGCAGAACCCGTCCTGGAAGACCTGTGAAGAGATGGAGGGACAGTCGGACCTTCTTTTCCCAGGATACTCCCCCTTCATAGGTAAAACGACCAAATACACGAAGAAGAAGAAGAATAAGAAAAAAGTTTAAATCCAAAAACCATCCTGGGCATACGCTCGACAATTCACCAAAGTTTCATTATAATCGGACAAACGGTTGATAAATAAATAAATAAAATAATTTTCCTATAGGAAATCAGTATAGGTATATTATTGTTGATTTGTAAGTAAATAGTATTAGGTAGGTACCTACCTACAACAACCTTCTAAATAAATTCGATTCCTAACAAATTTTATTTGAATATCACATTCTTTCTGTAGCCATGGAAACGATTCGAACACGTAAGTAATATCGAATGGTTCGGATACATTTTTTGAATATGTAGGTACCTACATTGGTTTGTTCGATGCCATAAAAATGAAAATTGTCAGAAAAATCAAATATTATTTACAAATTATGCAATTTTATTATGCCTATATCTTTACTAATAAATAACACATTTTTACAATATATGTCTTAAAACTTGCCGTAATGTCTTGTGTTTCATTTTATTATTTCATAATTACATTTATTTCAAAGGTTTATTATTTTCAAGAACATATTCATTCGGTGGGAAAATGAAATATTGTATGAAAAGATATTAAAATGGCGGCGTTTATGTACAAAAGGCTTACTTTAAAAATAAGTTAAACATTATAATTATACCAAATATTCACCATGTTTTTCACTTAAACGCTAAGTTATACTTCAAAATATATTTTTTTTGTGTAAATACCTACTTCCAACTTTTAAACTAACAGATATTTGCGTGCAAAATGTACACTTTTTTGACAGATATGACTTGGAAAATTTTGTATGAAAAAAATAATTATTTAAATATTTTTAAAATTCAGCATTTTTATCGCATTCTTTTTAGCGTGACACTGCATCAGGTATACTGGTACATGTTCGCACTTAAATTAGATTTTTAGATGCTCTTGGTTTTTCAGAAGGCATGAGACAAACACACACACACACACACACACACACACATACACACACACACACACACACATACACTAACATTTTGATTGCTTTATTACTTTAGATAGCACTTGCCTGTTGGATGGCTTGTTGCAATGACTCAGCGTTGGCTGGTATGACAATGACCTCTTCCTGTTGCTGTGAGGCAGAAGAGTGTGGTGATGGGTGGGCGGGAGGAGATGGTGATGGTGGTCTAGCCACCCCACTCCTCCGCCTCGCCGTGGGACACGTCGACGACTTCACGATTATTTCGTCCGTCGGACAGTCAAAATCTTAAATAAATAATCAATAAAAAATAATTAATAAAAATAAACTATAAATAAGGTTAAGGTTTACTAAAAAATGGCATTAACACAAAAATATATAAAAATGAAATTAATATTAAGAGACCAAATATAACGAGCATATTATAAGTTATAACTTACGAATTGTATAGAAATTTTAACCACATAAATAATTTCTTAAAGGAAGGTAACATGAGAAGTCTGAATAATACGAGAGCTTGTATTTTATAAGTATTTTATTTACATATAATATTTTAAAAAAATCATAAACTAAAATTATATGGAAAAAAGTAGATATTTCGTGAACCCATCGATCATCTACTGAAAACCAAATAAGTGGAACGCATTAACTTATGTGGGGTGCCTTGTCTCTTAAATAAAATTATACTCTTCATAATAAAATAAATGAAATTTTATTATTCAACAGTACTTGCTAAAAAGTGATAATTATTTTATAGTTACTTTCGCCTCTGTACATCTATAGTACGAGGAGTACTGGAGGAGTGAGAAATGAAAGGTAACCATGACAATAGGAGGGGTTTCCAAGGGAACACCATCGCATCCACTCCTAGACTTCTACTCTTACCTTTCTCATTATATTATTATCTCCCATACATATACCATTCTCATACAACGAGTGTCAAGGTCAGACAAGCAATACAACCATCAAACATAATTTACCAAACAAGTATTAACAATCTAACTTTACTTATTTACAAATATTCTTGATCAGTTATAAATGTATCACTCATACATATGTAAATAGACAAACATATTCTTTATTTGTGAACACTTCGAATTTATTGGCAAATGGCAATTACTTCCAACAAGCCAGGTGAGAGAAGCAATAATAGCGTGAATAATAATATTCTTCTTCTTGTAGTAGGTTTTGGAAACCTGTTCGTTTTCAGGAAGTGTGCCCTCCCGCAACCCCTTCTGTGGTACCGAGATCCAGCTATCTCCCCATCTATGTGGTCTACCTCATGGTCGATTGCCAAAATTTATTTGATGGGAGATAATTTTGGGTAACTTGTTATCTCGCATTCTCACCATTATTCTTAGGGAGTATGTTTCAACGGAATGGAAAACCTGATAAAAATATTGAAAGAAGAGTTATGGCAGCTTATAGAATAAACAGAGCACATAGACCAGTAATGTCCGATCCAAGCATCTTACTTTGACAAATGCCAGTGAGACTTGAATGTGACAAAGGACGCATGAAAGTAGAATAAATGCTGTAGAAATGAGATCACTACGAAGATTATGTAATAGAATGGTATATGATAAAATAAAAATTAGGACATAATGAGAGAATGCAAGATAAATAAGGATATCATATGTAAAATGAAAGTGAATGCCCTGAGGTGTTATGGGCATATTGAAAGAATGAACGATGAATGATTGACCAAAAAAATATACAGGTGCGTAAGAGATGGAGTGAATAGCAGGAAGCACCCCAGAGAGGGATGGCATGACCATGTGAATGATATTTTGAAAGAAGGAAACATAAGAAGCTTGAAGAATTGACTAGTATGTATCAGACGATGCATGGATGTAAAGGAAGCCAGGAATGTGCAAAAATAGAGAAGTACGAAACTCGGTTCTCTCTGCTTACCCCTTAAGGGACATGGCATGATGGTATGTATGTATAGAATATATTTGCACGCAAACTATTTACAATTACCAAGTGATTCAAGCTTGATAATCAAAAAAAAAAAAAATGTGTATAGGTATGAAATGTTTCCAAAACAAACATACATTTTCAATACATGTGCTTAAATATGATTTCTGTACAAATAAAATTACAAAATAAAAATAAAATTAATGAACATTTTAAACGGAAAAAAAAATAAAATGATATAATACTTAATATAATATAAATACGAAAATGGTAGGTACTTACTTTCTAAATAAAATATATTTTCGAGTCCCATATTGTTAGAAAATGTATATAAGCAAAAACAACAGTCAATTTAGTCCGAGCAACACAACAAACTGGTTTCATTATCTCCCATGCCGGCAAGGGACAGTAAGAATCAACGTGGAAAGCAGGCAGGCACCACCCACAACATGTTATTGATCAAACAATCTCACAGATTAGCCGTTGATACCTTTCAAGGTTTGATAGCATTCACAACTGAAAAATGCACACAGTCTTATGAGGTACCAAAAGGGAAGGCCAGTCATCCAGGCAGGTATGAATGGGGGTGAATAAAAGGGTGCCACAGAATGAGGTAGATAGAACCTGTACACACCTGTCTGCAGGGTATCTCAATTGCCCCTATACAACAATACATATAATTGGTCAACCATGAACCATATGAGTCCTACATGACAGATGGTCACTCTTATATTACAAAATTATAATATTTTGTAAATGTTATAATTTTTGAACTTGTATTCAAGTCAAATTAAAAAGAAAGTGACATGAATAAGAGACAAAATGATAAAAAATAAACACTAGTTAGAATACAAATATGGAGCTTTAATAGTCCCTTGCATAAGTATTAGTAACAGGATGGTTACAATTTTTTTTTATAAAAAAAAATATTAATTTTTTTTAATATTTATTTTATCAATTGGGTACCTACACAATATTCTAAACATACACAATAACTTTTAGTACAAAGGTACAATCAAACATAACTACTTATACATATAAAAAAAAAACAAAAAGGCCGAAACACCCCAACTAGATAATTTAATTTTCTATAAAAATTATGCAAATTACAGAAAGTCTCAATTTTATTTTGTGATCAGATGAAAATGACGATCTAGAACAAATTAGTATCTAACATTCTTTGCCCAATTCGCCCATTCTTTGTCGGCCTTCGTGGCTCAGTTGGTTAGATATCTGACTGCTGAGCCAAAGGTCCGATTCGATTCCCGGTGGAGACACAGTTTTTAATTGTGTTTTCAGTCTGGATCTGTGAGATAATTGATATCGTAAGTCTCCAGAATGTGGCAACATGTTATTAGGTGCGTGTTAAATTAATATTTGACATAGTACCTGTTAGTTGCCCGAGAAGCAATATTAAATAAATAAATAATTCAGACTCTTCAGATTCACTTTGTGATGATGAGCTGTCACCTGTATTTACAACAAACGTGTTCTCATCCATAATAGCATCACTTAGTTTATATTTTTCTTCCTGTTTTTGGACATGTTAACACAATTGAACCCAATCATTGCTGGTAATTTGCGATATTATTTCTTCTACCAAAGCACGTACACTTTCCATTGTAAATTATACATTTTTAGATCCCACATAACTTTTTATTATGGACCACATATTTTCAATTGGATTAAGTTCTGGATGGTAAGGGGGTAATCAAAGTGCAGTATGTCCGTGTTCATTAAGAATGGCATCTGTTTTAAATTCCTTTTCCCGTGGCTTGTTGTAAAGTATTATTCTGTACAATTGTGGCTTAAGCAGATTAGGAGGAAATGATATGCTTTTACTCTGTAACCAATCAATCATAACTTGCTTTTTAGAATTTGAATTTGGCATAGGATTAAGTACGTTATTATGGAAAGGGGTGTTATCTATCACAAGAACAGATCTTGGTTAAAGATTACAAATTAATTTCTCTTTCAGCCATTTTTCATAATTTGTATTGTTCATATCGTTATGATAGTCGCCAGTTTTCTGGTGAGATTTATACATCAGAAAAGCATTGGGAATAAAACCTGCCTCACCTCCCGCGTGAACAATAATATATCATGAGCCCTTAGAAATTGGTTTCTTTATCCCTTCATTCGAACCATCGGACCAAGACATTTCTAATGTGTAGGTAGAGTGAATGTACGTTTCATCCATATATATACAATCGGCCTCTTCAGAACGATATTTAGTCATTTTTTCTAAGAATGTAATTCTTTTAAAAACTATATCACTTTTTTCGATTAATAATTTTCTATTGTCTTGTTTTTTTTTCCATTTGAAACCCAGTTCTTTGGAATATGTACCACAAAGAAGTTCTTCCACCCATAAAGTTTATGTCTGATTTTAAACTAATAATTTAGACAGTGTAGGGAGTTCTTTTTTTGTAACATGAAAATCATGTATGCAATGTCAACTACACTGTCGAAACTATCGACATTAATTTTTTTAAGACACTTCCATTTTTTTTCTGAGAAGAAAAAGAAGTAGAACAAACGGGAGTAAATTTATTTTTTCCCTTATTATATTTTTTACAGTCGCAATAGATAATTTAATCGCTTTTGATGTTTGTTTATTATTGTTTTTATATTGTTCCCGGAAATACTCGTACAGATTAAAAATGAGTTCTTTGGATTGACGGGAAAGCGGTATGCCACGTCATCATTTTGTATTTTGTGACATATTGAAAGAAACTATTATATACTTCACTAAAAAAACTATTATGTTATTTTAATTAAAAAAAGAACTTTTATCAAAATCAATATTATTATGCAAAAACACCCTATGCTTTTCATCAGTTTGATGTCTGAAGTGGTACTGATTTAAGTATGTGTGTGCGATCCGCTAATGGCGCTTGTACTAATACAATCACAATGTATATGTACACTCGATATCAAGGATATGCACTAATACTTATACCAAGGTATATTAAAGTTTTGAATGGGCTGTATGTACATATTTAAAAAAATAATTATATTTATAATGACAAATGACTATGTATGGCCATATATACAAAATTTCTTACTCATTTTTCTAATAATGAAAGTGGTGTTCTGCTATATGTATTTATAATTATTTTATTATAATAATAAGACTTCCTTACACTCTGCCAAGTAGTGAGTTTATTGCCATAAGGCGATTTCTTCCAATTAACCAGTGTTTCCAACCCAGAAAAGCAATACTTGTGTGAGAATTGAATTTAAATAAATTTCTCCTTTGCTGAGGATGAACCCAGGATGTCTGCACAGAAGCAAAGTGGCTTACCTATGTCACGGCAGTCGGCACAGTTTAAAGATACATAGGATAAGATTTTTTTGTCAGGTATGACAAAAGAAGCATGAAAGCAAAATAAATACCGTTATAATTAGATTGTTAAGATGAATGTGTAATAAAATGATGCAGGATAGATAGGATAAGAAACGTAAACAGGTTGTTGATAGAATGAAACTATATATATACGCTTAGTCCAGGTTAAAAGATTGGAAACAATAAAAAGGTCTGCTTCAGAAAATAATTATCTAAAAGTAAGATGGGAATGTAAGCCAGAATGAAAGGAGAACATGCATGATATCTATGGCAGAAAGAAAAGTGATGAATGTATGTCAAATAATAATGTGTGGCATTCAGTTATATATAATTTATATTATGATATATATAATTTATATTATGTAATATTAGTAAAAAATATTGAGAACAGAATGACTGGTGTGACAAACAAAAAGATTTTGTTTAATTAATAGTGTGGTAAAATGAATGATTATTTATTCCCTATTAGTTGTATTTGTGAAAATTTCAATAAACAAAATTAATGATTAATTAATAAAAGACTATATTAATTAATAAAAGGGTTAAGTACTAAATTTATAAGAAATAAATCTGTTAATAAATAAATTAAAGATAGGTTCCTGAGTAATAAATATATATAAAGTTACATTATACATTTAAATATCTTCTTTTTAGTGTTAAAAAAAATAAATCGATAAATAAAATATCAATAAAAAAACCAATACAACTTGGTAGCACCTGGAAATTAGTAACTTAGATAACAGTAGCAGTTAGCAATATTGTATTTAGTTGCAGTTGATGGTGGGGACATTGGGATAGAAAATATTTTATGAGAGGGGTGACTACAACATATACAAACACACCTGTCTTGTCCTGTCCTGTGCTTTACCTGTAACGTCACATTCCCTTAACAGTACTAAATATTTTTTTTTAGTGTGCATCAATTATGCAAATGCACAAATAAAAAGTATGCCACCTTTTTCATTCTAATCAATCAGGTTTTGTACAAAAAATGTTAGACTACACTAAATGTTTGAACATAAAAGTATGCCACCTATTTCGTTCTAATCAATCAGGTTTTGTACAAAAAATGTTAGACTACACTAAATGTTTGAACATAAAAGTATGCCAACTATTTTGTTCTAATCAATCAGGTTTTGTACAAAAAATGTTAGACTACACTAAATGTTTGAACATAAAAGTATGCCACCTATTTCGTTCTAATCAATCAGGTTTTGTACAAAAAATGTTAAGACTACACTAAATGTTTGAACATAAAAGTATGCCACCTATTTCGTTCTAATCAATCAGGTTTTGTACAAAAAATGTTAGACTACACTAAATGTTTGAACATAAAAGTATGCCACCTATTTCGTTCTAATCAATCAGGTTTTGTACAAAAAATGTTAAGACTACACTAAATGTTTGAACATAAAAGCGCCCTTGAGATGGTTTCACAAAAACGCTAATATAATAATATTACATATACATACATACCATCATGCCATGTCTGTTATGGGGTAGGCAGAGAGAACCAAACTCCACATTTTCTATCTTAGCACACATTCATTGCCTCGTCAACACTCATGCATCTCCTCATACATGTCCTAAAAAAACTATATGACTAGACTGATTCAAGAAGTACAAGTTGAAAAATACTCAACCAAAATAATGGTATTTTTAAAAATGGATAGATACATTATAATAATACAATAAGTATGTGATAATGAATTGATGGGGTCTTCAAGAGTGCACTACTTAGCGTTAGGAAGAGTTTGCAATCTGTTCAGGAAAATATAAATTCGGATCTTAAAAAAGACTTGTGTTTTAAGAAGGTGGAAACACAGAATTCGGAAGATCGTTCCACAGCTCACTAACCCAGCAGATTTAGTTATATTATACCTGCTCTAAGTTTTGATACTTTAGATATTACACTTATCAAGTATTACTAATGACAGAAGATAAGTATAATAGGGTTTTACAGCTCAAGTTGGCAAAGTGTTCCTATACATTTGGGTTAAATACAACATGATTATAAATATTTAAATTATTACATTGACCGTGATATGGAAATTTGTACGAGAAGATGCCGTACAATATATTTTTTTATAACACGGAATGAATTGAAAAGTGGATTAAATGATTTATAAATCAAAAGTAAGAAAGAAAGCACACACGCCTAAAATATATTATAATACTTGTGCCTGCAACGAATTACAAAATCTTTCATCCGTGACAATATATTTAGGGTTCCCTAGGATCCCCTCTGTACCATGGAGTACCACCACCTTAAATATAGATAGGAATGAGTCACATACTGTTTGTAATCATGTCTTGCAGTTCAATCAAGATCACATTAAACTATCCCACATTATTTTGTATGGTATGTTGGGAACTAATTTTTCAAGTATGAACAATAAATGAGTGGCTATACTCCTCACTACAAAGTCACTCCACAAAGTATCCAAATTTTGTATGGAAAATGAGTGGCTATACTCCCCACTACAAAGTCACTTAACAAAGTATCCAAATTTTGTATGGAAAATTAGTGGCTATACTCCTCACTACAAAGTCACCACAAAATATCCAAATTTTGTATGGAAAATTTTCAGCATCATCATAAAAATGAATTTTGATTTAAACATTCTACTATGAAAAATTGATAATTCTTCAATGCCATTTTATAAAAATATCAAATTATAAGTTTCCTGAGCTTGAGGTCACTTTAAAAATATGACAGTTAAAAAAATTGAGATGCACTGATCAGATATCCTTCAAAATCTAATGGGGTTTAAGCGAGTATTAGATATACAAATTTGCTTAGTTTGAAAAAAAAAGACTGAGTACCTACTTTAGTTTATAATCGATAAAGTAGAATAAATACAAGGAGTAACAGACGTCGTCGAAAGAGTGGCCAAGCTCAAGTGGTCTTTTGCGGGACACGTTGTTAGACTTCAAGACCAGAGGTGGACAAAAAGGGTAGTGGAATGTAGACCTCGCGAAAATAAAAGAATTAGAGGGAGCCCCCCCCCACGCAATGGTCTGATGATATAAAAAGAATGGCTGGTGATTGGATGCAGAAGGCGCAAGACAGAGATATGGGGGAGGCCTACGTTCAACAGTGGACAGAAATGGCTGTATATGTAAGTAAGAATAAACATGCAGCACATAGTACACACACACACACAGATACATTGTAATGAAACTTTCAGAATACAATCTCAGCATGATACTAGTTGATAATCTGCAATAAAAAAAACCTTAAAAATTGCAAATTCATAACTCCCCACTACTCCCTTTGGGGTAGTGAGGAGTAAAAAGTAAATTTTATTACAAATGTATTTGAAAAAGTTTCAATCCACAAGGGTGAGTATAAATTAATGATACAAGCCTAAGCAGCTATCGCTAGATACAGCCAATATCCTCATTGGCAATAACTATACTGGAGTAGGTACAATTGTTGCCTCTGAAATTTTGTTTAAATACATTTGAAATTAAATTACATGATGAACTTCCACTGTGTTAACAAAAATACATTCAATTTTAATAAACTTATCTTTAATTAGATGAGTTAGTGGCACAGCCAGCATTGCATGGTGATAGTGATCCAGTGATGGATAACTCCAACCCTACCCTAGCTGCCTTGACCGATTTCGTTCGCCTATAGCACAAGCATTTATGCTTAATTTAGGGATATATGAGGATGTATATGTTCTTTTTACAAGGTCATATACGTTCTTTTCAAAAATATATTATGCATTTCATCCTTTACAGCAGCGATTCTTAACCTCAGGTCGCGACCCAAATTCGGGTCGCGTGAGAATTTGAGATGGGTCGCGGGAAATCCCCAAACGACTTTAATGAAGAGGTTAAATTTCTTTTTTCGATACATTTTTAATATCGAATATTTTTAATTTTGATCAATAGGTCGATCGATGTCACTTCACTGGTAGATGGTTTTTAGTTCGTTGTACTCACGCAATGGGTTGACAGTTGGGTGAGAAATCCATTTGAAATAGATGTAATGGGCGTTGAAAATGATTTAGATGGATTATAAGAAGAATTCTCGAAATGCAAGGTGATGGAGTATTAAAAGAGATTTTCCAGAATGAGTCTCACAAAATTTTGGGCAGAACTATCTGGGAAGCCTATTCTGAGCAATGAAGCTGAAAAAGCCCTGCTACCATTCCCAACTACTTATTTATGTGAAGCAGGATTTTCGTGCCTTGCTGTCATGAAAAATAAGTACAGAAATAGATTGGATCCTCAGCATGACATGCGGTGAGCACTTTCTGTAAACTTAACTCAACGTATACATCTTCTTTGCTCAAAAATACAACACCAGGGTAGTCACTAATTATTTATTACTAGTTGCATGTAACACATGAGATCCAACTGTCGATAGCGATAGTATGTATAGTTGAAGAATATGTACCAAACTATAAACCCATAGATACAAATTATTGAATATTTTCAGATATTTTGTTTTCTATACAACAAATGTAGGTATGTATGTCAAGATAGGATAGTATGGAGGAAGATCCTTTTTCCTACCCAGAATATGCAAATAGCATGATGGTATGTATGTATGTTTGGAGATGAAGTATCAAACTATTAAGTCTTCTTACATATTGTGTATAGGCGACTGCCATACAAAATGTATGAAGCGATGTCGTCACTAAATTCAATTTTTAAAAAAATTGTTAAAAAAAATTGAGATCTTCTACTACAATGTTAATATTTTTTATAGAAAATTAAATTATCTAGTTGGGGTGTTTCGGCTTTTTTCAATAATTGTAAAAGTTTTGGAAATATAGGCAGTTAAACTCATAAATTTATCATAAAAAAAATATTTTTCTTAATAAAAAATGTTTGAGAAACCCTGGAATTTTTTTGAAAAAACTAATTTGAGATTTTGTATTTGTCTATGTTTGTACCAATTTTCAGCGTTCTAGCCTTTATGGTTTCTGAGATATATGGAAAAATAAAATAAAAATTCAAAAGTTGATAACCCCTGACTGAAACAAAAATTCAAAATTCCGAGTATAAAAGTTTTGTAGACCTGTAACTGTTTATATATTCTGAAATTTTAGGCTCTGTAAATTGAGCGGATCAAAAGTTATAAGGGGGGGGGGACACACACAGACACACAGACACACACACACACACACAGACACACGAAATGTTCTACTCCGAATTCTGAGTAAATCCGTGTATGGAACATATATGCTGCGAAGCCTCTAAGTTGGTGTTTTTTGACTTCAAAGTTGGAAAAGCCGTGAAAAAAGTAGACCTCTCCATACAATTCTCGCGTATTCTGGCTTGAAACATTGTCGATATGTTAAGAGAACAAAGTTCTCCTGAACAAATCGACAGTTGGACAATGCTGCATTGTTTCATTTCAATAAATAATGTTGTGTATTTCTATATTTTTAATAACATCCTATAATCCGTTTTATTGTCACTAGAAAATAATATTAAAACATTAGGGTCGCGGGCTTCAAATATATTTGTATTTTGGGTCGCCAGCCAAAAAGGTTAAGAACCGCTGCTTTACAGGGTAGGTATGGAAGATAAAGCACCCATATTTATCTTATTACATTCATTTTTTTTTTAAATGAATATTTCCTTGTTAAACAATTACATATACATCTTACTACGTTCCCTAAAATAAGCATAAATGCTTGTGCTATAGGTGAACGAAAATGGTCGAGGTAGGATTCGAACTCGCGACCACTGGATTGCTAGCACAGCGCGCTAACCGCTCTACCATCGACCCATTCATTGCATTCGCAACATCAACGCTTCTCTAATTCAAGCTCAGTATTGCCTACATTTGCAATAAAATAAATAATACTTAAAATCTTTAATTAATATATGAAAAACTTCTCACGTAGACTACACCAAGTGCCCCCTTCTCCGATAAAACTGATACCTATACTTGTCAAGATATTTGCTGATACCTATACTTGACAATATTAAAAATAATGACAACCAACTAGACAGAATCCTGCGGAAGTTATTTAAAGAGAACATCCCTATCCATCGAGTTGATAAACTTCTTTTGATAATACTTGTGATTTAGCTATCATTTAAATGTATTCATGATTACTGAAGTTTTGAAATAATGGCATGTAGTATTGTGTAGATTGTTGCTGTATTAATGTGACACATTTTCTACTGCGACTAACTTGTTGGCCAGCAAAATTGGCACGAAAAAATCAAAAATATAAGTATGTATATTGTTTCAAATTTAAGTTCCAAACATGGATTGGGTGATATAAACTGGGTATCATCAGTGAATTTATATAATTAGTATTTTTTTAACTTTTTCAAGATGAGCGTCACATATACATTCTATTTTATTTTTATTTGTTGATAAATTAATAGAATATATTACAAGACAGCCGTTTCCGTGCCTAAAAGACGAGCGTCATCTCTTAATACCACAGATACCGCAAGTTATTTTTCATATCCGTTGTCAAAATATTAATTGAATTATAAATTTCATTATATTAATGCAAATTTTAAGATTACCATTTTTAAAAAGTAAAAGATAACCAACATTTTTCTATTGTTAACACTTAATTACAATACATGCAAGTGACATAGAACTAACCAGTGTTTCCAGTATTGAAAGAGCTAGGAATCAAATCTAGGAGAGTAAGCCAATATTCAATCAATCAAAAATCTTTAACACGCAGATGGATGGTCAGTTGATTCCTGAGCCAGAGATGCCAACTCTGTTCAATATTGTGGTTATTTTTTTACTCTGGGATTTAAGGTTGGATTTGTGAAATGACAATATCTTTAATATCCTAAACATGGCAAATTGTTCCCGAAAATTGATTCCTGCTAACTTCTTGAGCCTTTTCGACATGGAGGGAGGCGATTTGCACATATACCAATCAAGCAAAAAGACACAAATGTTCGATCTGCGCACCCACATGACGGGTTCAAGTTGTTTGACGATAACTACACTTTAATTTATAGAAAATATGTTGAAAATGGAAAAATGTGGAAAGACATGTGATTGAATTGTATGTGAACAAGGTACTTGTGATACGAATATTTGAGTGAATTTAAATTGGCAGCAATATAAAAATGTTATACATTATTTTTTTCTATTATAGGTAAATTTATATTATTATGCAGCTGTGTACTTTATTTTTTTCGTTATTGACACAAGTATACTCAGCTTCGTAGTATTTTAAAATTGATTACGTAACTACACATTGACATGACAATACAAGGCTGGTGCATACATGGATACAAAATGATTAACTTAATGTTTGACAATTAAACAATTTACAAAATATACCTACCTGACAGCCATTTTATTAGATGAAATTCCACACGTCAAATTGTAAAAATAACGCAAATATTTTAGAGATACACAAACAACAACATTTTTTATAAAACTAAGAACTCCCGTACAAATCAAACATGACTTTATTCAAACATTTTTAAAAGTGCTTATACATATTTTAGTGCATTTTTTTGCAAACATGCCAGTTTTAAAAATTGCAAAAGTACCAAGTTGTTGTCCCGTTGCTACGCCAGTCGCCTAGGCTACCGTAATGGCCGCGACGCTCGCCCGGCAGCGCATGCGCGCCAAGTCGAATTTATTTAAAAACTCTATCAAGGTTGCTTCTTGATTTGCTTTGCGCGGTAATCACCTCGTGTTTTCTTCATTCTTATTGATTCATATCATAGAAAAGAGAACTTGATTCATATTAAATCGATTGATCTACACTGTTCATTAATGGAATAGGTACATATTCTTAAAAAACACACACACACCACATACTTAATTTGTCACAAATTCATATTATCTATTTTTCACAACGAAATCACAATTATTGTTCATGTTATACTTGTACATAATTTTAATGATTCGATTTTAGATAAGGAAAATTCAGGTCACATAAAAGTAAATTAGCGCGGCTTGATAAAACATAAAAATAAAATTAGGTATCGATATTCATCCGCTTTTTTTCTTCTATTTTAAAATAAATATTTACAAAAAAATGTCAGTACATCGACGAAGTACAATTTATTTACACAATTATGGTAATCGTATATGTAATAATCATATTAGGTTCAAATTTGACATTTTCAATTTCACCGTAAAGAAACACGAGATAAAAGAATTAGATGAACACCTTACGTAATATATTCTGATAAATACTATCTGAAATCAAAATATTATAGCATTATATTAATTTTATATGAAGTTAATATTAAATTTACTTTATAAAAACAAAACACAACAAAGTTTTATAAAAAAAATAGATTGAATTTAATTAGGAAAAGTCCTTTCATTAAACATGAAAACATAGAAATTTGCCTTTGCAAGATTTCATTAAATTAAATTAGAAATCGTATTGTATGCAATTACAATATTTATGTTTATCTAATTTATCTTATATGGTTTAATTTTATAGTATTACGTATAATATATGCACAAAATTTTATAGGTATGTAAAAGGTACAAGTACCAAAATTCTGTATATTATTAATAATGTACGAAAGAAATATGTACATATATTAGAACTACATGATATTGACAATTTATTTTGACATAATCTGATTTTAAATTTTCATTTATTATCTGGATCGGAAAGAAAGAATAATTTCTTTCTACTCTTCATAATGTTCCACTTACTTTCATTTTCAATAATGTACTCTTCGTAGTTTAACGGTTCATTTTTAATTAAATCTTCTTCCGTTTCAGATTGATCGACATCTAAATACCAAAAATATTCACACATCCCTTATTTATTTATCACCAAGACAATTTTTAATTGCTAAATATTTATTACGGTCGCCATCGGCTACTGAATTGATAAACGTGTATATTATGATCATTTGTTTTAATTCTGTGGTTTAAATTCTGAGGATTAAATATATTTTTTAAAAACATTCAGGTACCTACCTAATATATATACCAACTACCAGTAGACCACTGATATTCAAATCAATTGATTTTTTATGTTAGAGTCAGCGAATCCCAGACTTACGTCATAGTATAAAGACTGTTTTTTTTCTGGGTAAGAATAGCAACAGCAGGTAACAATGATTGGATAATATTCTATACCTGAGTTTTATAAGGCAACAAGTCCGAAAATCGTTTTAAGTTAGTGTTACCACGGAAATCAGAAAAAAATAATACTGTATAATTAGCAAAATGAAACATACCTCGAAAATGGTGAGAAGTAGGATTTTCCCTTGTAATTCTAATGGACAAAACAAGTTTCTTGATTATTAAAAGGAAACAACATAGCAATTATAAGAAGGAGAACTCAGGTATTGATTGCTGAGTATTGATGGCTTTCGGAGAAAACAGCCTTAAAAGTGTTGAAAAATGTTATTTTAACACGTCAGTTATAATATGAAGGGTTACAGTATAAAGCGTGATTTTTTATATTTACTACGGATGATTATTAGAAATCACGTATTTTTTTATTTATATGGCAATTCACCCTATTTATAGTGCTATATGCCTTGAGTTAAAATATAATTAAAAATGAAGGTTGGGAGCAGTTTTAGGAGAATATTAAAAAGCTCAAAATTAAGTTATAGTTTCAATGTTGTGTGTTTTAAGAAATTTTAACAAGACATAATTTTTTTAATTATTATGAGATGACAGGTGGGAGATGTATGTACAGTGTCGATTGTTGATCAAGGATTGATACAAACCACTGATATAAGACCGGTTATTACAATTAAAAAAAACATATGGTCCAGAGTCTCCTCCTCTAGACCACACTCACAGATGCGGCTGCTAAATACATTTCTTTTAAACAGGAAATCACTTCTTCCATCAGACTCTTTGGTTGGTGGAAAACACCCGACAGACACATTTGAAGTTCAATCGTTCAAAGTTGATAGAGTTCGAGTGACAGCAATGTTCACCACGCCTGTGTAAAGCAACGTGTATAGCACAAACGGTAAGGACAATAATTGGTAGGTACTAAACTTTGACAATTTACTAAACTTTGAAGGTGTCTTTTGGGGGGTTTTCCACCAACCAAGGTAAATGGAAGACGTGATTTCTAATAGTCTTCAGTAGTAAGGCTCTAGGCATGAAATTTTACATGCACCATTTCATTGACATTCTTTTCTTTTCTTCCCTGCGCAATATTAGCTTACCTTACTTACTTTACGTGTCCGGGTTAGATTCTGCCACTCCAGTAAGCCGCGACTTTCATCGCTTTGTCATTGGCCATAATCAGGTCCCTAGGTGTACAGCCTCCCCTCATCAGTGGACACATCAGTAGGTGGCTGTCATCCTGGGTTTCGCCACAATCACAACAAACATCATCATCTGCAGGCAGGTACCCCCACCTCTTGAGGTTCTTCTTGCATCGAGTGACACCAGCTCTCAGCCTATTGAGGGTAGTCCAAATAGAGTATGGGAGATGTTCGCCCAATCGTGCACCCTCTTGTAAGTCAGTCTGTGACCTTAACCTATATAGCTTACCTTAAGAATGGCAATTGACGTGGCCGGGCAATCTTTTTTTTTACCCCGACCTTACTCTTTTCATTTCATCAATAGGAAATAAGTACCTACTACCTAATTTTCTACATATCTATATTTCTGACACTTATTTTTTTTTTGTTTATAGTGACAAAATTTCATGTTAAAATTAACCGAACTATATAGTGACTTCAAAACATTTGGTTTTGTGCAACCAAATGTTTTGTGCACACAGCCAAACAGTACAGTCATTAAACTTTATTTCTAATAACAAAAGTGTGGCTAAAACGCAAGTAGTCAGTTCGGTTGTCATAATATTTTTTTCAGTGCAACATTCCGAAAGCATCGAAAATTCTATAATACACGTTATTTACAACGCTATTTACGATTCTGTATAAAGTTGTGAAAAAACGGACGATCTTTAATAATACTGATCTATATAGAGACCTAAGAAAATAAATATTACACAATGCCTCTCCTTCAATAATTACAAGTACCCAGAACGAGTAGACAAGGAATGTTTGATATTCACTCTGCAAGGCTCTCTACTACATGACATTACATTATTATTTATTAGATACCTACATTAAAAAATATACATTATTAATTACATTAAAGTGGAGAGAAAAAATGATTTTTCGTTGTCATTTTATTAATAAATAACGTATGCAGTATTTTTTTTTTACAAAACAATGTTTTTTTTCGAAATTACGTTTTTTGTACGAGTATGTACATATTAATTAAATATTTTAACACATTCGTTGAAAATCTCTCATAATTTCATTATTTCCTATTGTTGGTTCGGATTTGATTTTAAATCTAGATAAATATGAATAAAACAATGAGATATGGTATAGAGGAGGAAATGTAATGAGAATCTTATAACGGTCAAAGATTATATCTTTGAAATAATACGCCTAGATCAAAGAATCCCTCCCAACCCTGTTTTCTGCCTGCCTTCTTTTCAAACACCCTCCCACCATTATCTTATATACCTATTATTCTTACAAAGCTAATTATATTCCTACAGTCGATTTCGAGAGCACTATAACAATTTCTTAAAATAGTATGATTTTTTTTATTTGTATAAAAATATATGTTCCAATACAAAAATACGGGTTTATAGACGTTTACGGGTGGCTTCAATTTATAAATCGCGCAAAATGCCTTTGTATTGTAATTTTAACCGACTCTCTTCTTCAAAAATATATAAGAGACGCTTTTATCATGTGCGGGTATAGTAGAAAAAGTACAAACTATTTACTTTGTAATGTAGTAAAATATGTCATCTCTCGTTTGATGGATAATTTTATTTGTCTTGTTTCCAAATGTAGTCTTACATGCAGTTACAGGTGCAATTAAACAACATTTTTGTACTCATACATTTCTTTATATATCTAATTACAAATTTTTACACAGCAGTTTTTTCCCAGAGGAACACAGGTATCTAATAGACAGGTATCTACTATTGCATAGCAGTTTATTATTTAATAATATATCGGAAAAAATGTAGAGTAATATAAAAATATAAAATAATTCTCTCTTTAGGGGAAAAATAAAGAAAGCCGAGCTCAAAATAAATATAGGAGAATGATGAGTAAAAGAAGAAAATATGGCCACTTCAAGGCGTTAATAGTTCTTGCTCTGTACTGACCTTTTTAACTCCTTCGATGTCAGTTCAACCATTGACGATTCGTTTTTGTAGATTTTTGATACTTTTGAATTTTGAGGCTTGGTGAAAAGGCAACAGGCTCGGTGGCATAGCGGATATGCTAAACTAGAAATTTATCAAAAGCGGAATGAAATCCTGTCTCGATCCATTTTGAGAATTCAATTAGATATATTCGCAATTTTATCTCGTTTCGTTTTAACTTTTCTTAAACGATTTCCCGATATGCAGTTAATTTTCAATCCTATACGAAAAGCATGAAAATATTTTAATTATATTATAATTATCTGTAAAACTTTTATAATATGTACGATTATTAATTTCCAACGCAATAATATATCATTATTATTTATTAAATAGTACCTTTCCCACTGATAACTGTTAGGTATAATAATGTATAACTTAATTTTTCATACTTTCTCATACACATTCAATTAATATTCATTTAATAATACTTCGGAGAATGGAATAGGTCGGAAAATAACTTGCACTGTACTGGATTTTCTACAATTTCTCAAACACATTTCAAAATCATTTCGTGATCAATATTTTATTTATTTAATTAATTTATTTATTTTCAATATTTATTTATAAATATTGCAATATGTATTTTGAATACTTATATAAGTTATACATTTGAATATAGTAATTTATTTTTTATAGATCTGCATCAATTTCAACATTAATCATTCGACATTTTTTTCAAAATTGCTGTACGAGTCAACTACATATATCTTCGTACTTATGTATATGGTATAGAGTATTAGATAATAATAATTTATCGATTTTCGCAGAGAACGCAAGGCAAGAAGTACATTTTTGATATGCGGAAATGCTTCCGGGAAAAAGAATAATAATTTGGTAGAAGGAAAAATTGAGTTGAATGAAGAGGAAATATCCACTTGTTATAGGGGTACTGGTGATGGGATGGCGCTCAATTAAGGTAGGCAAAAAGGTGGCGATATAATCCATAAGAGGCAAAGGAAATGTACGCATTACATAGGTCTATGGTCTATATACATAAGAAGACGTTTTTCTTTTCATCGATGCGCCGCGGTGCGGTGCGGAGGGAAGGGCAGGGCACGCTCGGGCAGCTTCGGGAAAACTCGGAAAAATTCGCCGACACTAGAGCCTGGGAGGGGAAACGCTACGGAAACCGATAGGTCATCAAACATTAAGATACATTTTATGTTAAGAGTTAATTTCTGTAATTGGTGTGGACATCGGTGACAGTGAACAGTACAGTTGCAGAGTTCAGTTGTGTAACCGAATGACGACTTCCCAGTGACAGAATATCGCGCGTGTACGACATAACGACGACAGTACAAAAGTGTGTTACTGTTTCATCTTCCGCATTTGGAATTGAACGGCTGTCGGTGTCCCAGGCTGTCCTCGGAAGGTGCCCTCGTAGTCTAGGGCGGTGGTGAAAGATGGTCTTCGAAGGTGATTGTCGTGAAATGGATTCGACGTACGGGATCCGCGCGCATCGAGAATAGTTTGTATCGATCTGTGTCGGCGCGGGCGGGGGCGATATGCATCGGAGCTTGGCCCCCGCGGGCTAGCGGGCTAGCGGGCTCGGAGCCAGGGGGCTCGGGGCTAGTGGGCTCGGGGCCAGGGGGCTCCCAAGCGGCTGACGGGGCGGTGAAGCCAGGTCGGGCCCGATGCAGTGGAGGCGGTTGGCGCGCTTCAAGGCATCCTCTAGCGGTGGAAGCTCGCGCGCGCGCAATATGCTCTGCTGCGGCCGCAGGAAGGTATGTACCTACATATATCTATAAGTCACTTGTATATTTATATACAATATACGTACCTACATTATATTATACAACCATATATAATTAAAATTATATTATATCCAATAAAATAACACAACACGCTGATTTATCAGTAAACAATTATCAGTAAACATTTATCAGTAAACATTTATTTTACATTTTATCAGTAAACAATTTAGCAACATTGTGTTGTTACTATTTTTATTCAATGATTTTTGTTTAAATGTTCATATATTTACTTAAACTATATTTTTTGTGATTATTTTTATGTGAAAACTTCATTTTTTCTGTTCAACTTTACCACCATAATGCAAACAAAACAGCAGCATAACAAACAGGAAGATACTCAACCTCATAAATTATTTATCAAAAGCTTTGATTCTTCAATAAGATGTTTATACAACTACATACAATTCAATTTTACTCTCCACTACTATGGACTAGTCTTTCCACTTCTATGGAAAATAATACTATTCTTAATTCAAAAATATATATAATATGTTTTGTAGTGAAATAAGTTTAGTGATGAGCTAAATATACTAAATTGTCTGCTAAGAAAACTATTAAACTAAAATTGTTTTTTTTTTCTTTGGAGTTTATTTATAATTACAATAATTTTAATTTACAAGATGTGAAATTATCAAAATATCAAATAACAAACGAAAACTCGGGCAAACGAAATAGGTCGAGGTAGATTTGAATCTGGATTATTTTCTGTTTTAACTCACTGACTGCCTCGCCATAAACTCATTTAATATTATAATTTTATAAATAATTCTATTAATCTATTTAGAAAATTCGATATTTTTTTCCTTGTGTCTTTTTATTTGTTCCTTGTGTCGTGTCTATTTTACATAATTTTGTGCTAATAATTTTACCATCTACGAATTCACGCATGTCAACGTTCTTGTCAATACCATTAAAAAAACTGACAGCTGATATGACAGGTAATAAAGGGACAAAATACACCTTCACTAATGTTCTAAACTCCCCATATTTTCGCTTCCCTAATAATTTACTTTTACGAATTTGTTAGCGTATTTTTGATTATTTATGTCATCACTTAGGACTACCAAGTAAAAAAAAATGCTGTTGGAAGTGAGACGTAGAGGCAAAAGTGGTTCATCCACATTCATAATTTTCTGAGCATAGATAATATATATGATATTACTGAGCTATTAATTTCAATTGATTCTCTCTGCTTACTTCAAAAAAGGCACAAAATAATGTTCAGCTAAGTGCGAGAAGTTATGTTGTATTATTCGTTCAGCTAAGCGCTGAACGAATCCCTAACATTCAATGACAATTCCAAATAAATAATTTTTGTAAATTCTTGTGTGAGATATTAAATAAATAAATAAATAAATTTTAATTCATAAACCTTCTCGTGTGCGCGCTACTTAGTGTCATTTCAATACCAAACATTTTTTTTCATATTTTTTTGCGTGATATCGAATAAATAAATAAATAAATTATAATGCATTAACCTTCTCCGGAATGAGCTGAACAAATTCCCAAAGTTTCATCGCGGAAATAGGATGGTTGGTTTGGGAGTCCATCGCTCACAAACAAACTAATATAAAAAAAAGCAACAAAGAGAATATAAACTGAAAATGAAAATAAAAAAATGTTTTCTTTTATAGAAATAAAAATGTACCTATTGCTATAATATAATCACCTACATAGCTCAATATTTCAATCACATTCAATGATTATCTTCCAAAACTCAATTCATTTAAGTTATCTCAGTGTTTACGAATTGTTGAAAACAAGCAATTTGAATAATTCCGATGCAATTTTTTTATTTTTATTCAGATACAAAAATAACATTCTTATCAAAGTAACTGTTATACATATTGAGTATATCTACGACAGGCGTATTTGATTAATCAAACATAGGACTTTCAGTAAAACATCCTTTACACACGAGTGTTTTACTCTAATAAAGTATCATTTCCTGTATCAGACTGTATCTTATGATTGTGTTTTTTATGTGTTGTATTATTTAAATTAAATAAATCAAATAAAAACATATCAACTAGAATTATGAACAAAAATATATAATTTTAAGTTCTATTTAATTAAATAGAACATAAAATTATATTTTTTTCATAATTCTAGTTGAATATGGAATTCTTTCGTGAAGTTACAGTTTCAAACATTGAAAAAAAACATATACTTATATATATTGAGTTTATTTACAGTCGATGGTTATCAACATTTGAATTTTTATTTTATATTTTCTCATATCTCAAAAACCATAAAAGCTAGAACGCTGAAAATTTGTATATATGCATGTAGACAAATATAACTCAAACTCGTTAGAATAAAATTTTTTCAGGTATTCTCTAACTTTATTTATTAGGTAAAATATTACTTTTTTGACAAATTTTTGTGTTTAACGACCTATATTTCCATTTTTTTTAATGTCGAAAAACGCAAAACACTCCAATTAGATTATTTTATTTTCAATAAAAAGTACATATATTATAGGAGTACATCTCAAACATATTTTATTTTATTTTTATTAAATTTACAATGCATATACAAAATATAAAACAATCAAACTATATAGAAAAGATACACAGTAGAAATAACATATTTCCCTTTACCACTTGTGCAAGCACTCGTGTGTAAAGGAGACAATTTAATACAAAATATTATATATACATAATTATTATCTATACGAAAAGAAGTTAATATAATTGACATATCAGTCAAATTTAATAAGTTTAATTTATTCTTTACTTTTCTTTTGAATTCATTATATTCAATTGCCAGTCTCAAATCTGTTTGTGAGTGTAGTAGTGCTGTGCAAAACTTGTAACTATGTGTTAATGGGGTACACAACTGACCCACTATATTTTGTCTATCACTCGCCACACGTACAATAGCATGGTGCGACCTTCCAATGTCCTGAAATATGTATGTTTGTATTTGAAATAGCACATTTTTTTAGAAAATACTTTTAAAATATGGCACTTCAAAAAGTTGACATCATTTCATAACTACGGGGACTCTAATAGTTTGAAAAGCCTTCATACATTATATAGATGCATAAATATATTCAATAATTTTGTTTTAGGTTTTATAATTTTGTAAGTTTATTAGTTTATTGTTTACCTACTATGTATAACAAACATGGATTTTTACGTATGCTTACACTATACACATACTGTCGTCATCGACAGTTGGATCTCATGTGTTATATGCAACTAGTTTATATAGGATTAAACAGATAAATTGAATTGGTCTTTGTAATGTAAAAATGGCATTTCTCCAAAACTATACGCCACTGCAGTGACAGGGACCGCCGCAGGATTGTAATATTATGGTGTGTGCCCCAAGAGGCACAAAACGTGGAAATACGATTAGGTATGCACGTACAATAACCAGTCAGTTCAACATCTGTAATAATTTAAATAAAATATATCGTAAAATAAATGTTCTGGTATAAAACAAATACCGAATGTAATATTATATAGGTATTTTTCATAACAGTTCCTTTCGCGTAAAAGCTATAGATTTGAGTAGCAAATATCTTTGATAATTAAGAATGATTATTATGTCCTTGTAACAATTATATATACATACATACATACATCCTCGTACATTCCCCATAAAATAAGCATAAATGCTTGTGCTATAGAAAACCATAAAAGCTAAAACGCTGAAAATTTGTATAAATCATGAAGGTATAGACAAACACAATATCTCAAATATATTTTTATGAAAATTTTCTATTGTGCTTCTCCATTTAATTGATTCATCTTAATAGCACCTCGGTCTCTTAAATAAATCCCAGAATACTACTTTCCTTGGAGTCCTTGAGTTTTATTATACAACCTTGGATGTTTGTGTCTGGCTTCCATAAATACTGGACATTCACAGATCACGTTGGAGGCGTATTTTTCCTCCTGCAATGTTGATACCCTCTACAGGTTGGGTCTTCTACTATCCCCATTATGAAGTGGTGTCTTTTGTGATTGCAGTGGCTAGTAAATAAACCGATTATGATTCTTATTTGGTCTCTGCTTAAGTTTAGCAATTCTCAGGTCTTCTTTTTGGAGGGCCCTTCCATAAATTCTTTTGCCTGTCGTTGACCACTACAGGTCTTCCGAAATTTTCTGTGTTGTATTGTGATCCAATCTTTTGTCGACTTTAAGATTGTCGTTGCAGATAGATATGTAGGTGCAGGTTCTGGTCCTATGAAAGGTATCCCTGCGCCTTTTGTCGACTTTAAGATTGTCGTTGCAGATAGATATGTAGGTGCAGGTTCTGGTCCTATGAAAGGTATCCCTGCGCCTTTTGTCGACTTTAAGATTGTCGTTGCAGATAGATATGTAGGTGCAGGTTCTGGTCCTATGAAAGGTATCCCTGCGCCTTTTGTCGACTTTAAGATTGTCGTTGCAGATAGATATGTAGGTGCAGGTTCTGGTCCTATGAAAGGTATCCCTGCGCCTTTTGTTGACTTTAATATTGTCGTTGCAGATAGATATGTAGGTGCAGGTTCTGGTCCTATGAAAGGTATCCCTGCGCCTTTTGTCGACTTTAAGATTGTCGTTGCAGATAGATATGTAGGTGCAGGTTCTGGTCCTATGAAAGGTATCCCTGCGCCTTTTTTGGGTAATTAATCTGCTTTTTTATTGCCATCTATCCCTCTATGGCCAGCAACCCACACTAAGTGAACTTTATTATGTTCCCGAAGCCATATAAGGTACCTCAGGCAATCCCATAACAGTTTTGATATGAACTGGCTGAATTCAAGTGCCTTAAAGGCTGCTTGACTGTCTGATAAAATATAAATATTCCTGTTCTTATAGGCTCTTTTTAATATATTTTCTATTGAGCATTCTATTGTGATATAGATTTCTGCCTGAAATACAGATTGATATTGTCCGAGGCTATATGAATAATTAATATTGGTGCCCCAGCTATGTCCTCCTGCTCTAGTGCCGGAGTTGGTTTTAGATCCGTCTGTACCTACACCAGACCAATCCCGGCTTTTTGGGTTTGAATCCCTTTTCCTCATTCATTATCGGTTGGATATCTTCCCGTGAATGGTTTTTGATAGTAGTATTTCGGTATCACTTTATTTGAACTCATTTGTTATAATGAATCTAGTTTGTTGTCCATAAGCCATTGCATACCAATCGAATCGCCAAAACTAGATAATTAATTTTTGTATAAAAAACATGTTCATTATAGCAGCACAACTCAAACTTTCCTAATCAATTTTTGTAAAAATTGAACCTAGTGACGACATTAATACAATCGTTTAATACAATTTGTGTACACAATATTTACGGGGACTCTCAATACTTTGATATTTCTTGGATAGGTACAATAGCATCAAGATGTTTACAAATTCGGGGTAGGAAAAAAGAACCGATATCTGAACTATCTTATCCTGACACATGTTTTGTATAGGAAACAAAACATCTTATATTATTTTTGATTTATTTTTTTGGATTTGGTTTTAAAGTTTGGTACATATTTAACTATACGTACTATCACCATCGACAGTTGGATCTCATGTGTTACATGCAACTAGTTTATATACATACTGTATTATCAATGAAAATCAAATGCATATAATTTTATAAAAAAATGCTATGTATTTATTATTAATGAAATTGAACCCAGTATTCGTTATTTAATTGACATCAATCTTTCTGACTTTCTTTTTCTTTGGGATAGAATTTGGTACTAAATCCAAGTATCCCAATTTTCTCGGGGAAATGTGTGATATGTTTTCTAAATATATTTCGTCAACTTGTAAACCATTTTTATATAACTTAGTAGGTATTTGGTATCTAGAAATTTAATCTTATAGTTATTTGATTCAGATATCTCAAATCTTCTTTAATTCAAATAAGTTCTCGCAACTATTGAATTTCTGTTGATGAAAATGAACACTGTTTTCTAATCCTGCATTTATTATACGAGGCGATGCACAAAAGTATGTCACGTGATTATAGGAGGTTGAACGGTTATTGCCCAGAACCAGCAACCTAGATTTAAATCCAGCCTCGACCCATTTTATTCAGCTTCATTTAAGGAATATTTAAGAATGTATACTGCATAAATATACATATTTTGATAATCATTGTACCCATATAGATATTATGGACACACAAATAATGGATACTATGCGATGAAAGTATGCCAAGAGTCGTTCAAATCTTTTCGTTCTGCTCGCTTTTAATTTCCATTTTTGCTACCGTGTATTTCGTAGGTACTAATAAGAGAAAGTGCACAGCGATTCTTTTTCCACACAAACGTTTTCCTCTCATGGCCTCTTTTAGATTTTAGTAGCTCTATAGTTATTCGGTATACGGTATCGGCGACTTTCATCAACATGTTTTTTTATTTATTTTTTAATAAAAGCTTTCACACTAGAGCTAATAATTTCTATAAAGAACGAGTAATTTCAAATATAATGATTTTATAAAATTATATGCACTAAAATTGTAATGATTTTTCATTTTTTTCAATTATTTTTGCTACTCTGAAATAAAACATCACATAAAATGGATATGGTTGCCATTCTGGTGAACACATTTTGTTTTCAATCATGATTGATTTAGATGGTGGTTGTGATTTCGTTTACCTTTGCCAACTTAGGGAATGAATTAATTTTAATTCGTCTTTGGAATTGAACCCATCACGTAATTGTGCCAAGAATATCAAATACGATGGTAGATAATATTTTTACTCTCCACACTATGGAATAGGGGAGAGTCATGATTTCGCAAAATTTAAGCGTATTTTTTTTACATCAATTTCTCAATGGGTATCATGTAGAGAATGCACACTATGAGTTTCGTCGTGATGTGTTTGTGTGTATGGCGTATACGCTGTACGCCGTACGCCGTACGCCGTACGCCGTACGCCGTACGCCGTAGCATTTATCTTTTTTGTGTCCTCTCTACAGCCCAAACTATAAGTCTGATCGACTTCATATTAACATCATATGTGTAAAGTGCAAAGACCTAGAGCTGATTAGTTTTCCATAGACAATTTTTGATTTCTTCTCTATGAATTCATCATTTACGTTGTTTTTTTTTTTGTCCTCTCTGCAGCCCAAACTATAAGTCCGATTGACTTCATATTGATATCACATGTGTTAAGTCCATAAACTTAGAGCTGATTAGTTTTCCATAGACAACGGTTCATTTTTTCCCAATGTTTCTTTATGATTTCATCTATTAAAACTGAAAAAATGCTCTCACGACCTGGAAATTAGAGATATTTTAATTTGGTTTCAACTATTTATACAACACCAAGAATCTTCATAAAATTGTATTCAAAGTTGGTCAATGTTAAAAGAAAAATATTCAACGGTTTCAAAAATTATATTTTATTTAATGGATATTTGTATGAAACTTATATGTAACAAGAGAATTTTTTTATATTTGGCAATGATCAGTTCATTGATTTCATATTGATAGAAGAATATTAATAGCTTGAACTTAGAACTGATTAGCTTTTCATAGATATCATATAATTTCTTCATATGATATCACGTGTAAACATTGTCAAAATGCTCTAACGCTCTTTGAAACAAAATTTATCTGCTTTTTTTAAAATATTTCATACAACATAAGCAGTCTTCACTATACTGCATTAATAGTTTGTCTATCTTAACATAAAAATATACTATCGGAAGAAAATTTATATTCCTGGTAGTAACATTTAGTATGAATAAAAATGTAATTAGATAAATTTCTATGTATGGAAACGTTTAGTAATTTGATTTCATGTTATAATGTAAAGAGCTTGAACATAGAACTGATTAGCTTTCCATAAATAACAAAAAAAATCTTCATATGATATCACCTGTCAAAATTTGGAAAATGCTCTCGCGTTCTTTAGAACAAAATTTATCTGCTTTTTTTAAAATATTTCATACAACATAAGCATTCTTCACTATACTGCATTAATAGTTTGTTTATCTTAACATATAAATATACTATCGGAAGAAAATTTATATTCCTGATAGTAACATTTAGTATGAATAATAATGTAATTAGATAAATTTCTATGTATGGAAAAGTTCAGTAATTTGATTTCATGTTATAATGTAAAGAGCTTAAACATAGAACTGATTAGCTTTCCATAAATAACAAAAAAAATCTTCATATAATATCACGTGTCAAAATTTTGAAAATGCTCTCGCGTTCTTTAAAACAAAATTTATCTGCTTTTTTTAAAATATTTCATACAACATAAGCATTCTTCACTATACTGCATTAATATTTTGTTTATCTTAACATAAAAATATACTATCGGAAGAAAATTTATATTCCTGGTAGTAACATTTAGTATGAATAAAAATGTAATTAGATAAATTTCTTTGTATGGAAAAGTTCAGTAATTTGATTTCATGTTATAATGTAAAGAGCTTGAACATAGAACTGATTAGCTTTCCATAAATAACAAAAAAAATCTTCATATGATATCACCTGTCAAAATTTGGAAAATGCTCTCGCGTTCTTTAGAACAAAATTTATCTGCTTTTTTTAAAATATTTCATACAACATAAGCATTCTACACCATACTGCATTAAAAGTTTGTCTATCTTATCATAAAAATATACTATCGGAAGAAAATTTATATTCCTGATAGTAACATTTAGTATGAATAATAATGTAATTAGATAAATTTCTATATATGGAAAAGTTCAGTAATTTGATTTCATGTTATAATGTAAAGAGCTTGAACATAGAACTGATTAGTTTTCCATAAATAACAAAAAAAATCTTCATATAATATCACGTGTCAAAATTTTGAAAATGCTCTCGCGTTCTTTAAAACAAAATTTATCTGCTTTTTTTAAAATATTTCATACAACATAAGCATTCTTCACTATACTGCATTAATAGTTTGTTTATCATAACATAAAAATATACTATCGGAAGAAAATTTATATTCCTGATAGTAACATTTAGTATGAATAAAAATGTAATTAGATAAATTTCTATGTATGGAAACGTGTAGTAATTTGATTTCATGATATAATGTAAAGAGCTTGAACATAGAACTGATTAGCTTTCCATAAATAACAAAAAAATTCTTCATATGATATCACCTGTCAAAATTTGAAAAATGCTCTCGCGTTCTTTAAAACAAAATTTATCTGCTTTTTTTAAAATATTTCATACAACATAAGCATTCTTCACTATACTGCATTAATAGTTTGTCTATCTTAACATAAAAATATATTATCGGAAGAAAATTTATATTCCTGATAGTAACATTTAGTATGAATAATAATGTAATTAGATAAATTTCTATGTATGGAAAAGTTCAGTAATTTGATTTCATGTTAAAATGTAAAGAGCTTGAACATAGAACTGATTAGCTTTCCATAAATAACAAAAAAAATCTTCATATAATATCACGTGTCAAAATTTTGAAAATGCTCTCGCGTTCTTTAAAACAAAATTTATCTGCTTTTTTTAAAATATTTCATACAACATAAGCATTCTTCACTATACTGCATTAATAGTTTGTTTATCTTAACATAAAAATATACTATCGGAAGAAAATTTATATTCCTGATAGTAACATTTAGTATGAATAAAAATGTAATTAGATAAATTTCTATGTATGGAAACGTGTAGTAATTTGATTTCATGATATAATGTAAAGAGCTTGAACATAGAACTGATTTGCTTTCCATAAATAACAAAAAAATTCTTCATATGATATCACCTGTCAAAATTTGAAAAATGCTCTCGCGTTCTTTAAAACAAAATTTATCTGCTTTTTTTAAAATATTTCATACAACATAAGCATTCTTCACTATACTGTATTAATAGTTTGTCTATCTTAACATAAAAATATACTATCGGAAGAAAATTTATATTCCTGATAGTAACATTTAGTATGAATAATAATGTAATTAGATAAATTTCTATGTATGGAAAAGTTCAGTAATTTGATTTCATGTTATAATGTAAAGAGCTTGAACATAGAACTGATTAGCTTTCCATAAATAACAAAAAAAATCTTCATATAATATCACGTGTCAAAATTTTGAAAATGCTCTCGCGTTCTTTAAAACAAAATTTATCTGCTTTTTTTAAAATATTTCATACAACATAAGCATTCTTCACTATACTGCATTAATATTTTGTTTATCTTAACATAAAAATATACTATCGGAAGAAAATTTATATTCCTGGTAGTAACATTTAGTATGAATAAAAATGTAATTAGATAAATTTCTATGTATGGAAAAGTTCAGTAATTTGATTTCATGTTATAATGTAAAGAGCTTGAACATAGAACTGATTAGCTTTCCATAAATAACAAAAAAAATCTTCATATAATATCACGTGTCAAAATTTTGAAAATGCTCTCGCGTTCTTTAAAACAAAATTTATCTGCTTTTTTTAAAATATTTCATACAACATAAGCATTCTTCACTATACTGCATTAATATTTTGTTTATCTTAACATAAAAATATACTATCGGAAGAAAATTTATATTCCTGGTAGTAACATTTAGTATGAATAAAAATGTAATTAGATAAATTTCTATGTATGGAAAAGTTCAGTAATTTGATTTCATGTTATAATGTAAAGAGCTTGAACATAGAACTGATTAGCTTTCCATAAATAACAAAAAAAATCTTCATATGATATCACCTGTCAAAATTTGGAAAATGCTCTCGCGTTCTTTAGAACAAAATTTATCTGCTTTTTTTAAAATATTTCATACAACATAAGCATTCTACACCATACTGCATTAAAAGTTTGTCTATCTTAATATAAAAATATACTATCGGAAGAAAATTTATATTCCTGGTAGTAACATTTAGTATGAATAAAAATGTAATTAGATAAATTTCTATGTATGGAAACGTGTAGTAATTTGATTTCATGATATAATGTAAAGAGCTTGAACATAGAACTGATTAGCTTTCCATAAATAACAAAAAAATTCTTCATATGATATCACCTGTCAAAATTTGAAAAATGCTCTCGCGTTCTTTAAAACAAAATTTATCTGCTTTTATTAAAATATTTCATACAACATAAGCATTCTTCACTATACTGCATTAATAGTTTGTCTATCTTAACATAAAAATATACTATCGGAAGAAAATTTATATTCCTGATAGTAACATTTTGTATGAATAATAATGTAATTAGATAAATTTCTATGTATGGAAAAGTTCAGTAATTTGGTTTTAATGTTATAATGTAAAGAGCTTGAACATAGAACTGATTAGCTTTCCATAAATAACAAAAAAAATCTTCATATAATATCACGTGTCAAAATTTTGAAAATGCTCTCGCGTTCTTTAAAACAAAATTTATCGGCTTTTTTTAAAATATTTCATACAACATATGCATTCTTCACTATACTGCATTAATAGTTTGTTTATCTTAACATAAAAATATACTATCGGAAGAAAATTTATATTCCTGATAGTAACATTTAGTATGAATAAAAATGTAATTAGATAAATTTCTATGTATGGAAACGTGTAGTAATTTGATTTCATGATATAATGTAAAGAGCTTGAACATAGAACTGATTAGCTTTCCATAAATAACAAAAAAATTCTTCATATGATATCACCTGTCAAAATTTGAAAAATGCTCTCGCGTTCTTTAAAACAAAATTTATCTGCTTTTTTTAAAATATTTCATACAACATAAGCATTCTTCACTATACTGCATTAATAGTTTGTCTATCTTAACATAAAAATATACTATCGGAAGAAAATTTATATTCCTGATAGTAACATTTAGTATGAATAATAATGTAATTAGATAAATTTCTATGTATGGAAAAGTTCAGTAATTTGGTTTTAATGTTATAATGTAAAGAGCTTGAACATAGAACTGATTAGCTTTCCATAAATAACAAAAAAAATCTTCATATAATATCACGTGTCAAAATTTTGAAAATGCTCTCGCGTTCTTTAAAACAAAATTTATCGGCTTTTTTTAAAATATTTCATACAACATAAGCATTCTTCACTATACTGCATTAATAGTTTGTTTATCTTAACATAAAAATATACTATCGGAAGAAAATTTATATTCCTGATAGTAACATTTAGTATGAATAAAAATGTAATTAGATAAATTTCTATGTATGGAAACGTGTAGTAATTTGATTTCATGATATAATGTAAAGAGCTTGAACATAGAACTGATTAGCTTTCCATAAATAACAAAAAAATTCTTCATATGATATCACCTGTCAAAATTTGAAAAATGCTCTCGCGTTCTTTAAAACAAAATTTATCTGCTTTTTTTAAAATATTTCATACAACATAAGCATTCTTCACTATACTGCATTAATAGTTTGTCTATCTTAACATAAAAATATACTATCGGAAGAAAATTTATATTCCTGGTAGTAACATTTAGTATGAATAAAAATGTAATTAGATAAATTTCTATGTATGGAAAAGTTCAGTAATTTGATTTCATGTTATAATGTTAAGAGCTTGAACATAGAACTGATTAGCTTTCCATAAATAACAAAAAATTTCTTCATATGATATCACCTGTCAAAATTTGGAAAATGCTTTCGCGTCCTTTAAAACAAAATTTATCTGCTTTTTTTAAAATATTTCATACAACATAAGCATTCTTCACTATACTGCATTAATAGTTTGTCTATCTTAACATAAAAATATACTATCGGAAGAAAATTTATATTCCTGGTAGTAACATTTAGTATGAATAAAAATGTAATTAGATAAATTTCTATGTATGGAAAAGTTCAGTAATTTGATTTCATGTTATAATGTTAAGAGCTTGAACATAGAACTGATTAGCTTTCCATAAATAACAAAAAATTTCTTCATATGATATCACCTGTCAAAATTTGGAAAATGCTTTCGCGTCCTTTAAAACAAAATTTATCTGCTTTTATTAAAATATTTCATACAACATAAGCATTCTACACCATACTGCAATAATAGTTTGTCTATCTTAACATAAAAATATACTGTCGATAGAAATTTATTTTCCTGGTAGTAAAATTTAGTATGAATAAAAATGTATATAATAAGATAAATTTCTTATGTATGGAAAAGTTCAGTAATTTGATTTCATGTTATAATGTAAAGAGCTTGAACATCGAACTGATTAGCTTTTCATAAATAACAAAAATTTCTTCATATGATATTACGTGTCAAAATTGTCAAAATGCTCTAACGTCCTTTAAAACAAAATTTATCTGCTTTTATTAAAATATTTCATACAACATTAGAATTCTTCACCATACTGCATTAATAGTTTGTCTATCTTAACATGAAAATATACTATCGTTAGAAAATTTATATTCTTGGTAGTAAAATTTAGAATGAATAAAATATTTCATTGTCAATATTTTTGTGGTGTGGAGAGTTTAGTGTTGGCCACAACCCACTCGTTTTCTCTCACGTCACACCTCGCTCTCAAAATTTCATATTGAATGATATTTCATATTTTATGGTCGAAACCATTTTTTCACTATCAATTCTTACTTTCATATATTTTATCAGGCTTCCTTTATGCTGGGATGTTCATATTTCATCGTTCATTGTTCATCATTATTTTCTCCATGTATCAAATAAATTCGTAATGTCCATATTTTTATCTTATTTACACTATACATATTTTTTTAATTTCACATTCTCTATTTCAAAGACCATTAAAAACTTTAAATATGTGCATGAACACATATTATGTTCAATTTTTTATTTATTTAATAATTTTATTTTATTTCTTTATCACACCATTCAAATAATCTTCATTAAAAATAGATAACTGCTGCCCAACTAGGTATACCTGTTCTAGGGCTAGCAGTGTACATATTACCTATTATATTTCACAGGAATAACTATTTGCAATTTTAAAAAGTAGGTATATAAACAATATAAACTTAACTATTGTACACAGATTAAGAAAAAATAATGGAATTGGAGGCATCGTGATATGCATACTCATAATATTGTCAATGTAGGTATCTTGCAATTTCTACTTGTTAATTGCACAAACAATCTGGAATAGTATTTCTTGGGAATACTGAACTGACAGAGCATAGATATGATCCGTCAGTCATTTCTTTATTCAGTCGAGTCTCAGATCAAATCAAGACAGCACAAAATTTATAAAAAAATTAGGATTTTTTGCAAAAAGTAAATAAAGAAAATAAAAATAACAATTATATAAATTATGTCTTTTTACAAAATAATTCAATATGTGTGAAATGCTGATTCAAAGATATATTATATTCTATTTAATTTATTCCTTGACCGCTCATTTAAATTTTCAATACTCATTACTACGAAGATTCATCTCTAAATAAAGATTTTATAACAACGTTTGAAGTGAATATTTTTTTGCGAAAAGTAGATTCAGGTCAAGGGATGTAAAAAGCTCTGTATGTACAATTCGGGCAGCTCTAATTGGACAGCCTTAGCTCTACAAATTAAACGCCATATTTTTAAGTATGTTTAAATAGGGGTGGATGTTGCCCGTTACAGGACGGCGAGAATTTATGTACGTAATATTCTTATTTTTTTTTATGGTGGTGAAATATATTAGCGTCATCACAGAAAAAATAAAATGGTAACAAAGAAACCTTTTTGTAACGCCATCTATTGAAAAATTATTTTTTTGTAAACAATGAAAGCAACAGTCCTTATATGTACATGAGGTGACAAAGCTCTCGCACATATGTCACCCCTGAACAGCGCCAGAATTATAAGTTCATTTTTGGCTTGTTTACTTGCTTGTACCAATGTATATGTAAATCGAATATTTTTAATTTGCATATACGCAAACATTGGATTCTTTCCCTGTCGGGAGTCAACGATATTTTTATTTTTATTATACTTATTTTATTATTTATGGTATGTTTAATAGTAATAAATAGATATTTTGATAATAAAATAGAACCATCCAAGGTACATATATAATTTATGGGTCGAGATTGTTGACAAAGGGCTTGCCGTAAACTGAAAATTAAATAGATCTTTGAAGTCCTTTTATAAATTTTAATTCCAAAACTAAATACTTTATAATATATTGGAAATTCTCAATTTTATCTAGAATATGTAGATTGACTGCGACATGCATATCCTTGTACTTGCCAAGTATTGTTGCTATCGACTACGGGTATAATATTTGGTAGGACCGCTGGCAGTCTGCTGATTCATGTAAACTTATTGATGTTTTGTATATAAATATGACATGAGTATGTATGTATTTATATTATATAATTTGTATACTTTTTATTTTTTGCACTTGTTTCCTGCCTACGCAATTTGCATTATTTTATTTTTATAAATAACTAATGTTATTAACGAAATACTTTTGAATATTTTTTTATTTGGTATACCTACCCACAGACAGGCTATGCCTTGTGGGATTTTTGTGTGCACGGTTGATTTATTATAATTGATATTATGTTTATGTATATTGTATGTTAACCGTGTACCAAATCTTAAATAAATAAATAAATAATAAATAAATAATATTATAATTCCAATGAATTTATCGAGTCTTTGCTTTTTTTTAATTATTTTTATGTAACAGGAAGACATATTATGAGGTTATATGTAGTAAATATTATGCAACAAATACATATATATGTTGGTGAGTGATAAAAAGCACAAACGGTAAAGAGAAGTTCATGGTCCAAACTCCACGGTACGCTAACAGCTACAGGGTAGTGTGGTTCAGTAATTAAAAACTTTGTTTGGCGTACAACTTTGAAACATTAATCACAGATCTTGAGGTTGAATATTCACTGTGGTACTTTGCTCGCTCGCTTTTGGAAAACTAATAATGTATATGTCCTCTTCTCTTCTCTATCCTCATACTGCTCTTCTTGTAACTTTATCTAGACATATTTATTGCTCGATTCATTAGACCTAAACTTTCAGGTAGATTTTTATTTAGGTCAGTTAGATATACAAGCAAAAAAGTATATAAAAAGTGGAAGACAGAAAACTTACAATAGAAAAATATATGAAAACCATAATAAATGCTTGTGCCATAGGTGAACGATTTCGTTCATCTAAAGCACAAGCATTTATGCTTAATTTAGGGAATGAATGAGTATGTATATGTGTTTTATTTATATACTAGTGAACCCCCGGCAAACTTCGTATTGCCTGTATAATTAAAAATCGTCCTCCATAACCACCCGTCGCTTCAGACTCTTCAATACCTCTCATCCCTTCAGTACTTCCCGTCCCTTCAGTACCTCCCGTCCCTTCAGTACCTCCCGTCCCTTCAGTACCTCCCGTCCCTTCAATACCTCCCGTCCCTTCAGTTACTCCCGTCCCTTCAGTTACTTCCGTCCCTTCAGTTACTCCCGTCCCTTCAGTTACTCCCGTCCCTTCAGTTACTCCCGTCCCTTCAGTTACTCCCGTCCCTTCAGTTACTCCCGTCCCTTCAGTTACTCCCGTCCCTTCAGTTACTCCCGTCCCTTCAGTTCCTTCCGTCCCTTCAGTACCTCCCGTCCCTTCAGTACCTCCCGTCCCTTCAGTACCTCCCGTCCCTTCAGTACCTCCCGTCCCGTCAGGTCCACCAGTACCTCCCTTCCCTTCATTACCTCTCGTCCCTTAAGTAGGTGAAGAAAAAGTTTAATTCCCGAGACAATACTGGGAAGACCTACGAAGAGACAGTTGGACCTTCTTTTTCCAGGATTCTCCGACTTCATAGGTAAAATGAACAAATACCCGATAAAGAAGAAGAAGAAGAAGAAAAAAGTTTTAATCCAGAAACTGTTCTGGAAGACCTGCGAAGAGATGGAAGGACAGTTGCATCTTATTCTCCCAGGATACTCCACCTTCATAGGTAAAATGACCAAATACTCGATGAAGAAGAAGAAGAAGAAAAAAGTTTTGATCCAGAAACTGTCCTGGAAGACCTGCGAAGAGATGGAAGGACAGTTGGAGCTTCTTCTCCCAGAGTATAAGGTCATTTTACCTTCATAGGTTAAATGACCTAATACCCGATGAAGAAGAAGAAGAAAAAAAATTTAATCCAGAAACCATCCCGGTCATATGCTCGACAATTCACCAAAGTTTCATTGTAATCGGATGAATGGTTCCCAGGATAGTCCACCTTCATAGGTAAAATGACCTGATACCCGATTAAGAAGAAGAAGAAGAATTTTTTTTTAATCCAGAAACCATCCAGGTCATACACTCGACAATTCGTCAAAGTTTCATTGCAATCGGATGAACAGTTCTCAGGATAGTCCACCTTCATAGGTAAAATGACCTGATACCCGATGAAGAAGAAGAAGAAGAAATTTTTTTAAATTCAGAAATCATCCCGGGCAAACGTTCGACAATTCACCAAAGTTTAATTGCAATCGGATGAACGGTTCCCAGCATAGTCCACCTTCATAGGTAAAATGACCTAAAACTCGATGAAGAAGAAGAAGAAGTTAAAATTTTTTGATCCAGAAACCATCCCTGGTATACTCTCGACAGTTCACCAAAGTTTCATCGCAATCGGATGAGCGGTTTAGGAGCGCATTCAAGACATACATAGATACATACATATGTAGATACATACATAGATACATACAAACATTCAAATTTATAATATAGATTAATTATCTTGTTTTTGAGCCACATTTATTATTACTCCAACATTCTCTTGGTGTTTACAATAGTAAGATATGTTACCTTGCAACAGTGTTGTCATTATTATCCAACTGTCGATTCGTTCAGAAGAATGAAATTCTCTTGAAGGAAGAGGCAGTTAAATCCGATATACGCGAGAATTGTATGGAGGGTCTACTTTTTACGTCTTTTCCAACTTTGAAGTCAAAAAACACCAACCTAGAGGCTTCGCAGCATATATGTTCCATATACGGATTTACTCAGAATTCGGAGTAGAACATTTAGTGTGTGTGTGTGTGTGTGTGTGTGTGTGTGTGTGTGTGTGTGTGTGTGTGTGTGTGTGTGTGTGTGTGTGAGGGTGTGTGTGTGTGTGTGTGTGTGTGTGTGTGTGTGTGTGTGTGTGTGTGTGTGTGTGTGTGTGTGTGTGTGTGTGTGTGGGTGAGGGTGTGTGTGTGTGTGTGTGTGTGTGTGTGTGTATGTGTGTGTGTGCGAGGGTGTGTGAGGGTGTGTGTGTGTGTGTGTGTGTGTGTGTGTGTGTGTATGTGTGTGTGTGTGTGTGAGGGTGTGTGTGTCCCTTATAACTTTTGATCCGCTCAATTAACAGAGCCCAAAATTTCTAAATATATAAATAGTTATTGGCCTACAAACCTTTTATACTCAGAATTTTGAATTTTTTTTTCAGTCAGGGGTGATCAACTTTTGAATTTTTACTTTATTTTTCCATATATCTCAGAAACCATAAAAGCTAGAACGCTGAAAATTGGTACAAACATAGACAAATACAAAATCTAAAACTATTTCTTTCAAAAAAAATCCAAGGTCTCTGAAACATTTTTTACAATACTAGGAACATTTTGTATGGCGAAGTGGACTTTTTGCATGCTAAAAACAACAACTTTGAGGCTTCGCAGCATATATTATGTTCCCGTACATGGATTTACTCAGAATTCGGAGTAGAACATTTTATGTGAGTTTTGTGCGTCTGTGTGTGTGTCTGTCCGTCCCCCCCTTATAACTTTTGATCCGCTTAATTTATAGAGCCCAAAATTTCAGAATATATAAACAGTTATAGGTATACAAAACTTTTATACTCAGAATTGTGAATTTTTGTTTCAGTCAGGGGTTATAAACTTTAGAATTTTTGGTTTATTTTTCCATATATCTCAGAAACCATAAAAGCTAGAACGCTGAAAATTGGTATAAACATAGACAAATACCTACAAAACCTCAAATTGTTTTTTTCAAAAAAATCCACTGTTTCTCAAACACTTTTTATTAAGAAAAATATTTTTTATGGTAAATTTATGAGTTTAACTGCCCATATATCCAAAGTTTTTAAAAATATCGTAAAAAGCCGAAACACCCCAACTAGATAATTTAATTTTCTATAAAAAATAATAAGATGGTAGCAGTACATCTTATTTTTTTTTCACAATTTTTATATACTTAAATTGAATTTAGTTACGACATCGCTTCATACAATTTGTATGGCAGTCGCCTATGTATACCTACACAATATGTAAGAAGACTTAATAGTTTGATACTTAATCTCAAACATACATACATACCATCATGCTGTTTTCATATTCCCGGTAGGAAAAGAGGACTCACCTCCAAACTGTTCTATCTTGACATACAGACCAACATGTGTTAACATTTTCAATACTTTGGATTTATGGGTTTATAGTTTGATTCTTATCTTCAACTATACATACTATCGCTATCGACAGTTGGATCTCATGTGTTACATGCAACTATTTAATTGTATGAATTATAACTAGTATTCTTTTCACTACAAGATTGTCTTATTTCCTCATTTTTTTTTTACATTTTTACTGTGTCTCGATACGAAAGATTAGATACATTGGTAGTAAATATTACATTATCAAGCTTAAGTTGCTTCATTTGATACGATCAAGTTGGATATCTTTGGGATTTATACGCCCGCGCCGTTCACATTTTTCCCTACTATAACTTACTCTTCTTTCAATGTCTTTTCCAATCCTCCCATCCCGTTCAATTAATAACATTACCAACTCAATATATCACATTGATGATAGGTATGTAAACTAACTTTTTCATGAAAACGCAGTGCATTTTATATCAACCCAACTGATCATAATATAAATCGTGAAATTGAAAATAATTGACGCAATAGATTGAGAATGTGTATACAATTTATTGTGACTGGACATGTGATCAATCCACACCTCTTAAAATCTCTAAAAAACGTGGTAACTTGTTGTTAGACACGCGTCGAATAAATTATATGTATAAACCTGTTTAAAATTTTTCGAGATGCAAAATAAGGCATATTATGGATATTCATATAAATACGAATATAATTTTAAAAAATCTCAATTAATTCTCACATTAGATTTTTTTTTAAATTTAAAAGACGGAACTATGTATAAAACAATAATATACCTAATAACAGAAAAAGTTGAAGTGCATACAAATATTTTCCGACATGCAATTTCCCAATTTTCCGACGGCGCGGCGGCAATTTCCACACATTCCACAACCGAATCGTAAAACGCCTGCGTCCGGAGACACCCGAATGTTTCCGATCGCTTCCGAGAGACGGAGGGTGACGTCACATGACCACCACCTCCCTGGCAATCGATAGAGGAAAGGGGGGTAGGGTATTCCACCGCGCCATCTTGGTCTCTACATCATTTTTTCACAAACTGTTAAAAAGCGCGATAACTATTATCGGGCAGTGAGCAGCCGAGGTTAATGTGTGACAGTGAGAGTAGTGGATGCTTCTTTTCGAGAAAGGTAAATCATACATTTCACTATTTATTCTGATATCGCCTTCATTTTGCATTTTGGGATGTGTGAAAATTGTGCACTGCATATATGTCTTTATACATTCTTATTATATCTTAAATTTCAATATATCCTTATTTCATTACTTATGCCTGTCCATTAGATACAGCCCTTTTTGTCAAAAGAGCGGTATCTTCAACAATCTTCTATTTTTTTCATCAAAATGAATTTCTACCTCAACTGTCAAAAGTATACGTGATTCATCGGAAACTCCTGTAAGTTTCACGAAATTTAAAATTTTTCTTGACAGTATTATAATTTAAATATTTTAAATTGTGGTCGATCTTAGTTTTGAATTCATTTTATAATAATTCACGTTATTTTAAAATTGGTGATTGGTGATTTATGTTTTTGCACAAAATATAGTGATTGCATACGTTATTCTTTCTTAATTTTGACATATAATTACCAGATGTTATTTTACAAAATTACACATGATATCTTAATTTATATTGTACGTAGGTACCTACTTTTACTGCTATAATTTATTAAAATTCATTATCCTTAATTTAATGACATAAACCTGTGTTATTGGTTTAAAAATTGATTTCACTATAAAAATGTCTGTCGTCTCATTTGAAAATAAATTGTGTCGAAGAAAAAGATTTAATCGAAATGTCTGCCATGATATTAATTTAAAACGTGATTTGTGAGTGCACGAGAGCGACCTCTGACGGCCGGATGCATGAGGTGGAAACAGAATCGGAAAATGTAAAGAACTACTAGAAAGGGTTAGAGCTTTCCGCCGGAATTCCCATGTAATCCGATATATTACGTTTGATGGCTTTTCTACTCGGTGGCTGCGGTGTAATTTGAAGAGACAGGAGAGTAGGTAAGGTGAAGTGAGGTGCGCATGCACCGTGGGTCGTAGACGTAGAGGCCACGACAGCTACGTACTACGAACCAACACATTCATTCAATCGCGCCTACTATAAACTGGCTGTAGTAAGGCCTACTTATTTGATGATATTATGTAGTCATGCCGTGCTTACAAAAATGGATTAAATTGGAATCCACACGGAATTATGTAGGTATTGAGTTTACGTACACAAGGGGAGTCTTGTGTGTGCGAGTGTTGGTGCATTGCATTGTGCATGCTCACACACTGGATTGACTGAAGGTCTACGCTACTAACTTTACTCTAACTGTGTGAATTAATACGTTTTGCACATCACACAACTTACATACAACCACACAATTCATTTTTATTACTACTAGTTTGTCAATCCATGACTATTCAAAGTTTTCAGCCGTCAATCAAATATTGATTTATATACATGTTTTACAAGTTTATCTAGTATAATAATACATTTCCTTTATTGTATTGTAGTCACGGAAGGCTTTTAAAATTTCAAAATCTTCTTTTTCTATGAATCTTTATTTCATCGTTTCCAATGTTCTCGCCCTTTTACTATGATTATATATGAATTTTTATGGAGTATGATTACTAGTATATTTTAATATCGATTTGTATAATATGGAATATTCAGAATTCAATAGAACAAAATTAATTTATTTAATTTTGGAAGAGAGCCAAATATTTTTTTCAAAATGCGTTCCTATATTATAACGTTGAATTAAATCCGGTGTTATACCTCTTGAGGTATAAAACTGGAGACCAAAGTATGACACGTTTATGGATTTTGATGATCCATAGATTTATCGTGAATTAATATTCAAATCGCGCGCGAAGAGACGATATAATAAATATGTAAGAAATTTTATACGGAGAAATTCCTCGTTTTAGAGATTTATTACTTTGGAAAATAACCGGAATCTCTTACACTGCCTATTTAGGTGAAGGTATATTCAAAATACTAATATATTTCAAATAAAAAAGCCCAAATACGTATGTTTATATGAGTACCATTAGAATTATTACATCTTCCAAATTGCCAAAAGCGAAACACAGAAAATATTTATAAACAAATGATCGTTCGTGGTCCAGTTTATTTTTGATAATGATTTTGAGTATTTCAAATTCAGAGTCATGCAAACCTAAATACCCCAATTAGAAATCAAATTTCTCAAATATATTTATTTATTTATTATTAAAAATAACAAAGAAAAATACACAATACAACAATATATACAATTTTTAAAAAGATACATTATAATTTTGTTTTTTTTTATGACTCAACTTCAAAAAGAGTTTTCTCGTGCTTTGAAGTGAGTCACATTTCACAAATCTACAAACTATCTAATCTATTTATAATCTATATACATACATCTTAATCTAGGCACTAATCTATTTACAATAACATACATATTTAGATACAAACATACAGAATATTATATATAAAGATAGAAAAAAAAATACAAAATTGGTCTGTAGAATAAATAAAAATACACAAATTGAAAATAAACAATACACAATGAATACACAAGAAAAATGTTACTTCAAAAAGTCTTTCAGAAATACCAAGAACCGAAGACAGTGAATATTAAAATATATTAAACTGTATTTTGATATTGTATTGTCATACAATATTAAAATTCAGCATAAATTCCCATGTGAAAATGTATTAAAAACTACTATTACTAAACTAAAAATAATATAATAAAAAATATCAGCAAATTTTTGGGTTTCCGATAAACCCCTTTTTAACGTATATGGTGGTTTATAACGTATATACTTCAAAGTGGTTTTATATCATGTTGTTTTCAGTCACTTGATTTTGCGTCATATCCCCTCTTAATAACCGTTATAATATCAATCACTCGTTTTCTTACAAATCCTAGCAAGAACAAGAACAGCATTTTATTTATTTTTGCTATCCACGTATATAGAACAGTGGAGAGATTACTACGAGTTAAAATTGTGATGATTTTGTTTGTGTAGTACCTGATATAAGACGTGTGGCATATGATGCACCATGATTTTTATGTGTGTAGTACCTGATATAAGACGTGTGGCATATGATGCACCATGATTTTTATGTGTGTAGTACCTGATATAAGACGTGTGGCATATGATGCACCATGATTTTTATGTGTGTAGTACCTGATATAAGACGTGTGGCATATGATGTACCATGATTTTGTTTGTGTAGTACCTGATATAAGACGTGTGGCATATGATGCACCATAATTTTTATGTGTGTAGTACCTGATATAAGATGTGTGGTGTATGATAAACTATTATGTTTTGTGTCCTCTGTACAGCTGTACATAATTTGGATGTATTATGAGCTGATTAGTTTCATAGAAAACGGGTAATTCTTCTCTTTGATTTCATATCACAACATTTTCGGAATTCTCTTACGTATAAAATAAAAATTAGCTTCATAAAGTACATTCAGAGATTTTCATTTTTTAAGGATTAAAAAAATGTAATCCCTAGATTTTATCTAAAACTTTTTTTCGTTCAAAAAACTTCAACGCACGGTTAAACAAGTTTTGATAATAATGGCTCTCAAATTCATAAATATAATGCTAATAAATAATACATGCCTAGCGATCAAATGAATCATTTGTTTCTTCTTGTAAGGACATTATTTTTGTTGCTTTCTTTTTCAATTTGACATTTTATAACAAATTATTATGATTTCTCGAGAGAATTGTCAACATTGAAATGTATTGTATTGGAATTGTGTTACCAAAACACCGTAAACTTCACCTTAAAACATTATTCTCTCTTATTGAGACATGCTATAAATTTTAAATCAACATATCATCATTACAATAATATTAAATTAATCAAAGCTAAATATAATTCGCCGTATTCCATTTTCAATGACAAAATCTTTTTGTTATTTTTATTCTGGTTTAAGATCATAATATGAGATGTTTTTTGAGAAATTTTATATGACTAGTTACATGTAATACATGAGATCCAACTGTCAATGGTCATTGTATGTTAAGTTGAAGAATACGTAGGTACCAAACTATAAACCTTTAAATCCAAATTATTGAGTATTTTAAGATATTTGTTTTCTATACAAAACCTGTAAGTATGTATGTCAAGATAGGGTTGTATGGAGGTCAGTCCTTTTTTCCTACCCAGAATATGAAAACAGCATGATGGTGTGTAGGCACGTATGATTGGAGATTAAGTATCAAAATATTGAATCCCCGTAGATATTGTGTAGCGTATAGGTACTACCTTACAAATTGTATGATACGATGTCGTCACTAAATTTAATTTTTATAAAAAATTTATAATAAAGTTAGAGATGTACGACTACAATGTTCATATTTTTTATAGAAAATTAAATTATATAGTAGGGGTTTTTCGGCTTTTTTCGATATCTTTAAAAACTTTGGAAATAACGCACTTATACACATAAATTTATCATAAAAAATGTTTGAGAAACTCTGGAACTTTTTTGAAAAATTAAATTTGAGATTTTGTATTTGTCTATATTGATACGATTTTTCAGCGTAAAGTAAAAATTCAATAGTTGATAACTCCTGACTGAAATAAAAAATCAAAATTCTGAGTATATAAGTTTTGTTGGCCTATAACTTTCTATATATTCTGAAATCTTAGGCTCTGTGCATTGAGATGATCAAAAGTAATAAGGACACACACACACACACACACACACACACACACACACACACACACACACACACACACACACACACACACACACACACACACACACACACACACACACACACACACACAGACAGACACACACACACACACACACACACAGACAGACACACTTAATATTCTTCTCTGAGTTCTGAGTAAATCCATATTTTATTTATTTATTTATTTATGAAAATTAACAATATATCATTTTTTATAGAACATATATGCTGCGAAGCCTCTAATTTGGTGTTTCTTTACTTCAATGTTGAAAAAACCGTGAAAAATATAGACCTGGCATACAAATCTCGCGAATTGGTTTGATACTTTGTCGATATGTTCTTCTTCTTCGTTGGCTCTACGACCCATATCGAGTATATATTGGTCTCCAACCTCTCCTGTCTTCCGTCTCAGCCTTCCAATCTGTTACTTTGTCGATATGTTAAGAGAAATAAATTCTCTTGAACAAATCCACAGTTGGAATATGTGGTTTATTGAAACAATATTTGCTGTAAATTAAAATTAAATCAAATACTTATACCTATATTCCATTTTTGCGTTGGAAATATTCTAAGAAGGTCGTGACCTGATAATCCACATAAAATAATATTTTATATACATTTCCATCAAACAATAATGATCTGGCATGTCAAAATATACCAACCCCCTAGTGTTGTCTGCCCAATAATGTCTAGTCTAGTCTAGACGGTAATTCCTAAATTACATATGTATAATTTGTCCTTGTTTCGTGGAACTGTGATGTAGACGTAGGTACATATGTCTATTACATGACCCGGAAATCATTAGCCGTCATTTGCAAAGGAAAACTGTGACCAAAGGTCACACCATCAGAGGGTCACAGTATAGTGAAACAGGGTCAGATTGACTGAGGGTCAAAATGACTAAAGGTTTTCATTATTAACAGTCAATTTAAAACATTAAAACTCAATAAAATAATTATACTTTTTCCATGTAACACATAATGGCTATAGTATGTATATTTATATCTACATACCATAATATAAACCCTTAAATCATTTTTTTTTTGTTTTTTTTTTCTATACAAAACATGAATATTAAGAGAAGATAGTGGTCAGTCCTTTTTCTATCCCGAATATTTCATATTCTAACTTGATGGTAAGTATGTATGGAGATTAAGTATCAAACTATTTCCTGACCATCCCCGTTGATATTATAGTATAAGGTACAGCCATACAAATTGTATGAAACGATGCCGTCCCTACATTCAATTTTTAAAACCTTAAATTAAAATCTTAGTAATATTACAGAGTTCGTGACAAAAACTGAGACAAAAACAATGACTTCAATAAAATTTTATTTTTTAATTTAACTACCTATTTTTTTTAATTTACCTTCCTAACTATGCACAATAGCCATGCGGGAGATACCTGTTATTGGAGCACTGGAGATTCCGTTTTTGTTTCACGATTTCTTTGTTTGTGTTGTTCAGTGTTCTGTTGGTGTCTCTTTATATTAAATAAATAAATTAAATAAATAAATAAAATATTGTAAAAAGACTCGAAAGAAAGAAAGATAAAGATATTCTCAAAATGAATTAGTGGACACAGTCAGTCCTTTGATCCTACCCAGCATATGAAAACAGCATGATGGTATGTATGTTTGTTTGGAGATTAGTATGAAGCAATGTCGTCACTAAATTCAATTTTATAAAAATTGTTAAAAAAATGAGATATGCTAATACAATGGTAATATTTTTTATAGAAAATTATATTATCTAGTTGGGGTGTTTCGGTTCTTTAAGATAATTTTAAAAATAATTGGAAATATAGGCATTTAAACTCATAAATTAAAAAAAAAAATAGTTTTCTTAATAAAAAATGTTTGAGAAACCCTGGAATTTTTTTGAAAAAACATGTTTGAGATTTTGTATTTGTCTATGTTTATACCAATTTTCAGCGTTCTAGCTTTTATGGTTTCTGAGATATATGGATAAATAAACCAAAATTTCAAAAGTTGATAACCCCTGACTGAAACAAAAATTCACAATTCTGAGTATAAAAGTTTTGTATACCTATAACTGTTTATATATTCTGAAATTTTAGGCTCTGTAAATTGAGCGGATCAAAAGTTATAAGGGGGGGACGGACACACAGACACACACACAGACACACACACACAGACACACACACAGACACACACACAGACACACACACACACAGACACACGAAATGTTCTACTCCGAATTCTGAGTAAATCCGTGTATGGAACATATATGCTGGTACAAACATAGACAAATACAAAATCTCAAATTAGTTTTTTCAAAAAAATTCCAGGGTTTCTCAAACATTTTTTATTAAGAAAAATATTTTTTTTATGATAAATTTATGAGTTTAACTGCCTATATTTCCAAAACTTTTACAATTATCGAAAAAAGCCGAAACACCCCAACTAGATAATTTAATTTTCTATAAAAAATATTAACATTGTAGTAGAAGATCTCAATTTTTTTTTAACAATTTTTTTAAAAATTGAATTTAGTGACGACATCGCTTCATACATTTTGTATGGCAGTCGCCTATACACAATATGTAAGAAGACTTAATAGTTTGTTACTTCATCTCCAAACATACATACATACCATCATGCAATTTGCATATTCTGGGTAGGAAAAAGGATCTTCTTCCATACTATCCTATCTTGACATACATACCTACATATGTTGTATAGAAAACAAAATATCTGAAAATATTCAATAATTTGTATCTATGGGTTTATAGTTTGGTACATATTCTTCAACTATACATACTATCGCTATCGACAGTTGGATCTCATGTGTTACATGCAACTAGTAGGTAAGAACGATAATCATTCTTCGGATTCCCCTATTTTTTTCAGTTTTCCAACTGTCGATTTGTTCAGGAGAACTTTGTTCTCTTAACATATCGACAATGTATCAAGCCAGAATACGCGAGAATTGTATGGAGAGGTCTACTTTTTTCACGGCTTTTCCAACTTTGAAGTCAAAAAACACCAACTTAGAGGCTTCGCAGCATATATGTTCCATACACGGATTTACTCAGAATTCGGAGTAGAACATTTCGTGTGTCTGTGTGTGTGTGTGTGTGTCTGTGTGTGTGTGTGTGTGTGTGTGTGTGTCCCTTATAACTTTTGATCCGCTCAATTTACAGAGCCTAAAATTTCAGAATATATAAACAGTTACAGGCCTACAAAACTTTTATACTCGGAATTTTGAATTTTTGTTTCAATCAGGGGTTATCAACTTTTGAATTTTTATTTTATTTTTCCATATATCTCAGAAACCATAAACGCTAGAACGCTAAAAATTGGTACAAACATAGACAAATACAAAATCTCAAATTAGTTTTTTCAAAAAAATTCCAGAGTTTCTCAAACATTTTTTATTAAGAAAAATATTTTTTTTATGATAAATTTATGAGTTTAACTGCCTATATTTCCAAAACCTTTACAATTATCGAAAAAAGCCGAAACACCCCAACTAGATAATTTAATTTTCTATAAAAAATATTAACATTGTAGTAGAAGATCTCAATTTTTTTTTAACAATTTTTTTAAAAATTGAATTTAGTGACGACATCGCTTCATACATTTTGTATGGCAGTCGCCTAGACACAATATGTAAGAAGACTTAATAGTTTGATACTTCATCTCCAAACATACATACATACCATCATGCTATTTGCATATTCTGGGTAGGAAAAAGGATCTTCCTCCATACTATCCTATCTTGACATACATACCTACAATGTTGTATAGAAAACAAAATATCTGAAAATATTCAATAATTTGTATCTATGGGTTTATAGTTTGGTACATATTCTTCAACTATACATACTATCGCTATCGACAGTTGGATCTCATGTGTTACATGCAACTAGTTATAATTAAACTTTTTTACTTTAACGAATATTCTTCACATTGCTTGGGTTGGCTGAAACAGATTTTATTTTGATCAAAAATTCGTTTTTCGTTATTTGTTATATTCATAAATAAAATATTTTTTTCCAACTGTCGATTTGTTCAGGAGAACTTTGTTCTCTTAACATATCGACAATGTATCAAGCCAGAATACGCGAGAATTGTATGGAGAGGTCTACTTTTTTCACGGCTTTTCCAACTTTGAAGTCAAAAAACACCAACTTAGAGGCTTCGCAGCATATATGTTCCATACACGGATTTACTCAGAATTCGGAGTAGAACATTTCGTGTGTCTGTGTGTGTGTGTGTGTGTCTGTGTGTGTGTGTGTGTGTGTGTGTCCCTTATAACTTTTGATCCGCTCAATTTACAGAGCCTAAAATTTCAGAATATATAAACAGTTACAGGCCTACAAAACTTTTATACTCGGAATTTTGAATTTTTGTTTCAATCAGGGGTTATCAACTTTTGAATTTTTATTTTATTTTTCCATATATCTCAGAAACCATAAACGCTAGAACGCTAAAAATTGGTACAAACATAGACAAATACAAAATCTCAAATTAGTTTTTTCAAAAAAATTCCAGAGTTTCTCAAACATTTTTTATTAAGAAAAATATTTTTTTTATGATAAATTTATGATTTTAACTGCCTATATTTCCAAAACCTTTACAATTATCGAAAAAAGCCGAAACACCCCAACTAGATAATTTAATTTTCTATAAAAAATATTAACATTGTAGTAGAAGATCTCAATTTTTTTTTAACAATTTTTTTAAAAATTGAATTTAGTGACGACATCGCTTCATACATTTTGTATGGCAGTCGCCTAGACACAATATGTAAGAAGACTTAATAGTTTGATACTTCATCTCCAAACATACATACATACCATCATGCTATTTGCATATTCTGGGTAGGAAAAAGGATCTTCCTCCATACTATCCTATCTTGACATACATACCTACATATGTTGTATAGAAAACAAAATATCTGAAAATATTCAATAATTTGTATCTATGGGTTTATAGTTTGGTACATATTCTTCAACTATACATACTATCGCTATCGACAGTTGGATCTCATGTGTTACATGCAACTAGTCATAATTGTAAATAATAAAACTTTATAGAGGCCGATGTATATAGATTTTATTGTTAAGATCAGTCAAGATACAAACATTACAACCATTCTATACAAAACAGAAAACGGAAGTACATACATAATAATAATAATAATAATAATAATAATAAGCCCCTCAAAAACCAAACCCACGTCCAGTTAAAAACATCTAGAACTACGTGAGGGGCGGGGAGCTACACAACTACATCGAGTAGCTTGCCAACGGGTAAAGGGTACAAACACACAACACATACATGGATCACACAAAAAACACAAGCCTCGGACAAACACCGCTACCTGGGGAGCGCCAGGGCACGTCCGGAGTTAGCGCTGGGCGTAGCAGCATGAGAGCCGCTAATGACATGCTGTCGAACAGGCGGACACATGCCGGGACACCCGAAGAAACAACAGCCGAAACCCAACACACCCGACCTGCTGAAAGTGCTTTGTCGGCAAGTCAACCGACAACCACCAAAGCGGGAAAACCACGACAACGCATGAAATGGACAGATGACATGAACATAAACCTCATGCGTTGCTACTACACTATCACACAAGGAGACACACAAATAATTGGATACAGACAGGAGCTACATACACAATTCACCACAATCTACCCAGAACTCTCACACATCACAGAACAGCGACTGGCGGACCAGAAAAGAGTTATAATAAACAACAAAAGAATACAACTATCAATACTTGATCAAATAAAACAAGACGCAATCAGAATGAGTAATCAAAATAGAATAAGTACATTAACACAAGACATAACAAATACGCAAATAAACCACAACAATCCACAGGAAATATCAATAATACCACAGCAAAATAACACTGAACAACCAAATATAAACATAACTAACGAATCCACCAATATGAACAATAATACAACAATAAGCCCTAACAACAATGACGAGACCAACGGAAGAACAGAACACAACCCAGACACAAAAACACAAATCACAAACACACTAGAACACACAATCGAAATATATAAAGATAGCGACCCCACAACAAGACCACACCTACCAAAGCTCAAAATCAACAAACAAACCATTAACATGATCAATATTATCAACACAATTCTACATAACATGATTAACACTGAAACAACACTCGAAAAATTACATCTATTAGTTTACTGTAGTGCATACACCATTATTACACTAAACAAACAAAATATAAACAATAAAACAGAAAACTCCCATAGAACACATAGAAGCACTATACCAGCATGGCAACACAGAATACAAATCAAAATCAACTCATTAAGAAATGAAATAGGCAAAGTAACACAAAAAATTAAAGATAATCTAAAAAATCCAAGAAAAATACGGGAAATTGAAACGATAAAAGACAAATACAATGAACACAACCTAACTACAGACGGTGGCCAAATTAATACAATCAAATGAATTTATAGCAGTTTTTAGACTTCGAATCATTGAAAATTATTATTTTTTTATTTTATTTCGATCTTTCTAGAATATTATGGGAGATTTAATATATTTTTATAAAATAAAATGCATTTACTATGAATATATAATAGTTTATTGATAATAAAATACGTTTTATGGTAAAATGATCAATATTTAGTAAATCCTCCCTTAGCTTTAATTACTGCTGATATTCTTCTGGGCATGCTGGAGATACATTTAATTGAGATATTTTTTAATTCTGGTGTGTTGTGCCATGCCTCAATTATGTTTTCTATTAGTTGTCTTTTGTTGGTGATGACACCTTTTTTTACAATTGCCCTTTTCAGAGCCTCCCAAACGTTTTCAATTGGATTTAGATCCGGTGAATTTCCTGGCCAATCTAATACCTTTATTTTTTCTCCTTCTAGAAATTTAGTAACGGTTTTCGCTTTGTGGCAGGGTGCAGAATCATGCATAAATACATATTTTCCATTTGGAAACCATTCGGCCACTTGAGGCTTTAGTCTCCCTTTTAAAACTTCTATATACTGGTCCTGGCGCATTGTGCCATTCACAATATACAGCCTTCCCATACCCATCCCACTAATCACTGACCAGATCATTATTGACTGAGGGTGCTTCACTCTTTGGACCACACATTCCTCATTATATTTTTCACCTGGCCTTCTTCTCACATATTGAGTTTTGTCCTGCAGTATTTGGATTGAGGATTCATCAGAAAAACAAACCTGAAAGAACACGAGAAGTTTTCACTAGTCAATTTTATTTAATACAGAAAGTTTCATAAAAACTTATTTTACATTCTAATACCTTGCTCCAATCGTCTTCGTTCCAATTTTGGTGTTTTAGTGCCATCCTAGTCGCTTTTTACGCATTTCAGGTGTTAGTTTTGGCTTTTTCACTGGGCGATAACATTTGAGGTCCATTTCCACCAATCTTCGTCTCAATGTACGATCAGATATATTGACTCCTGTGGTCTGCAAAATAGATTTTATTACTTTTCGAGGCTTCTGTCTATTTTCTAGAGCAACATTTCTGATTTTTCTTTCTGTTCGCGGAGTAGTAATGCGCTTTCGTCCACATTTTCCTATTCGAGATGGTTCAAGGGGTACATTTCCTTTCATTTGCCTACTTATTTTGTGCACAGAATATTGAGAAACATTGGTAAGTGTGGCAATTTCTCGTTGACTGTATTCACAGTGACCAAGAAGGGTTGCAATTTTAGATTTTTTTCTTGGAGTGAGGTCACAAGATCTTCCCATTTCTAAAATAAAAAAAAAATTCTGAAATTCAGCATACATTTAGAAAATAATTTATCAAAATCGTAATAATTTGATAAGTAGTATAATTGTGATAAATATTTAGTAATAAATATTAGGTTTACCTGTTATTTAAAAAAAAATGTAAGAAACACTCAAACACTGTCTCAAATAAACACAAAATCAATGGGCAAAATATTCCATTAACACCCGCACACTCTGTGAAGACCAATACTAAACTGACATTATCGTATCTTGTATGTGACAAACTTCATGTTGATGCTTAAAAAGTGTTGCAAGTACGATAACAATAATGAAGGGAGTTGCCACAATTAAAAATATACTGATGTGATTCGATTTTGCTGGATAACAGCTAAAAATACAATTATTTTTGCATTTTTTTCCTTTGATTGTATTAATTTGGCCACCGTCTGTATACTCCTTGATACGCTAACACAAAAGTTATCAGCACAATCACATAGATTAAAACGCTACAAAAAATGCTATGACAGGAAAACACACAATCTCAATTTTCAAACAAGCCAAAAAAGCTTCTACAACAACCTAAAAAACAACAATATAGAAATTACAGACGCACCTAAATTAAATGAAATAGAATCATACTGGGAGAACATTTGGTCTGAAAACAAAAAACACAATGAAAATGCCACATGGATAACAGAGGAAGAAAATGACAATAACCAATTTCAAAACATGGCCACAATACAAATAAATATAACTGACTTCAAAACTGCTGTAAAGAAGACACACAACTGGAAGACACCAGGCATAGATAATATCCAAAATTACTGGTACAAATATCTCCCTGTAACACATGAAAAATTCTCCGAACTATTACACAAATGCGTAACGGAAAACCAAAACCTCCCATCTTTTTTCACTAAAGGTATCACATATCTCAAACCTAAATCAACAGACACAAAAAATCCATCTAAATATCGTCCAATCACATGTCTACCCACAATATACAAAATTCTTACCTCAATTATAACTACAAAAATAGATCTTTTCCTATCACAAAATAACATATTAACAGAAGAACAAAAAGGATGCAGAAAGCAAAGCAGAGGATGCAAAGAACAAATCATCATCGACCGGACAATAACAAACCAGGCGATAAAGAAGAAAAGGAACATGTACTGTGCATACATAGATTACCAAAAAGCCTTTGATAGTGTCCCCCACTCATGGTTAGTAAAAGTTCTAGAAATATACAAAATTGACATAAAACTTGTAGAATTTTTAAAACAAATAATGAACACCTGGAACACGACAATATACCTAAAACTAAACAACAAAATGATAAAATCAAAACAAATAAACATTAAAACCGGAATCTTTCAAGGTGACTCCCTAAGCGCACTATGGTTCTGTATCTCCCTCAACCCACTCTCCAAGATGCTAAACAAAAGCAAACTTGGCTACAAAATCACAACACACAACTTAAATACCAATCATATAAAAATCAACCACCTTTTATACATGGACGATTTAAAACTATATGGCAAAAATAATGACGAACTAAAACAACTAATTTATAAAACTGAACGCTTTAGTAATGACATAAAAATGAAATTCGGTATTGATAAATGCAACACATGCTCAATAGTAAGAGGTAAACCCAAGGAACACACGGGAAGCACCTTGAAGGATAGGAATGAAATAATACGCGCAATGGACGAAGATGAATTTTATAAATACTTGGGAATTCTCCAGAACCCAAGCATAAAAGATAAAAAGATAAAAGAAACCACCAAAAACGAATACCTTAAAAGACTAAATATCCTCCTCAAAACACAACTAAATGGAAAAAATATGACTAAAGCAATAAACACATACGCAATACCAGTACTAACATATACATTTGGAATAATTAAATGGACCAATACGGAACTCGACGATCTCAACATTAAACTCAGAACAACATCATCAAAACATAGAATTCACCACGAACATTCAGCAATAGAAAGATTCACACTGCCAAGAGAGGAAGGAGGAAGAGGACTCATAGACATAAAAAATCTACACCATACACAAATAAATAACTTAAGGCAATACTTCTACACAAAACGAAATAGCCCAATACATAACGAAATCATAAACATAGATCACAAATACTCACCACTTACACTTAACGACAACGAACGCAATCTAGAAATAACAACACATGACGCAAAAATTGAAACATGGAAAAATAAAACATTACATGGAATACACCCAAGTCATCTACAACAACAACATATTGATAAAGCCCTTAGTAATAATTGGCTCAAACACTCAGACCTATACGCAGAAACAGAAGGATTTATCATAGCTATTCAGGACAAAATAATAAAAACAAAAAACTACACGAAACATATTATAAAAGACAATACAATAACAAACGACACATGCAGAAAGTGCAAATTACAAAAAGAAACAATAGAACACATAACAGGTGGCTGCTCAACTCTTGCACCGACGGAATATACAATAAGACACGATAACATCTGCAAACACATATATTTGGAACTAGCCCACAAACATAAACTTATCGAAACACACCCCAAGTGGTATCAATACACACCCCCAGCTGTAACAGAAAATGATAACTACAAACTATACTGGAATAGAGACATAATCACAGACAGAACAAACCTACATAACCGACCAGACATTACATTAATCGACAAAATACATAAACACACATATCTAATAGAAATATCGATACCAAATACAGCAAATCTACAAAAGAAACATTTAGAAAAAATAGATAAATACATACCTTTAGCAGAACAGATAAAATCACAGTGGAAACAAGAAAAAGTAACAATAGTACCAATAATATTATCGTCTACAGGCATCATACCAAAAACTCTCCAAAAAAATATAGACATACTAAAGTTACCCCCATACGTAATCACCAACATACAAAAAACTACAATTATCAACACATGCACAATAGTCAGAAAATTTCTACAGGTACCACTTTAAAAAACTACACACAACCACACAGACACACAAACACATAGCCTCACAACTTGAGTACGCTCCGTTGTGAAGGAAATTACCGGATCATAACCGAGATCAATCTACGTATAATAATAATAATAAACCGTTTATTTGTTGTCATTATTGTTACATCAAACAAAAAAAAATATATATATACAAAATTTTGAACTACAATTGACAACAAAAAGGCTATCGCTCAGCTGCGCACTACCAGGTATCCCTGGAGTGCTGCTGGTTTTCAGCAAAGCCTTGGGACAACACAAAACATTGAGGACAGACCACATGTCATGACCTATAAAGATTTAATAGTAATTAAAAACAAAATAAAAATAAAATGTATTTCAAAAATAAAATGTATTTCTTCCTTCTCTTTTTTCACTGCTGGAACCCTTGTTGGTTCAATAACCATATCTTGCAGTGTTTCTTAAAACTCTGCAAAGAGTTCATCGCACGTATGTTCTGCGGCAACTCATTCCAGTACTTTGAGGAAGCATACCTAAAACATAACATGTTGCATAGATGAAGACAAAGTAAACCATAGATAAATTTATTAAATGTGATTACATATGTCAATAATAATAATCATATTACTTTAATAAATAATAATATTTGTCGGCCTTCGTGGCTCAATTGATTAAGTATCTAACTGTTAATCCAAAGGTCCCGAGTTCAATTCCCGGTGGAGACACAGTTTTGAATTGTGTTTTCAGCCTAGATCTGTGAGACGATTGATATCGTAAGTCTCCAGAATGTGGCAACTTGTATTTATGTTTTATAAAATTTTTACATTAACAAAATAACATCACAATGCATAAATAAGTTTAAAAACAGTAAATAAATGTCAAAAATACCTATTTACTGAGATTTAAAAACGACACAACGTGATGACACTAACCGAAACTGTTTTTAATGTAGATAATTTTTTTTATTCCCGTACAATGCCTTCTTGAAACAGCACGGCTTTTGTTTCAAGAAGGCAGTGACTGAATCAACAAGGTAGGTAAATCATTTTTCAAAACATTTACGATGCACAGGTTTTAATGGAAAATGTTTGATCTCACCAAGCACCACCGTCTAATCTACCTACTTATAAATAGAAACTACGCCTTCTTATAAATAGAAATCGATGTATTCATCATGAAATCCAAAAAAATAAACGTCTTCTTATTTCTCAATATATACAAAGCAAATTTGAATTTGAGAAACCCAACATAATCGCTCATTTTGTAAATTCATCTTTAAATCACAGCTGCCATTTTTTTTCTCATATTTTGAAAATAAAACAAAGAATCTTCAATTATTTCGAAATCTATCTATAAAAACAGACGTCTTCTTAAATCTCAAAATGAAAAAAAATAGATTAAGTCGATAAACCCAACATAATCGTTCACACCTTAAACCACCACCTTAAAATCACGACCGCCATAATGTTTTCTCAAATTTTCAAAAGAAAAGAAAGGAGTTTTAATTATTTCGAAATCTACACTTTCTAATTCTAAGTAAATCGATATCCAACATGTAAAATCAAAAAAAGAACAAAAAGTTTAAGAACATACGTCTTCTGAAATCTCAAAATGTAGCAAATTAAACTCGATAAACCCAATCATTCATTTTGAAAAACTACCTTTTAATCACTGCCGCCATATTGGTTTCACATAATTTCAAAACAAAACAAAGAAGTTTCAATTATTTCGAAATCTACACCTTCTAATTAGTATAAATCGATACCCATCTTGAAAAATCATAAAAAGAACAAGAAAATGTTTAAAAACAGACGTCTTCTTATATCTTAGGTAAATGTAGCAAATTAGAACTGCATAATTACCGCTTTTTATGAAATTTTTCATTTTAACCACTGCCGATATATTGAATTTCTCGTAGCACTTATTTTGAAATTAAAAAAGAAGGCAATCGGTTCGTCGCCATAAAAAATATTTTTATATCACGCAATTCATTTAACTCATACGAAAAAAAGTTTTTTTCTGTTATTAAAAATAGTTTAGTTAATAAATTGTCCTCACGGTCAATTGTCCGTACGATCAACTGTCCCCACGGTCAATTGTCCTCACGGGCAACTGTCTCCACGGTCAACTGTCCGTGCGGTAAATTGTCCTCACGGTCAAATGTCCATACGGTAAATTGCCCCCACGGTAAATTGTCCATACGGTAAATGGACGTATGGTCAATTGTCCACGGTCAATCGGCTACGGTCAATTGTCCGGGAATCTCGTAAAACAAATAAGTGCAGATTATGCAAGAATTGAGAATCCAAAAATATGTGCACATTATATAAACACTGATGAGATTGTAAAACATATAAGTGCAGATTATGCAAGAATTGAGAATCCAAAAATATGTACACATTATATAAACACTGATGAGATTGTAAAACAAATAAGTGCAGATTATGCAAGAATTGAGAATCCAAAAATATGTGCACATTATATAAACACTGATGAGATTGTAAAACAAATAAGTGCAGATTATGCAAGAATTGAGAATCCAAAAATATGTACACATTATATAAACACTGATGAGATTGTAAAACAAATAAGTGCAGATTATGCAAGAATTGAGATTCCAAAAATATGTGCACATTATATAAACACTGATGAGATTGTAAAACAAATAAGTGCAGATTATGCAAGAATTGAGAATCCAAAAATATGTACACATTATATAAACACTGATGAGATTGTAAAACAAATAAGTGCAGATTATGCAAGAATTGAGATTCCAAATATATGTGCACATTATATAAACACTGATGAGATTGTAAAACAAATAAGTGCAGATTATGCAAGAATTGAGAATCCAAAAATATGTGCACATTATATAACCACTGATGAGATTGTAAAACATATAAGTGCAGATTATGCAAGAATTGAGAATCCAAAAATATGTACACATTATATAAACACTGATGAGATTGTAAAACAAATAAGTGCAGATTATGCAAGAATTGAGAATCCAAAAATATGTGCACATTATATAAACACTGATGAGATTGTAAAACAAATAAGTGCAGATTATGCAAGAATTGAGAATCCAAAAATATGTGCACATTATATAAACACTGATGAGATTGTAAAACATATAAGTGCAGATTATGCAAAAATTGAGAATCCAAAAATATGTACACATTATATAAACGCTGATGAGATTGTAAAACAAATAAGTGCAGATTATGCAAGAATTGAGAATCCAAAAATATGTGCACATTATATAAACACTGATGAGATTGTAAAACAAATAAGTGCAGATTATGCAAGAATTGAGAATCCAAAGATAACGAGTGCACATTATTTAAAAGTTGAAATTTCAAAACAAATAAGACAAAGTAAGCACGATACATGCGTAAATATTATATTTTATTTGTTCAAATTAGGTGCAAACATGAATATTTTCTTTTTTTTCTTCTTCTTTTTTTGTAACATCATCACATAACGTACCTATGTCAATATAAAAATATACCTACATATATTATGTGTACGAGTATTCTTTGTGTAAATACCTATGTTTTGTTTTCTAAACTAATTTTGATTACCTACTTCCACCTAAGGTTGTTTATTTCACGCAACCAAACAAATTTATGTTGAAATTAATGACGTTTTTGCGTTTCGTTTTTTTAAATTATCTCAATGCGAAAAACTATATACCTACATTATGTATATAATGATTTTTTTTACGTATCGAATGTTTTATTATAAAAATCGTTTGTGGTTTTGGGTAGCGATTAGGTGTGAAAAATCATAAAATAATAAATATTTTGTTCATGTAGCTTTATCACTCGATCCCGGAGGGACCGAGTGATAAAGCTACATGAAGGAGGGAACGCCAATAAAAAAATTAATAAAAACACATAATTTCAAACATACATTAAAATATACATAGGTACCTACTGAGAAAAAACATAGAGACTAAAAACAATTATACACTAAGTAAAAGGAAACAAAAAAAGAAAACATAATAAAAAAGTTAATAAAACAATATGTGAAGCAACTAAATATAAAAAGATAGGTATATACAAATAAAATTTGAACACAAATCAGCAGAAAAAACAGTGCAACTTAAAAATACATATACCTACCTACCTATTATAATTGTATAAAATAGAAAGCCATTAATTAAATTCATTCTGACACTGACAACATATAAAAAAATGTTATATTATGGTCTCGAAAACTATTGCATTTCAAGATACACCATTTTTGTATGAATGTGTGCAATATTTGATTTAAAGAAAATATAGGTAGTTCCACAAATAATATTAATACGTGTTGTGTACTATTTATGTATTACTTTTTTGGTTAAATTAGATTTCAATTTGATAAATCAATTTATTATTTCAATAAACAGAGAAATAGTCATTATTTTCATCTGAATTATACAAAAAAAGAACAGCAAATACGAATTTTCCCAAATAAAAAAATGAGAGAGGCTTCCATTAAGTCGTACGTATTTATTTCAATTTGAAATTAAATCATCGCATAAAAACGACATTTGAAAATAACTGTGTAATAATTATCAGATAGTAAATGCGGCTGAGAGCAAATGAATTGAAAACGATCCGGGGTTTGGACGGCCATTGGCGTGGGGTTGTGTGAGGGTTGATTTTTGAAGGGGTGAGAGTGGGTGGTTGGGGGAGGGTCTCTATATACTCGACAGAGAACGAAATCACCCTTCCGCCAAATGGACGAAGATTAAAAATCCTAACGGGAGAGATAATTAAAATCTGCAATTAAAATCTACGGGGACTATAACATTTTTTTCGAATTGAATATCTAGTTGAAATGTTTTTAATGAAATCTTGATTTGATTTGTATACTTATATAATTATTACATATACCTAGGTAGATTGCACAGTAGGTAAATTTGATTGGTAAGAATCTGGTTGGTTGGAAGAAATTGCCTAATGGCAATAAGCCCGCCAGTGTACAATATATTTATTTATATTATGTACAGAAAGACGAATAAATAAATAAATTTAATATATTATATTTATGTCGATTATTTAAATTTTATCGTAATTTTTTATTGATTATTTGCTAATATTTCCTCGCAATACATTTGTTTTAGTATGTAAAAACATACATTTTCGATTCATTTTCATTGATTGTTCCTTTTTTACATTTATGATTTCGTATAATTAATGCATGCGTGAATAAAATATAATTCTTCCCAGATATGAATTTACCTATACGAATTTATTTCGCTCATTCCTAACACAATATTTTAACTCAGAAGCGCCTTAAGAAACTAAACTTTTTAGAAAAGAAATTTGAATGTTTCACTTTTCAATATTATTTTTTTTCGTAATTTATTAATACAACAGAGAAAACTGGATGGATTTTTTTCTTTTGAGAATCGATTTGAAATTTATCATTGAGATCATAAATTGTTTCAGGAAAATGGGCGCAGCGTGCCAGACCTCACCGCGTCTCCAGGACGTGCTCCGCCACCCACGCGTCTCAAAGACCAGACGCCCATGGTCATACAGAGCGACTTCAGAAAGGTAAATAATATCCCTTCGATATATTCATGTATTATTATGTATCTACATAACATAATATAATATTATATTATTGAATTTAGCCCATGGGCGGCATTTTGACTCGAGGGAGAGGGGGTTTATCTACAAATACACTTGATTAACCACGGCTACCTACCTACCTTTCCATTCCTTTCTTCCTAGAAAATTGTTTCTTTGATTCAGAAATGTGCTTATCTGGATCGGCTCCTTTTCGCATTCAAAGAAAACATTTATCGAATTCAACAATACGAACATTGTGTAAGAGAAAATATTTTAAAGAAATGTTTTTGTCTGAAAATTTATATTATTTCACTATTTAAACTTTTTTTGTTATAAATACAATTTTTTGATGACACCTACAGAAGAATTCCATAGTATATGTATCTATTATTTGAAAATTAAAAAATTAAATTTGTGGTACTTACTCCATATTTAGATTTGTGTAAGTACCTATTATTCGAAGATTAAAAAACGAAATTTGTGGTACTACTTTATTTGATTGATGAAATAAATATTTGTTTAACTCTAATATGATGCTTAGTCAATAGCAATAATTGTATGGACATGATTAAACCATTTGATTAAGAATTGAGAGTTATATGTTGAATTAGTAGCTATGTAGCTATATCCAATTTGTTTCTGAATTAAATAATTTATCTCAAAATTATCAGTTCCAATTACCTACCAAATTATTGCAATACCTACCAATCCATTAATTTTTAAACGGAATATAATATAATTTGCCTCCAAAATGACTAATAGGTACCCCTATATCCAACTGTCGATTTGTTCAAGAGAACTTTATTTTCTTAACATATCGACAATGTTTCAAGCCAGGATACGCGAGAATTGTATGCAGGGTCTACTTTTTTCACGGCTTTTCCAACTTTGAAGTCAAAAAACACCAACTTAGAGGCCACGCAGCATATATGTTCCATATACTTACGGATTTACTCAGAATTCGGAGTAGAACATTTCGTGTGTCTGTATGTGTGTGTGAGGGTGTGTGTGTGTGTCCCTTATAACTTTTGATCCGCTCAATTTACAGAGCCCAAAATTTCAGAATATATTAATAGTTATAGGCCTACAAAACTTTTATAATCAGAATTTTGAATTTTTGTTTCAGTCAGGGGTTATCAACTTTTGAATTTTTACTTTATTTTTCCATATATCTTAGAAACCATACATGCTAGAACAGACAATTACAAAATCTCAATAATTTTTTTCAAAAAATTTCCAGAGTTTCTCAAACATTTTTTATTAAGAAAAAAAATTTTTTTTTAATAAAATTATGTGTTTAACTGCCTATATTTCCAAAGTTTTTAAAATATCGAAAATACCCGAAACACCCCAACTAGATAATTTAATTTTCTATAAAAAATAATGACATTGTAGCGGTACATCTCATTTTTTTTAACAATTTTTATAAAAATTGGATGTAGTGACGACATCGCTTCATACAATTTGTATGGCAGTGGCCTATACACAATATCTAAGAAGACTCAATAAATTGATACTTAATCTCCAAACATATACATACATACCTACCATCATGTTGTTTACATATTCTGGGTAGGAAAAGAGACTGACCTCCATACTGTCCTATCTTGACATACATTGGTACCTACATGTGTTGTATAGAAAACAAAATATCTTAAAATATTCATTTATTTGGATTTATGGGTTTATAGTTTGGTACTTATTCTTCAACTATACATACTATCGCTATCGACAGTTGGATCTCATGTGTTACATGCAACTAGTCATAAAATTGTGATTACTTTATCACGTCGAGGGAGGTTATAAAGAAAACAAGTTTAGTGAAAAAACGTTTCGTTTCGTGAAAAACGATTTATTTCAACTGAAATCTAAATATTATCGCTAAACATGAATATTAAAAAACGATTTATTTCAACTGAAATCTAAATATTATCGCTAAACATGAATATTAAAAAAAATCACGTCGAACCTTCTTTTTACATCATTTTAATTAACTTCACATCACGTCTGAACCTAAATTTTCCAATCGATTTTTAACTAACCTCCGACCAGTTAGAGCTCTGACACTTTCAGAATTTGTGTAATCCCGATGACAACGTATGTTAAAACCGTTTTTAGCTTGATTCATTTGTATTTCATAAACAATAAAGCAGGAACAGATTTTTGAAAAGGATGTCCATGTTTTTTTTATTACCTACCTTGTTTATGCAGGTTTTAAAATATGTTTCTTTTTAGTGTTTTCCTCTTACATCTAAAATAAGTATGTTCTCTTTTAGGTGTCTGGAATAAGTTCAGAAATATTTCGCCAAATAGAAACCGTAGAAAATGACCACGATGCTACCACAGCAGCTGCCTTGGAGGTAATTAATGTATTTATAATATTATTTATTCAATAGTTAGGCATATGTCAACAAATTGCGAATAATTTGATCAAGTACATGATGTAATATGTTTTTACTGATTTTTCATTATATTTTTTAAGGCTGTGGAAAGGCGCGGTGAGATGATTGTTCGCATCCTGGAGCCAAGACAAGTCGGAAGAGCAGCTAACGAAGCTGCCAAACGATTCTTTGCGCTCCAGGTAATACAGATGATAAATTATTAGTAATAAATTATTGATTGATTTTTTCTCTTTTTTTTTTTATTATTTAAGTATATTTTCTCTAATAATACGAAACACATAGGTAGATAATATATCGTTTTAGTTAAAACTAGTTTGATAGTATACCATCATATATGTTTTATTTATTTATTTATTAAACTTCATGTACATTACTATGTACAATGAACCAACCAAAGCAACGTGAGGCCATATATTATAGAATAGTGGTAGGTACCTACATTAAATATATAACAAACGGAAAGTAACACGTAACATTATTATTATGAGTAAATTCACAGCAACAAAGGAACGAAGGAAATAGAGGATGAGGAAGGATGGATATGTGGTCATCAACTAAATATCTTTACCTTTGTCCCAACAGGATTTTTTAATGTTGTAGGTTTTGTATGAATTTGCCTGTGTTCATCAAAATTTAAATGTCTAAAACAAAGTATTTAAGTACTTTTGTTCTTATACATTTTTCTGCTTTAGTAAACCATCGACATCGGCGCAGTGGTTTCAGCTGTCATTTGGTTTCTGCACTGGCCTCCTGGGTTCGATTCCCAGCAGAGAAAAAAATACTTCTCACCCAATTCTTGCTTCTGTGGGCTGTAAATATTATTTAAACTCACTACTTGGGCCGGATGTAAGGAAATGTTTTATCATTATTAGATATTCTAATAAGTACATACTGAAATAAGTCCGAAGGAGATTGATTATAATTTCGACCATCGGTTTATTTACATTTTATACAATCCCTTTGTAAGCTTTCTGTTCCGTGTTTATAAAAAAATTATCCACAAATATTATTTTTATAGCGGTTGCCATTTCAAAACATGAACGTTGTGTCCTCATAAATTTTCATATAATAATAAAAATCTATGTATAGTAATTTTCGCCAAACATCTTGAACGAGCTTCCGGTTGCACAGAGCGCAAATTTGTGTCTTTTTGCTTCGTTGGTTTACCTAAGTGCAAATCGCCCCCCATGCGCCCCCCTTCTCGGCTAAAAGTTCAAGTTATTTGCCGACAATTTTTTTTATACCCATTTTGACATTATCTATGGTGTATCACTTCTCTGTGAAATTTTCTTAGCTTTTTGAATTTTGAAGCTGTCAAAATTTTTAAAAATAAATTCATCATTAGCATAGAAAAGAGATTTTATTATCGTTAGCCGATAGATTTTTGAAGTGTTAATGTTTTTTTTTTAATATATTTCTTTGTTTACTGGATTCATAACGTAACAAGTAAAATTTTATTTGTTAACCAACTATGGAACTATTTATAGTTTGTAAAAATATGATAGGTGTGTACCTAAAGTCTAAATATTTAAGTTTGTTTATTAAAAGGGTTCTTGGTTACATATTCATGGAGCTTGCTAGTACTTTTTGAAGCTTGATTGATTGGCGCTTTGTCATTTTGTTTATCTCCTATTTAAATGATGTAAAAATTTTCAGGATGCAAGACACACTGTACAGCTGGTGGAGATAGTAAAGAGACCAGGCCAAACCCTTGGCTTGTATATCAGGGAGGGTAATGGCATGGATAGAAGTGACGGAGTATTCATATCACGTATTGCTTTAGAGAGCGCTGTGTACAATAGTGGGTGTTTAAAAGTAAGAGTATTATATTTATTTATTGTACATTACAATATAACTCTCCTCTTTCATATTTTTTGGTCTATTTGGATATTTCAGGATATTTCAAACACATGTCGAGTTATGAGATTACTGATGATGTAAGAAATGATAATTTTGCTACAGTTTAGATCTAAAATAGAAATAAGATATGCCATTTAATGCAACTGAGCATTCATTAAGCGAAATACAAGTAGGAGAAGATCGGGAAATTGCTTTCTTGGTTGAAGAATGTACGTCAAAAGTGTAACAGAAGTACAACATATTTCTATTAGACCAAAATGCTTACAGGATTTATCTAAATTAATTTTGATGATGAACAATTTTATTCTGATAACTAGATTGTGCTCAAAGAAGATGATTACATTTTTAATAACTTGTAGCTATATACCTTATATAATATATCACAAGAAATGAGTATATTTTTATGTCAATTTTTCTTTCAGGTTGGAGATGAAATTTTGGCTGTTAATCTAGTAGATGTTACACACATGTCCTTAGATGATGTTGTGATTATTATGTCAATTCCAAGGCGACTTGTTCTGGCTACTAGGCAACGTAAAGGTACAGATGCCAGCAAACTTCTTGAGCATTTTAGTTGTGGAGTGGAGTGGTTTGACCATACCAACCAAGCAAAAAAAAAACACAAATTAGCGCTCTGCGTGCCCACGTGATGGGCTCAAGAAGTTTGCCGCTAACTATTTTTATTTATTTCATTTCATAATTATTTTATTGCAAATTTACCTATGATATAACAGGTCAAGTTAAATATTTTTTCTGAAAGTAATTTTGTGCAAAATATTTATTTTTAAACACATACATATCTTCAAAACTCTTGTCTTTATAGATAAGTGAACATCACATTAAAATTTGTCAAGTAAAATATTCTTCACTATAAACAAAAATACATTGACTGCATAAACAAAACATAAAATAAACTACCTCTGTACTTAATTATAATAAAAATAAAGGAAATAATGTATAGGTAATTAAATTTAATTTGTATTTAAACAAAAAATGATATTCTTAAATAATTTGTAGGAAATAAAGGAAGTGGTTCTCCAAGTTTACAAGCAATAGCTGATCATAAAACAAATCCTGTTGTTGTTATCAAACGAGAGCTTAGAGATGAAGATATGGTTGATGAACTTGACAGAGGACATTCTAATAGGTTTGTTTTATTTTTGTCAATAATTTTCTAAGACAAAATATTTATTGTATGCACAACTTTTTATTCACTTCTTCAAAATCTATCCCCGAAGAAAATGAGTTGTTTCCAATTTGTAGCTTTCCTTGTATTGTGCACAACACCACCATATTACCCAAAAGATAATTCAATACAAGTAGGTATTACTTTCAGTTTCTACCAATAATTTCTTCCAACCAACATCAAAATAAAGCTGTCACAAACTCTCCTTCTCCCCATTCTCGATTATGCAGATATTTGCTATTTGGATCTTACTCAGGAACTTCTAAACAAATTAGATCGATTACAAAACGTCTGCATACGTTTCATATTTAATCTTCTGCGCTTCCTATCCGTCTGCGCCGTCATCAACACACTCTTTGTCTTCTGTTTAACATTTTGAACAACCCTAATGCTCCATCATATCTGACCGAAAGATTTCAACCTCTGGCCTCTCATGGACTCCCGCTTCGATCTAGAGAAGAGAGCACCCTCGCCATCCCATCACATGCCACGGCTTTCTATTCATCATCATTTACTGTCCATGCTGCCCGGTTATGGAACAACTTGGCCCTTGACATTAGAACTGCACCAACATTAGGAACCTTCAAAACCAGATTAAAACGCGCACTCCTACTTTCCATTTCTTAACCTACATACTTCCCATTTATTTCCCTATTCTTGTAGTTAGTCATATCTCCTCTCCTTTTTTCCCTTCCCTCCCATAGTGTTGTAACAGGTTTTATCTATGATTTGTTTAATTTTCATTGATGTACATATTTTTATTCTTTTTACTTTCTTGTGTTTAAATGTAATATGTTTAAGGTTTTCTTTTTTGTACATGTACCATTTTGTCTCATAACTGTCACAGATGGTTGTCTGGAAGAAATTGCCACTAGGCAATAAGTCCGCCATTTGTACTAGCTATTAAGTAATGTACAATAAAGTGTTTAAATAAATAAATAAATAATAATTGATTTGCTTGTAAAATGTGTTTTTAATTATTAATAATTATTATAACTAAAAACACATGAATGATGAACGACTGGCCAAAAATAACAGGGGCCCCCCCAGAAAGCGATGGCATGACCATGTGAATGATATTTTGAAAGAAGGAAATATAAAAAGCTTGAAAAATTTACAAGCATGTATGAAATGATGCTTGGATGTAAAGGAAGCTAGGAATGTGTGCAAAAATAGAGGATTATGGCGCTCGGTTCTCTCTGCTTACCCCCGTAAGGGATATGGCGTGATGGTATGTATGTAAAAATTATTATAAAAATGTTGTCCTAAGACAGGTTCACCTAGTTGGACATCCAATGAGGCAATATAACAAAATTGTACAGTGTAGAATAATTTAAAAAAATAATAACTAACATTTAATTGTTAGAACTATAATAATGAGTGTAATTTTGAAATTTATTTTGTTGTTTATTAATATTTTTTATAACAACATATGCCTGGCATAATTTTTATATCTTTTTTGTATAAATTTGTATATATTTTTTGTTTATTTATAACTAGCTTTTATGTCCCGCCGTTGGCCAAGAATGTAAAATTGTGAAGGAATAAGCAATTGTTTTTATAATATTGTCGCCCAATTATTTTGCAAAATCGGACTATGAAAAGTGGTTTGAAATTTGATTGAGTTTAAGCATTGTTAAATGTTCAAGTGATAGCCACAACCCATTCTTTTTTATATATTGCTATAAAGTGTGAATGAAGTATAATATACAATTTCTGCACGCATGGACTATGCGAAATGGTTTTAAATATGACTGCTTATGAACGTTGTAAAGATATTGTTTGGCCACAACCCCCATTTTTAAATATTATCATCGAAAACAAATTTTAATATGTACCTATTGAAAATTTAGTAATTTTGGATGTTGGGATGTGGTTAAAATTTAATTAAATAATGTACTGAAAACTTAGTGTTGGTCACATCCCATTCGTTTTTATATTTTTTCATCAAGTGTGCATTATATTTTTGCACAATTAGACTGATAGACTTAAAATTGACAGAAAACTCTACATTAACGAAGAAGAAGAAGGTTTAAACTATGGTAAATAGTTTTTAATTTGAATATAAACGTTGTGATGAGTGCAGTAATGGCCACAACCCCCATTCTTAAAATATTGTCAACGAAATCAAATATGTAGGTGTTGAAAATTATCCAAAATAGGATGATATAAATGGTTTAAATTTGATTAAACAAAAGTATTGAAAAGATTCTAGTGCAGGTTACATCGTCACATCCCACATCCCATTCGTTTTTACATATGTATTTTCATCAAGTGTGCATATCGTTAATAATATTTCTGCACAATAGACTATTAGACTTAAAACTAAACCAAAAGTCTAAATAAAAAAATAGAAGAATAAGTATAAGACTATAAGAAATAGTTTGTATAAAAAACTATCCCAATGGTCTACATAAAATAAGAAAAAATACATAAATAGAAGAATTAGACTATTGGAAATAGATTGTATAAAAACTGACCAAAATGTCTTCATAAAAGAAGAAGAAGATTAATCTATGGGAAATAGTTTGTTTAAAAACTGACCAAAAGGTCTATATAAAAGAAGAAGAAAATGAATAAGACTATTGGAAATAGTTTGTATTAAAATTCTCCCAAAATTCTTCGTAAATGAAGAAGAAGAATAATTAGACTATAGGAAATAATTTTTATAAAAATCTGACCCAAATGTATACATAAAAGAGAAGAAGATGAATTAGACTATAGGAAATAGTTTGTATAAATACTGTCCTGAAGGTCTACATAAAATTAAGAAGAAAAAGAATTAGACTCCAGGACCCGTCGCTTCAGACCCTTCAGTACCTCTATCCCTTCAGGACCTTCAGTACCTCCCGTCCCTTCAATCCCTCATTACGTCCCTTCCAATCAGGCCCTTCAGTACCTCCCGTCCCTTCAGGCCCTTTTATACCTCCCATCCCTTCAGGCTCTTTAGTGCCTCCCTTCCCTTTATTAAATCCCGTCCCTTCAGTCGGTTAAGAAAAGTTTAAATCCAGAAACTATCCTGGAAGAACCGCGAAGAGATGAAAGGACCTTCTTTTCCCAGGATACTCCACCTTCATAGGTAAAATGTCTAAATACACGAAGAAGAAGAAGAAAAAAGTTTAAATCCAGATACCTGCGAAGATATAGAAGGAAAATTGGACCTTCTTCTCCCAGGATAGTCCACCTTCATAGGTTAAATGACCAAATGCACGATGAAGAAGAAGAAGAAGAAAAAAGTTCATATCCAAAAACCGTCTTGGAAGACTTGCGAAGAGTTGGAAGGACAGTTGGACCTTCTTCTCCCAGGATTCTCCAACTTCATAGGTAAAATGACCAAAAATACACGAAGAAGAAGAAGAAGAAAAAAGTTTAAATCTAGAAACCTGCGAAGAGATGGAAGGACAATTGGACCTTCTTCTCCCAGGTTAGTCCACCTTTATAGGTAAAATGACCAAATACACGATGAAGAAGAAGAAAAAGATTAAATCTAGAAACCTGCGAAGAGATAGAAGGAATATTGGACCTACTTCTGCCAGAATAGTCCACCTTCATAGGTAAAATGACCAAATACACGATGAAGAAGAAGACGAAGAAAAAAATTAAAATCCACAAACCGTCCTGGAAGACCTGCGAAGAGATGGAGGGACAGTCGGACCTTCTTTTCCCAGGATACTCCCGCTTCATAGGTAAAATGACCAAATACACGAAGAAGAATAAGAAAAAAGTTTAAACCCAGAAACCATCCCGGGCATACGCTCGACAATTCACCAAAGTTTCATTGTAATCGGACAAACGGTTTAGGAGCACATCGAATACATGCAAACATTCATACATACATAAATAAATAAATAAAATAATTTTCCGATAGGAAATCAGTATATTGTTGATTTGTAAATAAATAGTAATAGGTAGGTACCTACCTACAACAATGTTCTAAATAAATTCGATTCATAACAAATTTTATTTGAATATCAGAATGTGTCCGTAACCATAGTAACCATTCCAACACGTAAAAAATATCAAATGGTTTGAGACATTTTTTGAATATGTAGGTACCTACATTGGTTTGTTCGATGCCATAAAAATGAAAATTGTCAGAAAAATCAAATATTATTTACAAATCATACAATTTTATTATGCCTATATCTTTACTAATAATAAACACATTTTTACAATATATGTCTTAAAACCTGCTGTAATGTCTTGTGTTTCATTTTATTATTTCATAATCACATTTATTTCAAAGGTTTATTATTTTCAAGAAGATTTTCATTCGGAAGAATTAACAAATATTGTATGGAAAGAGATAAACATGGCAACGCTGTATGTACAAAACGCTTATTTTTAAAATAAGTTAAACATTATAATTATACAAAATATTCACCATGTTTTTCACTTAAACGCTAAGTTAATATTGAAAATATATTTTTTTCGTGTAAATACGTACTTCTAACTTTTAAACTAACAGATATTTGCATGCAAAATGTACACTTTTATGACAGATATGACTTGGAAAATTTTGTATGAAAAAAATAATTATTGAAATATTTTTAAAATTCAGCATTTTTATCGCATTATTTTTAGCGTGACACTGCATCAGGTATACTGGTACATGTTCGCACATAAATTAGATTTTTAGATGCTCTTGGTTTTTCAGAAGGCGTGAGACAAACACACACACACAGACACTAACATTTTGATTGCTTTATTACTTTAGATTTACATGACACTGCTATTTTTTTCTATTAATACTTTTTTTATTTAATATTTTGGTTGATTTTGAGTCCATATGTACATCATTTTTTATGTTTGCATACGTCTATTGATTTTTTAATTTTTTAATTAAATGTTTTTTTTTTTTGAATTTACTGTTTTGTTATTTTTTTGGATCCTTATCCTTATGTATATCTTTTTTTATGTTTGCTTACATCTATTTTTTTTTATTTTTGTCTTACTGTTTAGGTTTAAGTTTTTTTTCGCCAAGTGTATACCTAATTGCTTTTTTTATTCTATCTATCATCAATATGTGTTTTTATCTATGTATGTAAAAGGCTTTTTATGCCGTTTATAAATAAATAAATAAATAATTTGCTATTTGTTGTCCAACTATTGATTTTTTCAAGAGAATTTATTTCTCTTAACATATCAACAGTTTTAAGTAAATACGCGGCGGGTACTACAAAGGAACATTTTGTATGGCATAGTGGACTTTTTGCATGCAAAAACACCAGCTTCGAGGCTTAGAGGCTTCGCAGCATATATGTTCTATATACCTTTATATGGATGAATTCAGAATTCGGAGTACAACATGTGTGTGTGTGTGTCCTTATAATTTTTGATCTGCTTGATGCAGAGCCTAAAATTTCAGAATATATAGTTGTACTCAAAATTTTGTTTTTTTTTGTTCCAGTCAGGAGTTATCAACATTTGATTATTTTTTTATATCACCACATATCTCAAAAACTAGAATGATGAAAATTTATTTAAATATTTATTTGAATAAATTTGTGTGTAACTGCCTATATTTTCATATTTATTGAGAGTATTGAAAAATGCCGATACACCCCAATAACATCATTAAATTTTCTATAAAAAATATTTACGTTGTAGCAGTACATCTCAAACTTATTTTAAAAATTGAATTTACTAACAACATTGTTTCTTGCAATTTGTATGGCAGAATGTATCATGCCTTCATCGGCAGAATTCTTACACAATTCTACGGGTACTGTCAATAGTTTGATACTTAATCTTTATACATACCATCAAGCTAGAAAGCAAGCTAGGGGTAGAGAAAAGGATTGTCCTCCACACTATCCTATCTTGACAAATGTTTTGTATAGAAAGCAAAATATCATAAAATATTCAATAATTTGATTTTTGTAGTTTTAACATATTCTTCAACTATACTTACTATCGCCGTCGACAGTAGGATCGCATGTGTAAAAAAAAAGTAGTAATAAAATAAGTGGCTCATCTCCCAAGATCGGTCTTATTTACGTTCAAACTGTTTATGTCAACCAAGATATGTGTTTCAGTGCATATAATAATATTATGTACACTGAATAATATTTTGTGCAAGATCAATTAGATATAAACAAGTTGTACTAAAAGTCATCCGGAAGAAGAGAACATTGTTCTAAAAACCAGTCGACATTAGTGGCATATACAAACTTGTTGTGTTGTAAAAAAAATCATAATTGTTATTTTTTCATAATTACTATTTTTACTAAAGTATACATGTAATAGTTAAATAAGTACCTACATATTCTTCTGGTATTACAAATACAGCGAATTTGAAATGCAGCAAATTAGATATAATATTTTGTCACAAATAACTGCATTGTTGGTTACAAATTGATTTTGAATTCCAGGGATTCTGGTAGCTTAAGACTGAGACATACTGGCGACGGAAGAGAAATGACAGAATCCAGGTCAAGGTTAGGCCTGGGATTAGCGGGATATTCGCCAGATCAATCTTCTAATCTAGATCTGTACTATAATAGTAGACCACCCTCGGAAACACCCACAAATCATTGGAGGTAATTTATATTGTCTTATTGATAAATTATATATTTGAACTGGGTGCCTAGACAATGTGTCATTGAGCACAAGAAAAGACTCAATGTATGGAAGTATCATGCAACTGTCACTTCCATACATTGAGATATCTTTACTTCTGCTACAATGACATAGATGGCACGTTGTCTAGGGGGGGCAGATCTCTTATAATATATTTCAATCCTGTTATTCCTATTCTATTATTTTGATAATGAAAATTGACAAATTAGTAATGTACCTTCTTCGTATTTCTATTCTTTTCTTCCTTTCCTCATCAGTCAGTATGTTATTTTTAGGTACCATATATTATTGTACCAAATTTTTTTTTTTTTTTAAATAAAAATGAATATGTCCTTGTTAAACAAGTACATATACATCTTCCTACGTTCCCTAAAATAAGCAAATAAATGCTTGTGCTATAGGTGAACGAAATTGGTCGAGGCAGGATTCGAACTCGCGACCACTGGATTACTAACCCAGCGCGCTAACCGCTCTGCCATCGACCCATCTAATTTACTTATGTCTTCAATTTCCTTTGATTGGTTTGAAGAGATTATTATTCCAACATGACATCGATGGCACTGAATATTGCTTTTTTTATTTAAAAAAAATAATTGAATGTCATTGTAACAAACAAGGCGAGATTCATAAAACACGAACATTGTAAGTGACTCGTCTCAGAGCAAGTTTTCCTAGTGAGACGGGGAATGAAAATTTTGATTGTCATTATGTTTTTTTAATAATAAACACAGGGTTGCCAGCACTGAAACTGAACTGAAAATCTACCTAATTTATAAAGGACCACTCAATGGAATATGATCACCATATTTGTATTTTTTGATATTGTTTAAAGCACGCAAAAAATTTAAACGGGTTCGGTACAGCAACGCTTTATCGTATTAGAAAATAAGAGTAGTGTAGTCGTATTAGAAAATGACAGTAAAATATTAGCATACTGACAGTTAAAATAGTTTTATAATACTGCCGACAGTAATATTTACTTAAGTCCATCCATTAGTAAATCATAAATATACTATCAAGAATATTTGGTTTTTCGTTTATAAGATGATGATGCGAGTTAATCATTCATCTTTAATTTTGTAGTTATCAACCCCCGCCACCTGTTATTACTGAACAACCAAAATCCACATCGGTACAACACTTCCAAGGTTATGAAAGAGGGTATCCTAAAACATTGGAGAGCTTAGCTGAAAAGGTCCACTCCTTCTATACTGGACCAGTCCTGCCTAGAAGACTATCAGCGGGTGGTCAGCCTATGACCTCTGCTAGGTACAATTAATATTTATTTATGATTAACAAATAATAATTTGATCTAAGTTAACATTGAACTCATGATTATTGTACTATATTTATTACCTTTATTTTGCAGATTTTCATCTAATCAACGTATAATGCCTAGATCAGGGTCCGATCAACATTTACCTCGTGTAGAATATTCAGATTATACATCGATATCACCAGCTGGCAGACATACTCTGCTACGTTCTAGCCTTAAATCTGGTATGTTTATTGTACAAACTTTTAAATAATACATGTTATTTTTAAAATATTTTGTTTGTCATGTTTTAATTTTCAAATTCATCAAGGCATCAAATTTCTGGAACTAGAAAAAAATAAGATAAATGTGATAAGTTATAAATGTGGCCCTACATATAAATGCCACTCAATATTTAATTTTTTGTTTGATCTCTTGTTCTCTTTTTTGAGAGAGATTAAATTAAATTAGTTTTATCACAATAGTTGATAGAACATCTTCATGCATTCACCATTCTATCTATACTTTAATATTATCAAATGAAATATAGCGTACATATTATTTGTTAAATAAAATTGTATTTGTGTTATTCAGGATCAACGTTGTCAAGGTATAACCAAAGGTATGCCACAACGGGTCCAGATTCTAGAGGTCTCAGCAATAAATATGTGCCGTCCAGTTCTATCTCATCACAGGGCACACTCACACGGAGAAACAGAAGTTTGGATTATTCTTCAGACACAGAAGCCACCTGTGGCCCTAGTTCTAGGTCCAGTTATTATTATTATAATAGGTACATAACGTTTTATCTTTTTATAGGTATTCACTCCTTTTCTTTTAAACTCACTTTTTATTTTTTCTCAAATATATTAATATATATATATTTTTTTTTCAGAAATCAACCGTCATCAGTAATTAATTCCATATCACGCACAAATACAATAACAGGCACAGATTTTTCAAATAAATTCAATTCCCTTCCAAGAGATACAAGAGCTTCCACAAGGTAAGTCAACCAATAATACTTATATACATAAATCATTTAATTCATTCTTCATTCAATTCATTCTTCATAATTCATTCAATCATTCATTTAATAATATTGCATTGGCATGTAAATTTGTTGTTATTAAATAAGTATATCTGTTGTTACTAAATAAGTATATAAAATATACGAGGCAGTAAAATTCTGTCAATTTGAATAATAAAATGCTGTTAAAAGTTATAACAAATAAAAGTTTTTAAATTAGTATGTCGAATGTCATACCTATATTGAAAAGAGTTATTTATTTGGAGCTGACTGTTCCCAATAGAAGCTAAACAAGTACAAGGTAGATAATAAGTACAAGCACTGGTAGATAAAACAGTTCAAAATGGCTTTAGCACAAATACATATGCTATAGAGGTGGGGGCGAGAGGCCTGCCCGCAAAGTCTTTATATTCCTACTTAAAGGACCCAGGTCTCCCTAAGGGTAAAATAAAAAAAAAATCTGGATAGGGTGGTAAAGCAGCATCGTCTGCGTCCTATTGGAATTGGTTATGCAGGGTAGTAGAGTATTATTCGGAAGTTAGTGGGTGAGCGGTGAGCGTGACTTGATAAAGGGGCCCCAAAAGCCCTTATACATGGTCGCAAGCTCGTGTGGCTCGCCTATTCGCCTGTGTTCATGGGTCTGGATTTGTGAATCCAGTGAAAGCACAATTGCCTTTCTCTCTTGTATCTTATATGAGGCAGTAAAATTCTGTCAATTTGAATAGTAAAAATCAGCTAAAAGTTATAACAAATCTCATTTTAATATAAATTATACCCTATTCTTCTAAACATCCTTTTACTAATGTTGTTCACATAACACGACCATGAGAACAATATTCTCAAAGAAGAAAACATTTGAATTGTAAATAACAGAAGAACATGTATGAAGAGATGTATGATTGTGAGTGAGGCAATGAATTTATACAAAGACAAGTGTATGGTGCTCGGTTCTGTCTGCCTACCCCAATAACAGGGAAATAGCGTGGTGGTGTATATGTATGTTCTTTTAGTAGAATGATTTATGATATTTTTTCCATTTAAGACTGGCCATGGGGAAGAGATTTGGCACATTAGATAGGCCGGGAGGCATATCCTCACTATTAATGGATGACTTAGATGGCAACTTATCAGCACCTGAGATGCCACATATAGCTGGACGGGGAGGACCCAGAGGTATTTTATTTTTTATCAATAATTCATTAATATTAATTTAATAATGTTTTCATCGTTGGTACATATCTCATTATTCACTAATTCAATGTTAAATTTGTCTATCATCTTTGTAGAAACCACATTTTCCCTAGAAAGTTCTTATTCTAACATATGAAAATTTAGGAAGCTCAGAAGCACAATGTGGGAACATATTTAGTGGATTAAAACTAAAAACCAAATGTTTTTTTATTTTTAATCCACTAAAATCCTTGTATGGAAAGTGGAATTACAATACATGATGCCATTTAATTATGTATCTCCAAATGATACAATAACTTTTAAATCATGTTCATTTATTCCAAATATATTCTTATTATGAAATTATTTCCTTACAGATGAATATAGATCGTGGTTATCGAGAACACCATCAACAAGTGCCATCTATGAGCAGATCAGAGCAAGTCGAGATGTTTTGAATCAACATAGAGCAGCTAGATTTACATATAGTGCAGAAAACATTCATGACGCATTAAAAAATGTAAGTAAAAATACATGCCATTTATCTTATATTATTGAATCATTTATAACAAAATCTTTTGACATTTTTCTTTTATTTAAATTTATGTTTTTTATAGAATCTCTTTAAATTCTTTATACTGATTGAAAACTTGTTTTTGGATATACATAATATATTAATATACCAAAGTATAAACATACATGTAATTGTTCTCAAATTAATTTTGATTCTTATTTTTATCAGGCGGAGAATGCAGCAGCTTTTAGTTCAAGTTACGGCCTATATGGTGCGGGGAGATCAGCCCTCACCGGAACCCTTGACAGAAATCTGACTGGAAGATCTGCGCATACGTCTATACCTGCACGCTCACTTTCTACGCAACACATCACTTCTTCTGGTATTATGTCTATTCTTCATCTTAATTCATTGTAACAAATTATTTTTTCATTTCTATTGGCAAGTAATTTAAATAAATATTTATTTCAATTTACCATAAGTTGCCCTCTCTCATAGATTAATTCAAAATTATATTAACAGTGAATGTTAACATATATTTTCATAATACAGGCATGATAGGATCTCCATCAACCCGTCGCATGAGACAACTTCTAGAACTTGGAACTCGAGGTGGTCCCAGTCCTGTACCGACACCTTCTTCTACCCTCCCTCGATCTAGACACATTGACATCAATCCAGCCGGTAAACATATATATTTATTTCATTTTATCAATATATTTATCTCTTCTTCCATAGTTTTTTTTATTGACAAACTTTTTTAACATCTCAATAGAGTTTTTAGAGTTTAGAGAAAGTTTGTCAATAAAAATATCATTTGACTCCCGACAGGGAAAAAAATCCAATGTTTGCGTATATGCAATTAAAAAAATTGTTAAACAAGTACATATACATCTTCCTACGTTCCCTAAAATAAGAAAATAAATGCTTGTGCTATAGGTGAACAAAATCGGTCGAGGCAGGATTCGAACTCGCGACCACTGGATTACTAGCCCAGCGTGCTAACTGCTCTGCCATCGACCCATCATTCTTCCTTAGTTATTCTATGTGTTTTAGGATATTTTGATTTGCTATGAAAACTTTATTTGTGTGCCATATTGTTATTTTAATTTGCTTTAACTCTTCGAAAAAATGTATTTATCTCTCACAATGTGTGTATTATCTGACTTTTTCTGACTGTTCAGGGCTGGCCATTCATACATTAAATGTATTATGTCCTTATTTACTTTTCTCATTGTCAAACTCTGGGTGTTTTGTTTTATTAAGTGGCTGATCCGACACAATCTGTTTCTGTTATGAATTTGTTCCTGCCTCGAATAAGGAGTTTTTCGATGAGTTTCTGGCTTATCATTTTATTATTCTTAATGTACCTGCATACTTATATAACAAGAAGAAAAAAAATATTTTCCAGTTATCCATGTTCTTGACTAGGTCAGCCATCATCATCAACTATAATATCACATTGAAACTTGCGTAAAGAAAATAAATATTTCAACATCTTTTATCAAACCTTTAATTTATTTAACCATTTAGAAATTGACATAACTGATTTGTTTTATTTTCCAGAATTTCTCAAGTACAAAATGGATAAGAGCTCTATGACAATGTCATCGTCCATGTCGATGGGACTGTCGGGTGGTGGTGGCATAGGGGGGGTCCAAGCCACACCTGGCGGTGGAGTGTCTGGCATGCTGTGGCTTCATCTGCTGGCAGGAAGGGGACTGAGGGGAGATGGACCCACTACACCCACACAGCCGCAACATCCACAGCATCCCCGAGACCTGTACTGTGTGTTAGAGTGTGACAGAGTACACAAAGCACGTACTGTGGTAAGTTATATTATCATACAACTTGAGCTTATTTTGTAGTGCATTTTAAATAATTTTATTTATTTTAATTCACTCTCACTTTCACAACAAATAAGCTATTTAATATGACCAGTTTCAAAGAGCTTTTTCCTCTGTTGTCATCTGTACTCAAGAAGAATCTCTTTGATACTGGTCGTATAAATAACTAACAGGTTCTATATTAAATATTAATTTGGCACATGCTGGAATGGTGTTTATCGATTCACAGATACAGACTAAAAATAAAATTAAAAACTATGCTGAATCCACTGGGAATCGAATCTGTGACCCTTATCTCAGAAGTCAGATATCTTACTAACTGCCATAGATGTTGCTAGTTTTATAATTTATGTATTTAATTATAATTTTGTACATTTTTAATGAAAAGCACTAGTTACTAAAATGTTCCCCATGGAATATTGTATTCAGTTTTTATATTTTACACAATTTATACATATTTTTATTTTGTAATTATTATCACAGGTTCGCACTGGAGATTTACAGTTTGACTGGGATGAATCATTTGAACTGGATCTTGTAAATAATAGGCAGTTAGATCTTTTGGTGTATTCATGGGATCCTCAACATCGTCACAAATTGTGCTATCGTGGTGCTCTCAACCTTGTACATCTACTCGGACAAAGTCCGCTGCATCAGTTGGCGCTTAAAATTGAACCTAGAGGTAACTTTTAGATTATTTATTTCATAATATTTTTTTCTATTTTCCCATACTTATTTATTTTGGGTTCAATTCTAAATGTACTTAACTTTTAATCAAATGTCAAATTGATTCATTTTATGTATTTTTTTGATATTATGAAGATTTCATAAAATAAAGTTTAATAAGAATAAAATGACAAATGAAATATCACTATCAGAAAAGAAAAATCACTAGTGTAGTATAAAATGGATATTATTTAAAGTTTTTGTGAACACATTTGGTTTTTAATGTCTTCAATATTCATTCAAATTTTAATTCATCTTCAGAATTAAACCTAAACAGCCTTAAATTCATCATTGATTTTACTATGAATTTTTATATTTTTAGTAAAAAATATTTTATAAAAAAGTATTAAAGGTGGTGGTGGTGGTCACTTTGATGAAATTCGCAATGAGAACCTCAGAAGAACCTTCAAGGTCACGCTTCACTTGGTGGTAATTTCCGACTCCAACGGACGTAAGTTTATTAACAAGGTCCTGAAGATGCCTGTTGTGATACAGGTGAAACGTCTGGTGACGACTGATCCTCTTGAGGATCAGAAATGAAGACTTACATTTCTAACACCCGTGAAAACATTTTTTATATATCAGCTTAACTTCTCACTGCATCTATATGGAAGTATTTCTTTTCTTAAGCTTGCTTGATCTTCATTCCATCTTAGGCATTCGTGTCTCGCGAACAAAACTCCTCAAGACGCTTCTGGCCTCTGCCTCTGCCTCTGCCTTAAGGCTGAAGCTACTGAGAGACCAGTTATTATTTTTATCTAGTCACTTCACCTGAGAAGTGGATCCTTCCAGTTTACCAACAAACTCAAATTTGTCATGCTCCCTTCAACAAAATATTTAATAACTTAAAAGAGGATAATTAGTAATAAAAATATTGTGTCTTTTAGGTACAATATATCTTCGGCTTCGATACACAGACTCTGTAACATTATATCGACGTCGTGGTGTGTGTGGTCCGGTGGGCCGGGCTGCTCCGCCTCTGTTTGGTGCCGAGCTGGACGTTGTAGTTGGGCGAGAGGTTGCCAGACAGGGTCCTCAACAGTCACAGCCAATTCCACTAATCATCAGAAGATGCGTCGAAGAGATTGAGAGAAGGGGACTAGATATTATTGGTAATTATTACATTTACTCACTTTCTCCTGATAGGTACGTTTCTCTTTGAAAAGAAGACGCTCCGGGTTAACCTGTCTTTATCCTACTTGTAATATTACTATCCATTATTCACGACAGTAAAATTTTATTTCCTGATAATATTATTTTATTCATAAGTACATATTACTTGTTAACTTTTAACTCATTTCTATAAATGTAACAGCATGATATTTACACCAAAACCCATATCCAATAATATTTTCAATAATATTCTTATCACATTCAGATATATAGGTACACAATTGTAGCTATTTATAGTAAAGATTGACTGCACTCTGATCTGAATACGATTTTTCACATAACGTTCATGTTTTTTGCACTTAAAACATACGATATTTAACAAATAACAATCCTTTTTGACATAACCCATTTTGTTAGAAACAAAAAATTTCAACAATAACTTTTTTCGTAAGCATTGTACGCTTGCGTGGAATGCAATCTCTGATTGATGACCTTGAGTTGGCAAATTAATCTTGTTCCAACTTGAATTACAAACAATACTTTTATATTCAATAATATGTTCATAGGTACAAGCTAATTCCACACATTTTTAAAATCATTATCTATGGTATTCAAAAATAATCCAACTGTCGATTTGTTCAAGAGAATTTATTTCTCTTAACAGATCTTATTTAGAACCTACTGGAGTAATTTACATACAATCATTCATAAATTGATTATGTGATTGAAATTTTATTAGATTTCATAAAATTTTCGGCACATCTAGCAGATCATCATATTTTGAAAAGGCTGACTTTCCTGGATGTACTGACTGTACAAATATTCCCATTATATGCTTTACATACATACAACTAAATGAATAATTATTTCTTTTTCCTCTTCCGAATAAAATGTTTGACATTTTCACTGTTTAATTAGATAATATAATATCAAGTTGCGTTAATTTCTCTGAACTTTCGAAGATTACCAAGACAATGAAATGTCAAAATATCTATAAATAGCTTTTCCAAATCAGTGCTATCAACATAACATCACTGAAATTATTGCTGTTCACGAGAAAAAGTACATGTTTCTCGAATTTCTCGAATGAGACGGTGTACATATTTTACTTTTAATACGGATTTCCGAGCATGATCTCAAGATGGTCATGAGAAGAAACGTTTGGAGAATGGTCTTGAGAATTATTCTAATTTGGGCCTTAATATAGTAAATGCAAACCCAAAATAGATTTTCTGAGGATACTTTTCAAATTAATACCATTAAATAAATAATAGTAATACTACCAAGTATAGTGTCTTTATTTGTTGTTCTAGCTTTGGAATCAGTAATAATCATATTTATATTTTTTTAGGCCTTTATCGTTTATGTGGATCAGCAACGAAAAAGAGAATATTACGTGAATCATTTGAAAGAAATAGTAGAACAGTTGAATTGACCCCAGACAATGTTCCTGATATCAACGTTATCACTGGAGTACTCAAGGATTATCTCAGGGAATTGCCTCAACCACTCTTTACTAAATGTCTCTATCAAATGACTGTTGATGCTTTAGGTAAATATTGTTTGTTTCTAATTACATTTTTTTTTATATATCTACACAATATTTTTTTGATTGAATTTTTAAAAACTTTGTGATAATAATAATACGAATTATATAATACAAGATTTCATGTTTTTCAAAATATGATAGATAGTGATTTTACTGTTAATTTTTATTTAGTTGTTATGACATGTGGTTTCATTCAACAAAAATACTAAATATTCAACAGGTGTTTGTTTGCCGGACGATCCCGAAGGAAATGCCAAATTAATGTTCAGCATATTAGATTGTTTGCCACGTACTAATCGTGCCACATTAATATTCCTGCTCGACCATCTGGCGATGGTTGTGTCAGTCTCCGAAAGAAACAAGATGTCTCCCGAAAATCTGGCCACTGCTCTTGCGCCCCCTCTGATGCTGCACTCCACCGGTGACAGTCACGCCACTTCAGAATTAGAATATGCACAACCGATAGGTGTTCTTAAATATCTTCTACAAATATGGCCAGCGCCCAAACACTCAGGTAATGTTTTTCTCAATGAGACTCCTTTAAAGCATTTCGGTGTTATTTTATGTCTTGTACATTCCTTTATTATAATTTTTCAACAGCACATCCCAGAAAGTGGATAATTTTTTATGTATTTTTACTAAAAAAACATAATATTCTATTTTTTTTTATTTTTACATTTATTCACCCATTTAAAATATTTTTTTGTATTATATCAATAGTTATTTATGATCACAATACAATAAGTATATCAATCTATTTACACTCGGTACACCATATTGTTAATTTGGAGTAAAAGGTTAGTTTGTGGATTTGTTCCTGATATTTCACCTAATCTTTATTCCATTATGTTTTTCAATTTTTTTCTGTAAATAATACTTAAATACAATATATATTATCAAATATTGTGTTTTTATCTTTTTGGTACATTTTAACAAAAATTAACTATATTTTTAACTTTGTTTACACCACATGTGGATTGAGTTTGTGACCGGTTTCGGAACCAACCGTTCCCTCCTCAGGCAGAATTTCAACTAAATGCAGAATGTGACTGTGTGCTTAAAAGAAGGCTATGTATTTGGATATTGGTGGGAGGTCATTAGGGGCGGGTCTTGTGTAGAATGGCTTTGATTGGTAAGATTGATGGAAAGGGGAAACATATTTAACAGCGGGCTGTAAGTTAAATTTACTTGATTATTTATTATATTTCTTTTTGAATTAATTGCTTTTTTTATTTCAAGTGACTCTAAATTATCTAAGCGTAAATCTACTCTATTAATGTGTAGAACTTTTGTACCTGATTGAATATTAATTTGGTGGTCATTTAGTATTAAATGCTCTGCAAATTCCGAAAAGTTATCATTTTTAAGCATCTGACATGATATTATAAGTCTTTGGTATGATATTATTAGCCTTTTCACTAATATTCAGATAATTGAAAGCAAAAATATTATTAACGATTTACTAAACAATTCAGATCTCCCCACAGATACAACAAATGATTTAAAACGATTAATATAAGTTTTTGTTTGAGTCAAAACTATCTTCAATATGATAATGTCATATACCAACAAAAAGATGGCTTACCCATGGGAGCCTGTACAAGCCCGCTTATAGCTGATATAAAGTTAAGAATATAGTTAACAATATACATTAATAAATATTCATTCTTATCCAATCAAATTCATTTCAGTGACAAATAGTAGGTACCTACATATATACTTATTATTATAATTATTCTTCTTTCTACTGTTTCATCATTTTCCTCTTCTAGTATATTGAATAAAAGTTCACAATTCATTTTTGTAATTAACATCCATAGTAAAAATCAACTAAGATTGTCAAAGTTAAGTTGTTTCAAAATTATATCGCTAGTATGTAAATGAACACTTGCATAAAATGGCTTTAGGTTGACTTTTGGCTTTTTCCTGACCACAAATCAGGGAAATGGAAATTTCTATTACAATAATAAATTAATTAACTAGCAGTTTTCGATATGTCGATAGAAACGGCTTCCAAACTGTACAATTCCATAATAATTAACTGGTACCAGTTGATTATAGCCTTGTAAGCCAAAACGGTCTTCGGAAATCAAATAAATTTGCTGTGGAATATATATGTGTTCATATTTTTCATAATTAATTGTTTTGACTTTCCTTTATTTTATATCATATATTTTTTACTATACAATTGCTAAACATTCTAAAATGAAATAAGTATTCCTAATAGAAGTAAAATTTCACCGATATTTTTTGACTTTCTACAGTAAATATTATAAACATTATATATAAAGTAGATAAATTTCATAAAATTATAATGTTGATAAAATGATACGATCTTGTATGATCTGAGGATACTCATTTGGATCTACATATTATAATATATAATTGCCATTAAATGATAGATAGAAAAACATACTAAAAATCTGCAGCAAAATACATATGTTTACAATATTCACCTTTTAAATTTTTATTACTTCACATTTACAAACCAAAAAAATGTACATATTTTTATCATCCGAACAAACTCACATCCATAAAATGATGAAATAACGGTACTTATTTAACATTTTACTTTTAAAATAAAACAATAATGTTGCATATTTTGAAATTGTTTCCTTATTATTTATTTTTATATCTTTGATTATTTCAAGCATTATCAAGTACAATATATATATATATATATATATATATATATATATATATATATATATATATATATATATATATATATATATATATATATATATATATATATATATATATATATATATATATATATATATATATATATATATATATATATATATATATATATATATATATATATATATGATCTTTATAAATATACTTCATTCTGTTCTCTGTGCTGCATTATACTATATTTGTACACTTTATTAACATTGCCAATCATTGTGCCAAAAATAGTTTTTTTGTCTTAATTTCTATTTTCTAAGCAAAGTATACGTATGGTTTTATTTGCATATTTTCACCAATGCAGCATTTTTTTATTACGTTGGCAACTTTAGATATGTTAATTGTTGACTAATTATATATTTGAAAGAATTTCAAATTTTTGCTCTGGTGTTTATTGTGCTTATTTTTTTTATGCATACTTAATGTAAAATTATAGTATGACATTTATTTTCTAAAACTATTTTGTCTTGTCTCCATAAACACAAGAGCAATGTAATTGTTGTTTTCATTTGGTCTCTGTCAATTTCAATGTCTTAGTCTGTAGGTATAATTATTTCATAAAATTGATTTATTGATTTTAAAATTTAATTTTCATAATTGATTCACTATTCATTTCCCTTATTGAATAGTGAATCCATGTATAGATAATTAATTTACCTGATTTTTTAGCATAAAAAATCTTAAATTATGTATATGGATATTAAAATTTATGTATATTATTCCTCCAAGATGTATATGGATTTCTCATAAAGAAACAACTTTTGATTGATAAAAATGTGTACTGCAATTTTAAAAAATTTTGTTTGAATTCATGCAAATGAGATATTATAGAAATTGTGTAAAATATGCTGTCATTCAAATTAGATGGGCGGTGGCAGAGCGGTTAGTGCGCTGGGTTAATAATCCAATAGTTGTGAGTTCAAATCCTGCCACAACCTATTTTGTACACCTACAGTACAAGCATTTATGCTTAGTTTAGGCAATGTATAAGGTTTTATATGTACTTATTACAAGGACATATTCATTCTTAAAAATAAACAACAAGCACAAGAAAATTGTGTCGTGTTAGTCTGTTATTTGTTATTATTTTCTTATTTTTTTGTAAAATCAATAAAACAATATATATATTTCATATAGTGCACCAGGTTATACGAAATCTAATTAACTTTTTATTTGTTGTGTCATTTATACATTATAATTATGCTTGTGTAACTTGGTGCAAATTCAATCATCTTCATTTCTATAAAATTATAATGGTAAGTACCAGTGTTGAATTTGTATAATTTTATAGAATAATAGATGAACACAATATACCTACTCGGAATAATGAAAAACTTCACATATGGGAAAAACATTCAGGCAACTAATTTCTTTTTGGAATTTATAAAATTAAATTATAAATGAAAAAATAAACAAAAGAGATATATTTATATTTTGCATTGCAAGAGAATCTTCAAATTATAGGAGAATAAAAAATAATTCCATCTTAAAACAATACGCTTTTAATAAATAAAATGTGATTTTATATTTGTATTTTTTTTCATTTTTACCACATAGGTACCACATAAAATTGTGCAAGCAGTTAGAAATGACATTTAGACCTTTGACAGTCATGTGTTAACTTATTACTTAATGATCAAATTTTATCTCTATATAAAACAATGTAAATCAGGTCCTTGCGCATTATCTTATTGTTATCTTAGCCATACAATTTTGCAATCTGTATAATACATTATTCCACACTGACACCATTTATCATGTTATGAGCAGTAACAAGCAGATTCATTCTAATATTACGTTGCCTCGATCATACTTAAGTTATTCTGCAACATAAATAAAACCTCCATGACCTCTAGTTATTTTCTCTGTTTTGTTTCTAAGCGATTGTTTCAATAGTTGACAGATTTTACTCGTTAAGTATTTTAATGGCACATGAACTATTTAATGCACTAATTTACAAACTAATCTTTTGTTTACTTTCTATTGAATTGTTTCTACGCCTCTGAATTATTGCATCCATCATTGTAATCAATATTTTGTGAACTTCACACTCATAAAACAATTTATTCTTCTTGGACACCGTTTTCTCTTTATCATACTGAAGGTACCTTTGCATTGCAAAATGTCTATTAATCTGAACTCATGCAGCTTTGATTCCTTAATGATTTAATTTTAAAAAGTTTCCAATTTAGAATTATGGAATTGTAGGAAAACAATTAAAATGTAGTAATGTCTGAGATGTAGTTTGATATAATGTTGGGCGGGCAGCCTCAGTATAGGGGGCACGTGGTTAATGCGTGTATCTTTGTAGACAGTTCGGCGCGGCGAGCCAGCGCCCGGGCCGCATGGAAACAGAGTCAGTGCGTCTCCAGTGGGACACTCCACGGTGCAAGGTAAACAAACACCATCCCATTACGTCTCTCTCTCTCTCTCTCTCTCTCTCTCTCTCTCTCTCTCTATATCCACAACATCCTCTCCACCTATTTCTATTGCATGGACTCTCTTATCTATATATATATATATATATATATATAATTATTTTGTTATATTCACTATAAACAAAACGCCACACAACATGACACATTAAAGACCACCTTCATGACTTTGCTAGCTACAGATCCGACTTACGCCACAGTTCTCCGGTTCATATACTGACTGAGTCATTGTGATATACATAGGCTTGTGTCTCTCAGTTAAAATAATTACTATAGATATTTCTTATTACTATTTTGCTAGGAATTTCGGTATCAGACTTCATAAAAATATCTTTGTAAAAATATTCAGACATATTAGTCTGTTGTGGTTTACCTGTACCTTTATAATTGGCTTATTGTACTAATCAGTCATTTCTTATATTTGTCAGTTTATAAATACAAGTTTTTTCATACAACACTATTAATATCAGATTATGAAAGGCCATATAGTATTCATTTTTTTAAGTTGTTTCAAAGTGACAATTTTTAAAAAATACTTTTGGTTTATTTGCATGTTAGTCAAATGTGCCCCCATTCAATTTACCTTTAATTGTAGCCATTTAGTTTCCATGTATTAATTCATTATGTCTACACTTACATATGTAGGTATGTATCTTCTTTGGAAGATTTTATATTTTTTTTATCCTGTTTTGTCAATAAGATTGTTAAACTTCTGATAGACATAATGAATCGTTGTAGTCTATTTTAAAAAATAATTATGATTAGTATAATGAAAGGGAGAAGTCATATTAATTCTAGTTACTATTAAATTGATTGGAAAGGAAAATTCACCACCTCTTCAACCTATAAAGGATCATTTTAAAATACCACCTTATTTAAATATATCCATAGTATTTATTTTTATAATTGTATTATTTAATCACACTTATTACACATTTGGAACTGGTGTCCAGTATATATGTCAATATTGTTTTTTATTTATTTGCAAACTGAATATTCGTTTTCTTTTTTCTCTTCATTCGGGTAATTAAATTGTTGGAACAAATATTACATATAATTTCTTGTGACAATGCAAAAAATTCTTTTGCTTTTATGTGTGACAAAAATTTTCTAGTGTCATTTTCCCATCCTCTAATATTCTACCCTTCCTTCTGTTTAACCTTTATATAGTGTTGTTCCTGGCTGATGTATCCACAATATAATTATTATACTATAGTATGGAATGTGCACCTTCACGTTTATGGCTGATATCGTATAAGGATGCATGGACACTTTAATTGCACATGCAAATCTAATAAAACAATAGGTGGGTATATGTATATTTAAAATAGGTATTAAGTACTAACAATATTTCTATTAGATATCATTTTATGAAGGTTACAGATAAATTTGTCTTCCAAATTTTTTTATTGAATTTGTTAGAATATTATTATAAAAATTAAATACACAACCATAAAATAATAGAGTTCCTTCCAGAATTATAAAATATTATTTTTCTGTAACCTTCCTCCTTGTAGATTTACATTAAGTACCTACTAGCTGTGTGTAATATTAATTTATACTTTTGTTTATATCATAATTTTATATTATGTAAGTATGTATGTGCAGTTTATGTACCTTCATTCATCATTTGCTTTGTCATTTTTTTGTACATTTGTATTATGTATTGTCTTATTTGATTGCTTAACGCTTCTTTAGATGAAATTATTTTCCGCTTTTTTAGCTATAAATAATGAAACTCCGCTATTTCTGACTTTAAACATGAAATCTAAAGCTACTTCCACACATCACCTCATCCACTATACAAGTCTGTTTGAAACATACATATAACAACGCCTTTCATATCTCACATTATATTATCTTATATATTTATTACTCTTGTAGTATTTACTATGTTAGCTATAATATACTGATAACACAAATTAGTAAAATGAAATATAGATACTGATCACTTTTGATTTACTAGATAATATTTGTGATATTTTTATTTTTAGCTTTAAAATATATATTCTTAAATTTCACAAATATCTTTGAAAGAATACCTTTTTTTATAATTTCTTACATTCTTTTTTAGGTATGCCATCAAAGTACTGCATTATTTAATTACCTAAAAGTAGAAGCAATCAAAACCGTTTGTTTATGTTGATTCAATTTTAAAAACTTTTAACAATTGTGAATCAATTTATTCTAATAATTTATTGTATATTGGTTTGAAATATAATTCATTCATTTCATTTTTGCATATATTGATAGACATCACAATAAGGTAAAACACCTGTACCGGGGTAGCAATTAAAACAAACTGCAATAGTTCAAATATTATTGTATTTGTGTTACTCTAAACATGAGCGCCCTGGATTAATTGAAAATAGTCAAATAATGTTACGTTCGGCCCCCGTGCCTCATTGCTTGGGCCGATCATTCTTGTCCTGCCGTCTGCATTAAAAAATTACTAAAAATATTTTGCCCCCCCCCCCCCCCCCCTAGAAAATTTTTGCGGGCGCCCATGACTCTAAACAACTTCAATTTAGAATAAGAAAAATAGTGAATTAAATTTTTTTTCCTAGTTTATACTACAGATGTACCTCAGGTGGCTTGGCTTACTCATGACACTAAAATCTGATCCCAATTTCTTTTTTTACTAAAAACCTTCCTTTATAATGAAGAATAAGGCGGTAGGTATATAATATTATTTAATCGTAATATATATTTGAATATACGCAGACGACAAGTAGGCACATTCCAAATGAAAATTTGAAATTGAGATCGGATTTGAACATCAAGAGTAAGACAATATACATTCAGTTTCTCATATAACACTGACTGAATCAGATGGTTTTCAATTAATTTCTTATATTGTGACATATCTTTGACTAGTTGTAAAATAAATAAAAAGCAGGTAACTTAATGACTTAATTTTTATTTATTTTTAAAAACTTATGATTGGACTTTTTACATAAAACATATTAAAGTTACCTGTTTTATGAATGTATGTTACTTAATAATGGATAATCTTAAAATTGAGTAGTTAAGATGATGCAAGGCATAATAATATAATGAATATGGAATAGGTATTGTATTGATGAAATATAATAGATAATGATGAGTGTGATGTGTGGTTAGTTGTGTGATGGTAGTGACAATAGTATGTGGTGTTATTAGGCCAGTATCAGCCCTCAGCCAGTCCATATCGGCCAGCAGTAGCAGTATCAGCAGCATCGCAAGCTCCATCGGTTCGGCCCTCTCACGCCCCATCACAGGTAGGGCATGTAAGTATACCGACACACACAATATCATTTTATCTACCTACCCATATTCTAATACTAGTTTATAGAGTAGAACTCCAATTATCCCAACTCCAGCTATCCGGATTGCTTTGAGAAAAAAAACTTATTATATTAAATCTAATGTTTAAGGAATCATAAGTAGGTACTGATTATTTTTTTACTATGTAATTACTGTGCTTGAGGAAAAGTAAACAAGATTTTTTTTCTTATTTTTTATTTGTGAGTATTTATCAAAATAAATACAATCCATTTTTTACTGTACATATTCTGTACAATTATTTTGTGTTTTTAAAAAGAAATTTCAACATAGGTACATACTTTTTTCCATTATTATAGAATTATCCGGATCAGGTGTGGTCCAAATTAATGTGGATAATTAGAGTTCTACTGTAGTAACATTGTGATCTAAATTGAAGAGACTTACCAAGATTGTAAATGAAAAAAAACATACATGCACCAATTATGTGTACTTGTATGTATTGTTATTATTTTGGAAACCCCTTTCAAAAAATGTATATTATAATATTAATATAGTTATGGATTAATTCTTTCATGTTGTTCTATCAATGTGACATTGCATACAATCGCAAATATGTATGCATAAATTGAAATTTAGTTCGTCTAATTAGTTTATTTGTGATAAGTTGTATTTTTTTATAAAAATATAGATATTATTTTGTCATTAATATATTAGGGCCAACATTCTTGGGGCATCAAATTTAAGGATTTATTGCATTCTTGAAATTAAATGTTCCTTCATGAGGAGGGTAATTAAAACTTAACCAAGAATACAAAATAAATTATATACTTTAGTCATTAATTGTTTTAGTTAGTACCCAAAATAAATTATATACTTTAGTCATTAATTGTTTTAGTTAGTACCCAAAATAAATTATATACTTTAGTCATTAGTTGTTTTAGTTAGTACCCAAAATCTCAAATATATCATCTCACTAATCCAGTTCTATATAAAAACGTAACAGTCCCAAATATCTGTAATTTTTGGACATAAATAAATAGTATGTGAGTATTTAAAACTAGCAATATTTATGTTATGTAAATGAATATTAAAAATATTAAGTTTTATGAGTAGTATTAATACTTTTTATATTGCATAAAAAAATTACGCACTGTATATCTAAAAAGCAGGATTAGTGAGATCCTACTGAGCATACATCTGATTGAATTTTATTAATTACTATATTTCATTACACTGTTTCTTGTAAATTGTACAAACTATTAACTACATTATGTAGAATGTATGTAAAAAAAATATTTATTCATAGTTAACGAAAGTTTCTTAACATCATAGTCAGATGTGTACTTATATCTAATTACAAATATATTTTATTGATAAAAATGTTAATATTTTAATTCATTTTCATGCCATTTCAAAATTCATTAAAATCAATGAGCACATTGCTACAGCATAACTTATCATTTTATTTATGTTACAATTAAAATGACACTCAATATTGTTTCATCTATTAAAGTATTCACTTCATTTGTATATTATTGATAACAATATTTTTAAATATAAAAGGTTATGTTGAATATTACATACTTAGATTCTTTGCACTGGATATGAAGCCTTAACATCCTTAGAAGTTGCTTTGCCTAACCATTTGTTAGATTGCTTCTATAGTTCACCACTGTGACCCAATCCTTTCCAAATTTATTTACATTTTCAGAACAATGCGCTTTTTGTCACATCAATGAACTTGTTAAAAAGGAAATGTTTTTATCTTTTTATCTCAAAAATAATATATTATAGGCATATACTATGTAGTAGTTCATGTTTGATCTCTAACAAAATATTTTGTTTTTACTTTAGTATTATTGATTTTTCAATAAAAGTTAGAAGTTAGTTTCATGTAGTGTTTAAAGGAAATTTTAATATTTTATTTAAATTTGCATTCACTTTACTGCAACTTTTACTGCTAACCCAGTTTCCTTTGTAATATTTTGTTTTGAAATGAATATAACATAATAATGAATTATTGGTTGTGGTTTAGGCTCAATTATCAGCCAAGGGCGGCCAATATCATCCTCAATCGCCACGCACTGGGCCTCTGCCCGCTCCTCCTCGCTCCCGACAGGTAATTTACAATATTTTTATTTACTACATTGCTTCTGTATTTTTTTTATTTATTTAAACCTTACAAACATACAGTCTTACAAACAAATATTACAATAAATTCAATTTTAACAATATATCATAGACCAATTTTGTTTGTGGATATTACATTATTTTTTTAAGCTGCACAGTGTAAATAATTGCTATTAAAAATTAGTAGGTACTCAAAATTCTGAAGAAGAAAAAGGACAAAAAAGAGAAAGATTTTTATTTTAGTTTATTTAGCTGTGAGGCACCGGCTTAGAATAGTGCTTCCATTATTTTAAATAATTGTTTTTGAGTGTCCCGTAAGAGCCGGGTAATCGAAAATACAACAGGCAACAATAACATCTCACATAGTTCAGCAATGAGGTTCACCACCCATTCTGAATGTAGTGCCTTTTTTGGTGAAGCGAGACTGGTGTGTGGGTATACATAAATGTGTTGTTCTCCCTTTTATAAGGCAATGCACACCCGCACACCTTTCGCTGGTGACCCCACATTGTGAGATGGTATGAATATATGTCTATTTTACATGCCCTTTAGACGAATGAATTTCGGACATAATTAGTTCTGCAGAGAGGCAATCTGAAAGTTAGATTTGTTCTAGTATTACGAGTGGGACAATTAATGGGAAGACTACCAACAAGACCATTAATAATTTTATGTAGATATGTCATCTCTGCAATGGTACGTCTATTTTCTTGCTGTTTTTTTATGATAATGAGCGGAAAGGATTCTGTCATCAAAGGCAAGACAGCATGTGTAATCAAGGTGTTTCAAAAATTTATTTTGAACTTTTTCTAATCTTTCTACATAGGTCACATACCGGGGGTTCCAAACAACTGAAGCATATTCAAGATAGGGTCGAACATAAGTAAAATATAATAATTTTAAAGTGTCAGTAGATTGAAAAGGTTTAAATATTCTCAGTATATAACCCAGCTGCTTGAATGCTTTTTCCACAATATTGTCAATGTAGGTTCTTAATGGCATTTTTCCATCAAGAGTTATGCCCAGGTCTCTAACTACCTTGCTTCTTTTTAAAGGAACATTATTTATCGTATAGTAATAGGGTATTTGATTTTTATACCCGTAAATGATATACAAATGCATTTTGAAACATTCAAATGAAGTTGTTTTTTTTTGCAATACGAATACAAACGATTCAAATCCCCTTGCATATTTTCATTATCTCTTAAGCTAGAAAAATTTAATATCATCGGCATACACTAGAAAATTGCTGTGATTGAAACATTTTTGAATGTCGTTGATATATAGTATAAACAGTACTAGACCAAGGTGAGATGCCTAGGGTACACCAGAGGAATAGTTTTGTAATTTAGAAGAACAGTAATTATTTGCAAGAGCTTGTGACCTATTCTCTATATATGAAGTTACCCATGAGCAAATTACCGTGTACACCATATTTCTCATTTTAAAATGTATTTATTTTATCTAAATTAAATAATACATAGATAGTTTGTTGACAAAAATCCAAATATTAAAATACGTTTTCATCTCAGGTGATAGTATCTTCTCCCGGCTCACCAAGTAGCAGTTCCGATAGTCAGTCGGGTAATGAAACACTGAAGCATGGCAGCTCCGTATCTTCCATTGCACGTCAGCCAACTTCCCGAGCATCACCCGCATTGGACACCGTCAGGGGCGGCTCGGGAGGTCGCTCCACACCTTCCAGCTCTTACCAGGGACAAACGTCTGCTCCTTACTACGCCTCTAGCCCCTCTGCACAAATGTTCACAAACGGACAAGGAAAGAGCCCTCGAGAATCTCCTGGCTTACACCGTACAGCTTCTCCTGCACATCGCACGGCCTCCCCTGGTATACCGGGAACTAACGCAGGAATTGCCGTTACTATGAATGCTTCACCTTTTCTCACTGATCTTACCACTTCTTCTTTAACTTCCATGGAAAATACTCTTATATCTAATCTCCAAAGTACTATCAACAATATAGGTACAACTACAGATTCTATTTTCCATCACACTAGTTCCAGTAGTAATGGCACAAAATCAGAAGATACTTACAGTACTAAATCATCAATCTATGGACAGAAAATGCCTCCAGTTAGTTCTACTGCTGTGAGCTCTGCTGTTCCAAGCTATGCTACTTATGGCACACGACAGGGTGAGAATATTTTTGATACGATTCATACCACCAAACAATCCAACATGACCTTCAACTCCCAAATGACTGACATCTTTGGAACTGGTCAAAGTTCATCAATCAAACAAAGTTCTGGTTACGATCTACTGAATTATAGCTCCACCAATCCGTTTCTGCAAAATTATACAACTGACACTATTGAAGAGGAAAATATAGGTGAAATAAACTTCTCTTCCAACCTATTTGTTCCGGGATCAGGCGGCGGTAGCGATATATCTGGTCAAGGAAGAAGAGAAGAATTGACTCCATCTTCTAGTGCCGGCACTGAAGATTCAAGACCCAGGGAAACACACGATAGAGATATTGACGGTGATGGAGAACAAAGTGATTAATTGTATTATTTGACTACTTGTTGCAATTGATAATGAATGGATTCAAGCAAAGAATATAACATTTCATGTACAGAAATACAGGAAGGTATCTCTTATGATAGTTACTTCTATATAAATATAGTAGATACATACATACATACATATTAAATACTTCTTTCATCAATTCAACAATCAATCAACAATTATTCACCCAAGTTATATCCTAAATTATATTTAATACTTTTGTTGATAATAAAGTAATGTCTTGTTTTTATATGAAAAACCAAAATGGTTACATATTATGTAGAAATAAATTTCATTGTTGTATAATGTCACAATGTACTTTATTTGTTTAAGTAGGTATGTTGAAATTTATTTATAGATAATACTTATATTTAAACATTAAAATAAAATTGTTTCTTTCAATTATGTATAGGAAATTTGACTTGATATTCACCTCGCTGGGTTCTTTTTATCCTACTGTGTATTATATTTTATATCTGTATATTGATAATCATTATCAAGATAAATTATATTAAATACATGGTTAGTCTGTAATTTTATAAAACCTTTTGTCAACCTTTTTTACTTATTTGCATCATTTTAGAGTTTAAACTTTATCAAATATGAAATTGTACTAGTCAGGAAACTTTTTTGATGTTACATTATTTTTGATCTTAAAGCAAAATTTTGTTTCCTTTCCATTTGGAATGAAAGATATTTATAAATACACATTCTTATCAATATTTGTTAAATTTTATGTTGCTTACAAATAGAATTTAACAATTATTATTAAGATATTTTTTTTACATTTCAATGATAAAAATAAATAATACACATACAATAGAATTTTTAGTTTTCAAAAAAATACTTATAAAGGCCCGCCTCTACATAAGCGCAGGGGACGCAGCACATCAGATGGATTTTAATATTCTATATAGGAATTAATGCGCGCGCATCATTCGTCTGCAATAATGACGTTGTTGCTAGGAGACAAAAATCAGATCCACTCGCTGCGTCCCTGTAGATGCTAAGCATAATTGAACAACCATATAATAATTTAAACATTATTTCATTTTAAGTTTGACTAGATGACTTTTCATAGAATACCATTTTATACAAATAAATTGAAATATTCATTTTGAATTTACTATTTTTTGTAATAAAATAAATACCATAACAACTTTTATGAAAATCAAATTTAAACTAATAAATTATAGACTTACTGTGTTAAACAATCATGCATTTCTCTTTCTATGTGTCCTTGTATTTTTACAAGGAAACATTGCAATATTTTTTAAGCATAATTTTTAATAGTATTTTATACAAATGATGACAGTAACTACATTTATGTTTGTATAACTATTCTACCGTGATGAATGTTGCTATCGCATAGTGGTTTAAAATTTTTCTAAAATTTATTGTTAATCTAATGTTAAGTATAAATTTTTACCTCAAAATTTTTTTATATAATTTTACATATTTTTACAGGATGAAAATTTTGATACACACTTTTATCAAACAATTAATCACTTTAAATCATTAAAATAAACAATCTATAATTACTGGTAACTTTTATATAATATTATAAAACCATTATATTTCAATTAACTATTTTTATATAATTTTTATTATTTTTTAAAAAAAGTTGTATACTTTTTTTGTGCTCTATCTTATGACTTGTCAGTACATTTATGGTACATTTTTAAATGAAGGATTTGATAAATTCATTTGCACAGGAGACAACGTAGTGTTTTTAATTTTAATAACGTGTATAATTTTCGCTAAACACCTTGAACGAGCTTCCGGTTGCGCAGAGCGCAAATTTGTCTTTTTGCTTTGTTGGTTTTTGTGCAAATCGCCCCCCCTCCTCGACATAAAGTTCAAAATGTTTGGCTACAACATATGTTTTAAAATTTAATTATTTCATCATTATCATATATATTATAAGATACCTACTTATAAACAGTAAAATTTTATATACCAATAAAAAAATGCGCAAACTTATATAAAATATAAATTTACACATCTAACGATTATTTGAAATAAAATATAAAAACTAACCATTATGACTGTCTTGTCCATTATATTATTTGTGTTGTAATTATCGTTTTTGTTTATTATTTTGATATAAATTTGAACAACAAATTCCTTAAATATGCAAAATACAATTGGGTATCTTATAATACCTTTACAATATTTCAACTGTTAGTACTTAGTTTATTCTATTTATATAAAGTTTTCATAACTATAAGTATGTACTTGAAGTCTTATTTTTTATGTTTACTTATGTGTTAAGAAATGGTTACTCTGTAATGATTTTTTTCTACCATTTAAGAACACAGCAGTAAGTTAAATATAATAAAGAATAAATAAATAAATGCAAACATTTTATTCTGCATACTGTAATATCACATTATTATAGTTGCTTGTTTTATTGATTACTGGGACCAGTAAAAAAGAATCAATTATTTTCAGGAATACTGAAATCCAATATTTCCTGTTACCTATTTCTTCATTTTATGTGGCCTGCAATTTGAGCATAAAATAAATATGAGATATATATACCTATTTCTCCATACTTAATCAGCTTTTTAATCTTTTACAAAATATTTGTATATAATATTGAATGCATTAACAAAAAAATGTAAAGTTATGTTAAGAATATTAATGTTCACTTTGAAGGTTATCTAATATTTAAGAATGTCTAAATTATTGTTGTTTTATATCCATCTTGATGAATGTCTAATAAGTGCCATTTATATGAAAATAACCGACAAATGTATCATAATTGTTATCAGAGATATATGGAAGCGCTTTGCTGAATTATTTTTATTTAATATTCAGCAATGTTGTAAGGCTTGGAACAATTTACTTACATGTCTTTTGTAACTAATCAAAATATAAAATAATAATATACCTAATCAGTCGCCCAATTAGCATGTTACATTTTTATATAGCATTTTGTACACCTACGCTTTGACACTAATGGAATGAAATATATTATATGAATGTTATATTAGGGTAGGTTTAATTTAACAATTTTCCCAATAATATCATAACTTGAACCAAAACAATGTAACAAATGTACACCTAGAATAGCGGGATATACTATGATAAGTAAGATCTATACAGTGTATACTGGTCTTTGTATAGGAATGTTACTTATTAGGGAAACCTTCCTTTATCTAGATATCTATTTATTGTATTTATTATATATATATATATATATATATATATATATATATATATATATATATATATATATATATATATATATATATATATATATATATATATATATATATATATATATATATATATATATATATATATATATATATATATATATATATATATATATATATATATATATATATATATATATATATATATATATATATATATATATATATGTTATATTTGATGTTTTCACGGGTGAAATATGTTATAATATTTTTATCTCGGTTTTCCCGTGTCAGTAGGTCTTGACTAAGACCATTTGTCTTCCGACGTTTCGCCTGAATATCACCAGGCATTTTCAAGGACTTAACGAAAAGCACGCGCGCGACACACGTCTACTCACACTGAAAGCTCACCGTCAAGTGACTCGTAGCGTACAAGATGGCCGCTTATGTCAAATATTGTTAGCGCGACGTGATTGGCTCCTTGTGACACGCCCACCTGCTGTCGTGTTCGTTGGTAATAATATTTTATCATTATTTTTGTGTTGTGATTTATTGTTAATTTTAGTTGTGACATTAATATTATTATTGTTGTGTTTTGGGGTTATTTTCGCTATGGTATTATTAATATTATTATTGTATTGTTTGTCATATAAAATGTTCTTCCAGGTACTAGGCAAACTGTGAGTAGACGTGTGTCGCGCGCGTGCTTTTCGTTAAGTCCTTGAAAATGCCTGGTGATATTCAGGCGAAACGTCGGAAGACAAATGGTCTTAGTCAAGACCTACTGACACGGGAAAACCGAGATAAAAATATTATAACATATATATATATATATATATATATATATATATATATATATATATATATATATATATATATATATATATATATATATATATATATATATATATATATATATATATATATATATATATATATATATATATATGTATGTATGTATGTATGTATGTATATATATATATATATATATATAACATATAAAGAAGGCACAAAATGGTGAATTTTATTCACCATCATATTTCCCATAGCCAATCATTTAATCTAGCAGAATGCATTTAATATTTGTCCTATCGCTCATTCTCCTTTAAATGTCTATAATTATTTGTTGAAATATTTGTAAATAAGACATTTTTTACGCCAGATTCGTGTTGGTATAGGTACATGTTCTTTTAATGTTGGCAGTTCGAAAATAGGACAAGAAAACTAATGTTAGGAATAAATACCCCTATATTGAACCCTAAGGTTAGTTAGATAATTATATAAGACAATGTAATATACGAATATGTTGTTACTTTTGTAACAAATATTCCTTCAAATGATACAATAATAAACTAGTAACAAATCACTGGATAAAATATAAGGAGTAGTTATAACTTCTCTGCCACTGCCATTCTTGTAAATATTAACTTGTTTTAGTCATAATAGTGAATATATCAAATTATTTAAATATCTATGTAGGTTTTTTTCTACGGTTAAAGCTTAATAATATGTAATGTTACAAAACTTATTTACATAATTTATATTTCAATGTCACAGCACTTATCATTATTTGACTGACTGATATTTTCATTACATGTATTTTTTTTGATCACTATCATTCCGATACCACTGAAACACGTGTAAAAAGATCATATCATGTTGCACTTACATATGCATATATCATTGACTACAAGGTTCATTATTTATTTAAATTACAAAATATAATTGGTGCTACATGTAACAAACTTTATGAGCATAGTCATTTTGAGAATTTAATCATTTTACAGTATTGCTCTTGTACATGTACATAATTGAATAAATAATATAATATAATATACATAGTTCCATCCTTCCCAATTTGTAATTATATAATACACAATAAATACCTTTTGATTCATTAACCTATAAATATTTAATCATTTCTAATTAATTCTTTCTCAAACACATGAAAGAATTTTAATATTGTTTACAACTATTAGAGGAGTGTTTATAAATCTGATTTTTCAATAAAATTTGTATGAATCATCGAAAAGAATAAATTCTTTTTAAATTATGTAACTATTTATGTATTAATAAAAATCCTATTAAGAAACCTATTACATTTTGCTTCTTAACAATATATTATGTAATACCTAATATTATGTAGTTGTATGCACTTGTTTACTATACACCGTGTGGATGCTTCTACGATTGATTCATTAGTCAAAAATATAGAATATCAGAGATATTCCTCTATAAGTTATGCATTTGTTCAAATTAATATTGATTTCATATTTTCCTTATCTTTGGTACATTGAGTCAATTTTTTTTGCAATGACATGTATTATGGATTGAATATATTCTCATTATATTATTTTGATCAGTGTTGCCAATATGAAATCATTAAAAATTCAAATGGACGATTATTTCAAATTAATTGTAAACATTTATTGACCCACTGTTTGATAAGTTATGATAATTTATTGCATAACAAAATGAGGTTTTCAGAAATAACCTAACTTTGATATAAATCTTCATAACTCATAAATAATGTAATGCTTTTCATTTAACTAATAACTTATTGGTTTTCCTTAATTGGTTCCAATGACATACTATATAATATGGTCTGATATTTATTGTATTATTTGAAGTATGATGTTACGTATTTCAATTTCGTCAAATCAAACAGAATAATTTATCACCCGTTACAGTTTACCAAATCAACGGCCACTCGTGCAGTCCTAAATTTTAGCTTAACATATTCACAAACACAGTTCGTTTAAAATTCCACCTAATTTTATATTTTAAAAGTGGCTGGCTACATAGGATAGCCTGAGAATTGTTTAAAACAACTATATTATTTTTCAAAGTGTGACAGGATATTATGTAATGTTTATTAGGAATTGAAGAATGTTACATTTAAATGTAATGGTGCATTTTTTATTTTAGTGTGATAGCTCATTACCATATCTACAGGAGATTGGTTGTTAGTGTTTGTAGTGACAAGTTTTCATTCATTTCTACATTTAAACAAGTTGTTCAATTCATTTTCATCCTTTCTGCACATATTGGAAATGAAATACTTAATCTGAATACTTTATATAGATTACATATATTGAAATTGAGTTATTTAAAGTACCTCTTGGAGTGAGCGCAATTTTGTGTTTTTTGTTTGGTTGGTGTATGTGCAAATCACCCCCCTCCACGGAGGAATGGCTCAAGAAGTTTGATGAAAACTATACTTTCCATCATATATATTTGATTTATTTAAATGTTGTCATATGTAAATAAACAACAGAATTTATTGTTATTTCATGTTTTTAATGAAAATAATTACATCATTTATTTTTTTTCAAATCTTCTTTTTTTGTATATTATGTTGTTAAATGATTTGCAATAATAATATGTAGAAAATATTTTGATCTCTAGAATTTTTAAAAATTTTATATATTACAAAATTTAATCTTACTTTATATGTATTTACAAAATTTATATCCTATATCTTACATACTATGAGCCGAATTATTATAGAATCATTCTCCAGTTTGCGACTTATCTTGAGCACACATTCTCAACTTAAATGATAATGAAGATGCAAAAGTCACCAAGCTTAATCTCAAGATCGGTATAGATTTGTATAGGAGAATGAAGATTGCTTCGAAGCAAATACCCCTCCTGTCTTGAGCACAGTCTCAAAGAGAGGGAAGCAGACAGAGCTATATACAAAAAAGAGAATACTATTTGGACGTGACATTTTTAGCGTAATGGATCAAGCATATTAAAAATCTTCCGAGAGTAATTAGCAATCATTCATAAAATATGTAAATGAAGCTTTATAAAATTTTATTAAGATTTCATAAAATTTCCAACTCATCCAGCAGATTATCATGTACCATATTTTTTAATGGCTGGCTTTCCTGGAGTTTTGGATGTATTGACTGAACACACATTTCCATTGTTATAAAATATTATTTATTATATGTTTTTTGCATTTGACAGCTAAATTAATAAGTATTTCTATTTCCTCTTCTGAATAAAATGGTCTTGAAATTCTCACTCTTTAATATTATGTTACATAAATAACTATAAATGTTTTAAGCCGGTGGTACTAACATAACGTGTTAGTACTACCGACATTAGTAGTCTGTGGTACTAGCTGAAATGATTCTATTATGTATTTGATTTTGCTCTTCTTCCACATTTTGTGGAGTATGTTTCTGAAATGAGACGGTCTACGTATTTTAATTTTATTGCAGATTTTCGAGCATGATTTCAAGATGGTTTTGAAATAAGACATTTGAAGAACGGTCTTGAGAATTATTCTAAAATTTGGGCCCTAATATTGCAGCAAGTAGGAACACGGAATAAAATATGTATTTTTAATAAAAATATACTAAATACACCAATGTGCACAGAATTCTGATTCTATGTTTCATTACACGTAATTGTTATACTGCTTCTAATATTACAACTTCATGAAAATATTCAAATACTTATTAATTCTTATCAAATGGTTTAAGATTTCTGGTTAGAGAGAAAAAAAAATTGAGAATAATTAATACTTGCTCATCTAGGGTTCACAGCACTGATTTTTACCAAATATTTTAAAGAGTATCAAGATGGCACATTTCACGGTAATTGAGGCTCAAAAATGATATTCAATAGAGAATGACATTTATAAGTAGCAAACATATTTAATTTGCAATAATTATAATCTAACTTTACCTAACCAAATTATACATCTAATCTGTAAAAAATAAATTTTCACACAGACTTGAGATATGGAACGATCAATTTTTGTTTCAAAACAAAGAGCTCTATAATTACAAGTAAAAAAATAATTATGTTAGTTTTATATGCAGGTAAAAGCTTTGTCCACAGTTGAATATGAGTGTTAACTAATTTCTTCAACCTTTTTTTTTTTGCGGGTGGCAGTTCTTAAGGAGAACACACTTAGGCCAATTGGCCCTTTGTGATACCACAATGGGGCTGTCCTCCCACTCACTCATCCCCCTTGAACCAGCCTGAGTGGCTTCTTCAACCTTACTTTTCGTATGGTTTATCAGATTCAAAGCCTCGGTTCCAGTGCTAATAGCCAGTTCACTGCCTCTGGTTTTACCTCATGGTTGTCTTGGAGGCTTCCACTAAACCTTCATTAAGTGCATTATAAATTATTTGAAACATAGAATCATTCACTCTTTAGGGAAAATATTTCTGTTTATATTAAAATATTTTTGTACTTATAATTAATTTTGTCAGATATTTTCAATAACATTTACTAATTTGTTTTAACAGTACATAATCACATATAATTATCGACCTTACTAGAGCTGACCTGTGCAGTATCTTACATAAATCTTTGGACTACAGTCCACTGCGGACCCTGGCCTCCTCCAGAAATCGAATAAATAATAGAAATACTTAAGATAATAAATATATTTCTAGCCTTCAAAGATGGATTTGCCAATAACAGTAGCCAGCATATTTTATTTGTTTTCTTGTGAAATTTTAATATTAATAACCAAGTATTTAAAAAAAAATATTTATTATATTTTTCATTTGTGAAATACTTAGTTGTTTACAGTCAAAATGTTGGTAAAATGGAATAATAATGAGCTCAATGTTTCTATGAAAAAGTATAATTTTTATTTGTAATCTCTTAAGGATGATATTTATTTATTTTATATTTATTTGTTTAGTTATTTATTCTATACAACGGCAGGTTTATTGCCATAAGGCAATTTCTTCCAACCAACCAAATAAATAATATAATATTTAGCTGCAGAAATGAATTATAGTTAAAGTATTGTTTTGAAAAAAATATTTAATTCATAATATTGTTTGGCATTGGGCCATCAACATAGTTAAGTGGGTATCAGGATATAAGTGAGATATATAACGTACAGTACAGAATGTATGGGCTTCAAATATTTATAATTCTGCCTGATGTTTATGTATATATATTTATATATTGTCATCTAACATCAATTGTATGTTATTTCGAAACAAGCATAATATGCTTGATAATAAGGTATAGTCAATTTCAATTATTTTACTTTAAAATAGTAAAATGGTGAATTTATCTATGTAGTTAAATGAAGATACTGAATATTTCTAGTCAATTTTTTATTATGTAATAATATTATATGTTACGACTTTAAAAAATTTTTATAGAGTGTGAATATATAACTATATATATGAAATTATTATTATGATGTAATAGATTTTAATTTTTTATTTTTCTTAAAAATTGCAATTTTAATGAAAATGTTCCTCAGAATATTATTCTTTATTATTTTAGTGAGTATCTGTATTGAATAATTGTTTAAAAATTATAATGATTGGAATTAAATAAATAATAAATGTTGATTCCTGTCATTAAGTTAATGAAACACACAAAAGTAATGTAAGTGTAATAAGAGAAAGTATGTATTATTTGTTGGTCGATTGATGTTGGGAGATAGATATTGTCTGAAGAATGTTATCGTATTTTTTCTAGTTATTTTTTCAGGTGATGTGAGTATGTCAGCCTCCGTACGAAGCTATAATCAGTGAAAAGCTTTAAATAGATTGTTTCTACAATAGATGAAATGTAGTAGTGCATTATGTCTGTAGGTGAACTTATCGCTTTCGGTGTGTTTAGAACATTTCATCTGCATAATTATATCTATTGAGATGATTATCTTTTGTATAATATAATTATATATATATCACAGACAATGGAATTATAGCAATGTTACTTATGGTTTGTGACATATCACCACATAGAAAGTGGAAATCATCGTTGAATTTGACAAGGTCAACCCAATACGGAAAGTTCCTTGTAAAATTTTGAGAGGTAGGCAAGTGAAAATAATAATTAATTATAGATTTTGCACATTTGTCATTTGAAAATTTAATGTGTCGGCACTAAGAAATGTTCTTGCGATATTATAACGAGGTTGATATAAAATTACATATTTATTTTTATTCATATAACCTCGACTTTTATATAACATAGTGTAATCATAGTACATACAACTATACTTAAAAATAATCATTATTTCATTTGAAAAATGTTCTAATCACATAAATATTTTAACATAAATTTGGCTAAAAGTGATGATCTTTGCAATTCCTGAATGATTTCCAAATATCTATTTAGTATTTTTACTTTTATTGTAATCAAGTTATTATTTTGATTATTAATGAAGTCAGAAGTGAAAAATAAAATTTGTTTTGAAACTATCACACCATATTAATAGGTAACCTAGTATTGTTTTACAAATTCAATTACCTACTGTGAATAAATAGTATTCTTACATAGGTACGAGGCGATCATAATTTTAACAATTTTTTAAATTATACATATCACTTGATATTATTTTTAATTTTTTATCAATTAATAATTTGTAGTCATAAAATAATAATTTATCTAAGTCTTTTTTAAGTTTCTAGTCATGAAGTAATCAACATCATCATTGTTAATGCATTGTAACATTGACAGGTCAAATCAGTCAATAGGAATTATATGACAGGTAACCAGAAAAGTAAACAAGCAAAGTAGTATCCTTATTATATTTATGTACTGCACTCTCACTGACTCTCTATAATAGTGCACTCACTATAATAACACCTTTCGTGTTTTTGTATTGTATGACAAATTTTTTACATCCCAATAGAGACATAGAGTCTTCTTCTTCTATCGTGTCGGCAGCGTCCTAAACTCCCTTCCCAGACCAGTAAGTCAGGATTGAGATGATCCTCCCAGTTGGTTCTTCTCACAACTCCCCTTCGGTGCACTTTGCTCCTACCAGAGGGCACTCCAACAGGTGTGTCACAAAGTCCATCTTGATTACTCTCCGACATTTCCCATCTCGCCAAATTGTCCACACTCCTTCCACACCCCATTTTTAGTCTGTTCAGAGTTTTCCAGAGATACTGTGGAAGGTTCTTCCCTGGGGGCAAAGACTCGTATGGTTCTTGGGGTGTGCGGTTGCCTAGCCCTTTCTTCCAAAGCATCAAGCGTTCTGTGCTTGGGTTGTGGCTGTCTTTGGTGGAGTGGTGGAAGTTTTTCCTAGATTTAAGTGTTGGTGTTTCATGGCCGAAGAGTGGGTGTTTGGTGTTGTGCATTTGTCTTGATTGTTCCGTGTTGGTAGCCACTTCCGTCTGAAGTCTAGTGGGGCTATACCGCTTGTGACAACATATAGGTAAGAGTTGGATAAATTAAAGTTGATTTTTGATATACCCCAAAAACAAATAAAATGAGTTTTATATTAATGTATAAAAGCAAAGTCTCCGTAAATTTACAGACTAGGGAAAAATGTTAGCAACTCATTAGAACTAAACTTCAACTATGCAGGCTTGCCAACACGAAATGAGTCATGATAGTTAATGCACAACAGTGAGTTTATATAGGATTGCGCAAAAATGTTACCAGGCCTAAATTCATGTCTGCCAATCTTGAGAATGGCTGAAAACTTAATTACAGAAGATAATGAGCATTCTATATGAAATAAAACAAGTTTATCTGCAGTTTTATTCCCTTTCATCCTTTTGTATGTGCATGATAAAATCATAAAGAATACCACATACTGCATCAAACAATAAAAAAACTGGTAACCACAAGGGATGTTCTTCAATCAAAATTAAAGAACGACTAGAATAACAACACTGGTGCACATATGAAACTTATAAAATATATTTCAGATTAATACAGTATCACTTTCATACATACTTTTTAGATCAAATTCACTTCTGACTTATTAAGAGTTTGAGCTTGCAATTAGAATATTGTCTATAAAGTTACATTTTTAAAATATTTTTGATTTATTTGAAGAATGAAGAATCACTTTAATCACATATCCTAAAAGATAACTGGTATATAGATATATAAATAAATGTATAAATTATGGTCCAGAAAATAATGAAGGCAACATCATTCAAAAGGATATAATATGTATTTGATAAATAAATAATATGACTGTGTGTTATTTACATTTTGTCTATTGCTGGATTTATTTTGTATTTTTGTAACCATATTCTGATTTACTAAATTTTGCATACTTGTACTGATGTGTATGTTGTCAAGAATGTAATTTTAAATACTATTAAACAAATTCAATTGGTATTTATGAAAGTTCATTGTATAATCTGACTGACAAGTCTATTAAAATATATTTCATTATATGTATTAATAAATAAAATGAACAATACATATTTGCCATAAAAGTTATAAACTAAATATAGTATTTTCTTAATACCAAATTCATAAAAATGTAACATAATTATTATCATACATGAAAAATACATAAAAAATATTGCCAGTAAAAACAACCTGAGTATGGTTTAGGTATTTATCCTTTTTTTACAAAATAAACAAGAAAAAACATTTTTAATTTATTTATAACAATACGAATACAACACTTTTCATTATATAACATTTTTACTTGTTATTATTTTTATTATTAAGATCAATGTTTGTAATTTAGTTTTTCACACAATACACAAATTTTAGATTGTGTTGAGTATGTAAAAAATGAAGTGTTGAATGTTTCAATGAATTATCAGTATTTAAATTCTCATTATAAAGTTAGCATGTATCATGTTAGAGAATACTCATTATTATATCAAACTAAAAATCTACAGAAAATAAATAAATAATATGTTAATTTATATTGTTTTATTTGTAATCTAAAACATATTATAATGTATGTATACATTTTTATATTATATTGAATAAATAATGTTATACGCATAATTGGTTGCGTGTTATTTGGCTGTTCTAGAATAAGGAAAGGGGATTCATAGTTAGTGTTGTTTATTGTATTTAACTAGTTGAAACAAAATATAGACTGAAAACAAATTGAGGAAATCGGATGAGTGAAAACACAAATATTTCAATTATTCTGCTTCTAAAATATACAGTAGAGCCTCAATAATCCAAACTGCCAAATCATTAGGCCCTCTCTCACTGAGTCACCAACACTGCCAGTGCTTTGTTTTTTTTATTTTTTTAGTTGTGTTTTTGAAGTTTCCACGTCTTTCTGTATTGTGCTCACGCATCACGTGTTGGACTGAACATAAATCGGGAAAAAATGGTGATGAGGACGATATCCCCCTCAGTTATTTCTGCAATCATGAGTATACAGAAGAAAACATTTCCAAATTTATGTCAATCGAGGAAGAAGAAAACTTTGCAGAACCCATAACTGATGATGAGGGGAGCAAGTCCTGTAAACCGGTGAAATCAAAACCCTTATGATTACCCATATCATGGAAATAATTGTCATATGAAGTTATAAGACATCTTAAAATTTCATAGAACACCATATGATTATTATATCCATTATAAGGGTTTTGATTTTACCGGACTTGCCCCCCAGGTCAAGTAAGAAACTTATGAGACTTTCGATGATTTTCCAATTAAAAAAATCCTATGCTGTATCAGTACTGAATACTTGCTTGGACTGAGCTGATGAAAATGACCTATCTTTATTTGAAAATATGTTGCTGCGTACATTGAGGGATTAACCTTCCTGGTCGATTAAAAGAACCCGCAAGAAATAAACTTTATTTTTATTTTAAAAGTTAAACAAGTACATGTATATCTTCCTACATTCCCCAAACTAAACATAAAAATGTTTGTGCTATAGGTGATAGAAATCGGTCGAGGTAAGATTCGAACTTGCGACCACTGGACTACTAAATGTATGTATTTTTTTTTATATATATACTTTTAAGAATAAAGTTTTACATATAATATTCTGAAAAATTTTCCTTGGGAAAACCCAGATATGCTGCACCAGGATGGCTAGGTCAGTAATTGGATACAGTCAATATTTTTTTGTTAAAATTGTCCGCGTCTGGGACCGGCAATTAGTCACTTGGTAAAAAAAATATATATTTTTAAAATAAAATAATGCTGGTGGCAGAGCTTTTCTTTTTTTTCAAAACATTGTTCCCGTTTTTGTGAACGTTCTCGTTCACCTTTTTAAAAACTTCTTATTTATTGTGTTCTGTGACTCTCCTAAAAAATGTTGAATTTTGAAGCATTTGAAGTGACGAGCGGCTAAATGTTGCGCATACCCCCCACTCTACCGCTATAGTGTTGCCATAATTTTATTTAAATAAATGCAATGTAATAATAATAATTTTATTTTAAATAAAATTCATGTTATACCTATTGTTATCGTTTATAACAAAGAAGAGCGTTGATAAGTGTTTAAATGCCGGCTAGTCAATACAATAATTAAATATGGTGGAGACGAAAGAACGTGTTGAGAGTATAAATTAAAACAATGCTTCAATTGACAGAAATACACGCGTAATAGTAATTATCGGTTAGTAAAAATTGCTGTAAAATTAAGAAGAAAATTAATTAGAAAACCAGTGATGACGGTCGCTGAAAAGAATTATTACATACAGGAAATACACGTGGAACAAAGAATAACAGTGCTGAAAAGAATAATCAAATACATGAAATGCACGTGTAATATTGATGACAATCTTGCTAAAATAAATTACGAAACGAAACGTTCAGAGCAAAGAAAACAAATAATAATAAATCAGAAAGATCTTACCAACCGCTGCTTTCGTTACGGGTCTGTAGATGAAACACTTACACTACATAATATCACTTTTTATTAATTGAAAATAACTTAAAACTATCTTAAATTCACCCCTCGTTGGTTATGTATGGACCTGAAACACACTTATTCACTACCATGCAAATATGAAATTTAATGCTGAGCATCGAGCAGACGCCTCGCAGAGATAAGACTTTTTCTTAACGTTCGCGATCTACGTTCGTTTTTTTTTTAAATATATAAGTTATCTTTCGTACGCGTGAGTTAAAATTCGTCTATCCCGGCAGAACGTCTATTCAATACTGATTCAAACCAGCTATCGCGTCCACCGCTGGAGACAGGGGGGGAGGAGCTACCCCACCGCGCGGCGGGGCGCGTTCTACCATCTACCAATAGGAAGCCTCCATTTCACCTACCAAGTTAGAAAGTATAAAGTTCCAGGAATATGCATTGAATATAAAATTATTAGAAATGACATATTTACAAAATATAAGCATTGTTTAAACACATTAAGGACCCAAAGACCCGTTAATATGATAAAACCATTATAAGAGAAAGTTTTCCAAGAATCAAGGTATTTTGTTGAAACAAAATAATAGAAGTCTGGCTTCTATGCTACCATAACCCATGGTAATATTTTGATCATAATACCTATGTTTATATCAATCGGCCCTCTTTTTTTGATCAAGATATACCATGTGAAGACCAAAGAAACCAAACATCATGTAAGTAGACAAAACTATTATGCCGGAGCTGAACGAATCTCATCGGCATGAACTTTAACAGGCTTCCCGCGACGTTCTACCCAGTAAACGTGTCCTCTTCCGATGGGCAATAAGATCCGATGCGGACCACTCCATTTAGGAGCAAATCCAGCGTGAAAACCGGTATTCATATCAGACTGAGGGTGTTCTCTAATTAATACAGCCTGCCCTATATCGTATTTCGAAACCGTATCATTATCAGGTGCGTAACGTTGTCGATATTCCTCCTGAGACGCTCGTATTTCGTTGTCTAACTGGGTACGCTCACGTGCTCCCGCTGTTGGGAAGATATCTCCATCGGGAGAATGAATCATCCATTCACCTGGACGGGGAATGTCGTAACCTAATAATGCCGTGCTAGGAGATACGCCTGTTGACTCATTACGACGACCACGTAACGCATATAAAATAGTCGGTAAATGTTCATCCCAACGATTATGAGGTTGACCTTGTAAATAAATACGCAACGCCTTCTTAATTTCTTGGTTTCTACGTTCCGTAATATTCGCTCGTGGATGGTACACTGCCGTTGTCCAGTGCAAACATTGCCATCTATCTAGTGCGCTGGTCCACAACCGATTCTTAAAATTAGTGGCATTATCCGACAAGATCGCTTTTGGATATCCGTAACGAGAGAATACGTCATCTTCTAATATTTTTATTATAATCGGAGCTCTACTCGATCGTACCGCAAACGCTTCCACCCATCGTGTATATAAATCCGTAACTACTACAATAAAACGCTTGCCGTGTGTGGATATGGGATATGGTCCCATCAAATCGACTGCGCATACGTCAAATGGTTTATGTACGTGAGTATTACCTAATGGGGCCGCAGGACGAGTCGGTACGGCTCTCGATAAAGCACACGTCATACACGCTCTCACATATTGCTCAACGTCAGTACGCATGTTCGGCCAAAAGAAATGGCGTGCCGCAGCCCGAGTCGTTTCTTTAGCTCCGGGATGACCTGCCACACGATTATCATGATACGTAGATATAACCTTCAAAACCATCGATCGGGGTACAAATAAACGCATATCATCATCCGCAAATTTTCTCCAAAGATAATCACCTAATAACGCATAATCACGTAAATATTGTTGTTCGTGACGTGCCGTCGATGTATTTGGTCGAGATAATAATATACGCAACCTATTTATACGTCGTTGTACATCGGTATCTCTTTTCTGTCGTAACCGTATTTCTTCCGCAAGACTTACATCTAATACCTCAACATCGTCGGATGACTCAACCGCGTCCGGCTGGTCCTCCGTCACCTCCGTTTCATCTTCCGTTTGATGTACTTGTGCCGTTATCTCATTCGTTTCCGTTGATGGGTACATCATGCGACTTAAATCTTTTGTGTCTGCCTCCGTTACTATTGGGGACGATTCGGGATTTCGGGATAACGCATCAGGGAGTTCATTTTTACGACCGGGACAGTGTTCAACTGTAAAATCAAATTCCTGTAAGAGGAGTGCCCATCTGATGAGCTTTGCCCTATCATTTTTCGCCGTATTCAACCACGTTAATGCTTTATTATCCGTACGTAGCTTAAACGATCGTCCTTCTAAATACGGACGATATCTTTTAATGGCCCACACGGCCGCAAACGCTTCCTGCTCATTCGAATGCCATTTTTGTTCGGCCGGTGAAAAACGCATACTCGCATATGATATAACATCCCGTTCTCCGTCAGAGCGTGGATGATATAATACGGCCGCAATACCTAACTTACTCGCGTCTGTTTGTAAAATAAATTCGCGATTAAAATCGGGTCGTGACAATTTTAACGGTTGTGAGATAGCCAACTTAATATTACGCACACTCTTTCTAGATATCTCTTTCGCTCACACATGTATTACTCTTCTCTCATGCGCGCACCCCACTAATTCACACTTTTTTTGTTGTATTATTTTGATATTAGGTATAGTACATAAGAGGTACATGTTATTTTTGTATTTTTGTTTATTTAATTTCAATAATTGTATGCATGTACTGTGTGCTGTCCTTGGCAATAAAAAATAAAAAATAAAAATAAAAAATAAATAAATAGCGGTATCGGCTTGGCTATTCCACCGATACGGCCGATTAACCTTTAATAAATCGGTTAAAGGAGCAGCAATCTCAGAGAATCGCGGTACATACTCTCTTAACCAATTACACAGTCCTAAGAAGCCACGTAGTTCTTTACGAGTTCGCGGAGCTGGTGCAGAGAAAATCTCCTTGCAATGAGACATTTGAGGATAATTTCCTTCCGCAGTAACAACATGTCCCAAATACTCTATTTCTGACGTGGCTAATTTACATTTATCAGGCGAACATTTCAGCCCGAACTGATCTAACCTTTCAAAAACCAGTCTTAAGTGATGGAGATGACTCTCCCAGTCAGAAGAATAGATGATAATATCGTCTATATATACAATACAAAATTCTCTTAAATAACCGGCAAGAACTTGCTGACACATCGCTTTCTGGAAGCAGCTCGGGGCTCCCTTAAGACCGAAGGGCATAACCTTAAATTGATATAACGCACCGTCAGGAGTAGAAAAAGCCGTATAAGGTTTAGAAGCAGGATCGAGAGGCACTTGCCAGTACCCCTTTATTAAATCTAACGTGGAAAATATCTTTGCGTTCCCGAGATCCTTTAATGTTTCATGGATGACCGGTAAAGTGGAGACCTCGCCCACGGTGACGTCATTTAGCCGACGGAAGTCTACACAGATACGATAATCATTATCTCCCTTTTTCGGAGCCATCACGATAGGAATACAATACGGAGATCTACTCGCTTCGATTACGTCATCAGTTAACATTTCTTCGATTTGTTTATGTAAATTACGTTTCTTAGCGTCTGATAAACGGTACGGTGGGATACGAATGGGTGTCTCATCTTTCAGCCGGATAACGTGCGGCTGCAAGCGAGCAGGGCCTGCATATGGGGTAAATAAAGCATTAAATTCTCGCAATATTTTATGTAATTCATTTTTTTTTCGCATTAGATAAGTCGTTCGTAATATTTGGTAATTGTACGTTAGTTAAATTTGGTTGACGCTTCGTCGAATGAAAATATGCCGTAATTCTTTTCTTCTTACCGAAATACAATGCTCCACGAATAAAATCAATCACGCCGTGTTCCGCTATTAACCAATCTATACCTAATATTACGTCATCTCGTAGGCCGTCTACTACTAAAAATTCATTTTTCATCTTAACATCTGCTATCGAGCAGTCTATTTCCGCTTTCGCTACTACCGTCATTTTGGCCGAAGCATGTGCAAGATTTAAACTCTTTACATCACAAAATTTTCTTCTACACTTGTGTACTAAATCTGCACGAATTAAACTGTGAGAGGCGGCAGAGTCTACTAACGCTACATAGAGACGATCATCGATCGTCACGCTTATCCGTGGGAGGCTAACTTTACCAATCGCACATACACCGTCTACTTTATGTTCTAGTTCGCAAATTCCGTCACTGTACTCCTCTTCGTACCTACTCATCACTTTCGCCATCTCATTACTACCCAGCGCAACTACTGCAGTACCAAACTTGTGATCCGGCGCGACAACCGGTTTCCTCTCTTCGAACTCCTCTGACGCAACTACCAGCTTCTCAACATCCGACGTACCTGACGCAACTATCAAATCCCTATCGTTCAACACATCTACCAACTCTACCTCCGACGCGAATTTCGAACTATCTCGTATGTAAACTGCCTTCTCATTATTAGCCTCCACGGTCTCAATACTATCCTCATCATCTCTATGCACATCAGCCTCTACCACCATCTCAGTAAAACCTACAGAGTTTTGATCGCCTATTTCTACCATTACTTCAACAGATTCAATCTTCTCATTATTAGCCTCCACGGTCTCAAGGCTATCCTCGGCATCATCCTCTCTATGCACATCAGCTTCTACCACCATCACAGTAAAACCTACAGATTTTTGATCGTCTCTTTCTACAATTACTTCATCAACAGACTCAATCATATTAATAGCATTCTCATTATTAGTACAGGGCGCCAGTTCCACGTTTGTTAACCTGGTGGAACGCAGGTTTAATTTCTTCGGGAGCCCGCGACAGGTCGAGGTCCGTAATTTGTGTTCCTGTCGGGGCGGCGAGCGTTTCCCGATGCCGATGCGATAAACTCGTTTCTTTCCGCGCAATCTTTATTAAAATGACGACCAGGGCAAAATTGACATTTTGGTAACTGTTTTCTGTTATTTAATGGGCTATTATTATTAGGGCGCGAATTCGCATTACGGTTGTTTGGACGTATATTATAATTATCCTGCCGGTACGTTGAGGTATTATAGTTATTACCGCTTTCGCACGAATTGTCACGTTGGGTATTCCTATTTTCATGATTACGTTCGGCAACTGGCTGAAACAACGTTTGTCGGGGGAAATCAATCATCATTACTTTTTCTTTAAGCGACGTGAACGTAAAATTTCAGAAAATCACTCCGACATCTAAAATGTTGCGATACGTGTCTCTCATCAGGTATATTAAGTCGGAGCATGAAGCATCCGACGGAGCCGTTCCAAAGAGTCGCATATGAACCGCTTCCTTCCGCTTAAGGAATGCGATTCCACCCTCATCCGCACGCTGACGGTCACCATAATAATTAGCCATAAGCGAAGACCGGGCAACGTCTATTCCGTATCTACCAATTAAAAAACCTTTGAATTCATCCCATGTCCATTTACCCTGCGCATGAGGAGACCACCAACGCTTGGCTTCTCCTCGCAACCTCTGAGACGCACGGCCGACCATTGACGCAGGAGAACAAAACATGTGGCCGAAAAACGCTTCGCATGCCGTGATAAATAAAACAGGGTCTTCTTCTGGAAGACCGCTGAACGTATCTTCCAGTTCGCGACGTTGTAAATATGGGAATAAATGTTCAATTCCCGGGCTATCGTTTCTTGGGGGTTCTGGAAAATCGCGGATAACATTATCATTTGTTCTTGCCCTAGTAACTCGTCTACTTTCTCCTCCGCCGCCATCGTTTTCGCGCTCTACTACTCCGAAAATAAGATATTTGAATAAACGAAAAATATGTTGAAATAACATTTTTTTTGTTAATACGAGAAAAAAACAAACGAAAAGTAAATGCTCAAAACCTCAGGGTGGTTCGATAAAAACTACTGTTTTTAAAAATGGCTATACGTTGGATAGCGCCAAATTGTTATCGTTTATAACAAAGAAGAGCGTTGATAAGTGTTTAAATGCCGGCTAGTCAATACAATAATTAAATATGGTGGAGACGAAAGAACGTGTTGAGAGTATAAATTAAAACAATGCTTCAATTGACAGAAATACACGCGTAATAGTAATTATCGGTTAGTAAAAATTGCTGTAAAATTAAGAAGAAAATTAATTAGAAAACCAGTGATGACGGTCGCTGAAAAGAATTATTACATACAGGAAATACACGTGGAACAAAGAATAACAGTGCTGAAAAGAATAATCAAATACATGATATGCACGTGTAATATTGATGACAATCTTGCTAAAATAAATTACGAAACGAAACGTTCAGAGCAAAGAAAACAAATAATAATAAATCAGAAAGATCTTACCAACCGCTGCTTTCGTTACGGGTCTGTAGATGAAACACTTACACTACATAATATCACTTTTTATTAATTGAAAATAACTTAAAACTATCTTAAATTCACCCCTCGTTGGTTATGTATGGACCTGAAACACACTTATTCACTACCATGCAAATATGAAATTTAATGCTGAGCATCGAGCAGACGCCTCGCAGAGATAAGACTTTTTCTTAACGTTCGCGATCTACGTTCGTTTTTTTTTTAAATATATAAGTTATCTTTCGTACGCGTGAGTTAAAATTCGTCTATCCCGGCAGAACGTCTATTCAATACTGATTCAAACCAGCTATCGCGTCCACCGCTGGAGACAGGGGGGGAGGAGCTACCCCACCGCGCGGCGGGGCGCGTTCTACCATCTACCAATAGGAAGCCTCCATTTCACCTACCAAGTTAGAAAGTATAAAGTTCCAGGAATATGCATTGAATATAAAATTATTAGAAATGACATATTTACAAAATATAAGCATTGTTTAAACACATTAAGGACCCAAAGACCCGTTAATATGATAAAACCATTATAAGAGAAAGTTTTCCAAGAATCAAGGTATTTTGTTGAAACAAAATAATAGAAGTCTGGCTTCTATGCTACCATAACCCATGGTAATATTTTGATCATAATACCTATGTTTATATCAATATGGCAAGGAAATATTTAGCCTAGAAAAATTGTCAATCAGAATCAGAAATGACAGAAATTGAAGTTATAAGTTATACTCTAAAATACTTGTTATAGCCGAAAAACAGTGTTGTCGAAAAACAATAATTTTTAATTTTTCCGCGGCAACATTTTGACGGAAGACTACTAGCGCCCCTGACGGCGTGAGAGAACGACAAGGAAGCTTATAGCCAACGCGTCAGTGACGCGCTCTCTTGGCATTCGACGCTGGTGGAGGACGGACGGTTTGGTGTGACGCCGTCATCGGTCGACACGCGCGTCCCGATGGCGGCCATATTTTCAAGAGCACGAGGAGGTCTGTGTGACAGGACCCGTCACGCGCATGGACGCTGATGGTGCCCCAGAACCAAGATGAGGGCATCAACAGGACAGGAGGTTGGAGGCAGAGCGCAGTGTGGGGCCACCGCGTAGGGAACGCGGCGGCTCGCAGATTGGACCACGAAGGGCAATCCGTGTCGTCTGGAGCGTCGGTTTGCCTCCGGTGAGACGAGCGGCTAAATGTTGCGCATACCCCCCACTCTGCCGCTACTAGTAATGTTGCCATTCTATAATAAATAGTTATACTTAAAATAAAATTCTTGTTATACCTGTGGCAATGATATATGGAACTGTCAAATGTACAACAGCTGTCAAAGTAGAAAGTATTTTATGGTCCACTGTCATCTTCATAGAATGTAGCGCGGATAGTACAATAAATTATTACTATCACTTGCAGGATTTTCAATTTATTTTGTAGGTAAATGGGTATAACTATTTATTTGATGTGAGAATAATTACCGAAATGTATTAATTTGTATGAGCAAGATCTGTACGTCATACTGTGTCTGTAATGATTATAATAAAATATGTGTGACAAGTTTCATGAATACGGAGGAAACATAAATATGTTTCATAAACAAAGCTGTTTTCAGTCCTTTGGTGAACGTGCTCTTACATACTTTGAACATCCGGAGGCAGTGCATTCGATTTAATTGGACTGCTCACACCAAAGCATCGGTCGTAGTGAGCCGCTTTGTTGACTCTGTCCAACTCCTTTAGGGAGTTGTTACTCTGTGATTGTTATATTAAATTTAGTCCGCAAACGCGACTCCTATTCACCGGTATTGCTCTGTGACGTGCATCGTCAGAATGGTGTTCGATGATTGTCATTGAGCGATACCAGTGAATGGGAGTCGCATTTGCAGGTTAAATTTAATTGAACAAAATACTATTTAATATTTTTAATCATAATTTTATGTAATTATGGAGTTCTATCACAAAGGGACTGTTACAAACACATTGAAGACATTATTGAATATTCTTGATATCATGTCAGTACATACAATAATTACAAATTTAGTTTAGGGCACTCGCACACTACAGACTTATTAGTTGGTTGATAGTTTGGTCGGGCTCTTAATCAGTATGAAGATGCAAGTGAGCATATTACAACAATTTGGTGTCGGCCGATCTGACATAAAAACTAGCAAGCAGTCCAACCAAAAATACTTAGGTATGTGGTTATAAAGAATTTGGCGATTTTGCGTTTCCCCGCCAAATTTCGGGTCTGCTTGGTTTTTGCGGGCGTGATATTCATCCATTTACAAACATAATATTCAAGTCAGAGCCTAACCGAACATATTCCGACCGAAAACAGAATTCCATATTTTTTGCCAATTTTCCCATACATTTTAATCAAAACTAGAGTATTTCAGTAGAAACTAGAGTAGTAGAGTATGATGACTGAAATACTGATAATAAACAAAAATGGAAAACTCCGCTCTCCGTAACCACCAATGCGAACCTTTCAGAGAATCAACTATCACCTGATCTCGAACGTGGGTTATGTAAGAATTTTAAAACCGTGCTGCGTAGGTAGCGAGGGAGAATTCCGGCGTTCGGTTCTCCCTGCCTATCCAAAGTAACGCAATGACCGTTATGGTATCGCCTGGTATTATTTACTTATTATTTTCTACTTATTTATTAAAATCCTTTTTACAAGTATAACAATAAGTATAATATAACTTTATACAGTAGTAAATAACATTATAAGTTATACTATAATTAAGAAAAAGTTAAAGTATGTCATAAGTGTATACATTTATACATATATTTTAATTTGTGGATTAGGCTACTCTACTAGGCTAAGCCTGTCCCAGAGTAGCGTTATATAAATCTGTTCTACTATTTTAATTCGTCATAGTGTTAGTTATTTTTGTAAGGTTTTGTGTGGTAGGTTATATAGATGTGCAAGTATGTATTTATTTTTGTGTTGTATGAAAAATGTCAGAATAATTACAGTACTGCTTTATACCGTCGTAGGAAAATTTGTAGGTATAGGTCATACTATCCTTAGTAAAAGTACTACACTTTGTAACAGAACAATGCATGACAGAGTTCGGAATGAAGATACAAGGGAAGAATGTAAGATAAAGAAAGATGTAACTAACAGAATGAAAGTTAACACATTTAGATGGGTTGGCCCCTTGGGCGAATGAACGAAGAATGCCTGATGAAGAAAACATATAAAGCTGACCGGAACGGCATAAGAGGTCGCGGGATGGCACGACCATGTAAACGATGTTTTGAAAGATGGAAATGCAAGAAGTGTGAACAACAGACGAACATGCATAAGGCGATGTATGAATGTTGCTGAGGCGATGAATGTGTGTCAAGATAGAAAAATGTGGCGTTCGGTTCTCTCTGCCTACCCCGTGAGGGACATGGCGTGCTGGTATGTAAGTATGTAGGTATGTATGTATAGTTAAAAGTTGAAACTCGTCTGTGTATACATAATAGGTCTTTTCTTTATTCGTATAATTTTCATAATCCTAGAACGTCGCTATTTGGTCTTTCTCAAATCAAGCTTATTGTGAATATATTGGAGTATTTTTCCGGGTATGCAGCTAGGTACTTCAAAGTTCTGACCGGGTCGTAGGTATGCGAGCGACAAAAAAAAAGAAGGTCGATACCTGTAGGTATTCTGAGGCTGACCTAGATATTAAACCTTAGGGTCGCGACCTTAATTTTGACTGTAGTTTTTTCTCTTTTGTTTTTATGCTTTGTGTATTGCGATGAATAGGTTAATTTAATTTTCTATAAATCTCGTGTGCTGGATCTTAACTTTCTAGCGTTAGGTAATTATTACCGGGATGTTTTGTTTATTCATGCTCTCATTTCTTCCCAGGGTTATTTAATTATTCGATTCTTTATTTATTTATCTAGTTGTGTATCCGCTTAAATGGTTGTCTACCACTTCCTACGTTTACCTATTTCTTCGTATCTCTTTTCCCTGATTGCTTTAGTTATATTTACGTATTTATTCCCCTATACCTATCTGTATTTTTTCTTTCAGCAATCACTCTGTTGGTTTATTTACGTGTTTATTTCTACATTAACGTAGTTGGCTTACTCTCCAGATCACTATTTTTTTTTCTATTAATGTAAAATATGTAATGGCTGTATTGTTTCCCGAAATTAAAATAAATAAATAAATAAATCAATTTTCTTGTTTAGTCACATCATTAATTACTATTGCCTTTTATTTTGGTTAATAATTATTCTTCTACTTGATATTAGCTCAGGTTTCTCTGTTTGCTTGTTCCTTCGTGCCTTTCCTTCCGAATTCCTTCCTTATCTCGCATTATCATTTATTCCTGTTTCCTTTTTTTCTTTCGGTCCGCAACTATTCGACAGTGGATAATCCCTGGCTACCTCTACTTATATTTCCTTGTCTTGTCTCATTCAAATTTATGTGTCCTATCCTTAGACTAAAGCCGTGTCCGTGAACCTGATACCTTGGGGTGGTCTAGTGATTCGAGGTATCGTCTGGAGCACATATGCTTTCCCACGAGCTAAATCTGCAGTGCCATTTCTGTTAGTCTAACTTCTGATTTATTGTATCCGTTAGAGCTGCCCGCGAAATCTGACACCTTTCTTCAACGGACATTGCAGTGGCGTAACTCTCTAACTACTTTGTCCTTTGATTTTGTTCAATACG